>JACCIC010000013.1:1392500-2050000 GCA_018907035.1 Sycobia sp. Sy_11
ATGAAATTTCGATGGAGCTACGTTTGCTCGTATAGATATATGCGCTGATTTTTTGATACATTCGTTTAAGGTTAATGATGTTTTACGTTTCACTCGTATTATTTTACTTACGTATTCACGTGAAATACGACGATGATCAATTGGAAAAAGAGTTACACGTATATATACATAAGCATCTGCTTACATTTCAAGTATTATCAATTATCTTAAGTATAATTACTCTTATCCATAAAATATCTCACCGTAATTTGATAGAAAAATTCATGAATTTAATTATTAACTGTATTTCAAAAATCTGTGTTAATCTGATGTACACGTATGCGTGTCGGTATACCATTAAGTTAAGATTGTTTGAGCGCCACGTCAAGCTCATGCACTGCTTGTACATCCAATGTTCTAATTACATTGTTTACGCTCGATCGCAATCCCTTCGGTAATGTGGGTTAAGATCAAAGGGCCTAGTTACATTAGGCCCGTACGTCTACACCTGAGCAATCCCAATTTTAAGTGAATCAACTATATTACAGATATATGAGAAGTTGATGTATTTGCAAGCTCGCCCATGGACCGTAACTTTAATGCCCTGTCAATTATTATAGATTCAAATATTATAGATTAAAATATTAGGCATTGCGTTAGTACCGAGAAGAAATTATTCGAAGCTTAAATATTCATTGCAATAAAATCACGTATTAGAAAGAAAAAATGATTCCAGTGGATTAATTCAACTAATCCAAAAGGATATTATTTTAGACACATACTTTCAGATCCATGCTATCTAAGAAATACTTACTCCATTATTCCAGTTTTTTCCTTATGTAATCGCATGACATCTCAGTTACTCGTAACGATAATCCAGTTATACGGTGGCTGAAACTATTGCTGAAACTTGGTAAAGATTACGGGGAAATTACAGATACGATCTTCGTGGATGCGCTTCCTTCTCATTCCTGTACTAATATGCAGTTTTCTCTCTAATTAGGAAGAAGGTTATATTAGAAGGAATTCTAATTACGAAGATTATAAGCCACTGAAAAATCTTCACTTGTTTATGGATTTTTTTTCAACCACAGTGTGAAGCTCAGAATTTCGTTTAGCACGTAATATAATTGAAAATTGATGGAACTTGGATATGTTTCGTGTATTTTATCTGAGCAATAGAAGAAATTGAATATTAACGCCAGTCGAAAAAGAAAAACATAAGTAGCTTCACCAATACTGTAAATGTAACGACCACAACTATATAGAAATTGCTTCTGCAATCCGGGTTATTTCTTAAGGAACCAGGGAATCTTGCGTAACCAATCCCCCCTCTCCCTCAGAAGCATTCTCCATATAACACTCGATAAAATATATTTCCATACAAATGCGAAATTAGCCGACGGTATCCGGACGGCGATTTTTCGTTAATTAAACTCGACGCAAAGTTTAACGGTCTATAGTGCCAGCGACAAGAAATCTGGATTGCAGCAGGAGGTGCGAGAAAATATCTCGCAATTAAATTTTTAATTAATATTTATTAGCGCTGCCGCCTCCACCGCCTGTCCTGCTCCTCCTTCTCCTCATCTCCAGCTGCATTCGTCCTCTTTTGAGAAGGCGTGAAGGCGCGCGCATCACACAGTCGCGCCACGGAATACTACGCGAATAATAGTACGAGGTCGGAGCGCTGGCGAAACACGAATCGCCCCCCCCCCCATTATGCCTCTGCCCTCGGGACACTGCGGCCAAAATGTCGGCGAGCGGTTCGTTCGAAAGAACCGGAGTAGGAAGGATTGAAAAAAAAAATTTTCGATTTGCATAATGCAGCGTCGATGCGGCGACCTCCTCAGTAGGGAACTCTTCTCTTTCTCTCTCTGTCTCTTTCTTTCATCCACCTCCTTTTTCTCCGTTCCTTCCATGCTTGGAGGAGAATGACGCCGCCTACAGGCGATTCCGAAAACCCACAGCTATATTTCATATACGAGCCATGCGATGCGCGGGCGATCTTCGGTGGCAAAAATTTGCACGGTGTGCATGTGTGTGTGTGTGTGTGTGTACGTGTGTTCGTGTATGCGCGCGCGGGCTTAAACTCCATTATTTGTGCTCCCGTTTTCGCAGTCGCCACCAACGCCGTTCATTTGATATTCACGCCGGGCCGAGACGTAATCGTTTTATGCGCGCTCTACCCCCCCTCCCGCCCCATCCCTCCCATTGCCTATCAGCGGTACTCTTTTTCGCAGCTCGACGACGCGGACGTGCGCGCGATTAAGCGATTTTGGCACGTATATAATACGAGCGTCGCATGGACTTTTAGCGCGCGCTGGCTTCGGAAGCTGCGTCCTCCGGGGGAGAAACTCGAAGATTTATCTGCATTCCTCGGTGTATAACCGGGGAGATTACGCGGTTGATTCGGGAGTAGGAATGGGAACGTTTTAATTTCTCGATTGTATAGATTGATGTGTGTGTGTGTGTGTGTGCGCGCGCGCGTGCGTGTGTGTGTGAATGTGTGTTAACCTTAAACATATCTTGAATGTTACATTTTTTTTTCTTTGACATTGCAGAGTACTTTAGAAATTTGCTTTATGATCACTTCTCGAATCATATAATAAAAGTATATATATATATATATATATGGATATATATATATATATATATATATATATATATATATATATAAGCAATAAGGTTAACATAAAATACATATGTTGTATACTTTCCTCCTCGATGAAGCGGACACTGCAGAGGACGCACTTTCCGCGCGCGGGCCGAGAAAGTTTACAGGGACAGCGTTTTAAATTTACAATTAAAAATCGTCTTTTTCGCCACGGGAGGATGAGACGCGCGACAACTCAATTGCGCCTGGGCGCGGCGCAGACATTGTCGCTCGCCCCCGGGTTGGTTTTAAAATATGTATAAACTTGAAACTCACCTGAAACAGAAAAGAGGAAAAGGCCGTTGTTAGTAAAGCGACTTAAAATGCAAATGCGCCTTGGCGCTATGTATATATATATATATATGTATATGAGCTGTGTTCTATTATTATAAGTAGGGTGGTGGGGTAGGAAACCTCGGTGGGAGAAAATCTCGGAGGAAACACAGAAACTCGGGAGAGGTCGGTGGTAGGAGACAGCGAGACCATGAGATTTTCCCTGTGTTAAACCAGTGCAGTATTAGCATAGGCATAAAATCATTTCTTTCGCATAGTTTTTATCATGGAATCGGCTAATATGTAAATATATTTATAAGTTTCGTTATATTGCGTATGCGTTCGTTTGGGCGGCTTCGTTGGGGTGCGCTTTCCCTGGAAACGGACAAGTCTTGAAATGTATAGTCTATCATGACGTGTAATACGTTTGATACGTAAAATTATGTAAAATTTAAGCTTACATAATACAGATTACTCGTTTGATAAGAAACAAGTTTGATAATAATCAACTCATGGTCAGTTAACATGGGGGTGTCACATAGTTCCACGTGGTAGCAAAATGAGATTATCCAAGAATGATTTTAGGCGTGTATTTATAGTTCTCACATTCCATCTTCGCCCGCGTTAATAAATTGACCGATTAATATTTGAATTAATATTTGAAAATCGAAGAATCGTTTACGATACATTTCTAACATTATCAATTCTTATTAACAATAATAAAACTAATCTATTAGTACAGAAGGTACTGTTAATATTCACCTGTTAGGAATGAACAGCTGGGATAAAGTCCTATATAATTGGCTTATATATAAAATAGAACGTGGATGTCATCGACTTTTGTTCGGGAGTGAGAACGGCAGTTACACACGACTTGACTTCGACATCAGAGCACGTTAACAAAATTAACGGGGACGGGAACCAAGAAGATAAGTGCACAGGCATCAAAAGCCCAAGAGAAAACGATCCATCGTAAGGGAAGCTCCCGAGTTCGTTTCCCAGCCGAGCAAGTCCAGATGCCCTTTTTTAAAATTTATTTTTCTCGTCTCTCTATACGTAACAGGTGGGGCCTAGAAGCCACTCTAATATATCACTGATCCTGACTGATTGATTTAGAATCGCTAAAACAATTCTCCAGTAGTCACTGTTGAAAGCGAAGCCGGTTTGAGCTTAGAGAATCTATTATTAGAATCTAAGTGTTAGAGAGAAAGAGAGAGATACTGGTTAATTTTTTCCCCCAATGCTTTGCTTTAATATCTCGGTTTAAGTACAGCTTTTAGCGACTGGCGGCCTCTCACCCCCCCCCCCCCGCCCGGGATAAATAACTTGACAGTTATATTTGAAGGAGAGCAGAGAGGGACGAGGGAACGGAGAATCCAGACGAAGAGGCGAGGACCGGCAAAAAGCGCAGAAACAATAAACGAAAGGTCCGCGCGTCGATTCGTGCCCGGCATCGCCGCGCACGTGATTTTCGACTTCCGTAAGAGAAGCGGCCCGCTGCCGTCTGGCGACGCGAGACACACCGAGTCAGGTGGGAGTGATAAATGGGCGCGATTCAATTTGAGGCCAATCAACATTCTCGTCTCCGCTCGAGCCACCCCCCCCCCCACACACACACACACGCACATGCAGCCTGTTTCTTTCGCCGTCGAGCTGCGGGGCTCGTTTCTGTGTGACGCGCCTCTGCTTCTTCGTCTCCTTGGTCTCGCTCGCTTTTTCGCGCGTCTGCGACTCCTGTGTCCCTCCTACCTTCCCCCGGTCGCTCGCGCGCGGCGAGATTCAAGCGAGACCCGCGCGCCTCGCTGTTACGCGCGGGGCAGAAGCCAGCGAATCTCAAGGTTCGGCTGAAAAAGTCAGCGCGCTAACTTACGGCGGGGTCCTGATGAATTGCCCTCGCTGCCCTCCTACCTCCCACTCTCTATCTCTGTCTCTCTCTCTGTCTCTCTCTCCCTCATTCTCTTCGTACTCGGATGCGCGTGTATACATACAGGGGAGCACCGACGAAATTTAAATTATCAGCCGCAAAACATCCAGCTAGATGGCGCGGAGAGTGAGGGGGCAGCGTCCGAAAATTTATTTCCGTCGCGGACCATAAACGCATATATTTATGTACCCGTGATTCCTCCACCGTCGCTGCTGGCGACGATTACGAAGAAGTGCGGATGTGACTTTTTCCCCCGCTGCGTGAGTATATATATCTATGAGTTGGGACGACGGAAAAACTTTTTTACCAATCGACGATACTCTGAGGTCTTTTTGCTCTTTATTTTGATAAAACCATCACCCTATATGCTGTATACTATGAGAAAGTGTTCGGGAGTAACTACGTTGCAATTGTCAGCTATGGGATTGCAAGTATATAATTTTATGAGAATATGTAGAAAAATATTGAAAAGTATTGAAATAATAATATAAAGGACGTGTAAGGTAATTAACAGACCTCCCTTGGTGGCTCTTACATTCTAATAATCCAACACACATTTAAACTATTTATCATATATAGCAGTTTTAACATTTTTAAAAGTACGCACAGAAAAATGTACAATAGAAAAAGAATCAAAACTAAGAGAGGATCGGATAATGAAGGATTGTTAATTAGCTTCAGTACACGGAGCAGGAGCATTAAATCAATGCGGTAGATTACGTGCTAAACTTCGAAATACTATAGATTGAATGAATCGAAGTAAGTATTTTTAAGACGATATACCGAGCGTTTATCAATTTAAAATCCAAGCAAAATCCACTAAAATTGAATGACGACCTCGTTTAACCAATAGCAATCCCATCATTATCACTATTATCTCACAGAGTTACTACATCTGCTGTCCGAGAGATACGTCGTCAGAGAGAGAGAGAGAGAGAGAGAGAGAGAAAGAGAGATCCCGACCCGGCACATTTTAAAAATTCTATCAAATCGCAGCGGATTCCGAGCCAATTCCAAAGAAAGAACGCGGAAATCGGAGCCCAATCGGAAGGCACGAGAGAAAAAGGAACGAACTCTTTCATCAGCACGAACGGCCCGGGCGGACTGTGTGTATACTGCAGCCTCCGATGTCTCTCAGCTCCGCGTGCCATACCCTCGAGACCTGCCATTGTAGCGTCGCGTCTACACACACATACACACACACACACACATCCACGAGGCAGACACCGTCCAATGAAAATTTCAAAGACTCTCGGTTCGCATACGTATATATCTAAAATCGTTACAGAGTCACGTCAAACGCGCCGGCAAAGATTGATTCGGACCCGGCAGGCGCGAGCAAAAGGACCCGCCGCGTCGCTCTCCGTAAACACGCGCGGTGCAACAGAATCGGAATCGAAGCCAGATAGAGAGAGGTGGGGGGGGGGGAGGTGGAGCCGAGAGAATGAGAGAGAGAGAGAGAGAGAGAGAGAGTGGGGAGGGAGAGAAAGAGGAAGCACAAACGACACACCGGTGACGACAGGAAAGAGGACGGAGGGGAAGGAGGAACGCAGATAGGGATCAAACGCTCGCAGACTTCGTACTTTTAATTAGAAGATGCCTGAAATTCTATAGTCCGTGGGGGAGGCGGCGCGAATCTGTGCTTTTCTTTTATTTCCCGATTTTTCGCGAAGAGAGAGCTTCTGTGCGTGAAGCCGGGCGGGATAGGTGTCATTGTCACCAGCGGTATGGTTAATTAACCTTTAGCGTAATTTGGCCTTTGAGACCCTGAGCGGCGGAGGGGGAGGGGGATAGAGTAAATGGAGGGATATATATATATATATATATATATATATATACACCGAGTGAGTTGATTATTAGCCCCTAATTAACGGGAAATCGTTAATTTAATTTAAAGGGAGGATTTTCAGCTCGATAAAACATTGCGCGTTTAATGCTTGTTATATATGCAAAAGCGTTATACAGACGGAAGGAAGTAGTTGTAACGGTGAAACGGTATATATACATATATATAATGCAAAATAACAGCTAATGCTGTAGCTGTAAAGGTTTACCAAAGCGAAGTTTCATCTGCGCTTCATATTCATCGCGAATTTAGCGAAAAAACGGTAGTTAAGTAATTCGCCTCCCAGCCACATAACATAGTAGAAACTGAGAAATCGCTTTTCTTTGCCAAACGAACGAAAAATTCGCATATTTATATGTATTAAAATATTGTTAATACACACTGTGGTATCTTACCAAAGGAGAGAGAGAAATCTACGCGCACGCGAGCAACTTACGATATGTAGAAACTCTCTCGCTTCTCTCTCTTCTCTCTCTCTCTCTCTCTCTCTCTCTCTCTCTCTCACTCTTTATCTCACTCTCTCTCTCTCTCTCTTGCACTCAAATTTTTCAACTCCCCTAAATTTCCTCTTTATAGGCGAGCAAAGAAATATCGTCTATCTATCTATCTATCTACCTGTCTATCTCACTCACGAAAATGGGGTTATAAAAAAGAATAAAATAGTTGGAATAATATAAAATCAGTTTGCGAAACGTATATAAACTTTTGATAGTGAGCGAATCGCGACAGGGCGACGGCGAGGTGAGAAAAGGAGAGACGGAGAACGAGCCGAATTCTTGCCGCCATCCCCCGCCCCACGGTGGGACGCGAGGATCCCAACAATGCTTGCGAACCAGCCCGCCCGAGCTCTGTGTGTGTGTGTGCACGCATACCCGAAAGCCCGCGCTAAAGTACAGAACGGGAAACAGTGAGAGTGCGAGGAAGAGAGAGGCCGACGCCGAGAATGGGTGGGTAGGAAAAATTTATGGTTTCCCGCCTTGAGCCGCGCGGCATTTCCGGCAAGAGAGTAAGTAGAGGGAACGCGAAGGGGTAGGGAGAGGGATTGGACGGGGTTGCGGGATAGAGAGAAAAGACCAGATAGCCGGGGTGTAATGTAAAAAGTTGAAAGATAAAATTTTAAAGCCTCGTCTTCGAAACCTCGAGTGGAGTTGAATAAGATAAAGGACGGTTGAATAATTTCTATTCAGGTAAGAAGTTTTTGCGTTCCTCCGACTCCGCCTCTTCCTCTTCCCAGCTCCCCCTCCTCTTCGCCACCCTCGCCCCTAGTGAAAATGAATTATTTTTTTACATTATTAAGGCCACGACAAAATATTGTTACGCTAAAGGCCCTTGAAGATTGTTTGTGGCTATATTTATTTAGCTTTGATTTTCAAATTTTTTTTTCTTCTTCTTTATGATGACACGAATATGACGAAGCGTTTTCATCCCGGCGAAACCCCGATAATTCAGCGGAAGTCTCTTTCTTTTCTTAAGAGATAAATGTCCTTATATATATATATATATATATATATCATTGTGGCGTTTAAGCCGATATATATATATATATATATATATATATATATATATACACATATATATATATATATAATTTACCCTCCCCGGCATCGCACATCATCGTTTATACGACTTTCTGGCCGATTAATTAAACACGGACCTAAATTGCCACTTCGAAAAGCGACACCCGCGTGTGGCTCCGCGCGCGATTTTGCCGGTCGGACGAGCAGCCCCCGACAGGGACGCCCGTACCGGGATCCTGCTGTTTTACACGAAACTCTAAGTTTTCAGTTTATAAGCCTGCTCTACATATTGCCGAAACACTAGAGGTACTGTAGAGCTTAAATTACGATTATACAGGGCTCACTTAATTTCAAAGATAAAACCGTTACTCAAAAACGACTCACTGTTTCGTATGATAAAAATAATTGCAGATTGTTTTTTTCATAAATGAAGACTAATATTAAATCATCGTTCCGAATTTTTCCGATATACGTAGTATCAATAGAAAAAAGTTCTTCCCAAGTGTAAAAAAAGTTATCTAAATAAACATGACATTAAATATTGCCGAAAATAATCAAATATTTAAGTTTTGAAATAATCTGGAATTCAGTGATGAGCTAAAAAATATTGTTTATTAAGTAAACCATTGCAAAAAGAGATTTTTCAATTACAGATCTCGCTGATGAAATTGTCTTTTTTAAGAAAAAATGAGTTTCTTTCGTTCACAATTATTACAAAAAATTGTAGGATAACGACGCGGATAAATAAATTCAATGTAAAGTAATGGAATTTTTTCCCTCGTGCATAATACTGTTTTTTTTTTTTTTATTGTCCTCTGCACTTTAGCTACAACCCCGTTGTGAATGAAAAATTCATTCTAAATTATTCCCGTAAAGAGTTTAAAACTCCTTCTTCTCTCTCCGGCAATTTGAATATATACGTGTACTTTTATTGTCGGGGGGTAAATGCTATTTTTAATAAAAAGATCGAAACAACAATAGAAGCTTTTTAAGAAGTTCAACTGTTCCAGTGTTCGTCTTACTTCTTCGACCGAATTATAATCGCGATGAAAGGGCCAAATTCTTGGAACGAATCCAGTCATTTTCATGTAAATTCGAAAGCCTTCAAATCAATTATACGCACCGAGAGAGCAACAAAAAAACGAAGTATGTTATAAGATCTCTGTCTGTCTGTCTCTCTCTCTCTCTCTCTCTCTCCTCCCCCCCCTCTCTCTCTCTCTCTCTCTCTCTCTCTCTCTCTCTCTCTCTCTCTCTCTCCATCTCTATCTCTCTCATCATTCATGTGTAACTCGCTGGAAAGAATTATCTAAAGCTGCTGAACTGCGGCACGAAAAGACTCAAATAAAGGCTAATAGTTTTAATGCTTCTTCAGCCGGTCCTGTAATTTCGCGCAAAGTTTCTTTTCTACGATGGCAAAGATCTTTTATTAAGGGTTAATTTTGATTATTATTCTTTTTTTTTCGTTTAAGAATAAAAAATTTGAATGATCGTCATATAAAGTAGGTATACAAGTTCTGCGTCTTCTATCATTTACAAAGACACAATGATGCAAAGACATAAGAGTATATTGGTTTTGAAACTGTATTTAGCAATGTATAGATTGTAGTCTAAGGACAATCCAGATGAATGTAAAGATTTTTTAAGCCATACAAATATTCTTTGATAATAAACAAGGAGGAACAGGGACAAATCAATCAATCGGTTTTATATGGTATATGTATATATATATATATATATATATATATATATATATATATATATATATATATAAAGCATCACCTTTATAAACCATCACCGCGGACATGCATTCCTATATATATATATATCTCGTCACGTCCCGGCTCCGGGGACAAATATTGCCGAATCCTTATCCCGGTGGGCTCAGGCGAGCCGCGCGCGCGGTCCGCCGTACGCCCGATGTTTGACTTTGCTCTTTATCAGTCACGCGCGCGTCCCACGGCCGTTCACCCTGATAATCCCCCGCCACCCTATATATATATATATATATATATATATATATATATATATACATACATATATACATAAATACACATATATGTAGACCAGCGCGTGCGATCGAAGCGCGCGTACAATACGATGGCCACTTCAGCATCAATCAGTCATTGCAGGATGATAGGGAGAGAGAGAGAGAGAGAGAGAGAGAGAGAGAGAGAGAGGAGAGAGCGGGAGAAAGAGGGAGGAAGAGAGATCGTACGTTTTCTTGAACACTATTTCATAAAAGAGAGCCAATGCAGAGTATACTTCGAGGAAAAAGATTTGGAAGATCAAAGAATTTTAAAGGAATTGGTTTTTAGACAAATTTATAGAATTCACAAATAACACATTGCTATAGATTAATCACGTTTTGGACGTAAACAATAGATATATTAATAATAAGATTACTTTAATCATTATCTATTGTAAAATCTAACGTCCAATATATATATAATTAAAATAAAATTTTTTTTGATGAAAATATACATTTTTCCATAGAACTCGATCCATGGTTAATACTAAAAACATAATAAAAATAAGAACACAGTATTATATGAATAAATAAAAAGTTACATTACAGTAAATTACTACAAATGCTAATGTAGAGCGGATAGAGAAAGAGACAGAGAGGACCAAACATGAAATATAAGGCCGACGATATATAGGGACACCATTTTTGGAACTCGCGCATTTTTTTTTTAAATCCACCGGTAATTTTCAGCTCTCATTTCTTTTCTCTCTCTAGTTCTTGAGAGTCGACCATTGCATTTAGTTGCAGTAATCGAACACTGCATTTATTCTTCTATATCCAAGATTAAAAATCGATAAAACCTCATTTTCGTTTTTTTTTCAATTACAAGGTTTAGATAATCTCTCTCTCTCTCTCTCTCTCTCTCTCTCTCTCTCTCTCTCTCTCTCTCTCTCTCACTCACATAAAAGTAAATTAATTTATTGCTATTTCATAATTTTTATTTCCTCAGTTACTTTTCATTGGCATCTATCCTATATCCGAGTCAGTGGCTAGGTTCCTTTAAGCAAGGGCGGTAAATACCTCTCAAAGGTTTCCATCTACCTCTCTAAGGTCTCTCACGTATTCCTTGGGCCAGATGAGAAGTGGACAAGTTTTGAAAAATTCCCAAGCTATTGCGGAAAATCCGCAGGTCATAAAAATATCTTTCTATAAAGCTTTGTTCTTGTAAGCTAAGGATACATATCCGGATATAGTTTTATCCAGATGTGACGCTATACAAATAGAATATTAGTTTATTTTAATTGTGAAACAGTCCAGTTCAGTATTTTTTTTATTATTATTAAGTTTATTTTGTGAATCATTATTGCGTATTATTTATAATATTATTCTCTTTGCTAAATCGAAAATCTTAATTCGAATTATCTTAAAATTCGCATGAGAATGTCACGTAGTCTTAACTGTTATTAGCGTCCGGCATACAAGTACTCTATTAAATTTAAAATTTTAAAAGGCTTTACCATTGTATATTTAATAGTAACGGAGAAATAAACTTTCATCAGTATGTCGGTCACATTAAATTTTTCGAAAAAAGGCTTCAGAGCAGTAATTTATGTACATTTTTTTATTTTTAAAATTTTTGACTATTTTGTCGTTTACGATTTGAAAGATTGTATATGTTCAAAATCAGGGATTATTCGTTTAAATCATAGTTTAAATCATGGTTTGAAAAATCTTTTTGTTCATTGTAAATATCACATTTTAAAAAATAACGTTAGAAATTTACTACTAATTTATAAATGTTTCTTTAATGTTAGTTACGAATTAACATATTACTGCTCCACATGCCAATAACATGACTAATATATTTCTGTGCAAACAATTCATATTCATTCGCTCTTTAACAATTTATAGCAGTCCTCCTTTCAATGTGACCAATCTCGGAAATTTCACATCTATACTGTCCGTTAATTTTGTTGTACCTTTTATGATTCGTTGCAAAGGGACCAAGCCCGTCAATGTTTAAACGTACAATTCGTTCGGATCTACCAACGGTTCCGGGACGAAGGAGCCTGCCTGCCGCTTAACGACTGGCACCGTTGACGAGGATCGCCGAAGCGTCGACCCGAACGGCCCAGCTACGGGCGCGAAAGCTTTTCCGAGAACGTAATCGCGCCACGCGCTCGCGGATTACCTATTCCATCATTTGGCCGAGACCGCTGCGTCCACGCACGCTTTGGCATTCGAGCTTCTCTGAGACGAGACGAATGAATTTTTGGGCACCGTAGCGCGTCGGCCAGCCCAGAAGACCTGGGCTGCAACCGGCTCTGCTCCCGGGACGAGGACGAAGCGGGGTCGGCTGAAAGCCGTGGCAATCGTGTACTCGATATGCGCGTGCTGCGAGATCGACGTGATAATTAAAACGGTGGCACTGGCGAGCGATCGCTAATTTTAGACTATAAGTGTGGTTATATTTGTATAATATTTTTAACTATATTTATATACAGTATTTTTATATACATTTTCCTCCAAACCCAGAGGCTATTTTGCCTGGAAAAGTTCTCGCCAAATCCGACAATTACTAAGAAATCAACAAATAATTTACCTGTTAATTTCTTTTAATTATATAAGTATAATTACGCTTGCTTGAACATGTTAATAATTAACAATAAAAAAATTTGTTTTTAAAAAATATCTGCTTTTTGCAATCGAAAAGTGGACTATAACAATTTTTTTTTAAAGAAACATTAATAAATAATCTGGCTTTTGAGCTACATGTAATCGTTGTAATATATTTCATTTTATCTAAACACTTTTATAATGATTATAAAATAACGATAAAATATAGATATATTTTTTTAAATTAGAACTTATTTTAAAAAATAACTGCTATCAATATATTTTTTCTTAATAATTTCATAATAATACTAATAATATTAATACGAACTAATTTCTCTTAGTATTCGCAACAACATTTCAAATCCCAATGTTCGAGTAGATGGAAAAAATGTATTTTGCCATCGTCGAGCACTTCTCTATAGTATAAAACAGCTCGAAAGCATATCGGCGAAGAACCTCATCAAAGTTCTCGCCACTATCGATTTAACGCGTATGCCAGGGAAACCTCCGCACCCTCCCTCGTTCTCTCTCATCACCCTTTCCCCCCGGAAAATCGACTCTATATGTATACATACTAAACCAAAGTTGGCGGAGTCGCGCCCGCACCATCGGAACGAGCTCGATGAGTTGTAAAACGAGGAAAGTCTCTCTCTCTCTCTTTCTATCTTCCTCGGACGCGCTGCACTCCATCGAGCCCTCGCAACTATTACGATCGCCCACGACGTCTATATCTCTCGTAACGCAATCGAGTATATTGTAGTGTTTATATATATATATATATATATATATATATATATATATATATGTATATATATGTATATATCTGTGTATGTATGTACATAGTGTATCGAGTGCTTCAAGTATATTATAGAGGCGACGAGGACGACGACGGCCTCGAGCTTTAACGATAAAAGCGCAAAGGGGTATTGAGTCGGTTATTAGCCGGGAGTATACTTTTTTCTTGCTCACTTTTCTTTTTTCTTTTTTACTTTTAACCCACACTAAAGTGCTTAAGACACTACGGGCTCCATGGGCGGGTGGTGTATATAGGAAATGGCGCGCCTTATAACGCGAAGCATGCTTGGCTACCGAGAAATAATGTATTCCGGCGATTTTAGATATACATATATATATATATATATATATATATATATATATATATATATATAAGCAGAGGAATCAATGCACGCGTATATATTTGCGAGGATATTCCTTGCCATATAACGAGCAGAATAGGGAGTGAGTAAGGAAAAAAATCGCTCATTATATATGCCGAAATAATGAAGATTCATTCGAACATTTATGTATTTATATAAATTGCAAATTTTATGAAATTACGTTTAGATGTATGTGTGTGCGTGTGTATATATATATATATATATATATATATATATATATATCTTGCAGCCCTCTCGCTGTGTTATTAAGTTATCGCGAATCGGGGCAATGAAGGAGGAGACGCTTAAAATTATAAATACATTATCCGAGTAATTGACCTATTTAAGGCTTTTGCCCCTTGGCTACGGATGTTTCTTTGGCACTGGGCTCCCTCCCCCTTTCTCCCCCCCTCCCTCGCTCTCTCTCGCTCCGTTAGCTGAAATTTTAATTTCATCCTCGGCTCGAGCTTAAAAAGACAAAAAGCGCATCTTTCGGTGTCACTGTCGTAATTTAATGAAAATCTAAATTTTTACGCTCGAACGAAAAGAATTTAATTAAATGCAATTGAATTCTTTTAATTGAAATTAATTTTATAATTGAATTATTTAAAAGTATAAATTACTTTTATTTAGAAAATTGTTTTCGCGCAATCTTGTGTTGTTGTACAGCTGTCTCTGATTCACTAATTTTGTATATAATTTGACGAAGACGAAATATAATTCAACAGCGATTTGGCACAGTCGTTATAATAAAATAAAATTATTTAAAAAATTTCTATCGATTTTTAATTTTTGTCGTATAATTTATAGCACTCCTTCTAGTGCGTTGCATTTTTGTATTTTTCGATTTGTATACAGACAATGACTGAAGATATGTTTATTCTACAGAGAATAAAAGAATAAGTACATCTTAAATTAGGCAAAAAGCATGTGTTCATGCGACATTTGCGTTTTATAATTATATTTCGTTTTATAATTATACTGTCTTTTATTAATTCTCTTCAAAAGTATTATTTCTATTTGAATCAAAGGATGGAACATTATTATTGATGATATAAAAATAACAGAATTCATTTATTTGACACTTCGATTAAAAATAGATGCATTAATTTAATTAATTCGATGCTAGTTTTGGGACAAAAAAAAGTCGAGTTAGAAAAGACAACCTGAAAAAAAGATGTAAATGTCTATCGGCAAAGCCAAGTGCCGACCTGATAAATAACATTCTGGAAATCGCCGAATCGCCATTACTCCCGTTTGGCAATCGCTAAATGTCGTAAACTTTTTTAGAAAACTTCCTCGACTTCGGAGGAACAAGTTGCTCGCAATAAGTTCTCTCAAATCGTGAAAATGTGTAACCCAACTTTGTTCGTTACATTGATAAAGCTCGCGATCTATCGACTACAAAAAAGATTTGATCGATTACTAATGACGGTCCTAAAATAATTTTTAAACGCTATCAAGTTTACTTCAGTTAATATATCTAATATTGTTGATCCTCTCTATATATGTATTAATTATTACCCCCCCCCCCCCGATGAAAAAGATATTGTTGACTGGAATGAATAAGCAATTTAAAATGTTAAAGGCTATTTTAAAGCAAGAGAAAACCCAATAGAATGAAAAGATATAGAAAAATTAGTACAGTGCTAGAATCAATGTGTCGCTATTGGAGGGCTATCTTGATAAAATAGTAAGTGTAATTTTACGTAAAAGCAAATTCGTTAGACCGCCATATCATTAAAACATTTTTAGTTGAAAAATCGCAGTTTTCTATTTATAATATCTGAATACAATAATTATATAATATATTTTATGATATTTAATACTTTAATTTGGAATACCGTATATCAAACCTCAAAGAGATAATCAATTTATGTTGAAAAATTTCTTGAAAAATTAAGAAAATTGTTTTTTTACTTAAATCCATTAATTTCTTATATAAAAACATAGATTACGAAAATTACGAATAAAGACATATTTTACAATTTGAAAAAAAATTTTAAACTAAGTAATTAACACGTCTTACAATTTAAAAAATTAAAAAGAAAAAACATAATTTCACTACAGCAAACGTTTTAGTTGGAGGTAAATGCGTTCTTCAAATTGAAATGTTTATTTATTTACATTGACGCTTTTTTCTTCAACCGACGTAAATTAAAAAGAGAAAAAACAGCTATCCATAAGTAGAATTTCAACCATAACCAGGCAGCTACGTTAACTGCAATAGACCAATGATCAAAAGAGGGGATTAATTCAGCAGGGACTGATGTAGAATTTGTTAAAAAAGGAAAAATGAAAATTACCGAGACTCCCGGTCGCGCGGCACTCGCCGCGTAACGAGCGCGAAAAGAGCTCGCCCGCGATTTTCCCCGAGCCCCATAAACATTTCAATTAGCGGCGAGCAAACGGGCAATTATGCGAGGGGTGCTGCCCGCCCCCCCCCCTCCGCCCCAACCCGCGGTGCGGGAAGTTGGAACTGGGCATTAATTATCCGTTTCTCCCCTCCGCGGAGGGGGGGGGTGAAATGAGTGGGGGAGGCGCGACTATTTTACTTGCGTGCGCGCGTGCGTTCGAATTTTCCTGTATATTTCTTCCCGCCCCTTCGACGTGGCTTCCGGTTCGGTGTTCGAAATTGATACGTTATCGCGCGATTATGAAACGCTGGGAGCGCGAGGGGCCGACTTGGAGGGAAACGACCCAACCCCACCCTCTGAGCAGCAGTGCAGCTGTTTCCGGGCGATACTGCATTCTTGTATACGTGTTATGTTGTTATGACATATCTATTTTCAATAAATATGTCATATATATATATATATATATATATATATATATACTTCATACATAGATATTATTTAAATGTTTAATAAACCGGCTACATTTTATAAGCTCGCGCGAAGCTGAGACAGTCGATGCTAGTTTATACATAAATTATAGGAGATGGCAGTTCGGACGATATTTAACAAGTGACCGGTTCGTTCTGTAGCGCTCGGATTTTCTGTGGCTTTTTATGGACAAGTTCATTTTTCCGAGCCGTGCTGGTATATAAACGAAACGAGGTACAAATATGACTCGAGCACTTGTAGCTGGATTATTAGATTTCAGCTTCAATAGCTTGGTCATTAGCTGAACTAATATTGCTTTAGATTAGGTGGCAGAACGAGCGCGGAAGCTCCTTATTAAGGAGATACTCTATTCGTAATCCCTTGTGAAAACATCAATAGTAAAACAATGTGCTCAATCTAATGAAATATCATATAGCTAAGATCATTTGATTCGTTTAATATTGCAAGTACGTACCAAGAAAATTTTTATATACTGGTATTTCTGTTTGATCTATTTTCTGTTTGGTGGCCAACGTGTGCTCTTTCTTTTGTTGACAGAGCTAAAATTTTCGTCTCTTAAGTAGAAGGTTTTTTGCTTGCAAGGCTGACTACATATTCCGAACAATGTAAAAACCACCTCCGTTAATTGTGCACCAATATTCATTTATCAACTATTTGTACCACGATCTCATCTGACACCGGTCCGCGTACCTGTAATGTCAAGCAGAACCTCCTTGTCTGCGATACCATACATAGAATTGACTGCCATTGTTCCGCATGGATCTAAATTTTCCCTCGTACTGCTATGTTAATTTACGATCTATATCCCTTTTTCAATCAGTTTCAAACTTAACGCAGGGACGCCGTCAAAAACTCGAATGAACAGGAAAAATCAGGTCCATGCTGTAAATTCCTATATATTCTTAACTAGCGCAGACACACCTATAAACACCCATACACGCCCATACGCACCCACACACTGGGTAGACAGAGAGAGAGAGAGAGAGAGGGGGGGGAGTATAAAATTATTCTTCAAATTTGATCCTATACATGAGTGTAACAATAATGGCCACAAAGAAAGGCAGCACACACGCACACACGCACACACGTACACACACGCGCACGCGCACGCGCACGTGCACACACACACACACACACACACACACACACACACGCACGCACGCGCACGCGCACACGCACACGCACACGCACACACACATATTTATGAAGTTCCGAGATTCGCGTCAGATTGGCATCGCGGGGGTCGACCACCCTCTGTACAACTCGCTCGGTATCGCGCTTCGCTCTTCGCGTTCTCCCGATGAATATTGAGTTTGGAGCCGTTCTGTCTGTCTGTCTCTCTCTCTCTCTCTCTCTCTCTCTCGCTCTCTCACCTCTCTTTTCTCTATCTCGCTCTCTCTTTCTCCCTTCCTATCTCTGTCTCAAGTCATCTTATTTAAGCAATATCGAATTTTCGGAGAGAGAGAGGGAAACTTTGTTAGCGAGCCCCGGCTCTCTGTAATCTATAATTTGATAAAAGCAAGTAATGCCAGGGATACGCTTTCTCTGACAGCGGAAATTGAAGCAGCGTATAAGTGCATAATTAAATACTATTTTAAAATTCCCGAGAAATCGTGCGGTAGTGCCTTTTTATGATAGAATTTTTCTTCTTGTTGAAATTTTCCCGTTTATATTTTGCATAACAGAAATATAGATGACAGTACTAGAAAATTAAAAGACATCAATTTTGATATTTTATAAAATATTCGTATATTTGACATATATATATATATATATATATATATATATATATATATATATATATTATATTAAAGTGATTCTTTTCCCAGAGCAATATGCTATCGTACAATTTCCCGTTCTTCACTTTCCCAGGCATGTAATAACGGATAATTTTCGTCTCATCAACAATTTTCAACATTAACGAGGTATATGAATTTTCACTTTACGAAATTGAGCATAGCTGGCGTAATAGAATTAAAGCCGCTGTAACGAATAATTATCACAGAAATCGGAAAAAAAAAGAAAAAGAAGAACATTATTGCTTTAACGTGCTGCTTTGATGAATTCGCTTTCTTCGGCCATAATTAGCAATATATACACATTGTTCGGCCCCGAATTCGTTGGATTCCGCGAATGATTGAAAACGTATTCGAGGAACGTTTATAAAATGATGATCGACGGTCCATACGATGCGCCATAATGGCGAAAACGAAATTTCATCAATGCGCACAATTTAATTATGATCAATCGGTACGCGTATAAGTAAGCAAAGTAGAAAATTGCGTGTGCAAGCCATTTAATTCTGTAATGTACCAAATCAAGAATATACCAACTGTAATGAAGAATAACATCACTATTCAGTTATCTCTCGATATAAGTAGGATTTCGTTGAATTTCGAAAATGATCGCAATCCATATACCAGCACAACGATCCTAAATATTTTATGGGAGACTGTACATTAGCCTAGAGACTCGTTTGAAAAATAAAGGGACAATTTGCAAAATCAGGAGACGAAACTCATCAAAAGATTCTGTTTTTTCGATGAAATTTTGTTTTGCCGGTAATGTATTTGTTACAGAAAATTAATGAAAGGAACATTCCGAGAATTCACGTTCTTTTTTTTGTCAATATCTTTGTCGCATTTCAGCTTTCTGTCCAATTGACCCTTAAATACTTGACGAAAAAGCTTCACGAGAGAAGCAATACTTTCAATTTGATACTGGAGAAAAAGACGAACCAGCGTATTAGTATAATAAAGTCCCTTAACTTCGAATTTTTTTGATCACACGGTTTTAATTTCAGCTGAAGATTGATTGGATCCAAGATCAATTATTCAATGATTCCAAGATGAATTGGAAAAAACTTTTTTCAGCCTTTCATTGCAAAAGTTTTGTTATTGAGCTACCAATCAAATTAAGTATAATATTTCTTACATAGACGTACGTAATTTGTCGCAGATAAAAAGAAAACTTAATTGTCAAAGAGGGAACCCACCCATATAATTTATCCAACCATAATTTCAAATAATAAATTGCAATCATTATTTTCAAAATAATAATTATTAATTGATGCTATTAATAGTTCAATTTTTTTGAGAAATTTGATAGCAGTAAGAAACTATCACTTCCTCAGAAAATCTTCTCTATCTCGGCTATTGGATTTATATTTTCGTAATTATGAATATTTGAATTCCGAATCATTTGTAAAAAAATCTTAAAGCTTCCTTAAGAATCAAGATGATCTAAAATAAAAATTATTTTAGATCATACTATCGCTGACGATGGCGTCAACTGTTCCCAGGCAAAATGTACACATGATATCTTAATGATGTCAAATGGTTCATTGGCGAGAGTTCAATGATTTCTCATAGATGACAATCTCCTCGGCATTGTCAAATGAAGACATAATGCCGAGAGTGCCGCGTTCGAATAACGCGTTATTTTCTCCCCAACGACACGCCTGCACAACGCGCTCGCGTGCTGATACATCCGTATCAAGCCGATGCGTCTCAATTAGTCTCTTGGCTTTCGGTCAACCCGGGGACCACGAAATCCGGAGGTCCGTGTGCACGCGGTATATATGTACGCGGACGATACGACGGAAGGGGTGTAGACACAAAGAGAGAGAGAGAGAGAGAGACGTACATCGGACAGAGAGTTTACACGTGTCGCCACCAGGAAAGGGGTTGGGCGGTAGGATATACGTCGAAGGCTTTATCCTATATATATAGGATCCTGCTTAATTCGCACTATGATGGAATATTTCATTGGCTCCCAAATAATGTTTATATTTCCTGAGAACATTATGACGCTTGTTCTTTAGATTATGACAGATCGTTAGCTTTGTATTTTATACGGCCAATATTACAAATATGAAATGTCCAAAAAGTTTCATTGATAGAATCAAAATAAAAAATTAAAACTTTTCGGTATAATAAATTTGAAGCAAAATTATTCCTTATGATATTCTAATTATTTGTTATATATTTGTGTGTTGTGTGTGTGTATGCATGTAATGCTATAAACTCCATTGTACGCGATTAAAAATAACAAACTTCTTCCGACCTTTACGGCTTTTAATTAAATCAGAACGAAAACTGTAGAAAATCTAATATATAAAAGCATAAATAAAAGGTGAGTGCTTAAAATAAGTACCGGACGAGTTATACGACTCCAAAGGAAAGAAGCGAACGTAAATTTCGCTCACCGTCCAGTAGTAAAAGCAGTTTTATGGATTGCATTTAATGTACAAATATATATACATATATATATATATATATATATATATATATATATATATATATATATATATACGTGGAATGCGTCACTCTCGATGGTTAGAATGTCGAATGGGCACATTGTCATAATTTCCGTCCCAAAGGGGATAAGAGATATATTGCCGATCGAATAAGCGCTGCTTTCGTTCGACGATTTTTCGGCAAATCGCATTTAACTTCCACATCCGAGTGGCGCTCCGCGCAGTGAACTTCAACAGCAACGCGCTCAATCGCGAAACGCACTCTACCGGGCGAACTACGAACGGAGAATTTTCAACAAGAGAGAGGGGAGTTGAACGTTGAACTGCGAAGTGCGCAAATTGACGATTTCTAACATCTTACCTGTATCTAGATTTTTTCAAATTAAGAGTCACCGATTTTTCCTTTCGCATGATCATCCAAACTCAAAAGCAATAACTGAACGGACTGCAAAATTTTGATTCATTAGTGCTTCGCTATTGTAGCGTAATATAGAATAGCTTTTATTTGAAAAATGATAATGAAATATGAAGAAAAAAAATTCAATTTAATATACCTCGTATACACGTCGCGTTTTGTACAATGGTCGACTAATTGAATTTTCGGCATGCGAGGTACGTCTGCCACTAGGCGGCGACACGTAGCTTACCCATATCTACATATATGCTATATGCCTGGTATATACATAAAATGTATGAAATATGTTAACGTCAATTTCGTAGTAAAATTGATTTCGACTTCACCTTTTTTGGAAGATTATTAACGAGTAAATTATCATAATAATTTATTTATTAAACAGATTTTCTAAAATGCCTATAATTAAAAAACGAATTTAGCCAGTAAAATAAAGATATCGATGAATGTGATTTTATGTGATCTGAACCTAATGCGAACTCGCGCTGATTCCTAAGCCTTTTAAGTGTGAATTGGCTTTGTATATATCCCAAAGTCCGAAATTGATTCTGTCTCGTTCTGTGCATACCTAAAAACTGCCCCATTCATATCTTGATTTTAATTAATAAGCCACAATGTTAAATATTTCGTTACACCTAGTAATTGATTAGCAATAACAACTGCGTTTTTCATGATAGTCAATTATTCAATTCATACAATTATATATGGAACTTGCATAGTAGGTAAATCAAAAAATTATTCGATGATTTCATATCTAGAAATGAAAATGCTACAAATATTATACCCTAAACTAAAATATAGTTGATATTTCACACTGCTGAAAGAGCATCACCTTTCATAATGTTTTGATGAAAATCATTTTCCAATATGGAGAGTTATACGTAATATAATATCCTTAACATATACTGTAATTATATCCGACAAAGCCGAGACGGGGGATGCTTCTTTATACAGCTGATCTTAGAGAAGTATGAGAAAATTGTCGATATGAATATTTTAAGGGATCGAGGAAACTTTAATATTTTATTTCAATATGCGGTCACTCGCCATCCTCAGTCAGTTTCTGCGCATATTTGGATCGGCAAACGCAAAGTTAAAAGAATCGAAGAACTTTGTTTTAATGTATTCTTCGCCTCGCGCCGTAAAATGATAATCACGCTCACACATATAGTGGAAATTTCCGCGCAGCTATGTAATTCGAAAGCGAGAAATATTATTCATCAGTGTTCAAATTTTGTAGCGAGAGAAAGGAGAGGGGGCTAGAAAACCGTCGAAACTATATTCGAAGGGACGCTCGTACATTTCTCAGAATGTTAATATATACATATATATATATATATATATATATATATATATATATATATATATATATACATACATATAAAAGGACAGCGTCGCTGGAGACCGAGCGATGAAAAGGTGGATGAGTTGTACTTTATATTCAGGACACGAACCGGCGGCTGGTACTGATTTCTCCCTCCTCCTCCCCTTTTCTGCCCCCTCTCGAGGAAGAAATCACTGCTATTAAATGTTTAGCCCAGACTTCGTCGAGATGAGCGGGGAGACGGAGGGGGTGATGCGTGACTTTCCTAATAGTTTACTGCGAAAGTTCTCCAACAGACATCAAAAGCATATGGATATCTGCCTGGAATACACAAATCCTTCCCCCCCTGCGCTTTATATAAGAGGATAGAAATTGTTCCCCTTAACAAATGCTCAATTCTCGTCGAAGCGTTGTGTGTTTAAAATTGGACGTCCACGCGGTTCGAACGCGAATATTATATCCACCAGATGGATTTGTGTCGTCGGAGGCCCGTAAAAACGACTCGCGTGCAACGAAGCCATCGTACGCATTCGCAGCAAGTCGGATCGTAAATTCAACCGGACTAGCCAACAATAATCTCTCTTGTTTTTTTTTTTCCTCAGTAAGTACGTTCGAGCGAGTTCACAAATAGAGCGAGAACGAAAGCGTGCACGGCTAGAGGGGAGATGGATAGATAGAGTCGTCGCTTGAAAAATGATTCTACAATTACTTTTCTCCATCACAATGCAGCGACACTTTCGCCTCTCGGGACAGTGAAGCGTTTATTATACATACATACATATATATATATATATATATATATATATATATATATATATATATATATATAGATCGACATACCACACTAGTTCGTGCGAATTTCCCGCACAGTGCGGCTCCTTCCGTTCATCGGAGCTGCGACCGCCGCGACGGTTTCCCGCCTCGATGTATCTATAAATAAATATTATCGCGGTGATTGATCGAGCCATCGCGGCGTCGGCGGCCTCGGCTTCGGGAAATTTGCGCGCATCTAACGCTTAGAGTCACCTTTTCGCCACCCACTACTACCAGTCCACTGCCCCCCCCGCCCCTCCACCCGACAACGCGTCCTCTCTGCATCGCTCTCCCTTCGTTCCTCCCCTTGGCGAACTGGCCTTTTGGCCTTTTTGCCCCTTGGTGTGGAGGGGGGGAGGAGCGGGCGGAGGAGCAGCGTAGGAGCGACGGCGCGAGGCAATTTGTCATCGGATCACCGGATGTATACGGTACGGGTGAACCGCCGAAGGAGGGTCGAAGCGAGGATAGTCGAGCGATGGCTGAATTTTGTTTCGAACGAAATTAGAGCCATTGGAATAATTACGCTGGCACGTTCTAGGAGGGGGGGGGGGAGAGGCGAAATTGAAGAAACTTGCTGTAAAGCGCGACGCTCTTCGATCGGTAAATATTTCTGATTCAATTAAAACTTGGAAAGAACGAGCTGATCGAACTTTTTGTTCGATTGTGCGGGAAAAGCAGTCTCGAGCCGATCGATTTTAATTTGTCGAATAATGACGAGCAGCGCCAGGACCGATATAACGGGAGAAAGGCAATCGATAAAACGCTATACGACAATTATATACATACATATATATATATATATATATATATATATATATATATATATATATTATGGTGTTCGCATTAGTTCGTTCATCATCGTTTGTATCCCCGTTTATCTGCATGCTGAAAAAATGATTGTTTCAATTTGTCAAGGTTTGAAATATTGAAGTAGAAGTGTTCAGTAGAGAGAAAAAAATTCATAGAAAAATTGCTAAGAAACTGCAATTGAGACATCGACCAATACAAAAATCGTAATAATAATTATGCTGATATTTATGAAAAATAATAATGAATTATTAATCTATAAAATAAAGTATAATACACTTTTTTCTGAGTCTATAAAAGTAATACACTTTCTCAAAGTGCATTACAATTTACATTGTAACCTTTTTCCATAAATATAACGTATATCTATGAAGATTCCGAGTGACGTACGTATATTATAATTTATACTTGAGAGAAAAAAATTGAAAAATACTTCACAAATATATTCATAACCATAAAACCCGTGGAATAAATATTTATTCAAAATTATTAGATGTGCTGAAAAACTTTAATAACTTCCTTTCACAGCTTTATGAAGGAGGATGTGCTCGAACTGCATGCGTAAACTTAGAAATTTCATTCGTAAATATTATCCTTAAGGAATAGAAAACTACTTTCATTGCAAATCTTATATATAACCGCTATAACATCATTTACGCATTCGTAACATCCACATGTGCGGCTATATATATATATATTGCCACAGGTTTCGCATTTAAATCGTCGAAGGCGAATATTTTGGACCTTGGATTTGGACCTTTATCATGACTTTGAGATCAACGATTGCGATCATTTGGTCATCATTTGGTCATTTGATCATCAGTCTTGTTTTCAGAAATGAAATATTTTTGACGAGTGCACCTGTTTATTGTTATTGTGAATTCAATTCGATCAATTTTTATGCGCTTTCACGTTTGTCAATCGCCGAATGGTACTCATAACTCCGGGCGTAGTTATGCATATAAACGGTTATCGCAGTTGCTATTTCGCAAACTATAAAATTCTTTGTTTATTAATCAGTGACCGTAAATTATAACATAGTAACAAGCCGAGAGGCCGTTTCCAGACCAGAACATTATTAATCAAACTTACTTAACATTATTAATTTTTTTATAGATTCTACTTACATTATTTTTACTGTATTTATTCAGATAAACATCAGGGACGCATATTAATTGTCAATTTTGAGAATCATGGGCAAACTTTTTTTTCAACCGTTGCAAGGACATCGATCAAACGATAAACTGTAAAATTATTAATATTTGTCCATTTTGACCATCCCCTCATGAATACTATCAGAGTCACCGTAATCTAATCCCTCTAGGCACTGATAGTTTGGTACTCAATCCATATTTTTTCCGTACATAATACAGTTTACAAAACGTTCATCCGGATGCGATTATAGTGGGACGATTATTTTTTGATTCACCAATAAATCGGAAAATTGCAAATAAACAAAAAAGAAAGTATAAATATTGTGTACTTCATGACATATCCTATGTATAGGCGAAGCACGGAAACTGCGCCGTTTTGCCTTTCAGCGGCCGCAGAGTCTCCTCCTGCCGATCTTGCTCCTCTTTCCCCATTCACATTCGCGTGTCAGTGAAAGTGCGCGCGCGCGCGCTCGCTTATTGCCTAGTTCGCACAATGACAAATAAGTCAGAGAGAAATAGAGAGAGTAGGAGACAGAGAGAGAGAGAGAGAGAGAGAGAGAGAGAGAGAGAGAGAGGCAGATGCGACTCGACTCAGCAATCGACACCGGCGTCATCCGTGGCACGCACAAGGTCGCCGTCCCTGCGCGTGCATCTCACCCTTTCTCGCCCGTAGGGCTATAGTCTTGCGTTCGTACATCACCACTTATTATGGCTCCCTTGAATTTGCCCCAAGCATATACATATACATATATATATATATATATATATATATATATATATATATATATACATACATATATATGTGTGTGTGTGTGTGTATGTAAACATTTCTAGTCAGTTGTTGCACGCGTGCTTTTAACGTGATTGCTTCAGACCCTATGAAATCGGGCTCTAACGCTTGCGTGCACGCGCGCTATCAATAAACTTTTTAACATTATATATATATACACACACACACACACACACACACACACACACACACACACACACACACATATATGTTTGTGCGTGCGTGCACGTCTTTTTCGATCGATGATCGTTTAAAGATTTAGTGCCAATTTCGTTTTTTCTTTTCGTTTTTTTGTTTGCTTCTGTTGTCGTGTCCAATGTTTTATTCATTGGCTGTGTTCTTCGATTTGCCTTTACCTCCCTTATTGATTATATATATATATATATATATATATATATATATATATATATGTACATATATATATATATATATATCTATACCTTTTTACGTTGACAAAATGAGGTACGCCTAGTTCTAATGATCCGTATTAAGATAAGGCAATTCTTATTTACTCTGGTGGCGCTTTGCTCGAATACGCGAACACGATACACATCTAAAATTAGAGTGCGCCTTTTTGACGTTTGCGTTTAGTAGCATTTTGCGTTTTTGCATTTTGTACATTGGGAAAGGAAGCTATTCATAATATAAATGCTAACTTTTTACTTAATATCAAAGAAAATGATGAATTTTTTATAAAATCAGAGACTAAAGATTTAAAATTTAAACAGCAATAACATTATATTAAATCGCATATGAGTAAATGTGTGTTTTTTTCGAAGTAAATTAATACAGTTATCACAGTTTTTCCTGTTTTTATGATATATAATATTTTTTAATGGTATATTAAACTAAACATTTATTATAATTCAAAAAAAAAGTCTTTCTTAAATTGAATTTCATATATTGTTAAATATGAAGCTACGTTAAAAACGTTATTAAAAACAAAAAGCGTAGAGATGATTCTAAAGTAATATTTTTTTTTTTATGTCGGGTAAACAAAAGATTATTCCCCGTTATTTTAAAGCCGCTCCCTCCCTCCACCAAGTGCCGATATAACAATGCGTCCGCCTAAGTTGCGGGGAGAAAGAACAGCGCAATTAATGGCGCGGCGGCATATAGAAGGCAATGAGCGGGCGAGGGTCGGATCCCCTCTCTTCGCAACAAAAACATTTTAATAATTCATTTGAATAAAAGATTTTCATATCATCCCCTATTCCCGCCGCATTGAAAATTTTCATAAGCCGACTTCAATAGCATTACGCGTCTTCCTTTGCCTCGCCTCTCGTAAAAGTATTGGACATGTGTGATATATTAATTGAATTATATATTTATAATTTTATAATTCAGTATTTTTCCATAATTGTTCGTTAACTGAAGCTATTGATAAGGAAATGCAATATTGATCGAAGGGGATATAGTCGTAATTATTTTAATGAGTTTGATAATGGCAGTTAATCGTAATGAATTACATACGTGATATAAGTATCTATAAATAGAGGATTGTTATTAAAAGCTTAAGGACAAGGATTTTATGAAAAGTGAGTATTTTCAAGAAACATTGTCTGCTGTTCTTTCCAAATTTCCATAAATACCTGACGTTTATTATTCACATTATGCTGTTAAGCTAAATATAGTTAAGAAACTTGAGTTATTGAAATACTACGATATGATTAGACAAATTTTTCTATTTGCTTTTTTTATCTCAAAAATAAACCTTAAAAATAAATGCTTTATTTTATCCATATTTTATTTAAACAAAGTTGATGTGGTTCTGCAGAATAATGGAGTTCTGAAATGAAATATAAAATTTAACGATATTGACAAGGATAAACATTAAATATTCATTGCTGACTCAAAGCTGTCAAATAGAGAGCTATTACGATTAAAATCATACTTCTCTAAGTACTAATTTATTTTTATACTACTTCAATAGCTGCTCTCATATTTTTTAAATAAAAGTAGATTCATAAATGTAAAACTTAACCTCATATCTATCGTATCAAAGATAATCAATCGACGTTCTTGATAAACTAAAAGAAAATCACTTGGCGAAGAAGTTCATTATCAGGCGACATACTAATATCAAATACATCGAAGAAACTGCCTTTCACCCATTCGCTATAATATTATGCGGTGCTATAGCTGCGACGCAATCGAAGTCCCCATCGACGATCACTTGCGGTATTCGTCCGCGTTCTCCCTTAATTCCGCGGTTTATAATCTAGCATCTAGTCAGTGGGGGGGGGGGCGAATAGATAGTTGACCGATCGGTCAATTTCCTTCGCCCCATTGCGTCCTAACCTCGTCGTTGTGCGGGCTACTTCGGGGCGGCTAGCTATTCCTATATATTCGGCAACGATCGCGGAACCGTTCCTTCCATCGTGTTCCCATTTCGGAAGATCATCCCCCAAAGTATAATACGGGAACAATGTGTTTAATACACTTCGGTTTCGACGCCCTTCCCACCAACCCCTATCATCTGCTCGCGATAATGGCTTTATGAGCCACGTGCCAGCTAGAACTGGTAAGCAGATTTGGAATCCGCCATCGATTCTATCTCTCTCAATCTCTCTCTCTCTCTCTCTCTCTCTCTCTCTCTCTCTCTCTCTGCCTCTCTCTCGCTAACTGTCTATCTATCTATCTGTTTGTCTGTATATCTCTGGATCTATATATCTATAGGCGCACGCGCGCGCGCGCGCGCGTGTGTGTGTGTGTGTGTGTGTGTGTGTGCACGCACGCGTGTAGTGTGTACGCATCATCAGGACGGAAAGTGATTCTCGAATTGCGATTGGTTTAGCCTTTGACGACGTTCACCGGATCTATCGTCGATAATGGATGGGCTGTTTATATATATATATATATATATATATATATATATATATTATTAGCTATATATATATATATATATATATATATATATATATATATTTATTAATTAGCTGCCGTATTACCGAGTCTTGATTAAGTTCTCGTATTCAAGCTGTTTTGACATTTATACTTTATTTTCTCGAAACTGAAAGAAATATTTAACAAATAGGTGAAGATTAGTTATAATTTAAAAAACAATTAAAGCCCGGGTACAAAAATTATCAAGAATTGACTAGTGGAAATTTTTATTCGAAAGATAGAATGTTGTTAAAAAATAGACATTAAACAGTGTCAAAATGTTACAAAAAATGTTTTTCTGTTCTCTACTGTATACGTTTCATTTTTAACACTTGGAGATTTTAAGAGTTAGATTATGTACTGAACAATAATTAAAGAAAAGCACATTATAATCGACTAAGTAATAAAATATCAAACAGAATTTTAGAGGTATTAAAAAAGTCACACAAAGACTGCTTTAATTTTAACGTAATAAACTCCATCTCTTAGAATTTAGGATATGGTCACGATATATGAATATGACGAGGGACGGTAAGAGCGTCGGTAGAGATAATACGGGATTAAGATATAGGAAGTTTAGCTGGCAATAATTCAGTGGGTTAATGAAGCTGCCTGAACATATTATTCCATGCATGAACTATTGGACTATTACCATTGAAATTAATAATTTGACAAGGAAAGTCATATAAAAGGTTCAAATACGCGCGCACAGTCGACAAATTTATAATTTACTGAAGATTTGCAGTATCATCCTTAAAACTTTCTATGGATAGCCATATGGTTCACGCTGATATCATCACGTTGCCTTGTTACACTCGCTTCTCTCGATCGCCAGACGACTTTTGCGCACGTGCGCAATGGAGAGGGAGGTATAGCAAGAGAGAGAGATAGAGAGAGAGAGAGAGAGAGAGAGAGAGAGAGAGAAAGGAAGCAAGCGAGAAAAAGAGACAGAACAAGATATAGAGCATCCAAGCATTTGGCAACCTGCAGGGCAGCTTCGGCCGCTGTGCTCCCACGGGAATCGAAATTTATCGCGACGCGTATATAGCCGAGGAAGAGAAGAGAGAGAGAGAGAGAGAGAGAGAGAGAGAGAGAGAGAGAGAGAAGCAAATGCAACATTTCCTCCTCCCACGTTATCCGGGCGTAGACCCAAGACTAAGAGAGATATCAGTTGCGCAGCGTGGGCTGCCTCGACTGACTTGCCCGCGCGCGTGCGCTCGCCCATATTATTTTGCCGCACCGCCGGGGCGGTGGCTCCCGTATATACGATAGCAATGAATTTAACCCCCGCTGATTAGAACAAACTTCTTCTTTCATTTGCCGCGACGCGCGTTAACGCGCCTTATTTATTATACCGCGAGCGCTCGCTCGGAAATTGTTCTCGCGTGGCTACGCCACCGGTGAGGAAGAAGCGCTCTGCGGCGTCCGAACGTGTTTAATGCTTTTTAAATTACCGAATCGAATGTCTGGCGCTCCTGATAAACGGATAATTCGGTTATTGTTTTCGGCGTTTCTCGTAGTTTCATCATTGGTTTTTTGGCTCTGAAGATGGCGATTTAGGTTAGACTGGATAATTATAGATACCATTATATCGGAAACGAGAGACGCTTGAAGTCAAGGATTTTATTCCCCCTAATTTCACTCTCAAACAATGCCGCCGAACAACATGATAATTGTACGTTTCTAGTCTGACGACTATTTTTCCGATGGGCCGACTAATTACTCAATCCATTAACGGATTAATCGTAAAATCCAAAATAACCCTTTAATCTCCGAAATACGTAAATAATAACTCTCTAAACGAATAACCCTGAACATCACATTTACACGTACCACTAAATTTTAATTATCGCATGATTCATTAAATTATGAATTACATAATTCTTAAATCCCTAATCACTTAACTCAATAATTTTCTTCTAATTAATACCTCAATTAGGAACCCTTTGATCTATTGAATCTATAAGCCTATCCCTTAACTATCCTTAAATCCATACACTAAAAACGTCATAACTTGGAAACACTAGAACCGAATCAGAAATAAACTTAGGTACTTTGAAGTGCTGAAATAGAATGTGTTCCAACAAATAAATGCTTTTCAATCATTATATTCTCATTCGTAAGAAGCTCATAACATCAGATTGGAATAATCTAATAAGGTAGTAGAAATTCTTATGAGCCAATTTTTTTTTTCATCATTATTGAACTGTCTTTTGTGCGCACACAATCTAAGAAATGTGCATATTTATAAATATAAATGCTTTCTTCTGAAGACTCAGCAACTTATACGATTCGGTGTCCTAAGCCTAAATTAACACACATATCTAGAAGAACTTGTGTGTAATAATTATATTCCAGATTCTGTAATTGAGAAATTTCGATTTTATGGGATTAAAGGTTTACACATTTATTTAGAGCAACTTCTGTGGCCCTATTTTTATACAAATCTTAAACTGCTAATTTTCAATAGATCTCGAGAGACCATCATAAATCTAATCAGACTCGAGGAGAACTTGGCTAGATGTTTTTGCCGCACTGTGTACAATCAAAAGCTTCTACTGAATTCGTAAGCCGAAACTACTGATACGGCACAACTGAAGCTTGTTAGGTCCTGGATCTGTTGATTTTCGAATCTAGTCAGATGGACCGAGAATGCGAATGAGGAGAAAAATCCTTCCTTCAGCCTCTCGACTCTTCAAGTCTCTGTGTATCGCATGCTCGTTGAGGCACGCCGAGGGACGAGAAGCTCGCGGCAAATGAGCCGAGCGAGTAAAAGAAACGTGGATAAAAGAGCAACGCGAGCTGATGGAAAAACTGACAAATCGTTGGCGCTGAACTAAAGAAGAACAAGCGCCTGAATTTAGGAATGATAAAGGGATTTGCCGTATACATCAGATACCGGAAGATAACGGGTTTCCGTGGGAGAAAAATGGAAAAAATTTAATAGAGATATTGAGCACGAAATAAATGGATGCAGGAACAGATATATTAGTGGAACGTAATCATGAAGACTCCTTATGGTACAACAATTTCAATGACGTACAATGCTAAAACATAAGATTGTATATGTTTTCTTTCATGAAATTTACCAGAAGCCATTCAATTATATATTTTAATAAAGATTAGGATTATTTCATAGTTCTTTATATTGCTGCGTTTTGCGCTCAAATGAAATAACAATGATAACCTATAAAATTATTTACGACTTACTAGCAAAAACCATCGCATTCCCAGTCCTTCTGTTATTTGTGAACTCGGCGCATTTCTGATGTACGACATTGCAGAGAGGAAGATAAAAAAAAAACGAGAACAAGCATAACGAGCGACGATGCGCTGGTGGCATAAACGAAGGAAGCCGTACTATCACCACCGGGCTCTTTGCCAGTTCGCGAGGGACGCTGGATGCACGATTCACCGCCCCTCCCCCCACGCGCCTCATCCCACTCTCCATTCGTTATATTCCCCGCTCTCGCGTGTCACTCGCGGTTTACTATGTTCGCATTGGGTCCTTCAGGCGGGAGCTCGCCCGCGCGCCTTACCAACGTCTTATGTATAATACGAGCGTTAAAAGCGCGTTACGGCCGTCAGCTATATAGCTTGACAAAACTGCCTCCTACACACCCCAGCCCCGTCCACCCATCCCAGAACGCCATATACACGCTCGTATAATAACTGCGGTATTGCATGGACAGGAACGGCAGCGTAGCGTATACGCACAATGACGGGCGAGGAACGACTTAGAGGTAGAGAGAGAGAGAGAGAGAGAGAACGCGAGATACCGACAAGAGGACTGGCCGTTACTTCCTCGCCGCTACTGCTCGGACCCTATCTTCTCGACTTTTCTGGTAAAATATATATATATATATATATATATATATATATATATATACATACATATCCTTCTCCTGCCTCCCGCACGCAAACCATACTCGCCTCTGCGGGGGAGTCACAGCCGCGCGACGTTATACCAAACGGAGTTTGCCGCCTGGTTATTAGCCGATTTCAATGGACAGCGTATAGGTGCCCTACACACACACACACACACACACACACACACACACATGGAGATGACAGTGCATATAGGAGGAGGCGCGGAGGAGACGCCGATGTCGGGAGCACGACACCTATTGTGATATTAATGATCCATTGTGGTGGGACTTAGACCGGGGGAGGGGGACTGGAAATGGATTTTATCACCATAGCCGAAGTACATGGGTTCGCGTCCATGTGCCCGCCTGTATATATATATATATATATATATATATATATATATATATATATATATATGCATATGCAAGCTACCGCAAGCCCGCATATCCCATCGTAACGAAAGGAATCCACTGCTGACGCGGCGCATTTTCAGTTTTATGCGTTAGCGGAGAAGAGGGAGGAAAGAGAGAGAGAGAAAGAGAGAGAGAGAGAGAGAGAGAGAGCAGGAAAGGGAGACTCTCCTTTACGGTCGGCCCATTCGCGGGCGTACCGAGCTTGAGAACCCGATTGTTTCAGAGGGTGATTGATAGCCAGGGAGACAACGCTCGTTAAGACAGTGAAAACTTACTTTTATGATACATATTGGCTTTCGGAAATTCAAAGTAGATTGTTATCTTGAATTGAATGGCTCACTTTGAGAAACGACAATAAATCCACATTATACTTTTCTTGTGAAATTTTTACGTCAGTGCACTGAATAGATTTTTCAAAACCACTTTACATTATAACTAATAATATATTTTATTCTATAGTATTTATCACTTTGACCCTCTTTTGCATTTACGAAACCAGTTGTTTTCGGAATAAAAAGTATTTAATTATATATCAACTTTATTTAAAAAAAAGTTTTTCTGCGTCTACGGTTAGAATGACTTTTGAGCTATCCTGATGCTAGGATTAAATTCTCAATTTCAGGAAAAGAAATTTGACATGTATTTATATCATTATTTTTTTGCTACAATAATCATGAAACGCAACAGCAAATATATGCTCGTACTTAGATACCTCTGACTCGGTTATAAGAGCTGACATTTCATTGAAAGGTAAAAGGAATATATATATATATATATATATATATATATATATATATATATATATATATTTATATATCAAACTACCGCAAGAGTATGAAAGTATCAGCAAACGTAAAGTCTAAGAGTGAAACGGGTAGATGGATTTGTTTTCGCATGCGTACAAGAAATTTTGAATAGGTTACGAAAGATTTTTTGTATGAACTATATCAAAATTCTATTTAATAACATTAGAAACAACTCAATCTTTCCGTACTAAAATAATAATACGTAACATAAGCGTAAATATAATTTCCATACTCACTGAAAGATTAACGATTACAGGAGCAAGATATAATGCAAGAACTAAACTAGAAGTGGACAAAAACCGCCCGCTGGTTTAAAAGCTGAATCATGTCCCTCGAATTACAGCTCTTGCCAGTGAAAAACCAACCCGTCGTCGTAGTACAGTAGACCTACATACCGCACCCCCCACCCTCCAACCTCACGGCGTCCACGGAAAACCAATGGTGCATCGCGTATGCGAATTCCCGCGAGCGACCGCAACACCGGGCGACGACGAGAGCAGTTTTGAACAATGAATATATCCCCTCGCCGCCATGCAGCAGGGGGCCGAGACTGTGGTCCAAAAAAAAAAAAAAAAAAAAGAAAAGAATAAATAAAAAAAGAAGAAGAAGCAGAAGAAAGGCGTTAGAAATTAATCCCGGCAGCGTCGGTGCGCGCTTTTACCGCGACGGAGGAAGGCAGCGCCAAGCGTTTACACAGACCTGGGTATACGCCGCAAACTCGCGCGCGGGTCTGACGCTAGACAGCGTTGGTGATTAGCGCCGGAGGCGGCCACAGCGCGTTCAAAGAGTCGCGGAAGAAAACAGCAAGGGTCCGGCGCTTATTTGCCAAGAAGAAGTTTCTTATTGCGTATAATGTGCGTGTGAGCGCGCGAGTGTGTGCCGCTGGGAGAGATAGACAGATAGGCTATGTGGATTTATTTGTAAGCTTGGTTCAAAAAGAGAGATAGTACGACAAGAAAACGTTTTGGCGCACAACGGATTGGCCGAGCGTCCGAGTGAGCGCGGTCACCTGTACACAAGCAGCGGCTCTCCGACAAAAAAATGTTGACGAGTAAGATCCGTTCCCCTTCTCTGTTTGGCCTTCAAACACTCTACTGTTACTACTGCGAAGACGGAAGTCGCATACGCCCTTTCCATCGAAGCTGGATGTCGATTTTTCATTAAGTTTTTTACGTATAAACTCCCCCCCCCCTGACTGTCGGAGTGCGAGAATGTTGTTGGGAGATAAAAAAATCCGGTACGTTATTCTCACGATCACGTTTACAAATGTGAAACGAATGAAACAAGGAAACAAGGCAAGGCATTCCATGGCGATTCGATGTACGAGCGTTCTCGCAGTCTGCAACCTTTCTCTCCCTTTCCTTTACTTCCATCTCCCGGCCTCTTTTTCTCACTGACTCTCTCTCTCTCCCTCTCTCTCTCTCTCTCTCTCTGTCTCCCCTCTCTCTCTCTCTTACTTCTCTCCCTCTCTGTTTCTCCGAAGCGGACGCAATTCTGAACACGAGCCACCGTTTTCCGCGGGCGAGATCACCTCGTTATGCGACGCAGGTTCAGGTAAAGTCGCAAGCTTAGCAGAAAGAGCCATGAGTAGTAGGGGGGTTAATATGCGCGTTCCGTCCTCTGCATTAAAGAAAGACAGCCGGGGAAAACTTCTGGGCGTTTACGCAGCTTACTGCTTAGGGTGGCCCGTAAATCTCGTTTCTCCTTTTTCCTCTGCCCTCTCTCTCTCTCTCTCTCTCTCTCTCTCTCTCTCTCTCTTCCTCTTCTTGTTTAAGAGAAACGAAGAACGAAATGAAGAAAAATAGAGGGACGGAAAGAGAGAGCGAGTGAGAAAGTCAGAAAGAGACAGAGAAAGGGAGAGAATATCTGCAGGCCACGAAAAAAAATGAGATGCGGTGTTATAGACATACTGGCTATATGTGTCCGCTACCTGAGAATTTACCATATAGAAATTACGCTGTGGGACTTATAGGTGAAATAGGTAAAATATAGGTAAAATTATTTATTATAATTTATTTTATTATTAATACAAATTCTATAATTACTGGTTACATAATTATTCAATAAGGAAAACAGAATCTTATAACGAGTATATCTTTGCGTATAGAAGAATTTTTTTAGAAGTAACCTATCAAAATGAAGCATATCTTTTGAAAAGTAAAAAAATTAGCCATTTCTTTTATAATCATAAACTACAGTTTAATAGAAACAAAGGTAAATATTTACGACACAATATATAATCCAATCTCTTTGCGTTTAAAATATGATTTCCAATTCCTTCATTCCATTTCCATTTTCTCAAGCTGTATTTTCCCAATGCAACATCGCCACCCCCTCCCCTCCCCCACCTAGACCCCCCAACCCTCAGGGAGCTATAAACTCAAGAGAGCGTTCCATCTCGCGGAAGTCTTAAAGATTCAAGCCGTGGCATTAAAATATTACAAGTTCCCTCGTCCCCTTCATCCCCCGCAGTTTCTTATTCTTTTTCGCGAAATTAAAAAACAAGAAAACACGGGCAAAGTGCACGGCGGTTTAAGATGTACACATACATACATCTATACGTAAGTCGCGAAATATACACCGTCGCGAGCGGCGAAACAACGCTCTGCGCACCGCCGAGGCGCGACGCCCTCGCCCCGCGGCCTGAAACTTTTTTACGACGAAGCTCTTTCTCTATGGACTTAATGTATTTATTGCGCAATAAAAAAGTTTACTCTCCTCCCCCTTCCCCTGCCCATCCCTGCCTTGCTGGCAAAATGAGCAAATGAGCCGCGAGCGCTGTTTAACACACCGCGCGGTGGCTCTTGCAAACCCCCATCCACCCCTGCCCCGCACCAACTTAATTCGGCGCATTTTTATTTGCGCGCGAATTGTTCGCGGCGCGACGACGCCGCGACGCATTCGAGCGTAACGCTTCATTCCGCGGATGTGAAGCCTTTCCCGTTATTATTTCGCTGCGCTTCTCCGTTCGTATTTTTATGCGATTTATCGTATAGCGATGGACCCCGCTCGCTGTAAGTCTGATACCGAATCCTTCGATTTCGTTGTTTTTATAAAATATCTTCCCAGACTTGTTTGAGAGGAGAAGGGTGAGAAAGCTACATATTCGTCTATATTTGCACTTATCTGGAAGTGTTAATAATTAGACTTAAATTCCAAAAATGAATTCACTGCGGCTTCGCCAAAAAATCTACTATTCGAACAAAAATTACTATAGCGTTCGAATCGTTTGCAAAGGCTGCGCTCCTGCCGAAGTATTAAATTGAACGACTGACAGACAAATTAGCAGATAATATCGGCTAAATAGAAGATGCCCGAGTAGAGAAAATTTTTAATAAATAACACAGCAGGAACATCTCGACATCAAGATGTTTACAAGAAAAATATTTATTTATAAAAGTTATATTGACATTTGCTCACACCATGCATATCATTTATTATAAGCTATTAATTACAAAATATTTTCTAAATTGTCACGTTCATTAAGAAAAGATTCGGTATGCCAATAGACTGCATATCTTCCCAAAAACGCAATCATGTACCGATCAGGAATATAAAAAGCTTTCTTAAAAATCAAATTATTGGAAGCAAAATCTGTTGATAAAACACGAGCTAGATGAAGCAGGGAGATTATGTATGAGTTTGAAATGCATCATGGTATTCGTTTTCTTAACAATTTTTATGCAAAACACTTAAAAACCTTATTTAATTTGTCGAACATCATTGCGTAGAGTAAAAGGTTGGGACTCGGTATTTTAAAATATCAAAAAATTTTAACGATAAGAAAACATTCGTAGAATTTACGTTTTACAGAGTTTCCGGCTTTATAATCTTCGTTTACATAGTCGGAAATTTCTTTGAATGTTGATTTTCAACTAGCCTCGAGTTAAGTTCAACGTGATTTCAGACTTGATTTAATAATCTCGCTAAAAACTCCCGCGCATTTTAAATCCAGCAAACGAGATTCACTGCATTACGATATCAATTTAATGAGCGGATTAAATATTAACAAGTGCATTAAAAATAGTGCTTCGGCTTCATTTCCCGCCTAGCTGTTCGCTCCTTGAACTTTGTTAAGCGACGATTTTAATACACTACTTCCAAAGAAGTAACCTCGAAGTCGCAACGGTTACGTACGGGGAATCCTCGAAAATCTAGAATGATCACTTGAGGGTCTCTTCGCCTCTTGTACTTTTTACGTCGCCATTCAAAGTCGATATAACAGTGGCGCGAGTTGGCGGGTGGAGGAGAGGGGAAGAAACTGTCCAAAGAGGCAGCTGCCAATACTCGTAGGAACTTTCTCGCGGAGTCCTTCGGGGCGGCGGGAGGGGGGTCGTGCCTATATCGAACACTTAACGATCGATTGAATCTACCTCAATGCAACAACGTAAATGTTGATAAAATGTCGGATACTTGGGTATAAGGTTTAAAAGATACCGGCTATATCGATTTACTTTTTAGCATTGGACAAGATTGAGCGTTTATTAACGTTGAGTTAATAAGTTAGCACGCTCGATATCGGAAAAATTTTACTGCTGCGACGCGGGCAAAAGTTGCGAACACATCGTTCATCGATCATCCCCTTAATCAATACGTATCATTCATTCGATGAAATATGTATGAATAGAACATTTAAAATTCAAATACTTCATTAATAGAATGATTTTAATTTCAATTGTAAGCCTGTAATGCATTACTGAAATTCAATCGTGCTTTCGTCATTGATCGATGGATATTATATAATTTATCCGTATATTCAATCAGCTACCGGCGTGTATTTATTATAATCCAATTATATCGCGTATTACGCCTCCCCCAATCTAAATTCCGTCATATTCCTAAACTGTTGCTAGATTGTAAATTTCCGCATTAAAATTTATCGCCCCGCACCCCAACCCCTGAATTTCAATGCGAGCCTCCCAAGCAGAATGAGAAGACACATCTTATGATTACGATTATGTTGCATTATATTTGTTTATAATATAGAATCTGGTTTAAATGTATATGTGACGTTAAAAAGATTAAATTAATTTTCAGTTTCACTTTCTCTTGAAAAAATCAAATTTATAATCTACCATCCCACTAACCGAAATAGTAATAGAAAATTAATTATGGACTCACATATCGTATCAAACGATTTTTACTGCTTGTAGTAAAATTTTTCATTCATTTGTTACGTATCAGCTAGATGGTACCGAAAAACACATTCTGTTTACCAGATAAATGATACAAGTAGCTACCATTGCATCAAAAATGAGTTTAAAATACTCAGAATTCCTGGTAGAATTTGTCCTTGAACATTTTGTTGCCGCAACATTGGAACGGATTCAATAAAATACATGAAGTATATATATATATATCACAAGAGCAATGCAAATCAGATTAACCCAACTCTCAAAAATATATTTCATTTTAACTTTTTCACTGCATACATTTGGCGACTATTAGTCATAATAAGTTTGTTTTAGTTTTCTTTTGCACGGTTATGATTACCTTGATTGAACACAATGTTCAATCAAGATAAACCTATCAAAAAATTTATTCAGAATCAAATGCTTTTCGTTGACGAAGTTTCAACTTAATAAAATAGAACAAGCATGACAAGGCTTCATTAAATTTCATTAAATACTCCGTTTGACTATCAGTCCATTGCATAACACAATAACATTTAAAGAAGAGACACTGGTCGCAATATCGTAACTCATCTTTTATGAACTATTGTGTGTTCAAACTTTCCACTGTGCGATTAAAAAATACCAGAGACCAAAGTGGCCGACTGTATAAAAAGGACACGCTTATTTACATCTCTATAGGTAACCGAGCGTCGTTGGATAACCGGGTCAAGTCGCGAGCCCTACGAGCTCGGCTTATCCAGGAAAATAAATTGCTACAACTCTGGTAAGAACCAGCTCGAGTGCCACTAATGCCGGTTGATGATGATGAATGCCCGCTCGACGGCCCCGATCCACTCGCGCGAACAAATCACTACTTTCAGTTCGTCGAGCCCATCGCGACTCTGAGGATCGGTGAACATCGTCGTGTAAAGCGCCGCCGCAGCCTCTGACCCGCTTCTATTATACAGGCTAATCAAAGATTTCAAGAGGACAAGGAGGAGGCGGGGGTAGAATATCCGTGCCTCGGTCCGCGCGCAGACGTATTAAATCCACTTCGGCGCGTAGTTTCAATTTGTTTCCAATTACGGAAATTGTTTAAGCGGAGACCCCCGATAACTTTTCTAAACTTGGCAAAATTGCGAAGTTCCTCACTGAAGTAGTCTTGAAGTTTGGACGATGGCCAGGACTTTCGATAATTTTATTTTGATACCAAATTTATATATACCTGTACTTTCGAAAAATCGAAATTTACATTGATGAAAGTACATTCCGAAGTTTACAAATCTATTGATCTAAATATCAAAATGCTATTGAAAGAATATAGCCGGATTTGGAACAATATCTGATTTAATAAAATATTTATACATAACAACCTTGTAATTTATGAAGCAAAATTAATAAGTGTGAGATGGACAAAAAAATTTACGCACAACCTTAGTTTCATTGACTATATATGGGTAAAAAATTTAATTTGGAGACTTAAAAATATTATAGTTCATAAAGGGATTTTGAATTAAGCTTTTATTGTTATGCAGAATGACTTGCAGAATTACTATCAGAAAATCTCATTTCACCCTCCTACTGCATATTTGCAAAAGGATACGGCGAGGATGTCCATTTCGCTAGCAATCGCATAAAAACCAAAATCGGCTTTTATTCAACATTACGTCGAATCCAACTTCCGCGTCCCTTCACTCCTCCTACGCGAGCGTCGCCCTTTATCGCCCCGAACCAACTCCATTTATCGTTCCCTTTACCGCAGAGCTCGGACCACCAACACCACCATCAACGCCATTACGACGCTCTCTAGCTGCATAAACCCGGCCCGCTGCGCACGCGTTTAATCTTTATTATTATCGACCCAGAAAAGCAGGTCATGCGCGAGCTAACGCATTTATATACGCGAGTTGAAAATAGCGCGACTCACCGGGCGCGTATATGTAAATGAAGTGGTATATAGACCTCGTTTCTCCTCGCCGATGACCCGCGCGATTCGTACGTAGGTGGGCGCGAAACTGCAGTTTCACGAAGTGTAAATACAGGGAGGGGGGGGTCGGGGAACTCTCCGTTTACGTTATACGAAAACTAAAAATCCACCGGTTATATAGAGCTAGCGCAGACCAGCCAAAACTTTCCGGGCCTTAGGAGGGGATGGGAGGGGAATTGATCGTTCGACGCCCCTGCGAGAATTTCGAGCGAGCCAGAATGGATGAAGTTGCATCGTTCTTGCCACATCGTACACTTTTTCTACTGGATAGAATGATGGTGATCGAGATGGATTTCGAATGACTGGATAATTTGAAAATTCAAATTACAATTTCAATAGCTTGCTGATAAACATTCATGCAACTTTGAAATTTTTTGAGGACATGTTATTATTTTATTGAATTCATCGCGTCAACATTGATCCAATGAGAATAGTTTAAATTATTCTGACAAAAATGTTTTGCAAGTATAAATCGATAGTGTGTTCTGTGGATTTTCAAAAATAACTCAACTTTAAAAATAATGTCCTTTTGTTCCATTTCATAAATTTTTAATGTTTATACTGTGAACACCATCCTAAATAGCAGTGCACCAAGATTACATTAGCTCTATCGGATTACAAATAGACTATTGGCAGAAACTGGAGACTGAAGCTAATAAAAATGATTATATTTCTGAAGCCATTTTCAGTTCTACACACACGAATGCGACGTAAGAATTATAGTCAAATGTGAAGTTACGTAGCGCCAAAAAATATTGTAAGCGATCAGTGGACTGTATAACATACTGTAGACGTCATTATAGTATTATATTATGATATAGTATTAAGAGGTTGGATCGGAGTGAAACCTCTTTGGATGACAATTAGAGTTGAATCTACAAAAATGTTCCTAAGAAGGATACATGATATGAGTTACAAAAGGACAACATAGAGATTCTAATTAAATTAAGATGTTATACGATCATATCATCAAAAGTTGAAATATTTGTCATTTTAATGGCAGATCAAGAAAATTGGTAGCAAAGTTGTTGACGATGTTGGTAATTGGTAAAAAAATGTATATTTTACAGGAAAATTATAAGGTGCTGACGTCACTGAATAATATTACAATTTTTGCTGTTTTGCACGTGTTTTGTCCGACTAACTAAGAATAATATCCATTAAAACTTTCTCTATATATCGAGTCACCGACATATCTGGGATAACGTCTGCGCAGAAATACCTATCAGGAGCAAGGGGAGCGTTCATCGAACTGGAGTTTCTGATGAGTCGTCTTAGCTGCCAAATCCCTAGAGTTCAACGAATGACTGTATTTAGACTTATGTAGATCAGCCGATGTGCAATATGTACGAAGAAACTCTTCAATCCATGTCAAATAACATATCAGAACGACTTAAACTATACAGGAAAAGGCTGCCATGTATGACATAGATTTTAATTAGCCACGTCAAGGGGACTTGCTATCATTTTTTATATTTACATTGGACATTACTATCATTTTCTTATTGAATATTTTTAATTATTAAAATGTTACTTCTCCTTTTGCTATATTATATCTTTCAGGCTTATCATAATGATTTATAATCGATGTTAATAACATAATAAAATCTTTCCATTTTCGCAAACTTCAGCTAAGAATTTTATTAAGAATTATAAATTATAATATTAATTGTTTAATGTATTTATAAGAGATTTGAGCAGGATTTATTTTCAGTTCTAGAACCATTGACCTCATAATCTCAGTATACACGGCTACATATGTCGACCGTCCTGACACAGTTGTAAAAGAATGAAACTCTAAGCCGCATCACTTACAGAAAGGATCAAAAGATGGGATCCGAAACCGGGCGAATCCCCGCGAAGTCATTTTTATTCAACGTTAAACTTAAACGTAGACGCTACGCTTCTCTCTCGCGCACCAGCGCCTTTCCATTTTGAAGTACGTGAAATCGAAAAAGTTTTTCCTCTTCGAGCATCGCAGACCAAAGCTCGAAGCTCCGTGCTCAAAAGCGATGGGCTCCCTCGGGCTGAAAAAAATCTAAAATTCAAAATATCCCCGCAATTCTCGATCGACCGTCTGTGTGTGTGTGTGTGTGTGTGTGTGTGTGTGTGTGTGTGTGTGTGTGTGTGTGTGTGTGTGTGTGTGTGTGTGTGTGTGTGTGTGTGTGTGTGTGTGTTGTGTTGTATGTCTGGATATGCATATATATAGACATATATATATATATATATATACACTCCAGCGTTTACCATTCTCCACTATCTACAAGCCAGTCCCATAGCCACGCATAGCGTGCTGGTCCGTTTACGCGCGAGTTCGTATACGGCATTAACTCGCGCTTCGCGACCCGTTGAATTCTGACCAGTTTGCTAGGTCTTGACCGCCCTGCCCCCATCCCTCACCGTCACAAACCTCGCGTGACCGGAACTCGTACTCACTCCCCCGCCCTGGCCGGAACTCGCCCGCGTATTTACGTCGATGCGCAGCACGCCTGCCGTCCAACGGACTGAGTTTATAATACATCCTGGCGCGGGATAATAAAGGTCGCGGTGGCTAAGGGACGGGTGGTGGAGGGGGGTAAGCCGGTAGGCCTATATATTTCCCGGACAACGCGCGCTTTGCCTGTCCGGCCGTTTTTTCTCGTCGTTAAATTCTTTAAATTGTCGAACGGGTCGCCGAGTACGGAGCTCGGCTCCGTGGCCCTTCGAGCTTCTTATTCTATATTTACGAACGGCCGGAAAGCGACCTGTTGGGGTTATTGGGAGCGTGGGGTGGGAGTGAGCTTCCACGGGAGGGAGACGAGCCGGGACTACGTTTCTGTCGTGTTTTAATGATGAGCGATGTGATTTACGATGCTTCGATATATGTATGAGCGAGTTTTTCCTTTGTCGGAGATAAAAAGTGTGGTTTATTTCTCTACGTTTTCTGTGGTATTAGGCAATTATTTATAGAATTTATCTGCATTATAAATATTTGAATAATAAAACGCATGTATATAATAAGCATATGTAAATAATAATAATAATATAAAATCAATACTGTTCTTTGCTTTATTATCTGACAATAGGTATAGTATGCACGTGAATTCATTTAACGACAGTAACGATTTAACTCATATTAACATTATTTCAATTATCATTCAAATAATAATTAATACATATTCAAAATTATTAGCTTCAAAATCTCCGATGCTGGACTATTAAGCAAATAATTATTAATAATTAATATGTAAACATATTTTACTTTTTATGTACTACAATTTAGAGAAAATGAATTTGGAATATATTCAGAAACTACAAGATAGTATACCATAGCATAGTAGCGTACTGTCAAAGTATTGAAGCTAATGTACTTCGAGATAATTTAAAAAAAAATTTCATAATTTATCTGTACTGAATAAATCATTACTTATTCGTTAAGTTATCGTGATTATTCCAGAATATAGCAATCTGGAATTATAGATAGAATAAGTTTGATATGCATTAGTACAATGCGTTTTAAAATAAAAGCAAACGTTGCAATTGTCTAATGATATTTTTTAACTAAAGAGAAACTACAAAAATTAAGAAAGAAACACAAAAGAAAACGTAAGGTAAAAATAAGAATATCCGAGTAAAGGCAAGAAACCTAAGCTCAGCATTTTAGTTTGACCTAAAATCGAAACTATTCCGAAAAAAAAATTAGTAAGTAACACATAAATAATCTTCTAAACGTATAAAGGACCATATATTTCTAAATCCTTACGCGAATTTCCATTTCCCATCTGTATTATACCATTGCTGTACCCAATGAATATTTCATTTTCTGGTATAGAATTTGCATCGCGCACCGATACACCAAATTGTATCCCTTAAAACCTGTCCCACCGCTGGGACAAGCATATAAATATCCCCTTAAATGATTCCTGGTCAAATATCTAAATCGAATTTCGATAAGTGAGCAAAGCAACGCCAGGAGCTTGGGGAGGAGGAGGAGGCGACGAGGACGCGCGAGAACGAAGGGAAATAAGGGAAAAGGGCAGGGAAGAAGTTACGAAACAAATGTCAAGAAATGGCGAGCGGCAGAGGGGGGTGGGGGATAACAGAGATATAGAAAGGGATACGACTTGCCTTGGCAAGAGAGCCGCGCATTTATCTCGGATGCAGTAGGGCGGCGAGTCCGACGCCGACGCCGCTATATTCCAGTGGCGCGTTGTCGTCGTCGCCGTTGCAGCTCCGCCCCCTTTGCGGAGAGAAAGAGAGAGAGAGAGAGAGAGAGAGAGAGATAGAAAGAGAGGAAGAGAGTACTCGCACAATGGGACGCATTGATTATTCTCGCCGGCTCGGTAGCTTATAAGAGCCGAGGGCCCCGCTTGCATTACCCAAGACTTCCTCTTCTCTTCCTCTTCTTCCCACCCCCCATCCAGCACTCCGCTACATCTTTCTCTCGCCCTGTCTCCGTTATCCTCCGGTGGTTACGCACCTGAATGCCGTTCTCGCAACCCTCTTCCGAGCGGTAAAGGATATTCCCTCGTTCTCACCCTCGCCCTCGAGCGATCGGGAAAGTATAGACGGGCTATTATGGGTGGGGGAGGGGTCGAGGCGGCGAAGAAGTGCGAGATCGAGGGAACTTATCGGGAAGTGGGGGGAGGAGGGCACGAAAAACACCCGGAGAGATTTACGCGGCTTCGACGCGCGGCGCGGCGCTGTGTTCGCCCGGGCGCTCGTGGAAAAAGTCGAGTGTGTAGAACGGGGCTCGGTGCGCACGATACGCCCCTTTTGCGTCCGTCTCCCTGGGTTGTTTGTTCGAATGACGATTGTTTTTTTTTTTTTGTTTTGCTTTCTTTTATCATTATTTTTATTACGCCGAAAAAGGCATCGGGGGCAGATGCCCACCAATTGCGACGAACATAGTTAGCGTAATTATAAGCTCACCGTAGTTTTCGGAAAATTGGAAGAGTCTCTTCTCATTGTTTCCGACTATCCGAATGTAGCATTGCAACAACTAACTTTTAAGTTTATAGGAAAATACTATTCTCAAATTAAATTATGATCCCATTATTGTTCTTATAATAGTATTTATATAACAGTATTTATATTTTCGTACATGTATACGTATATTCAAGACATTTTCAGAATCAAGAGATAGGATGTTTTTCCGAAGCTTGTATCGATTGCTCTTATATTTTTTTTTATAAATTGTAAAAACTTATGAGCAGATTTTTTTAAAAATCTATACCAAATGAAAATCTCCTGCAATTCCTTTGATTCTAATTATTACGAATATTTTAAGGAATGAAATAGTTTACTGGTTCCTTTACTTTAGATTAAGACTAGCTAAAATCCTGTTTGATGTTTTACAAATACCGAAGTAAATTTCAAATAATCTGATTATTAACTATATATTGCTTATTCAATTTCTAACAATACAAAATAATGAAAAATTTTCAGCACACAAGTTTCGCATTAGCGTTACATACAAAATTTTACAAACTTCTCTTTCAGATTCAAACACACATTCGCGATATATATATATATATATATATATATATATATATATATATACACATTAACTATATCATGCAGCAATGTCAACCCAAAGCAAAAACCAGCCAAAAAACAGCCAAGAAAAAAAAACGATTAACGGCCGATTTAAAAGCCACATCGAAGCAGTTTCCGTACCGCCCAAAAATCTCTTCCGTCCCCCCCGAAACGTTATGAAAGCGGACGGACGAAAAAGCCGTGGAGCGCAGGGTAGAGCTGCTCTCGCGCCGCACGGCGGCCGCGCGCTCGCGATCGTAAAACCGAATGATAATTGTCCGTTTCTTGTAGCCGAAACAATGCGAGGCGCTGCTACTGCTACTGCTGCAGCTGGCCGACCGAGGGAAAGAGAGAGAGAGAGAGAGAGAGAGAGAGAGACCGAACGAAATAATAAAACGAGGATGCACACGCACACGGCGATATTTCCCTCTGCTTCTTTTTTGCCCCCCCCCCCGCGACTTGTTTATCGCCTCAATTAGTCAGACGACAATGGCGAGCTGGTACGCGTCCGCGAGCGGCTTGGCACTGCCTTATTCTCGATCCCCGGTACTTGGATTCTCTTTTTCTGACCGTCTGGTCGGGCCTTCTTTTGGCCGGTCCTTCCTCTCCCCATTTCCCCGCCGCGCCGCTGCAACAGCCCTCGCTGATGTAATATATACCGAAGTCGCGGAAGAGTTGCGCGCGATTGTACGTTGCGCCGTCGCTCTTCTGTCGCCGTCTGTCGCGATTGTTCGGCTACGCCTTATGGACCGAGGCGAGCCATTATTCCCGCGGCACGAGGCGAGGCTGCAATCTTATCGCAGAATTGCGATCAAATGTTCATTATTTATAAAAATTTTTATAAAAAAAGTCTGATGCTCCGTTGATGACCATCCTTCGAACGATCGTTAATCTTTTATTCGATATAGTTATATTAATTATTATATTAATTACATTTTCAAATGGTATTTGTATCGTACTCCTGCAAAACGTTGACTAAAATAATGATAAAAAACTATTTTCGCGATGGTATCTCATTATTTTCAAATAAAGAATGTAAAGTTTCGATTAATTGTTCTAGGCAATATTGCTCACTTAATAGTAAATATTCATCAATAGAGAAGCTTTTATAAGAATGCGAAAATGTGCATTGAATTTCTTCCAATTAGCAACACAAAAAAATACATAGACACATTAAAATATTTGGAAACATTGAAAAATAATTTTAGATTTAGATTTTAATATACTTATATAGATAAAAAAATATAAATTTTTAATACGTGATAAAATATTTTTTATACGCTCAGAAAAGGAATATGGTAAAATATCGTCGATATATCGATGATTTATCAATGATAACCAACTTTGCTTTTACAGACTGAGAAAGAAAAATTCTAAAAACTTCAAAAATCTTTTTTCTAATATTGATGGCAAGATCAAGTTAAGAAAATTGGCAAAACAGATTATTTAGAATGGCATATTTGACAAATTAGAACTATTTTTTAATGTTTCCGTCTGTTTTTCTTTTAACAATCCACCACACATTTCCAAAATACCTTTCATTTAATCGATAAAAATTTTAGAGATTTCGGATTTTCGTAACGGAGCCCGGGGACGCCCCCCCCCCCCCGCCCGCGAACGAGTAACCTACAGAATTTCTTGAATTTTCGTCGCGTCTCGCCGAAGACGGCAATGTAACCGCGCCAGCGCGCGGTAGCGGACGCGGCCCTCGGGTTCTTTAACGGCTCGTCGCGGTGGCCCGCCCGAGCGCGGAATCTTGGCACTGCACGCGAGACCCGCGTCGGCGGAAAGAAGGAGGGCGAGCCGTTAAAGGGCCCCCGCTGCGACGCCGAGCTCTCCGACCCGCGCGCTTTTATCCGCGCCGCGCCAAGTCCCTAATTCACAAGCGCCCCGTCGAATTGTTTACGAGCCGGGCGTTAGTCGTCGACGCGCCGGCTACACGTTGCCCCGAGACTGATTCGCCGCCCCCCCCCCCGCCAGTCGACCCGCGCTGGCAGATTTACCGGCTCCCGAGCCGCAGTCACCCTTCCTCCTCCCAACCCCCCAACGCCCTCTCGCCGCCGTTCTCAACTCCATCGAGCGCAGCAGCAGTACCTACAACCCCCCCCCCATCACCCGCGAAATCCATAAAAGAGCTGGGATGGTAGGTTCACTGCCCCCCCCCCTATCCACTGCCACGTATCGCGCGCGCGACGGCGGCGGGCGCGGCCTCCGCGAGTGCTCTTCGCTCGTCATCTTTCGCCGCTCCGCCGCCCCACTTTAGCCCGGGCAGCAACCCGTATCGCCGCTCCCTTATTATACGTGGAGGGGCCAGCGGGGGAATGAAATCGCGTCGCGGGTAGCTCGCGCACTTTTTTACTGAAAGAGGTGGCGAGACGAGGGGAGAGGGGTTCGAGTTTTAGATAAGAGCGACGGGGGAAGCAACAGAGCTTGTGAACTCTTCTCGTGCTATGGGGATGGAGATATTCTATCATGTGTATATGTGTATATATATATATATATATATATTCTGAAGATTCTATATGCTCCACTGAAAAAAATGTCTGTCATCAAGTAAGTTTTTTTTCTTGTTTCGTACCGAGTAAATTATTTTCTCAAATTGAGAAAGTATCTTCTTAAATGAAAGAAGCATTGACTTAGTGCAAGAGGGCATCGCTTAAATCTAACCACGTCGTCTTCAATCCAGTGAGTAGTTTTAAATTGACGAATATGATTCACTATGTACAAAACCTGAAAATACTTACTTGATATCGCCTAATTCACATATAAACTAAATTAAGTTAGACATATCAAAGCCTTTCAATTTGTAATTCCTAAGAATTATAAACTCATTTTAAACAAAAATGACAAATTTAGACAATAAATCTTCACTTTGGTACATAAATCATATATAGATCATTTTTTAATAAAATGTATTGTAATATAGATAAATGATAACAATATTTATAGTTTAATCTGAGACCAAGACGGTCATCCTTTTATAAAAAGCATTGTTAGTAAGATATAAAAATAAGTTTACTTTTCTATTTAGCTACTGCATGTAATATATAAAATAAAAAAAATTACTATATATATATATATATATATATATATATATATATATATATAATACTGTAATACTTTCTATAAAAAATGATACTAAAATATCATAAAAAATACTATATTATCAAATAAGATGTATAAATAATATTATAATCATTTAAAAAACTTTAAAAAGTATTATTGTTATAAATTACTTTATATATAATTTTACCCTTTCAATATTAATTTAAATATATTTTAATAGAGTAAACCATTACTTATGCATATCGCTTAATGATTTTTATTCAAAACTAGTTTTATAAATATGATTATTTATAATAAAACCTATAAGTTCATTTTTTATGGAGTTCATTTTTTACAAGTAATTTTGTAATTATATAATGGTTACCTGTCAGTGCCGTAACACTGATTCGCTGGAGGATATGCGAGATTATATATTTGACTATAGGTCCTGGATTCGAATCTTAGTGAATCTCGAAGTATCTCGACCGAGCGAAAAGCATAATCTTCTATGCAAGGAAATTAAAATTTCATATTTTATTGATACACTTCTTCAATTTTATTTCTGTACAAATTATATAATTAAATTCTTAATAGGTCATTTATCTATTCCATTAGCTTTTTCTTAAAATAATAACTTACGTATTGTAAATACGAATTAGATTTTCTCGCATCTATTGTGTTATATATTGTCTGCGTAATGTTTCGCTCGTGAGAGAGCAAAGAGGCCAGCTGGAAAATAATGGCTAGGGCCCCGAGCAATACGGTTAATCCCCCCGTATCTCCGTACCATCGTCATCCGTCTACCGATATTTCGCCCCTAACCCCTCGCGGATATAAAAGCACCGAGATAACGATCTTATGGTGAAGGAAGACCGCGCGATATAGCCGATTTATCGCTCCCTCCGCCACTCTCACCCGCCCTCTACCTTTGCATTTAGAAAAGTTTCCAGTCAGGGGGAGAAGGCGGGGGTCAGGAGGTCATCAGGAAAAAAGTAGCACCTCCGATATATCGATCACGGTAATATGCGGCCGATCTCTCTTGCCGCCCGGGTCGATCATCGGTAAGATGGCGAGAAGCGACCTCTCATCCATCTATAGATGCGCGATCGGTATTCGCGTAACCGCGTCGACTTCGATCGTCGCTCGCCCAACTAACCATCGTTCGGGTCAGCTCGCGGCATGAATATATATTGCGACATTATAGCGATGAGGAGGGGGCGGGGGGAGGAACGGACGTTCGAAGCTCGCGTTAATTAGCCGCACGGCGAGACTCAACCGCGTTTACGGCGCGAATTTTCCCAACCTGCGGTGGCGCTGTATATGGATGAAAGTTTTTCGGTAACGCTTCAAAGAGGAGGGAGGGGGATAGAATCCTCCGAAAGTTCTCGTCAAACGTTCTTCAAGCGGGTTGGTGATGGGTTAGAGGTCGCCGAATTTTCTAGATCGGATATTCAGTTGATCTCAAATATTCTGCATTTCTGCCACACGCGCGTGACAGTTAAAGTTCTCAAGACGGGAAACAGTTAAGGGCAGTGCACAGAAGTCAGGGGGGGCAGGTTGCACGAGGAACTTAATTAATTTCCGAACGGCGACAGTCGAAAAATCACGTTCAAACCGTAGTTTTGAGATTAGAATTGTATTATTGCGGTTGGTGTAAAAAAAATATACTTGTTTATCTAATCAAACTGTATAAGAACTTATTTATATATATTTTTATAAAAACTTAATCGTACGCTTTTCAGTTGTATGCAATTAAAAGTATAATTTTTAATACTTACGAAGAATCTTCCAATTTAAATTTATATTCCCATAGAAATTTATTGTTTAATTATGTGTGAGAGGAAAGACTTTATTTTTATTCTTGATAATTATTCTTATTAATATTCTTGAAAATTCGTATGACAAAGTGAGCTCAAAATTCATTAAAACTCTATAATAAGTGAAAAGTTTTATCGAATTAATCAAGATGTGTGTGAAATTTCGCTAGCGCAAAGGACTAGTAATTCGGTGATCCGAGATAAAGTTCCGGGCTCAGCCAATTGTAGACCACGATTACTGATGAGCACCACTATGAGAGAGTATAGATAGAGTAACGTATAATATTGATATGGAAATTCCGTTATTAACAAATCGTCATTACTGATACAGAGAGCCAAAGAAATTTGATGTCATTAAACAAAGAATTATATATATTTAACTAGAAATTTCCTCTTAATTTCAGAGGAATAATATTAATTTATTTTAAGAGTAACATTAAATGTTATCTTAGTAATATTAATGATTTCTATCTTATTTAATTACGCTTAGTACGATTCGAAATAGTCTCCCCATCCACTTTTTTGTATGCGATTGCTTGATCAATTTATGTTTTAACAAAATCGCCTCGAGCATTTAAAACAATACTCATATTTTTCGCACTTTCACAAACCCAGCAATTCCCGAAAACTATTTGCATTACAATTCTTGCAAATCTTTCGCGTATTTTCGGAACTTTGCAGCGGTAACGACATTGTCCCCCCTCCCACCACCCTTCCCAAATTTTTTTTCCAAAATTGGCCAGAGCCAAATGAAAGAAAATCGACGTTTCGAAGATTTAGCATCGAGCTCGAAGACCCTTAAATTAGTCGTGCGGTCGGGCGATGCCCCCCCCCCTGCTACGCTGTATTTGCATAGTTAATTGGCCGCCGCCACGGTTGGACGCTCTCGCGCGCAGTAGGTAACTGAATTGGGCTGGCGGTGATTTTGCTCGTCTCTCCCTCGTTTTTTATTCCGTCCCTCGAAACTTTTTGTATCCTACAGCCCCCTCTCGCCCCGCCGCGCGCTCTGCCTTATGTATATATTCCCCGCGAGCGTAGCTGGTCGATGTAAACTATATGCAGATACACACACGTACATACACACACACACACACATATATATATATATATATACATATATATATATATTTATTTATTTATTTACGTATATATACGCATTCCAATTTCGCCCGCAAATTTTTCAGCATCGGCGCGGCAGTCGAAGCAGCCGCCGGGCAACACGAGACGACACCGCAGGGATTGCGTATTTTTATACGCGAGCTCGCCAACTGTACAATAGACAAAGTTCGTCGCGCCACAGGCGCTGGCATTTATTTCGGGAGCGCCATTAAAAGAGCGAGCGTGTTAATCAAAAAAAGAAGAAGTAAAAAAGAAAAAATCTAGCGGGCTGCCTATAGGTGGGCGAGCTTATTTGATCTCGACTTTTTCAATTGGATTATACGCGCACGCGCGCAACGGTTCGGTTGGCTCACAATTTTGATTCGAGCTGTCTGATTTTGTGTTTGTTTTTTTTTTTCGTTTTGATTAATCGGGTTTTCTACTTGCGCGGTTAGAGTATGGTAATTTCAGTTTTACGCTAGATTAAAACTTACTCGGATACGTCGAAGGTGATTCTAATCAAAAAGTTTCTGTTCGAATGATTTATTTTGTTGTTGTCGTACTTAATCCGCCTATCAAAATGGAGCGTTGTCGATTACAAAGTGGAATACTGACATTTGTGTATAAAAGGAGAAAATATATTTTAAAGAGAACTTTAAATATACTAGACGTGCACTTTATGCTTCTATGCTTTCGACCGTTACGCATCGAAATGTGCATAAAAACTGTCGAAATATAACAGTTTTAAGCAAGGAAAGATTGTTATCGAATATAGACCTGAAATATCCACAAGTATTAAGTTTAATATTAAATTCTAGCACCATTAAATATTTGGAAGTAGAATTGTTAAGTTTTGCACCATAAGAAATTACGCCAAAATAAAATATTTTACTCCGCCACTATTAATTAGAACTCTTCGAAAAATTATCTGAGAAATTTTTTCTTATGCAGAGTTATGGAAATAACAGACCGATCCGAAATAAATTTTAGCTTCATATAATAATATACATAGTAATATAAGAAACGTTTTTTAATGAATGTAAAATTTTTTTGTACGTTATTAAAAAAAACGTTATATAATCGAAAATATATTTCATGAAATGTATAATTAAAGAAAATACTATCATGTATTATGATTAATTCAAAATTTTCTGACCAATAGTGTAGATCTGTGATATTGCAAAAATGTTGAAAATATTTTATATGAAGAAAAATAAAAAAACAAATGACAACTGCAGGTATATAAAAAAAACTTTACAGTACTGTAACAACAGCTGCTCCATAAGTTAAGATTTTTCCAACAGTCTCTATAAAACTCGGTAGAGAGCTTACGGAAATAAGTATTGGACCGAGTGACAAAGCAAAATCGCATTTGGTGGATCGATAAATTCTATATACATAGGCCTCGCAGACGCCTTAAGACGCGGTGATCCTATTTCCGCCAGAGGGCCGAGTGGGTCGGAAATGTTTTCATTCGAAGCTCGCGACTCGATGACCGCGGAGGGGGGTGGGGTTAAGTCGAGGAAGGCCATAGAAAGACGCGAGGGCGATGGAAAGTATCCTTAAGTCAAACCCATCCCACTCCCCCTTAAGCCACTCAGATACAGAAAGTCCTCCGTTATTCCAGGGATTGAGCAGGTGTAGAGCGCGACAAGTACGACAAAAGGAGTCGGCGCGTCGTCGCCGTCACCGGGACGCGGAAATAAAGCGGAATCCGCCCTGAATTTCCGCGCGCGCGCGCGCGCTGTTCTACTACGTCGGCGTCGTAGCGATGGTCAGCTTTGTACGTTCGCTCGGCTCGAGAATATAAATACACGCTCGTGCGGACATCGTCGCGCTGCGATTGCTGGCGGAGACAATGGTTAAAAGAAAATCCGATGGTGCGGGCGCGGGGCAATTAAAAGGACGGGGGGGAGGGAATAAATGGAATTGTTTTATTTACAGGGCCTCAACTAAAAACTCTGGGTCTATTAACATGCAGCTAATGATTAGAAACGAAGTAATTAACAAATGGTCAGAAGGACGTGTATAACGAAAGAATGGTTTTTACAGAATTGGCTACAAACCAGTTTGACAGTTCTCAACTTATTCTGACATATCAACATTATAGTGAATAAATGCTTCAACGATCGGACAAACTTCTGGAACAATCAAGATAGATAATATAACTGATACATAAAGTAAAGCATGGGCCTTTCCAAAAAATTCATTAGTATGGAGACAGTAACGAAAAAAGAAGGAAGACTGACTCTATTTGTGTTTATTACAATACTCTATTACAATACAAACAAAGGATAATGCTCTTAATACACATTCCTTCCTTTCCCAGCAGACTATATAATAAATAGATGAATGGCCTGAAATATAGTAAACTATTCTGGTATATTTAAATTACATATACAATCAGTAATCTTCGCTATATTTAATATTTTTTAGTGCCATCGAATACATTATGATATACAGTACAGCAAGAATCTAAATGTGGGAAAACGAGGCTCTCCGATAATACCACAAAATGTGTAAAATATCGAAGACTCTCTCTGATATAGACATTTTGTGTTTTTCTTAGTTACAATTTAACAAAAGCCAAAACTCAAGATCTCTAATCCCACTATAATAGAATGGTGTGGTACTTATGTCAATTATTTGTTTTAACGTTTCAACGTTAACATACTTCGATCATGTTCGCTAGCGAAGAATGTGATCATTATCATGTTTTAAGCTTGATTTAGTTTGAATATATATCTAGGAGATCAAAATCTCTACGTCACTAGAAACTATCGCAATAGAAGCGGGCGATAATGAATGTAAATTTGTACGTCGTGCGCCAAAATAAAAGACTTGGAAAAATTGGAGAATGTTGGGCGAGTTGTTAATGAAAATTAAAATGAACACTGATCTTAGGAAACTACGTAAGAAAGTAGAAGTAACTCTGTCGCAGAAACGCCATTTCTGATTTCTAACTTAGAATAACAGCCATCTTACGCGTTTTAATCAGTTGATCGTCTGAAGTTTTATCGAACGTTTTTTGCTCCTCTTTTTAAAAGTTAAAGCATATGAAGCGTTCTAGATAAAGAAGACGAAAGTATTAGAAAACTTGATCTAACATATTCTCTTCGTCGATAAAGATAGAATCGCTAAGTATTACGACTAAACGACGAAAACTCCCTTGCGACTAAAGTGGCACAATCTCACGCACGAGCGGGCAAAAGTTTTATCTCGGAGAAACGTAAAAAAAAAAAAAAAAAAAAAAAAAAACTGCAACGTGAAACCTTGCGCTGGCGCATCTACTGAAAAATTAACGAAAAGGAATCGAACGGCAAAATCCTAATTTATATAAACTCGGCCCGGCTGCCCGTTGCCATGGCCCCGAGCCTCGGGACCGGACCCGCGCCACCGCCACATACTGCCAGCGGCGGCAGCAGCAGCGGCGGCGACGGCGCCTTTCCTTGCGGATTTCGGTCACGTTCTAATGCGCTTTTTCCGTGTAGCTCAGCATTATCGATTCTGTTTTTCCGTGGCCGGTACTGAAAAATTAAACGCACGTGCGACGCAGCAGTAGCGGCAGCGAAGAGAGAGAGAGAGAGAGAGAGAGAGAGTAGGGAAGAATTTGCTTTCACCTTTGGACTCCTTGGGACGTTTGGCCGAGTTTTTACCTCCCTGAAAAAGTCAGTCCGGCTTTCATAAACGCACTTCCGTACGCTCGGCCTCTTTTGCTTCATATTGATTTTGAATTTGAAATTACGTCGATTCAATTTTATTTTAGGAAATGCCAAAGTTCGCTAAACGGAAGTAATTTGTAGTTAGAAAAAAAGGCGTTTCGATAATGAGATAATAAGAATAGTCCGGAGGCTGAATTAACTTTACTGGACGTACGTAGAATCCTGTGCTCCATTGAGTGCAAAACAATTGTTTTTGCCCAGAAGCAGTGACCGATATAAGGGAGAATCTTGATCACTTTATATTCGTTTAAATAATGCAAGTACATATCGCTTTCAATATGTTCACTATTCGAATTCGAATCCGATAAAGATATTAGCACGCGTGATTTAACGGAATGAATAGGAACACGTCACTGCTCGTAAAATAACGAATGCAACACTTGTGCAATTATTCTGACTTGGATTTATAACGTAATTATTCGCTACTCAGCAGGAATTGGATAATAAATGGGCATGCCGAAGGAAATATTAAAATGAAAATATAGAGATTTTAAAATTTCACCTTAGCATCTTCGACCTGTTTTCCAAATGATATTTAATAAAAAAATATTCTAAGACTCTCTAATTTCATCGAATTCCATATATCCAACGTCTACCGTCGGCAATTAATTCGATACATATTTATCATTTATCGTTTCGAGGGCAGCGCAGCGTGTGCTCGGCACAGCCCCCCCCCTCCATCCGCTACACACCGCGGAATTTTATTCATCGTCCGGAAAGAGCCGAGGGTGTAGAATACCACGCGGAGGCCAAAAACCAACCGCCGAGGTTGGCTCTTACGGCTTCTTCCCTGGCCCCGCGGGCCTGTTTATCTCTTCCCCTGTACCCCCTGCGCACCTCGCTCGACAGCTCGTGACTTTCGCGCGATTAGGCAGGGCGCGCGGCATAGAGAGAGAAAAAGAGAATGAGTGAGAGAGAGAGAGAGAGAGAGAGAGAGTACACGTAACGAACTGGAAGTTTGCCTCGGCTTTGCGAACGAATTACCATAATTATACCGCCAGTAAAACGCTCCCCTCCTCTCACCGCCCCTCGTCTCCCGCTTCTCTATTACCATATTGTTTATAGGAGACGAAGCGCAGCCGGCGCGGCGTGCGCCTTCCGGCGTCTCCCTGCGCGGGGGTGGGTCGAGTGGGTGGTGGTAGCGTTCCTTCACGCTCGTTTACAACATTTATAATATACGCATCGAAGAGCATAGTCGCGATGCAAAATTCTGTCCCGGGGTGAATTTTCCCGAGGCGTATGGTATAAGTAGCGCGCTACGCCGAGAGAGGGGGGTAGAGAGTGAGAAAGAGAGAGAGGGCGCGACTGGCGGACGTCTTCTCGTTTATTTACTTTGGGAGTTGTTCGAATTTGCACTTTGTCTGGGGGGAGGGGGTTGTGAATTGTAATTCAAAGATTGGATTATGAATCTTACACGTTCATGGGAGATGGGGCTGAGGATTGTAAGTGGGTTGTAATCAATTCAAAATTCGTTTTTGCATATACTTGAAGGAATAATATGGCGATGGAGCTTCAGTTGTTCCAAAATTCTCACGGGCAAAATAATTAATTATACGCTTTCCGTACAAAAACAGCGCAGAAAATGCATGTATTCAATTGATATTTATAGTGACCTCAGAGTTTTCGAACACCGTTATTGCGAATGAAGTAGAAAAATTTTCCTTCTCCTTTCTATTTTTTTATTTTAATATTTCATTACTCCGAAAGCATAAGGTATGGTAACATAATGATTATACCCCCCCCCCAGAAGATTTTATATCTGAGGAAAAAACAGTAAAAATGAACATAAAAAGAATTTCATTCGCCGGACATAGATTTTTATTTATATTTGAATGAAAGAAAGTTTTTTAGATAACAATCAAAGTACGAATTATAGTAAAATGTGATATAAAAGTTGCGCGCATCTATTAAGAATATACTGAATTCACACCTTCAGATTCGAAATAATATTACGAAACAATATAAATGTATCGTAAATGTGTTTATATATCACTCCTTTTGCCATCGAGAAGTCACCGCCGCTAAAACAACAGACATTTTTAAATGCGTAAAATTTGCTTAACTGTCATTCTAAGTATTAGATTATAACAAAAATCTTTTTTTAATTAATACATCATTTAACATTTGTAATAAGCGATAATTATTTTAGTAAAATTTTTCCATTGCATATCTCATTTGAAAGGCTTACGATATCATCCCGTATTAAATATTTTACCGTATTAAATACGCGCATGCATCTTTAAGCGCATAGCGCTCGCCAAACAGCTTTCAAAAACTTCCAATTCCATTTGGCATTGATGATTGCATTTGCCCTGCCGAAGGCGCGGCGGCGCGCGACGCAAAGAAAATCGCGATAATCTTCGGGGAAGACTGTCGCGCCCCCCCCCCCTTACCCAAGCAACCTCCGAGCACCGAGTCGAACGAGCCGAGGCTGGTACCCCGCTGCGTTGCAGCATTTGCCTCTCGCGCTCGCGCCAATCGATTCGCGCTGGCACAAAACAGTTAAGCGAGGCGTAAACGCACTCCCGGCTGAATATTTCCATGCGCGCGTACGCCCGGTACGTAGAATGAAAGAAGGCGCGGAGGATCGGGCGGGGGGGGGGACGAGAACGACGCAGAGGACGAAGACGAAGACGAGCGGTGTGGAAAAGTTATCGGGAATCGAGGGAGGAAATTCGCGAACACTCCATTTCTCCGCCGACTTCATCATCCTTCCGCGCAAGAAAGCTTGTGTACATCAAGCGCGCATATACACGGAAGGGTGCCGATGGTGAGAGAGAGAGAGAGAGAGAGAGAGAGAGAAAGAGAGAGGGGGGAGGCAAGTGACGAAGGTAACTAGATATATGCACGGCGGACGCTTGAGATTCGAAATTTTCCCGGAGAGCGACGCGCGCGATTATATACGAGTCACGGGGATAAAGAGGCCGCCGAGTCGCGCGCTGCTCGGTCAGATGTGTACATACACGCGCGCGTATTATATATATATATATATATATATATATATATATATATACGCGGAGCTTGTCAAACTAAACGAGACATATCCGAGAGCGACGGTGGAGAAGGCGGCAGCGGCAACCGGTCTAATCATAAAGCTCGTGCAATTTTACTCGCTGGCAGAGGATGGACGAGGGGGGGGGGGCCGTGGAAAATCCGAGTGCGCCGGAACGGAAGAAAGACGCTCTGATGCTGATGCCGTCGTCGTCGTCGTCGTCGTCTTCGTCGTCGTCTTAGTCCGCTTATATATATATATATATATATATATATATATATATATATATATATATCCGCCTATATGTAGGAAACGGGCGCACTCGCATCATTCCAGTGCACGGGGATGAAAGGAAGAGAGAAAGATGAGGACTGATAAAGTCGGACGGGAGCAGACGCGTAGCTCGACGGCGAGCGGGCAAGCTGCAAAGCATCCAGGTTGCTTAAACATATTTTATCCAAAATTCACGCTCGGTTTGTACTTTTAGCTTCAAGATAATATTGACAAAAGTTAGACGGATTGAATTTTGTTTTTTTTTTTTTTTTGAAAGACTTGTTTGATGCTCATTTATGGTGCATATAATATATATATATATATATATATATATATATATATATATATATAGAAAGAGTATCTATCGATTCTCGCGCGACATCTGCAAAGGAAAAGAAAACGGTGCCACACATGTATCTGTTTAAAATGTTATACCTGTATGGTAGATAAAAATCACATGAAATGTATAGCGAAATAAAACGGAGACTGAGGAAAATTGCTTGGTGGTTTAACCGCTACGTTGATGGGGACCGTGAAACTCGTCTTTCTTTCTGCACCGAGACAAAAATAATACCGGATAAGAAAATATTTCTCAAAATTCATCATAGCATAGCAATGAGAAGCCTCGAGTTATTGTATGCATTTCGTGTAAAAAATAAAAATCAAAATAAAAATTAATAGAAACGAATATAATACAGAAGGAAAATTAGTTATCTTTGAAAAATAATATGAACGATATTTAGAGTGTAGTTCAAATAAATAAAGTTAATGTTGATTTACTTCCATATTAGTAATTAATAAGCAAATACAGTTTCGGACTCCCGCGTGATTCTTATTTAACATGATTAATACGCTGAATTCAGGTATGATTGGTCGACATGTTCAAAAACAACTATGGGCACACCATGGATATAGCCTAAAATTCTCAGAGCTTTGCAACAAAGTTAATTTTCATTTTTCTTATGACCATTTTTAGGTACACATACGCACACACACACACACACACATCAAACGTGTTCTTGAAACTTTCATTGCACTTACAAACAGTAATTATTATACTTCGTAATTATGTTTCTTTTCTTGATTTTGTCCAAAGAAAACCGCACCTAGTGCGCGCTTATTTGTACGGTGACGCTTCCCAAAGTTCATCGTGTGAATAGATAATAACGAAAATTTTACGAAAAGCCACGCTGCCGAGCAAGGAAGACAAGAGCCGCACGGACTGACGTCTAATGTACCGGGCGAGATAAACGACGGGGGCGGGGCCAAAGTTAACAATCGCCGGTTCGATTCTCTCGCTCGATCGCGCTGATGCGTGCGCTGCCGCCTCGACGGCCATGGGAGGGACGAGGGACGATGAGGTGGGGGGCGATGGGGCGATTTTGCACGTTATAATGCGAGGAGTCAAAGTATCTCCCTCTCGGTATTATCGTCTTCCTCGTCGATCTCTCGTCGCCTCGGGGAGCAAAGCAACGGTGCGGGCGCGGCGGCAGCAGAAGCAGCAGCGCAATCCTGGACTGACTTAACAGATGATTGAAGTATATATATATATATATATATATATATATATATATATATATAGTATAGCTTTTCTAATTAGATTTAAATACGAGAAATATATGACGTGCTGTCCCTAAAGTACGATAAAATTTTCAGTAATATTCATTGCTTACTTTTTAAGTGGCAGCCGCTAACGTTAGATGTGTTTTTTGAGCTCGTCGATTTTCGTTTGTGAAAAAAAAATGGAGTAAAGAATTTGTAAAAAAATGAAATAAAGTGTAGTGAAGTTTGTGAAATGTTAACAAAGGCATATGGTGAGTCTGCTATGGGTAAAGCACGGATTGATGAGTGGTATATGCATTCGCAAGATGGCCGCGAAAACGTTGAAGATGACGAACGACCCGGACATATACCCGGACGTCCAAGCACGTCAACAACCGATGAAAACATGAAAAAAAGTGAATGAAATGGTTATGAACGATCGCCGAATCAAAATCAGAGAAGTCGCTGATGATGTTGGCATATCAGTTGGCTCATGCCATGGAATTTTTTTGAATGCTTTGGATATGAAACGTGTGGTAGCAAAATTAGTTCCAAAATTGTTAAATGAAGTTAATAACGATGCAGAACTACTAAAACGTGTTATAACAGGTGACGATTTTTTGTTGTTGTTAAGTTTAGGGATATGAGGTCTAAACTAAGCCTCAATCGTCCCAGTGGAGGCATTCTGGATCGCGAAGACCGAAAAAGGCTCGACAAGTGCGGTCGAATGTGAAGTGAAATGCTCACAAAAACAAAACTTTAACGATGCCTCAGTCTCCATATTCGCGAGATATGGCTCCATGTGACATTTTCCTATTTCCAAAAATAAAGAGAGCATTAAAAGGCCGTCGTTTTACAAGCATAGATGACATTAAAAGCGAATCGCTGAAAGAGCTAAAAGCTATTATATATTTCGAGGATTGGAAAAAGCGTTGGCACAAGTGCATTATATCCGAGGGGGATTACTTTGAATAGGACAAAATAGATATTGATGAATAAATAAATATTTTTTTCATAAAACGAAAATTCTCGTTATTTTTTTTAACACACCTCATGTATAGTACATTTCGACAATGGTATAGGAGTCGATTACTCGTAACATGAGAAAATTTAGCCTCAAGCGAAGCGACAAAAGAAGTCCATCTTACGAGATAAAAATCATTCTGAACGCACAAGTTTCTGATTGAAATGTACGATTTCGACATTAGAGTAGTGTAAATGTATTTTGAAGAAACATATGTTTTCGGGATAAAAGGGCAATTCGGACGTTTTGTATTATATTGATTGGAAATGTATATGAAAATTACTTTTCTTGTGAAGAGAGGCAATCGATTTTATAAATACATATAAAATGTAATAACCATCTTTTGTGGATGAAAATCGAAATTATTGGAAAACTTTAAATAATTTTAAAATGAAAAAAAATTTATAGAAATTCGGAGTAGTTTAGTGTATCGAAGAAATGTATTAAGAATAGCCATAGAAGAAATATTTATTTAAACGAGGTTCCTTTTCATTATCACAAATAAAATTCTGCACTTAATTTATAAAAATACCTGCAATAAAGTTTTATTTATAATTGAACTAAATTGAATTTCAATTTTAAATGAAATTGATCTAAATTAGATGAATTCTTAGATTAATTTAATAGTCAACAGAAATAATTTCAGACAAAGCATTTCTTTATCATTTAATCATGCTTAAATTCTCATAGAAATCTTTACTTATTCAATATTTTGTTTTAATAAGCTTGTGAACAATTGTATTTAAGCAAAAAATAAAATTAGAAAAAACTACAAATTACACGCACTAATACCTTAAGCTGCATTGATGAACAATATAAATCAAAAACTTAGTAGTATTATTAATCCTTGGTAAGTAAAAAAACAAAAACAAATAATATCAGAGTTATTTATAAATACTCTTCCATAAAAAAATAAACGAAACGTATACATACAATGTCCAACAGGAAAACTGTTCTCAACTTTGAAACTTTCCCGCGACCAACTCGATGTCTCTCGATTATCAAGCAAATACTCGTCTTAACGCAATCGGCGTCTCGGTCGTTCTCAAAGCGCAAAAATCCCCTTGTACAAATGCAGCCCTCTAAGCCCCCAACGGTTACTGGGGAAACCAGAGAGAGAGAGAGAGAGGAGAGAGAGAGAGAGAGAGTAAGAGTGTAGATGGAAGAATCGGATCGATTTCCGTTTCCGCAGCAGCCCGGGTTAGTGTTCTCTCCTACTGAAATCAGAACTGGGCTGTTTTCCCACTCTCTCATTCGCTCTCCTCCTCCTCTCTCTCTCTCTCTCTCTCTCTCTCTCTCTCTCCTCTCTCTCTCTTTCCGTTCATCCCGGCAGGCAATTCCCGCACATAGGCACACGCATACGCACACCCACATAGTACGTCTCAGCAGACCAGCAGCATCTTATCCAGTTAGCGTAGCCGTGGCGCAAACTAATTAACGAGCTATATAAGTCCCGTGTGCTCTCGGGGCGATGAGAGGAGATGGGAGAGTTGGGAGGGGGGGGGCTATTCAAAGCTCGCAGACCGTGCAGAGTCGATCGACTACTCCGGTATCGAGACACGATCTCGACGACTTCCTCCACCCCCCCCCCACTCACCTATGTCTCTACGTCAGGTATATAATCTGATAATTGAAGCGTCGCGTCGTCGTTCGTCGACGTCGTCTCAGAGGTCGGCGAATCGCTCTTAGACGTTAATTCACCCCCACCCCTCCCGACCGCTCATCGTCGCAGCTGGAAATTACTCGACAATCGCGTCGTCATCACGGTTTTAGTTCGGCTACCGCGCGGGCCAACGCCGCGTGTAAGCGGAATAAGAGCGCGGGACTCTCGCGCGATGAGTTCTAAAGAAAGCAATCGCGCTCGCGCTTCGCGACGTCCCCATGACGAACGGAGTGCTTTTGTGTGTTGATACGCGCCATAAATTACCGCGTGAAGGGTTTTGGGGAGAGAGGCGTAACGTCGAGCGACACGGCGTAACCGGCGGCATGGAGCTCTCGGAGCATTAGGCAGAGAGCTTTCCTGCGCGCGGGGATATCGCTTTCTCTCTTTCTCTTTCTCAAGACCGGTAAAGCCATTTCCGTGATTCGGGTCCGCGCCAGGATTCGCGGGGAGGGCTAGAAGGTGACTCTCTATCATTGCCGTGAGAGAGACCGAGAGAGAGAGAGAGAGAGAGAGAGAGAGAGAGAGAAAGCCATAAAGAAAAAGTTGCTTGAGAATGGAAAAAAGGAAGTAGAGCTCTTGGTAGAGAGTATTTTAAGGCATTAGGACCAGCCATCTTCACCGCCCCCGCCCCCGCTGAAGTTCGATGACCAAGATAAAAAAGTACAGCTAGATACCCGTGTAGATGTCGAGGAATAAGAGTGAGATTTATAAGCCTTCGGCGTACACTTTTCTCTTGTATAATCCTTTATCGCAACTTTCTTCTGTATATAACAAATCTATATCATGTACTGGAATAATTCCAACCTACTTAAATCATATGACGGCTCCAGATTACAAAGTACCGAATAAGAAGTTTAATGTATACATTAATTAATCGCAAAAAGTTAATAGATTGCATAAAAGAAGTTTCATTAATTAAATAGGTTGAACGAGTACAGCTAAGTAAGTATTAAATATTAATTAACATATCAATTGTGGTGAGGTCGGCTGAAATTCGTATTTCGCAATATGAGAAACCAGTTTTCGAAGTTGATAAAAGTGTTTGGGCGCTCTTTCGTCGACAAAAACGATAATGAGCAGACATGTTAACATTAAAAACGCAGACAGAACTGATGCTCGGTGCTCAGGTCACCCGTAATCGGCAGTTGCTTCAGAAAACATCAAGAAAGTCCATAAACTCGTTTTATCCTATCGTGAATTTAAGATATGTCAGTGGTTTAAGATGTCGTAAGGTACTATATTCGCTATTTGTCTGAATATTTGTCAACGTAAAAACTGTAAAAGCCAGGATGACTCAGAGCGCTGTTTGGAAATGTTCAAGAAAAGTAAAAATAATTTATTTCACCAAAATTTAACAATAGATTATTATATATATATATATATATATATATATATATATATATATATATACCCCTACATACACTCTATAATCAAAGAGAAAGCCATCAGCTAAGTGAATAGTCGAAGGCAAAAGCCGTCCGAAAATATCAACTGGTAAAGTCGTGGCTTCCGTATTTCGGGATGCCCATCAAATTTTTCCATTGATTATCTTGACAAAGGCAAAGCCATCAGTAGTTACACGTCGTTATCAAATAGAGTGCGTACCAAAATAAGGAAACAACGGTCCCTCAAATGCAAGAAAAAAAGTTTAGTGAATAAAATAAGAGATGAACCAAGTACTACTATCGAACTTCTTCTATCGATCTCTTTAAATCTTTATAGCAAGTATTTCTACGGGAGGGTATAAAATATTTCAAAAAATCAAACTGATCTACGATGATAATGATACATAATAAATCTGTATATAGTGTTATATAAAATAATATAAAGACAGCAAGAGAAAGAGAGGGGAGAGAGAGAAAGAGAGAGAGAGAGAGAGGAGAGAGAGAGAGAGAGAGAGAGAGAGAGAGACAAATAAGAAAACAAAAGAAAAGTCAAATAACTTCGCTGATGGCTAAGGAGGAATAATCGGAAATTTATGAGCAGAGAATCACTCAGAATAATTATTCAATTTCCTTCTAATAACAGGAAAGAACCCTTTTTCCATCCACACGGATAGATACAGAGAAAGAGAGAATGTGTACAGTCAGTCTTATGCCAGAAAGCGCTGATTCATAATATGTACGCAAAAAACAAATACATATAAAGCACGCCTATATTCTAGGCAGATAGAATTATACAAACATGAAGCTAAAAAACAAACGACCTGTCTATAATATCGAATAATGAAGAATTCGATAGATTATCTTAAACTACTAGCCCGTCAAATATGGTACTTATTTCGAACAATCATTTGTAGGCCTGTTATGAATGATATTTTTTTACGAATTATTTTAAATAGAAATATCTTCATATTCTTAATTCCGCTATTATTTGATCCAAAAAATCGTACGATTATGATTAGATCAGTTTTCATCTTATAGATGATCGCAGAAAATGGTCTAGACTGCAACGTAGACATCACTTTTTCCTCATTTTATTTAAATTCATTCCCATATTTGTCTAAAAACAATTTGTTGTCCATAAACTAGAAGAATACATCGAATTTTTGGAATTACTCAACTGATTTCAAGTATTTGACAAAGAAGATATTATTATTCAATTAACGTTAGCTGCTGATGATGTCTTGGAGAAACCCTTGATGGATTATTGCAACGAGAGTTGGACCTTCACTTTTATTTTCAATATGTGACTATTTCATTTCTGAATTTTACAATTAAAAGTACATTATGTTATAATTACAATTACTAGATTTAAATGAGGCACAACTTAATATTACTACGACATTTATGTATGACGGCGCATTACCAATTCACTGTTTCAATTTTCGATCGTCTAAACTTCGGATATTAACTTCTTAATTCACTTCTCCTGGCCAAAGAAAAAAAAAACGACGATGAGAGTCATTCTTACTCAATGCGCAGTTTAAACAGAAAGGCCCAAAACTGTGCTACTAAACGCTTAGCGTGCTAAAAATCAAAGGATTTCATTACACGTCATAAACACAGGAAGCGGGAGAATTCGGCTTTCCGCCATAAATTACGAACAACGCAGGAAATAAGAAAGGGATCAAGCTCGCAAAAAAGCGCGCAGAAACTCTATCGAATTAGCTGCTGAATTCTCACGTGTACGCGTACATATATACATATATATGTACGTCGTCCTCGCACCTTCGCTGCCCAGAAAAAGGAGACCGCCGTGCCGCGCCAGCCGCTACTGCAGCGAGTTTGTCCGCGCGCGCGGGCGTCATCGATCATTCATTCCTCGCGCGCGCGAGTGCGCCCGCGTCCGGCTCTGTCCGGGGACCTCTGGTAAAAGAGTATATACACAGGATTGTAGGCAAGGTGGGGGGGGGACTGGTGGGAGCAAGTCCCAGGAGAGTACACGGCCGTGCGCTATAAATTGCCGCGGTCGTGCGCAGTGCCTCTGGACACCGGGGAGATAGGAAGAGTGAAATTTTTTTTGCCTCTCTCTCTCTCTCTCTCTCTCTCTCTCTCTTGTCCGAGCACGGCACAGGTGCAGCACTCGCGGGACCGAAAGAGCGCGCGATGCACTCGCGGCTCATGGGACGAGCGACTCCTCCGTTTCTTTGACGCCTTCTTCTCCCCCTGTCTCTATCTTTTTCCCTCGCTCTCGCTCTCTCTCTCTCTCTCTCTCTCTCTCAGAATCACGCGATGATAGACTTTTGCCAAGCAGCTGTGCACGGGAAAAATCGATGCGCGCTCCTTTGCCGTGTCGCAACGACTGGAAGAAATTAACGTTTTAGCTGCAGCTGCAGAGCGTTCGATAACACCGAACGCGAAAGGGTTTGTTTTTGTAATTGGTCGACGGCCCTCTTACACGCGCGCTGGATTTTATAGAGTGGCAGAGATGGCGGAAGGGGGGGGGGCAAAGGTTTCTTTGAGCTTGAAATAATTAGCCACTGAACGCTTTGGATTTCAGTAGGGAGTCGAAGCGATTGCACTTTGCTTCTACTGGGCCTATGGGGATATTATTAAAGTTTTGAGAAAAGTTTTCTACTAGAAATTTTCGAACCTTTTGCGGTTTCTCTTACGAAAAATACTTCCAGTATACATGCACAGACTCATATATATATAGATATTATATTTGAAAACTAACTTTACACTCCAATATATATATATATATATATAACCGTGTATAAGGTAATGCACGAAAAATTCTGCTAAACAAAATATCGTAGCCTTTGTATACGCTATTTCGAGCGGTCCACAAAAAATTAAAAAGTATACGGCAGAATTATAAGTCTCGCATTTGACATATATATATATATATATATATATATATATATATATATATATATATATATATATATGTATTCATGCATAAAATAACTTCTTACCCTCGTAAAATAATCCATTTCATCCTCCGCATTTGAAAGTTTTTTGTTTCAACGATCTTAAAAACATAATAATCGTCCACGGGGATGGAAATTAACGTCAATTTAGCAGAAGCGTTACACTTAAATGAAATCCATACCTTATCCATGTTATACATCAATATTAATAGACCGGGAAAGAGCCAAGATCCCGAGTCCTCTATGATCTTCCCCTATCTCTCGTTTCAGGATATTCTCTAGAAGAAGCTTCCCATTACCAGAGGCAGGTCACGCATTCATCTCGTTATCTCTCTCTCTCTCTCTCTCTCTCTCTCTCTCTCTCTCTCTCTCTCTCTCTGTCTCACTTGCACGCTTCCCTCCCTCAGAGAGACACGCGCACGTATATTATACACTTCGGTGACAGAAAAAGCGAGAAAGCGAAAGAGAGAGAACGCAAGAGAGAGGACGTATGACCGTAAATAGCGAAGAGAAAAGACGAGTCACGCGACGGATGACACATCGATTGAAATTTAATATATCTCAGGGTAACACGAGGCTATATCCAAGCGAAGGGGGAGAATCTCCTTGAGTAAATACGGGGGAATCCCCACCACTTTTCTTCTCTCTCTCTCCCTCTCCCTCCCTCTCTCTCTCTCTCTCTCTCTCTCTCTCGTTTCTTTCTCTCTCACACTTCTTGCTCCGCCTGCGCACGTGCTCGCCCGACATGGCGACTATAATATGCCTCACCGTATTATATAGGACTCGGGTCGGAAAACAGACGTTCGCAAATAATATACCACTTCTGCACGCGTCGTTTATAAGCAACGAGCAGCGTGTGCACAGTGGTCGTTTGTATCCACATATACATACGTCCGTCAGTCGTCATTGCTTTGCGTGTATAGTTAATGCGATAAAGGGTCTGGGATATTGGTGAGAGAAAGAAAAGAGGAACGCCTCGGTGAAATAAGTGAAGTGAACAAAAAGTACTTCGGACGATGCGCTGCTCACGGCGGTGATATTTCCCTATTATATTTAGAGAGAAATTATTTGTATAGTGTTTGTATTTGCACTCGGCGGTCGGTACGTTTATTCAGAGCCCGAGTGGCTTGGATACTTTTGATGGAGATAATGGAAAATCGTATTGAATCTTTGATTATTAACTGAAGAGAGCCGAATGATAATAGACAAACGATACAAATACAACTATGGTCTACATTTTTTATAGGTTCGGTCCGCAACCAGGTTAGACTAGTTCTTTGCAAAAAATCTTCAAATAAGATTTATACATAAATTTACTTTTCCGCCAGACGTTTCATAGAAATGCACGAAGGAGTGCTTTTGCAAAGCAAGCACTAATGCAAGAGCTTTAGGCAGTAGTGAAAATTATCACGGAGCCGGATTCTCTATACTATTTTTCTAAATTTTTTTATTACTGTAACTAAATACACAAGATACTGAAATTTCTATTGGAAATTAATTGTTAACATAAAAAATTTTAAATAATGATATAAAAAAAATTTCTTTATAATAGTGCAATAGGCCTATTATATATATTCCTTATATATTTCTTGTTTGAAAGTTACAAGAGTCATGCAAAATTACTGAAGGTTCAATTAAGTAGTAGCAGACACATATAGCCAAACATAACTATCTTACACACACACACACACACACACATATATATATATATATATATATATATATATATATATATATATATATATAAAATCTATTCTGTTTTTAAATTATTTGTATAATACGGTCTATTTAAACAATTGACTTGTACATCTGGATCATTTGTCAACATAATCGTTCAGGCTTACAATGATTCTTTGATTTCTTTTTAAATCTATTTTTTCTTTATTGTTCTAGTTATTCTTAGTGAATTATGTAGAAAAAATATTAAAATTAAATTTTTATATGTTTTAATTTATTCAACAAAAAAATGTTCTGGTGTGTAAGACTATTATAAACTATTTAGTTATTTTCACATTACCAAGGGTCAATGGATTTTTATTCAAAAGAGAATTAGAAAACTTCAACTTTCATTCAATAAAAAAATCTTTCTTAAGCAATACAGTAGATACTTTTACTAATTTTTAATTTATTTACGTACTTAAATCGATCTTTCTGGGAAAAAAAAAGAATGAAGTCAACGTCACGCGGGGTTCCCAAGCGGTCACCCATCCAAGTACTAACCGCGCCCAATGCTGCTTAACTTTGGTGATCGGACGAGAACCAGTGCATTCAGCGTGGTATGGACGTTGACGTCTGATTTTTGTTATATGATATTTATTTGTTCATAATATGATACCTTTACTTATAGATATTTATTTAATATATTTAAAAACTGAAATAATTTTCAACAAAATCCAAATATCAAGAAGAGATGAAGTTATGTAAATTATTCTATCTTGAGTTTTATATTAGTTTCTTATACAATAAATAAAAAATATATATTTATGATAGTACGTAAAGCTTTATAGAAAATAAATACCATAATCCTCCTTCACCAATAACTTCTGCGCGAATTGGTTCAAAAATATCTTTCGCCGACAAATTCCACAATTTTCTTGATACTCCTTTTTTTTCTCTATGCGCCATAAAAAATTTACTGTTTTAAAATAGATACGAATGAGTATCATAAATTTTCTTCTCCTTCGCTTCCTATAATAAAAAATAATTTAAAGAAGAAAAAAAAAAGTACTAGGTGGAATCGACGGACCAGTTTTACTACTCTCGATTGCAGTGCCAACGTGAAAATGTAAATTTTATCATTGCGATCGAATTTATTTTCCATCAAATCTCTTTGCACTTTATAAAAACGAAATAAAAAGAAACCTATAAAGCGTAGCATAAAGAAACTATATATATATATATATATATATATATATATATATATATATATATATATATATAATTAAGACGCTTGGTTATGTGCGTGTGTGTGTGTGTGTGTGTGTGTGTACAAGCGATATATCAATCAGTGGGCTCTCTTTCAAGCTCACCGGCGGTAAAATCGCGCTTGAAGCATCGCACTCGCGTGAAAAAAAAATCTCCCCAAAGTATAAGGAGCATCACGGCAGAGCTTTTAACGAGATACTTACCGCGCCTCTGTATATGTGCGTATGTGTGTGTGTCTGCATATATATGCATCAATCAGAGCGCCTCGGCAAAGGGCTTCCAGCTCAATCAACCAGCGCGCGCTATTACATTAAAAGTAGTCCGGTTTTTTTCATTTATTATTACATTCTCTCTAAATTTACTCGGCTGATTGCATAATTACATTTGGATGCGTGCCTGCATAGGGGGGGGGGGGGTAACACATTATCAACAAATAAACGACTATGGTTTATGCAAGGCTTAAGCACGCGGGTCTTAGGATGATCCTCAATCATTTCGCGGTGAGTTACATATATATATAGGAATCTAGTGGCTGTAACGTTACTGAGTGACAGTTCGCGCTAAACGCGCACAGATCCTCAAAGCCGGGAGGATCCCGCCCGCTTTTGAACGTCGCATAGCTCTAGTGTCTCTCTCTCTCTTTCTCTCTCTGTCTGCTTTACCATTTTAGCAGAACAATAGATTGAATATTACTTTTCGCTGCAGACAATGTTTGATTATTGTTCAAGAATCATATATATACCGTATTCTTTCGTGTATGTTCTGGACTATTAGTATTAGAATATTAGTAATAGTAAATGTTGCTTCGCGATTTATCTGAAAGCTAAAGTTGTAAATATAAAAGAATTATAATAATGATGAAAAAAGGTACTAAAATTAATATTATAGTAATTCCTATAAATTTAATCAAACTAATATGATCGAGTGCTGTCTGATTGAAAAGTAATGGTCAAATTGATTTCTAATTGATTTCCAGTTCCTTAAGATATTTTAAGACTTTGCGTATGAATTGCTATGAATTCGGTTGAATATTTACAGATTTTTACAGATTTCAGATACTATCAAATAGTAATTAGTTCATATGACACTTTTTTCAAATCTATCACAATGATTTTATATGAATTCAAAAAATTAAAATTGAGTTCATATAAATATATCTTTTATAAGAGCTGCTTGGTCGTTGACGAGTCTTCTGCAAACACATAAATATTAAATTTCTTCCTGGACGTAACTGCAATATTAAAAATGAACGTATTTTCTGTATCTACCTAATATAAATGTGTAGAGATTTACATTAACTGTTTGCTTACCAAATTGAACCGTGTTCGCTGACCAGCCATTGACGATTGTTATTTTATTATTCGAGAAGTTTCGTAAATAAACTTACCTGTAACAGAAAAAAAAGATTTATTATTTATATACAGAAAAGGATGACATGGAATCAAATTAAAATAGTTTATCTATATATATATATAAAATAGAAACATCATCGAACCTTACATAAATTAAAAGTATAATCTATATTAAAAATCAGTGTACGCGCTGGTTTATATCATTCTATATAGCATGCTCCCTTTCTTAGTTAATAATCAAGGTAAATTAATCGCTAAGTATCGGTCCACATACGAACTTACATATACAATAAGTTTAGTAGCGCGTGTCTCACTAAATCATCCAGCTCATATCGTTCCCTCCCTCCCTCCTCTCTCTCTCTCTCTCTCTCTCTCTCTCTCTCTCTCTCTCTCTCTCTCTCTCTCTCTTCGTCTTTCTCTATGTCTAATCATATGTAAATTCATAATAAAATTTAGCAAAGTATGTATTAAAAACCTTGAAATTTTCATGCCATTTTTATGGTTAATTCTATAAGCTGCCATATTGTGCTTGATTAATTATTCACTTGTAAATTTAATAAACGTATTCTATTTTGTTTATATAATACGATGTGCAAGTAATAAAGGTAATATATCAATCTATCTATCTCTTTCTACCTCCGATCTGACAACTGAACGGCGGCATCATAATATTATCCGAATGGCGGGAGAAACAGAAAGGTGCGCATACGCACAATGGAGCAAACGTTGTCGCGATGATTCCGGGTAATACCGCAGATCTTACTCTCCCATCCTTTCTGAAAATAAAAACATCATACGACAGCTACCCCTCCCCCCTTCACTTCTGAACCCATCACGAACGGTGTCGTCCGACCGTGCTGAACTGCGTATTTTTTTACATCTTTTTTCGCCTGCTCTACTTTAAGTTTCTGTCTTCTCTGCCCTTTGTGAAGGAAGAAAATGAACGGACTGGCGCAAAGGCGGAGAAATCATTCGAAGTTCGCGATGAGCGCTTTGGCAATTGGCGAGAGCAGCAATGCGATGCAACCATGGTCTCTCTCTCTCTCTCTCTCTCTCTCTCTCTCTCTCTCTCTCTCTCTCTTTTGCATGCGTATACATGTATGTATGTGTGCTTTGTTTACACCAAAACAGAAATAAGTACGCGGCGCTACACAACGTGTACTTATCTCATGCTTGCGCGATAAGATAAGAGAATTAATTGTGCTTGATACCGAGGGATCTTATGTATGTATATGCGTGTGCATACGTGGGAGCGGACGAGTTCCTCGAGTGTATATATATATATATATATATATATATATATATATAGAGAGAGAGAGAGAGAGAGAGAGAGAGAGAGAGAGAGAGAGATATGTGAGATTCACGTGCGCGCGTGCGCATTGTCCGCGTGTAATTCGGTTTGGAATTATCACCGACCCAATTAGCCGCGGAGCACTACCGGTTTTGCAACGGAAAGTTAATGCAAAACTTGTCCAAATTTGTTGCAGCTAAGGTGTCTAACGCAATGTCGTTGCAAAAAAAAGCATACAGACCAAAATAGATAGTTGTAAACTATCTCATTACAATCCCGGTAGTAGAGTAAGTCTATAATTTTATTTTTCATTGTTCATGAGAACGATGTTTTTGTTTTTATTTGTGTAACGCCGCTCTATTCATGCTTCCAAATATTGGTGTTAATTAGCGATGGAAGTGAACGATGTATTTTCAACGCTCTGAATGGAAATTGGCTAGAGAATTTCTATAATTGTAAAAATTCTGATATACTCTGATAATTTGGGAAACGAAAACGATATTAACAAATTGATCAAAGGTTTGTATAGAATTATTTTTATAAAGATCGAAAATGGTTCGAAAATTATAATGGAATATATCGTAATTTTTGCAAAACGTAAATAAGGATTGAATTTTGTTTTTACTTTACGCATTTTGATTTCCTTACATGTTCCTTTGTCCCAGAGCTTCCGATCCCTATCGCCTATTTTTAAATAAAACCAAATTTGATGTTCATTGTGATATTTTCCTTTTTGGTTTTAAATGGTGTACAAGATAAAAATTCTAGAATTAAAAAATTCTATATTTACTCTTATTTTAAAAGTATCTAGATGAAAACCATGTAATATGAAGATAAACTCATGCTCTTGGATAAGCGGAACATAGGACATTTATACATAAGAAACGAATTGAAAACCTTGAAGCTATGAACGTAAAAAGTAAATTAAATAGTTCCACGCTTTTTATAGTGACATCTGATAGATGGAGTACTAAACTTGATGCGTAATTGAAAAATGTTATCTGTGCTATTCCAAATTACTCGTTTTTAAATTAAAAACTGCACACACTTTTACAAACTATCTTTTTTTTATAATGCATTTCTAATTTAAAATACAAGATAATTTACCAAATCTTATTTAATCTTTTTTTTCATCACAATAAACGTTCTGTAGATGTCTGCAAAAATATCCTTAATGGAATTCTAGATTTTACCGTCAAACCTATGCTATATATATATATATATATATATATATATATATATATATATATTTTTTTTTTCCTAATAAGCGCGAAGACTACTTCTCTTATTCATCTTTATGAGCGCTCCTTGAAAAGAAGCAAAGAAGGCAACGCGAAATAAATCAGCGGCCCCGCGTGGACGGTGCAGCGTTTGAAAAAAGGCGGGTGTTTTCAAAAAGCAGCCCCCGCCCCCATTAATTACGTATCGCCGGGCCGGAGCGCAACGGCGCGTTTCAATGAGAATCGTTCGCTGTACAAGGGAGGGGTGGAGGCGAACTTCCCGTGGTCCAAAAAAGGGCCAACTACCTCTATCCACCCTACCCCCCCTTCGTACGTAGTTCAGGACGTACGTAAGCTTAGCCGCCGAGAGTTTTCGACGTTCTCCGGGCTCGCATAGCAATTTGCATGAAAGGTAGAGGCAGTAGTGGCAGTGCGGCGCGCAATCGAATATAAGTAGATGAGAAGAAAAAGAAAGACAGTGAGTGAGAGTGAGGGAGAGAGAAATAGAGTCGAAGGCTAAGAAAAGGAAATTCAGGAGGAAAATGAAGAAAGAAAGCATCAAAATCCTCGCGACTCACGGGCTAGAAAAGAAAGAGAAAGAGAGAGAGGAAGAGAGAGGCAGAGAGAGGGAGAGGGAGAGAAAGAAAGAGATAGTGAAGCGAGATAACCTTTGAGTCGAGAGCACGGCGTACGCGCGCGCACGGAGCCACCTCCGCTTTGCGGAAATATGGAAATTACAATATTTCTTTCTGCTGTGCTTTGAGCGCATACGGGAATAAATGCAAAGGGCGCGAGGCACAAGATTTGGGCTCCGTCGGTTCAGCGGGTCGATCGTTGCCAACGCTTAGATCTTTCCCAATTATCATTGATAATTACGTCTTACATATATATGTATATATGCAAAAATACGAAACGATACACGCCAACTGAGCATCGCATTTTCTCGGAATACATTACAGCGAACGAGAATATTTCAACTTAAAAGAATTAGTCTCATCGAAAGCTAACGCACTTCATATTGTTGCGCTGGAGATTATCACGATCCGTAATTTTGTATTGATGCTTAAAGGAATTCAAGTATACTAGTTTTCAGCGCTATAATCGTAAATACTGTCGCTTTTCCGCAGAGAGTTCGCAAAACGAAGTGTGCTACATTTCGTATGGACTTATCATTTGCGCTCGTCTTCTGCTTGTGATGCGATGTGAAATATAGAATATACTCTTGCTGGAACTGGAACTCGTTGAAAAGTATTAGTTTCCGTTGAGATCATTGATATAACGTTTTTACGCGGGTTGCGCACGTACGATCGATTCGATCAGATTACATGTAGATAACCTGTTTATGCTTAACTAAATTAAGCATCTATAGTGCAGGAATCAAAGTCAATATTTATAGGCAATAAAAAGGAATATATATCTAATTCAGTTAGGTAACATGAATAGTTTATCAAATACATGATAAGATATTGCGCGCGGCATTAATTTTTCTCCGACGGAAAGCGTGTACGATTACAGAATAACAATCCTATCAATCATATTTGATTTACGGTACGCAATGCAACATAATTAAATGAGATAAGTATCGCAGTGTAACCTTAAAAATATTTTCGAGCCATAAAGCGCTAATTTACTTGACAGTTGAATACGTTATTCCTACACTATAGCAAGACCATATTTTATTAATTGTAAACGAGCCAATGTTGTTATAAAATTTCTCTTATACTCTTATTACATTAAATTCAAATCTCTTGGTAACTAAGAAATTTCATAGTACACAGTGATTTTCTTAAATGGGGTAATTCTAATTTTGTTTGTATGTCGAAAATTTCCTTACTAGTATAAGGCTCGTAAAAATTATTTGCACCCTGTGTTTTTATTTTCCAGTCTATGGCTTTCTTTGATTCTGGGGTCTGGGCGAATAAATGGCGATTTGAGAGATATCGTTGAGATGCTGGAAATCTTGATTAAACCTAATGGTTAAAATGTATTTATTTTTGTATCTACATTCAAAGTCTTCGAAATTAACTATTATATGAACCTTCCTTTCACGGAACGAAACTGCTTTCCCATTCAAATAGATTTATGCATTTAATGTGGCTTCAAATAACATTTATTTATACGGCAATCACAAGCAAATAATAAACTTCACGTTGGACAAATTTACGGCGAACTTCAGTCTTGACGAGCTGCGCGCTCCGTATATCTATGCGCGGGGGGCTGGGGATATTTTTCTTTCAGCCCGTGTACGGAGATAAAGGATTGCCGGATGCAAAATATCCTGCACTTAAGTGCCTCCGCGCGATCGAGGAGCGTAGGGGAGGAGAGACGTAGAAGAGGACGTGGAGGGTACGACGGGGAATGAAATCGAAGATGGGACGGGGTAGGGGTAGGAGAACGCGCACATAATGAGTATAACCGTGGAAGAAGCCGAGAGAGCACGCGCGCTCGCGCAGTGATAGTTGGCTGGATGGCGAGGCGAGGTGGAGGGGGTGGGGGTGGGAGAAACGAGCTTTTGATGTGCTTTTCCGCCGTCGCCTTTTCTCGCTCAGTGTTTTGCCACGACGAGTGGTTCTCAAAGCGGGGAAAGAGCGGGGACACAGAGGGGTGGAGGGGGAGGGCAAGGGACCTTCGGCAATTCAAGTGCTCCGCGGTCTTCTTCTTTTTTCTTCCCCCCCCCCCGTGCGCCACCCTTCGACGAGTGGAGAGAAACAGAGGGGTGGAGAGAGAGAGAGAGAGAGAGAGAGGAAGAGGACGAGTTTCAGGGGCGAAGGCCCGCGAGCGAATCGAGGCACGAGAAACCAGGAGGCGGAGGTGAAGGGGAGAAAAGGACTGCGGCGATGTTCTCCACCCCCCCCCTCCCGGGAGGGGAGAAGCTTAAAGGGAATATCGCAGGGTCCAAAGTCGGAGAGTCGTAAAGAGGCCGATTTGGGTGCGGATGGCGAGGCTGTAAGGACGAAATCGCGGGTAGGAATGGAAGGGGAGGGGTGGATGGAATCGATTTATGAGGGATTTAGCCCCCTGCCCTCCACGGCTCTTAATTCAAATTAAACATTATCGTTGAGCCGAGGTGGAGCCGCGCTCTTTCTGTCTCTCCTACTTTCCGCCCTCCACCCCTCCCTCTCTCTCTCCCGCTCTATTGCTTCATCGAGCAAAAAAAGAAGACACGGAGCTCACTTTGTAATTCTAGAAATTTCCCCGCTAAACTTGGCTTTCCTTTACACAAATTTATACAGCGAATGCCGCAGGGAGATTCTGATTTCGGAACAGTTTTAACGAACTCCTTCGACATTTCTTCTTTGTTGACAGAATTCTTTATTACATATACTTAAGCATCTTCCATCGAACGATATTTTTACAACCGTAATATCGCCGCACCTCTTTCGCCAGTCAAGGGCCAACTTTAATCTCGACGAGGTTAAAGCAGCGCGTATGCGCTACATTTTCTCCAGCCCGGCGTATGCAACGTTTCAAAATTTATGGCACTCGGTATGCTCGGCAGAAGTTTCGGCTTCGATTCCCGATGCAAAAGTTAAATAGAGATTATGCGCAATAGCGCGGGCTTCGGCCGATAATATACGCGCTCTATATTTGAAGTAAAAATTCGTAGCCCCACACTCCGTTTACAATAAATTCATATTTCATATCCGTAATACCGGTTATAGTAATCATTATTCAACAATACGACTGGTTAAAAGAAAATTAAACGGAAATTTCGACTAATTAGCGTTTGACATAATTCATGCTTCATTCGAAGTGTTATAATTTCGTATTATCTCTAGAGATATTATAGAATATTTAATGATTATTTTATCCAGTCTACTTACATATGAATGTTGTCTGGATACATGAAGAAATGGTGATCCATTCTTTTTAATATGAAATTAATTCATTATGATTGTAAGGTTTAACCGATTTATCAACTGGCGTGAAATAAAACATGAAAAAAATAGGCTTAAATGTATCCAGCTAAAATGTTCACTGCGGTTCTTATGATATTAAAGATTGCATATGATCAGGCGTTTAAAATATTATGTATGTGGCGTACATCGGGAAACTTTTTCTATTCCGAACGATCGCACTATACTTTATTGCATTAGGTGGCATCGAGACCAATTGCAAGTACAATTACTACACCCGCTTGATATAACCGATATTCCAGAGCTTCCTTTCATCTACTATACGCTTTTTCCTAGTGTAAATTATATATATATATATATATATATATATATATATATATATATATATATGCGGAGTATCTCATTTTCGACGCGCCGAGCAAACAGTATGGGCTTTTCGACTTAGCGAGAATGATGCATGAGGCGAGGGCGCGCGGCCCGCCGCGGCAATAAACGGCTTATGCGCGCCGAAACCGACGGGTCGCCTTTGTTTTCCTTGCCACCTCCGTCGAGAGGCGCGCGACGCGTCGCCCGCCACCCACGGCGTCTACTTGCGCATACAGGGCGACGGGCGCTCGGAGGCGAACCGCGCGCGCCCTAGTGGAATATCGTGCGTAGGCGCCTTGGCTCTCCGGCGGCCCGTGGCTCGGAGCCTGCTCCTCGAGCCGACCCCGGCATATCCTGCAAATCCATACGGCGAGGAGGCGAGGAGTGCGCCGAGTCTCTCGTGTTTCCTGAATGCCGAGAGAGTTTGTGTGTGTATGTCAGAGGGAGGGAGTGAGAGAGAGAGAGAGAGAGAGAGAGAGAGAGAGAGAGAGAGAGAGAGAGAGAGAGAGAGAGAGTGAAACTCAAGAAGATATATAGGGATAGAAAGAAGTTTTCTGGATATAAAGTATGGTAATTTTTGTATATCTTTGTTAAAGATATCGTGCACGTGAGATATGTGCAAAGTATCTCGCGAGATTTTTACGAAAAAATCATATTCCATTAAGTTTCCTGCAGTGTGATGAAATAGAGGTTGTCAATACGGTTATGAAAAATTATTACTATTTTAGCATTGCAACTCCATTCTCTAAAGCCCTAGATTTTAAAGCCAGGATAGTAGTGTGAAAAATTTACAGCGTTCCAATGAAAAAAAATTTTCTTTGCTTTTTTTTGCGTATTTATAGAAAAAAATCCATAAAAACAAAACTATTATTCATAGCGGTACTGTAATATAATAATGCCACTTTTATCGATCTATTAAACAAGTCCTTCAAAATATTCATTTATATCACCCATGATTTCAATAACGTTCTCAGCCAAGGATCCTGGTCGCTCTTAAATTTTGGAAATTTATGCGATTTTTTTGTAATTAAAAAATAAAGAATATTAATAATTAGTGATTATGATTATGAATACAGCAAAGTCATTCTCGCCTTTGTTGGTATAAATTAATTTGGCCGAATCAATGGTTTCGACTGATGTTGAACGTCACATTTGACTTTTGATCGAATGCTTAGCAAGCCTTTTTCATGCTCAAGTGTTCCTATACAATTTACAACTAGTTTGCAGCTATCTCAATAACTGTTAATCTATGGATCTTTACACATTTGTACCGATTCCTTTAATCTTTTCAAAAATATTCACCACAACGTAGCGATCTGAACGTTGTGCTTCAGAAGTCCTTATGCTGTTTTTCACGAACCAGAGACTCGCGGTGCGGTTTAACAATTCAATCTGATGATTCAAAAAATCATTTCAATATTTAATCAAGATTTTTGTTCGTTGGTTTTAATGTCCTTTTAGTGATTTAAATACCATTTTTTCATAAGAATCCACTATGGTTCTTTTAAATATAATTTTGAAAATAATTACGTGATTAGTGTAATAACAAATTTTTCAGTGAATCAAGTAATTAATAAATTAACATAATTAGCTGTATGATATTAAGTAACTTTTCGACAATTACACCGCCGGCGAAATTGGATCAAAAACTTGTTGCTCGCCAAAACCCTGTAACGTTATTCCCGAAAACAAAAGCTTCCTTTTTCTCTCTAATTCTCAACTAAGTGGAATGATCGTTTCCCAGCCATTAGTAATTCCAAGCTCTTGCATCCCTGACTCTTCTCCCTGACACACTCTCTCTCTCTCTCTCTCCTTCTCTCTCACTCTCTCTTCTGCTCGTCTCTTCATTTCTAAAACCATCGTCACCGTGCGCGACCCTCGTTTAGCTCCCGACAACCTTTCCTTTCTCCCTCTCGCTCTCTCTCTCTCTCTCTCCCTCTCTCCTTCACTGCCTCTCTGTCTGTCCTTCGAAATCCCGAGGCTCTAGAAAAGCAGCAGGAGTGGAAGCATCCCGAAAGAGAACGGGAGAAAGAGAAAGCGAGAGATTGGGGGGAGGAATCCAAACTCTCTTGTCGATTAATAGACGCCGACTGTGGGAGAGACGTAAGCCGGGCCGAAGTCGTCGCAGCGAGATCGGCTTGAAAACTTAATCTCGTCATAGATTATTGAGACGGACAAAAGAGGGAAAATAAGCGGGGGTCGGTGGGACGGGGGGGGGGCGACCGAAGGGCCGGAGCGCCGAGGAGAGGGAGAAAGGTACTGCGAGCGCCAGGGCGGCGGCGCGGCATGGGCGCGGCGCGCTTATCAGATGCCCGGCACCTTGACACCGGGGATTAGCCCTCTCGCACACCCTGCCGACGCTCGCGGGCGTGCGGGCTGCGCGCCCCTCGTCGCCCATCCCCGCCCCGCCATCCCGTCATCCACGACTACCGGGCAAATCCCGGAGGAGCATTGAAGCGCGCCACTGGTAAATGCCAGCGGGACTCGCTGAATCTGTCGTCCCGTTGGTTCATGGCGATGGGGCTAGGAGGGGGGGGTGGTTGGCGGAGAACAGGGAGAGGTTGTATACGTGGTTATAAGCGCGCAGAAAGCCGGGATTTTCAAAAAAAACGACTCCCTCCCCCCTCTACACTCGCCTCGCCCAACCCGCTTTGATCAGTGCTAGGAGCGAGTATGGGAAATATAGATTCAGTTTTAACTCGTGCTTTGATCCGATGATTAAGCCGGCTCGAAACTTCCGATAAAATTTAAGCGTTCGCTTTTGACTAAGACTCGATATAGGGTTCGTTTGTGAACATGTTGGTGTATGAATTTCACTTATAATACATATTTAAAAATATATCATGATTATATAATAGTATTTTTATCAATAATGTGAGTAATTTTCATTTGTGATTAATTTTTTTAAGACAACGATAAATAAAATATTATTCCCTGAAATTATTTATTCAAATTTTCATTTTCTTATATATAAATATTACAGTTTAAAATGTACTTGAATTTTATTGAATAAATAAATTACTTTAAACATTTATCACACCTTTTTCCTGCAACGCTTTACCTCCAGTGTACTAAATCAAATTTTTATAGTCTAGAAGATAAATAACAATTTTTTGTCCAGCAAAAAAAAAAAATTGAAAAATGCAGTCAATCATCGAAAATTGCGTTTCAGAGATCTTGAGCTGATACAAAAACTGGTAGATAAGGCTTTATATATCGACCATCATCGCTGTATTATCAACGCATAAGACGATACGATGCAGCAGCTATATATATATATATATATATATATATATATATATATATAGAGAGAGAGAGAGAGAGAGAGAGAGAGAGAGAGAGAGAGAGAGTATATATAGCAGTGCTATTAGAAGCCTTTTACTTAAAACTTTATGCTTCTATACATTTGTTTTCCTCTTTTATATACAACCGGACTTGTAGCGCAATCCAAGACGTCCTCGTCAATATGAACAATTTCGGTAAAGACGACGCGAGACGAGAGCTCACGCCCGACCTTTTTCCTTGCTTTACAGATGTCGTTCGATTCGCGATGTAACGAGCCAGGGGCAAAAGTGCAGGCAGGGAGAGGTGCGGAGCAAAAAAAAAAAAAAAAAAAACACGCCCGCGCAAGGCGCATCGGCGCGAAATCCAATTGGATCGTTTCGCCGCGCGCCACGGTTTAAGGCAGGCGCGACCCATGAGCGCCGTATGCATCGTGAAATCGAGTCGCTGGATACGCGAAGACCCCGTAAAACTATGCTACGAGTATTTTCGTAAAAGAAATAAAAACAGACAGCTCAGCTTAAAACGGAAGTAATGAAAGAGAACGGGAGAAGTGAGGAGATACCGATATATAGCATCGGTGTGTGAGGCGAAAAAATAAAATTGACAAGCAAGGTCGAACGTCTTTTTCTAAAAATAAATCAAAATACTTACGTTTAGTGAAATTCATAGGAATTGCTAATTGAATGCGCGAAAAGCAATCTCATCCGAATTGATGAATGTTGATGACGAAAGTGATGGTTAGCTCTATAGTTATTATCTGAATTTGTTAGCGAAACAACAATGAAGATCAGTTTTTTGATAGATCCAAAGACAGATTTATATTTACATGTAAAAGAAAGTTCAATACTTTCATTTACAATTAATATAAAAATCACGATAATCAACGCTTTTCAAAATATATTGATAAAGTTGCATTTACTTTTTTAAAAAATATCTTTTAGCGAAATATTTTCAAAAATTTATCTGACTTTTTAACAACATGATAAGCTCAATTAGAAATAATGTAGGGAAAATCTAGAAAAATTAGTCAAAAGGGATTGAAAATAACGTTGATCATTGAAAATGCATATGTAATGCTTTTATGTCGAATGAAAGTGATGAAATGCCATTGGAGTCCTCGATATTTATATTCCAATGGGATTCCAAGGGTTGAAAGAGTTCTCGCTTTCCATAAATTCTAGTCATCCAAGATTTTAGACTTTTCCTATGTGAAGAAGAACCATTTTTCACTATTGTTTCGACGTATCTAACATATAAACATCGTCGCTATACGTATTTATGTGGGTCGAATCAAAATCGCAAAATTACTCAATAATCGGAAAAATTTTATTTGCCCAAAAAACCAGTATGAAAAATATCAAGCTTTGAAAAATTTTAAAGAGAAGTGAAAATATCATTATTCTACATTCAATCGTCAATTATGTTTAATTATAAAAAACATTACAAATATTTTCCATGAAAAATTATGAAATGCATTGTTGAATCAATCATTATCTTGTTTTTAAAAGATAATTATAATTAAAACGTTATATTGTATTTGCTGATTATTATTACAATGGCTTAAGAAAGGAATTTTAATACAAAATCTGAAATATCGATTGAATATAAAACAAAACGATAATTTCACAAACTAAAAGGGTGCCTACAGAAAGTCAACATATATAGCAGATATAGCAGATTATAAGTAGCTAGTAGACAAGTATACAAGAGAAGTTAATAATATCACTGAAGTTAGTGTATAAAAATTAAATACCCGTAAATAATAAACCGGAAAAATTCCGAGAAACTAAGCTACTTACTAACTACCACTTTAAACAAATATTTATATCGGCTTTACAGTCTTTAGAACATAATTTTATAATTGTATTGGTGATCAGGCTATTCTTATTTCTAATCCACCCCACATGATCCGAAATATGAAAAACATAATTAAAAAATAATAAAAATAAAAATTTCAATACTTACAAGTTAGAAGAAGGTGTTAGAAAAGGACGATCTGACCGTGCCCACCATCGCCAAATTTACCAAACTGTGCAATCGCTTCGCCAAAATTTATGGAAAAATACCGGTATTATCGGCAAAATATGTGTTCATTGATTTTACTATAGTCGACGGATGTACAATATCAATTTTTAAGTTATCTTTCTATATATATATATATATATATATATATATATATATATATATACACCTATATATATATATATGCATTCTTCCTATTACATAGTCATTGATTAAAAAACAAAACAACGAGAACGTGACATAATATCTAGACAGACAAAATCAACTACGTCGGTCGCTGCATTTATCTTGCAGTGTAATAGAGAGTGGGTGGGGTAGAGGGTAAAAGTGAAAAGAAACAAAGTATCGGTCGTCGGCCACGGACTTTTGATCGCGCTCGCCGCCCAGCGAAAGCCAAATCCCATTTTGCGGATATATATATATATATATATATATATATATATATATATATATATATATATATAGCATATCAGACCAGCCGCTTGCTGGGAGCATGAGAAGAACGGCTTCACGTAACAACAGCAGCGCCTGCTCCTTTGCTGATTTATTCCGCGGGGCGCGCGTGATCCATCAAGCGTTGCGCGAGCGCTGCTCCGTTATTATTTTTCTTTGCGCGCGAGAGAGCGCAAAATGTGTAGAATATATGTATACGTTACTACGTGTATATATATACATACTTATACACACACACACACACACACACACACACACATATATATATATATATATGCGTATTAAGCGCATATGAGCATATAAGTCGCCCGAGAATGCCTGCCCCTTTCGCGAGATTGGCTATGGGAGTTTTGCATCCAGCGGGTCGCCCCGATTTTTCACCGAGAACTCGACTGGGTTAAAGTTACAGAGGCACAAGCAGGCGGAGGATAGCTTCCGTAATATGTGTGTCAGTTCAAGAGGACCTGCGCTTCGCCGTTCAAATTTCTTTTCCTCCCCACGATCTATGTATTACAGTTTACTCTGTAAAATAGAATAACTACTTGATTGAAGTTCATGTTTCATTATCCGAGAAGTTTGGTTGCAGTTCCATAAGATAAGAATGTATTTGATACTTAATTTAGTAAAAAAAGAACATTCAGTTCATGAAGATTATAAAATAGGCTTAGATCAAGTGAACTAGAAAAGAATTTTAACAAAACAGAGCCTAGCAAAATCCATTTATATAACGAGTGTTTTTAAGCGATTGAATAATGGCATCTTACCTGCTTCAAATACTTCCGATAGTCTTATACAGAAATGATAAGTACCTACTGTAACAGTTCATGTATAAAATTTAAATAAGCACGTGGTATTAATAATAATTATATATCGTTATTTTCGGATAAGATTTAAAAAAAATGCCTCATGGTAGAACAGAGGGGAAATCTTATCATATCATATAGAAAAATTCAACACTTCATTTTAAGTTTTAGAGCTTTGAGAGTCGTTCTTCCATATCTGCATACTAAAGTTTTCAAATTATTTGCAATTAAGTATACATTTATCTATTGATATACGTTAAATCAGTTACAAAAGTTACTTCGATTGGATTTTAACGAGTAGGCAAAACATTAAACACGCGATTTCTTGTGCTTTTTGTGAGAAAACGAGTTGTTAAGTACAAATATTCTCAATTATCCCCAATTTATTTTCTATATCGGCAAGCCGTAATTTACGAAAGCTTCCCAACAAGAGCTTCGATAACGCACTTATCAATATACTTTTGTTCCCATCGAAGTAGTATCAAAGTATCGTAATCGCTTTCCAAATAATGTGGGGCGGGGCTGGTGGGCCCGGCCTCCCTCTAACATCGACTGTTATTGCCGATCAGCTTAATCGCGAATAAAAGCGCGCGAAAGAAGAGCCGTATAAAATCGCCAATCAGAATTGGGTCAACAGGAGCGTAAAATTTGATCGTCTCCGCGCGCGCGCTCGCGCGCGCTCGCGACGTATACGGGCGTGAGGAGAGGGAGAGATAGTCATTAAAAATAAATTCCCGCGGCATTTTCGCCGCGCGTCGGAGTCCGCGCCCCGGTGAGCTCTCGAAAGTGTTATTCGGTTTTAGTGCGGAATTGTGCAGCGCGGCGAAATGGTTTTCAACCCCCCCCTCCCCCTCACCGCCCGCCGCGCGTTTCCCTCGACGCGGCCTCGGCGCGACGATAAGCCCTCGCGCGGCCAAGTTATTACAAGTAGGTATACGAGCTGAATTCGATAAGGAGCACGAGCTCACCCCCCCCCCCCGTATCCGCCGCGTAGCGCCAAATGGTATAAGATACATTAAAAGCGCGAGCGCGCGCGCAGTGTTGTAACGATTATCGAGAGAGCCCCGAGAAATAGAGCGGGAGAGAGCGCGATAGAGTTGGAGGAAGGAAGGGAGGTAGGTAGGGTAAGGCATTGACCGCGGAGGGCGGAGCTTCCGAGTCGTTAAACGAATGACAGTGTTTTCGATGGACCGTTTGCGCGGTCGTGGGCAATTCTTTGCTAATTCGATTATTGTTTCCTGCGGCATTTTCGTATTTAATCGTGTTTTAAGTTGCCCTTAAGCCGTCTTTGTTATCTGTTACTCTGTGTCTCTTTTTTTTTTAAACGCACTAAATCGGCTATTTGGAATGAACTCACTCTTAACTGATTTCCAATAAGCTATGTTATAGTACGCTAAAGAATTTTGAGATCCCGATTATAATCTATAAAAAATATGCTAATTACATATTTCAATGATCGAGAAATTTATAAATCGTATTTATAAATTCAACAAATTTATAAATTCAAACAGTAACTAATTATTCCGTCGCCTATACTGCCGCTCCATGTGCCCCGTTGGAAATTCCTGCGACACTCGTTCCCCGTACTTTCCAGAAAATTTTCGAATGCTTGGGTTCTGTTTTTCGCTTATTTCCTTAGTAACGATTTTCCATAACCGGACTGGGCCGAGCGTCGTGGCCAGGGGGGAGGGGACGTCGACGAAGTCATTTCTGGCCGTTAACAGCAGTGAATCGCCCGCCCAGCGAGCGCTGGGGCGATTCGCGCGGGCGGGCGGCGTCGCGAAATCTCCGGGAAAATTGCTCCGTAGAGACGTTATAGAGAGAGAGAGAGAGAGAGAGAGAGATCTTTTAGTCAGCTTGCATCATGGCTTTGACGTAATTTATGCGACTACGCGTGGAAGAGGATGTGTTTGTACCTGCAGGCTTGACTGCGAAGAAGGATGAAAAGACTCGAAAATAAGCTTCTCTCCTTTGCAATGAAGCTTAATAAGTAGGTACAAATTTGTGAATTTCCAAGTTTTAGAATGCCATGAATAAATCGAGTAAAACAACTTAGATTAATATATGAAGTAACAGGATTAATCATCTCTATGTATATGTAAATGTATTAGCTTAAAAAGAATCCATGAAACGTGTGCGAAAAATCCTTGTAATACATTAGGAAAAAATTATATAAACCACTGGATATTGGATGTTGATATGTATTGAATGATTGATGTTTGAAAGAAAAAAATAGGATTGAAGGGTCTATTTCAAAGATGATATCTGAAGAGTAATTTTATTTAGCGAAGAATATTCAATATATCCATGCCAACCCTCACAAAATGTCAGATACATTTTAGAAAAAATATCATTTAATAAGATTGCTGTGTAAAAAACCAATTAATAGATATACCACGAACAAATTACATTTTGGTCCTGTAAATATGTGTACTGAAGAATATGTTTATATTCCATTATTACGTCGATGTATCATATACTCGTGTTACAGATTCTCTGTAATTTAAAATTTATTTTATTAGATTAATTCAGGCGTCCACTGAAGTATTTGTAGAATATAACTGTGAAAAGAGACAAAGACAGTGCTTCATCTGAAAAAGTATAAGTGAAACATTAAAAGATATTTACTTTCTTGAAAATGGAGAGCACTTCCGCCTCTTAACTTAGAGTCAACATCGCGTCTAGACTAGTCGGACAATACTGAAATGATACGGAATTTCAGTTAAGTAAATATGAGACGGAGTTCACTTACGAAATAACGATAATCTAATAAAGTAGCTTTAGTTTTTGCATAATTTGTCAACGTCCACTAAAAAATTTCACTTCCAAATGAATTCGTTGCAAAACTCACCACGGCCATATCTAATGTATAGATAAAGATCTTCGGTATAGAATATGTGTCTTAATGCAAATTTTATAAGCCCCTCTGATATATCATTCCGACAGATAAGAAACAGTTAAGAAGCAGCCAGAAAATCCTAGACAAATACCGAGATTTGTGTAGCGGAAACTAGTCATCCACGACTGCTTCTAAATTTTAGCTCTTAATTCGACTGATAACATCTGAAGAAACTAACCGCAGTATTGAAGATGATTCACTGATTTAATTTATTTATAAAATAAACGAAAGAGAAAGAGGGATGAATTATCAAAATCAGGACGAGATGAAAGGCCGGAAAAAAGCGTATTAAGAGGGCAAATACGAATGAAGATTGGCTTCCTTATTTTTCAGAAACACTTAAAAGCGGAAGTAAGATAAAAAAAGCTTCCCGGGGGAAAAGAGGGTCACCCGAACGAACATTAAGAAAGTGCGAGAGAATGTAAATGAAGCGACAGCGCAGTGGCTTGAGAAAGTAAGACATAGAGCAAGTAAACGGACGAGGAACGAAGGAAAAAAAGTGGAGCTTAGGGACTTGAATGGAAAGAAACAAAGAAGAGCGTCGGGAGAGCCAGTTCCAGAGAAGAAAAAAAGGACAAGAAGCATAAGGAGGCGAAAGAGTCGTTCAGAAAAGAAAAAAAAAACCAAGTGGATCGGCGACGACCGGAACCTCCGGCGAAAATTTATATGCAGCGCGAAACGACGCTGCTCGGAAAAGCGTCGCCAGGGGAGGGGACGGGGCGAGAGAAGGGCGGTACGACGAACAAAGCGGGCTGGGGAGGAAAGGATATCAAACGGATTGGAGAGGACGCGGGAGGGCAAATTGCGAAATAAGGGAACGCCGCGGAGGAGGGCCGATATTTACGTCTTCGTGACCGCGGCGTCCCGAGCAGCCGCCTCGCTCCCACGGAATCCCTTAGCCGCGACGGGGTCGAACTCCACGTCCGCCTCAATTTTCGTTCGCCGCTCGAATCGCCGGGATCTGCCACGGGGTCGCGCGCTCTTTCATCCGTTACGACGGAGGGGTAAAAGTTCGCCCCCCGTCGAGGCGGCGCTCTCGAGCCACTTCGGTGATTACTTAGGCGAAACGCTTGGGAGGACGGGGGGAGTTGGGAGCGGGGAGGGATCCACAGCCAGTATCGCGGAAAAAAGGGCTTATCTTGTTTTGACGCTTACTCTAGGAAAAATGTAACCCCGTATAGCGTTGGTGGATAGGGAGCAAAGAACTTAAAAAAAAAAAAATAAATAAAAAATAAAAGGAGGATCGATCGTGCGAAAAAGGACGAAGTACGCCAGCGATACGAATCGTGGCGAGATCTCGCGGACAATTTTTGGGATTATAAAATAATCCCGTTTCAAGCGTTGTTGTTGGATCGTTCCGGAGTTCTGTTACGCGAGTAGCGAGCGCGAGAGCCGCAGCGTTAACGAAGTTACACGCGCCCGAAACTTTTACTCTATACTGTAACGACTTTTAGCGTTGATTGCAATTCCTCAAGCTTTTTCTGAGGAAATGCATTTATAGTTCGTTTATTTGCGCCGGCTTGTCCAAAATGCCGGCTCTTATTTAAAAAGATTTTATTTCAAGAAAGAATGTCAATAAGTTTTTGCTTTTAATAATATTACTTTCGGTAATTAAAAATTATAATTGTATAATCGCTTTAATTATGCTCTGGAAACTTGAATATTATAACGTTACATCTATGATTTTTTTTAATACAAATGTGTAAAGATTAAGCTTAGACATTGAACTTTTATATTGAACTCTCTGTTTTTTCATTACGAAGTTGTAAATTTAAATCTGAGATAAGCCCTGTAATACGTGTTCTTTTTGTGAGTTAGAGAAGAAAAAGAGAAATTATTAAAATTTTTTTTATTATTTGTTATTTAACGTCGCTCTATTGATGCTTCCAAATATCGGTGCTAATCAGCGACGGAGGTCTCGGATGTATTTGTAAACAAGGCTGATGTAAATTATTACAGTAGTGCCTGTGTCAATCGACCGAGACCGGGATTTGAACTCGGATCGCCAAGTTACTAGTCCTTCGCTCTAGCGATTAAGCCATCGTAGCCCTCAAATTATTTAAATAAATAATAAGATACAATAGTTGAATTGAAAATTTGATTTAAGAGTTTGCGAATATTTCGCTTCTATTACGAAGAAGTAAAAGCCAGTTCTGGTACATTTCAAGTACTAAACGTTATCATTTACTGGCATATATGTATATATATATAAAATGATAAGCATACGAAGAAGAAAGATAAATTTCTGGCGTCCACAAAATCAGTCAAAACTTTTGGTTTAAAATAAATCATTTTATGTCAAAAAATTAAAAAGAAATTTTTTTAACAACTAAACGTAGCATAACCATATTACATACACTTTTTAGCATAAAAAGTTCATTCGACACTGAGGTGATTATATCATGCATATTACATCCGAAAATAGTCAATAGAAATAGAAATAACGTAATAAAAATCGCATTTTACGCTTTTATTATGAAAACTAATCTTTATTTGTACAAGATATGTATACTGAATTTGAATCTTTCGTTATTTATCTTGCTTTCTTTAATCCTGTAAATTTAAAGAAATTTCTAAAGGATGAAAAGATATGTATAAATATTTTGCCCAAACTGCGAAAATTTATCGACGCTCGTCAATTGCGCACAGAGCCCTAAGCACGGACACATGTGTAACACACACACACACACACACACACACAGACGTACACAAAGCACCTACACCAATGACTTCAGTAGAATAAAGCACAGTCGGAGGGTGCAGGGAAGAAAGCAGCGGCTGCTCCCTTTAGCCCCGTGCGCCGGGTGCTCGTTAACGTCCCCGCGAAACTTCCAAGACCCCTCTTTTCCGCCGCAGCACGGCGGGCGAGCGTCCCCGCGCCCCTTCCGACCCGTGCCTACACGCCCCACCCTTTCGACCGCGGCACAAGTATAGAAGTCAGTTTGCCGCTATGGTTTTAATCTTCCCACACGCGCGCGAGGCTGCGAGGGCGCTTCGATCGGTCGTATGGGGCGCGTGGCAGTCGTCGCGGGGGTCGGGAGGGGGAGGGGGTGCGGCAAGCCCGTCGATGTAATTATAAAAAGGAAGGAAGTCGGTGCGCGCGCTGACGAGGGTACTACGAACGAGAGGGAGAGAGATTGAGCGAGCGAGAGAGAGAGAGAGAGAGAGAGAGAGAGAGAGAGAGAGAGAGATGGGCAGAGAGTTACCCTGATGCAGAGAGGGGAGTCTGCGAGCAAAAGATACAGAGAGGGAAGGGATCGTGGGAGGGGGGGGGGGTTCGAGCGCGAAAACGACTGAAGTGCGGGATACGCGGGCGATAGAGGTGCGCCCGTGTACGGAAAGGCGCGGACGACGCGCGGAGGGCGAAGGGTAAAATGAAAACTGGAAGAACGTGAGAGGAGCGCGATGTCAAAGAGGATTATACCGGATTGCGCGCGAGGATGAAAGGGCCGAGGGGGGGGGGTGGAGGGTGGTTGGTAGAATATGTGTGTCACAATAGTGCAGAGAGGTACCCGCGCTTCATATCTCGGATATTTGAAAACGTTTTAATGGCACATCATTTTAAGGATGTACCGCGGTCTCGTGAGCTTTTTTTTTCTCATTTTACGAAATACACACCTATTACATAGATAATCTAAAAAAAGAAATGCAATACGCCGTATTCTCGTTACTTCGGCGGGAGTAAAAGCTCGAAAGCAATTACGCTCCCAGACGCATCTGATATTTCAAGTTTTCCTTGGCCGTTCATCGTGCTTCCTCTCGCAAAGCGCAAGATCTTACCTTCAATTTATAATTTTCTCACGGGCACAATATCAAATGCTAGACTTACTTATCCCGCCTGCTGCGGCGCCGAAACTCCGGCATCCTTTGATGCATCAACGAATTTCGAATCTTCGTTCTGACAACGCGGCCACTCGAGAGGCGCGGCGCTCACCGTCGGGTAAGCCGCCCCTCTTCGCGCAGCCTCGCGAGACGATGCGTTTGGCGCGGCAGGCTCTAGCCGAGCAAAACCGCAAAGTCTTTACGGATACAAAGAGAATAAACGCGCGGTTGGCTAATTGATGCGTCAACCGGGATGTATGCGAGGAGGAAGATGAGAGCCGCGTGCCACCGAAGAAACTGTAGCGCACCGGATCGGAAAGAGCAACCGAAGAGCGAAGGTGGAGGGGGGTGGGAGTAAGCAAAGGAGAGAGAATCGGAGGATTGTGCGGGTCGGTTAAAGCGGAAGCCTCTTGCGTTTAACTGGATTTAAGTCGCTCTCGATGCTGCAGTAAGGATTTTGCCTCGCTGAGGGACCCATCAGAATAAATAGTAAAGGAAGCTTTAGCTATTTTCAAAACTCCGCGATTATAAAGTAGACGTTGGGGATTGCTCTTTGAGATCCAGAAGGTGCATACTTTGGAGCTATATAAGCGCTCAATATAGTTAACGTTGAAGTTCTTACCTTTTTTTTTAATTAAAGATAGCTGGTTACGTATAATAATAAACTCGCTTCAATTTAATAAACAATTGAAATATTTGGAGTAAAAATAGGGCTTATATGCACATTAAATTATATATACTGCATTATCATAAACATAAGAAGGGCCAAGGTACTTATCGAGATCCTCACGGGTCACAGTAAACTTAATGCTGCTCACAGGTGTAGTATGGGTCTCACAAGGGACCCCGACTGTAGCTTTTGTTACACAGACGATGAAATCCCTGGACATATTCTGTGTCACTGTCCAAACATATCTGAAAGGAGGTGGCAGTATCTAATTGCTACATCCTAGGATTTGGACGACATCAAGGCCAGCATGGCGAACAGAATACTTTTGTTCTGAGAGACCTGCCGATTATAGCAGCTTCTGGTCTTAGAGAGTGACGCGAAGGGGTTTCCATGCATCCAGGGTCCGAAACGCCCAAATAGTTGAACGCCCGAATTCGTACTTATACAAATAATAATAATAATAATAATAATAATAATAATAATAATAAACAGTCGAAATGCTTGTATAGATGCATCTAAATTGAAAAAATTCTATGAGCACTTGGCTATCGCAAAACTTAAATGATCCCCTGGTTAGTCAAAGATTTACTAGTCTGACAAATTTACTAGTTTACAATACGTGAGATAATTAAAATTGAATTTGGCTGAATTCTCAGAATTACGACCACACTTGTTTCTGCCGATACTTTCAGATATTACATGTAATGCGATAAACACGTAGAACACATTGAGAGAATCGATCGACCCCTTCGGTTTTGCGCGTATAGCATATGGGAAATTGATATATCACTTTAGAATATCGAAAAATAACTATTTTTGCCTTACGCTTACTGAAGTATAGAATGGCCTATGGTCTATAATTTTCAATAAAGGCATTGCATTATTCTGAAAAAAGTTTCAATTCCCATCTTATTCAGATAATCGATCTGTTCGTTCGTCCAGACATAACACCGTACGTGACTTTCGCGTATTTTGATGTATTTCTCTGCAACATTCTCTAGTACTATACGTTAGATACTTTTCGTTCACCAAAATAAAATATTATACAACCATTCAACCGATGGAATTAATTATAAATTGCATTCGGATCCATGAATTCTAAATGCAGAACGGATTTGCACTTTTCGACATCCTATAATTAGGTGCCTCTATCAACCCTGATGTGCACCCTAAGGATTCCAGTCTGATGTCTTGGTTCAGAGTGTCTGACTCATGCAATACGATCCTGTCGTAATTCATTGATTGTAATTTTCTACGTTGGATTTTTATATAACGGTCTGTTCACAATTCAAAAGCGCATTAAAAAATGAAGCATTAATTTCAAGGAACAAGTAAGAAAACGTACGCGTGCATATCAAGTTGTTCATTGCAACAATCAGAAATCTAGTAATTCGATAACACTGAGACGAACAAATAGAATTGCGGGACCTTCGATCATGAATACGACATAGTAGGCGGCGAAGAACGATTAAATAAAACGAACTCTTAAAACTCACCCCCGAACCTTCTGAAGAAATCCTAAAGCTGAAACTTTCTTCAAAACTTACCGTACGAACATCTTAAACTAGGGCTATATATATGTATATATATATATATATATATATATATATATATATATATATATATATATATATTACTCAAGAAAAAATATAATGTACATAACGAGCGCTCGTCTGGAATTATTCGGATTGAAATTAAATTGCGCTTCTTTACCGTAAGCCACGAGCTTATCAGTCGCCACAATAATGTACACCGCGTGCGAGCGGCATATTATTATTCGGTAAATATGTCTCGGAGTGCAAGATCGAAGGCATTATACATTTATATAATAAAGCCGGAGTACGAGGCTCGCGTGAGCACCGCCAAGAACGCTGCCCCTCACCCCTCGTTTCTTATGCGCAATGTATCGCGGATAAACGCGGACCGGATTGAGCGACGCCTATCGTAAACGGCGCGGCTAATCCGCCGAGCAATTAATAACTCCCGCGAATGGGTAGTAAGGGGGGAGGGAGGGTCGGTCGCTTGCTCGAATTGAAAACCCCGCGAAAACGCCCGAGCGGGGCGAGCATCTGCATCTGCGGATATAGTCTTGCTCGCCCCGAAGCCCATCGATGTATTTCCTGCTCTCGAGGATTTGTCGAGGTGCGGGCGAATTATCGCGACGAAGGCTAAATCGGGGCCCCTTAGCGCGCCGGAAATCGCGGACTCGCGCCGAGATTGCGGCCCGATCGTATTTCACGGAGGAGGTTAAAGAGCTTATGCCGAAGGCCGTATATATATATATATATATATATATATATATATATATATATATACATAGACTACGTACCCGCGTCCCACGGCTGCCGAGGAGAAAGTTTCGCCGATGGGGAGAGAGCGTAAGTTAGTCCGGCGGGCTCGGCGATGCCGGAACGTGTGTTCGTAAGCGCCCCCGGGCTCTTTTATCCACGGAAAGGAATATACGATGCTTGAAAGCCAAGCACGCGCGCCCGCGCGTGTTTAATATGGGTGCAACGCGCACAAGAGAACCGGAAAGAAATTCAAATTGTAGAATGGGACTGATGTTCTTTATACTTTGACGCTTATAAGCTGCAGTATATATGGTGTGTGTGTGTGTGTGTGTGTGTGTGTGTGTGTGTGTGGGTGGGTGTGGGTGTGGGTGTGTGTGTGTGTGCATGTATTTATGTATGTAGGAACAAGTTTTGAAATCTATACAAACATCTTGTCGAAAGTGTCCAACTGTATAGTGTAGGAATATATATATATATATATATATATATATATATATATATATATATATAATATATAAACGATTCAAAATGTTTGAGAGGAGAAAACTTTTGCCGAAAGGACCAAATTTACTTTTGCTGCACAATAGGTAAACTTTTGGGATCGATTTCCGAGGGAGACCACAACGGTTGCTTACACACTCAGTAAAAGTTGAACAAAGTCGGGAATTGAAAATTTGTAAATGTAATGTATGATGAAAGCCAATGTACTATTGAATTCGCTGCTACTGAAAAGTTTCGTTCATAAAAATAATTTTATTAAAGATTTGGTTGATATATATATATATATATATATATATATATATATATATATATATATATATATATAGACAGAGAGAGAGAGAGAGAGAGAGAGAGAGAGAGAGAGAGAGAGATATGTTTCGATTTTCATTTTTTACATTCTATTAAAACTATCACGGGCAAAGAATAAAATATCGAAATTTCAAATTGTCTAATTTTAATTTATTTTCAGTCTATATCCTTATGAATGCTCCGAGCACTATTTCTTGTACAATCTTATGTATTGTAGTTAAATGTACCTGGTATTTAAATCGAACCAACTTTTTTATTCTTATTATGTGACTCTATAGATTTTATATGTAGTGATTTTTTTCAATTAATATAATGACCATTTTTCAAGTTGCTCTTCATTCAAAACATATTAAGACTTTCCACAATGCTAATGATTTTAATCCGTAATTTTTAATGATAATCTTAAAATACGTTGTATTTCTTCGTAAAAACGTTCTTGTACACGATAAATGAATGTAGGGAATGATTTAAATCGGCCAAGATTGAAAAGAAATTTTTCTATTTTAATATTTGATCTTTTTATACATATTAATGCATATTGCTCGTTATCATTACGTATATATTTACAACTTTTCAAAAGGCGCCCGATTTTCCTCGTTATATGAACTTTGAGTCTTAACTGATTTTCCCGGTTTAATGTTTCCCGCTTCCTTCCAAAAATTACTATCAAGAGGGTGTTATACTAAACATCAGTAGAATAATTAGCGTAATGGAAGTCCCGAGTAGCTGGAATGGGAACGCTTTCGGAGCAACTCAACAGAATAAATCGAGTTTCCGCAGAGCGCAAATTAGTCGCATCGTGGATTTTCTCCAAACTCCAATCCATCTCTCTCTCTCTCTCGCGCGTTCGCCCCTCCCAAAATTTCTCTTGAATCTCTTGCCAGTGCGCAGCGGCGCGTGTGATCGCCAACCCCCCCCCTCCACACCCGTATATCTCACCATGAGTACGACTCCGAATTTCCAAATATATTATATATATATATATATATATATATATATATATATATATATATATATACATATACACTATATATATAGATATAGATACTATATATGTATGTTTGTATAAACATACTATATGCAATGATTATGCGCGAGCGTGCGCAAGCCGCACTGCGCCTTTGAATAGATATGTACGTACCCCCGGCTTTCACCTACTTCTGTCACTATCTCTCTCTTTCTCTCTCTCTCTCTCTCTCTCTCTCTCTCTCTCTCTCCTCTCTCCTCTCTCTCTCTCTTCTCTCTCTCTCTCTTCTCTTCTCTCTCTCTCTCTCTCTCTCTCTCTCTCTCTCTCTCTTTCTCCCTCTCTCTCTTTCCCTATATCTCAGCCAAACGAGAGTTAAATTGACCCGTTGATCGAGCCCCTCGCGCTATATACAGATGTGAAATGTCGCGCCCGAGCGACTATGTAGGTAACCGAGCAATCAAAATTATGTGTGTCAGGAATATATATTCCGCGCTTCGAAACAATCGTTGGAAAGGGTGTACGATGAGGGGGCGGGTGGGAGGATGGGAGGTTCAGGGAGATCGGCGAACTCAGCGCTTATGTGCACCGCGTGCGGGTTGTACCGCGGCTGTCCTCTCTCTCTCTCTCTCTGTCTCTCTCTTTCTCTCGCTCTGAAACTGACGTTTATATAGTGCGCCTCGCTAGTTCCACAGCCTCTGTTGCTGCTGCTGCTACTGCTGCTGCTGGTGCCGCTGTTACTACTGTGGGGGCTGTGCCCGGGCTTCTCTATCGCGTCACCCTCGCGAGAATTTGAAGAAATAGTCGGCCGGCGACAAACGCGCGGTCGTCAACTACGCTACTTGTTACTTCGAAAAGGTACTTCGTTCCTCGCAGCGCTCAAATCTAATTTTTATTATTATTACTCGTATTTCTTTTATAATTTGTCAATGAAGTGAAAGTAAAGTTTTTGCTTTTTTTTCTTAATATCGGACTTATTGCATCATTGAGCTACTAAATTTTGTCAACAATAAAACCATGAAGACGGAAGTTATAAAAAAATATAGTAAATGACTTCTCCGTTTATGATAAATAATTTTGCTAAATTAATTTGAAACTATTTTTCACAAGTCATTAACGTCATGGACCATTGCATTCTCAAGCTTTAACATTCACTTATCCATTTGTTACATAATATCTAGATGATATTAATTCTAACCTGCCAAATGACAACAGTCCTCACTCAAAACTTGTAAAGAAATGTATGAGGCTTGAATTAAGTTAAGATTAAATTACTTTTTCTAAAACAAAAACTTAATTCTTTTTTTAATTAAATTAATATAAGAGACTTTTAATTGGCAGAAATTTTATGTTACTATAAAATATAATTTATCATTCGGATTAAAATTTAAATGATCGTATATATAATGAATCAGTTTAATCTCTAAACCAAAATGTCATAAAAAAACTATACATAAGATAATGGTTTGCACAAGGACAAGGCCACCATTGCAACTTACCAGGAGAAGGCTGTCCCTTGCAACTCATCACGTTAATTTTGAAAATCGCTTCAAAACATTCGAAATGAACCTGAACCTTAAATGTATGCATGGATAAAAACGATGAATATCGATTATGCAATGGTTAGTAGTATAATTATAAAAGAAAAATATTCATAAGACTGTATATAGTATCAATACTACATTAGTGGAATCAATCATATGGACATCGAACATTCAAAACATTCGAACTCCATGTATACTTGAATTTATGTTACCAGAGCCTAAACCAAATCCTCATTATCCAAACGGAGAAATATGAACCGCACTTATAAAAAAGTGTAAAAGGGAGGAATTTATTGGTGTATCAAAACCGCGTTCAACGACGTCGTTTAGAGACCCCGCCAAATTAATTTCTTTACCCCCGTGGCAAAATGTTTGCAAAACCCACGCGCGGAATGCATCGGCAATAAAAACGTATATAATACGGCCCAAAACAATGTGAAGGAACAAAGCGACGCAACGCACTGAAATTCTCTCTCTCTCTCTCTCTCTCTCTCTTATCCGCTCGGTTGTAATAAGAGCAAAAACGATGGTATAGCAGAAGAGGTAGGGGAGAAAAGAACGAAAAAGGAAAGCGTGCAAAGTTCATGCCGGCCGGCCCCGCCGGGAGAAGCAAAAGAAAGAGGGAGACACCAACAGAAAGAAAGAAGAAAAAGGAAAAGGTACAGCAGTCAGAGTTGCATATAAAAGAACTGGCAAAACGCGCTAACCGCTATCGGCCGACAGGTAAACCGGTCGATTCTTTATTTTTTTTGTTGTATCTCCCTTTTGCTACGCTATCTCGTCTCTCTCCCTCTCTCTCTCTCTCTCTCTCTCTCTCTCTCTCTCACTCTCTCGCTGGCGTGCTTTCTTTCCTTTCTCCCGCATCCTCTTCATTCTTGTTCGCACCGCTTCTCAAGCCACCTCCACCTCTACCTCGATCCCCTTACTCGGACAGGAGCATTTTTATCGCGGCCCGCCGAAAGGGAGCGAAAGAGCAGATCGGAAGAAAAAGGAACAGCGAGGGAAAAGGGGCAGAGAAAAGCGAATCAGAAGCAGGCGTTTATGTTGGGCAATGGTAAGCAAGCGGTGAGGGGCCCTGGGCTCGGTCGAGAAAAAAAAACTTCTATAGAAGGAGAGAGACGTATGGAGGAGCCAAAAAAAAAAGAAAAGAGAATCTAGGGAAAAGTTTCGCAAAGTTCCCGGTGAAAAAGTTTTCTCAAATTGTTAGTTCCATCGCTTAAAGATTGGCCTGCAAGAATGGATTTGAGCGCGCTCGAATAATTTTAATTAACTCAGCTGGAAATGTAAGAGACTCGTGATTAAATTAGTTGAAAAAAAAAAACAAAGATTTTTTTTAGACCACGTTCGAGAGTTGAGAAATATTTTAATATATAGTCGTTTGAAAGACTTATCCAGCTATGCAGCTTTTGTTTTATTTCAGAAACGGAATTTTTTTTTTTATATTTTTCTCATTGTACAGATATAATTCGCGTTATTCATAACGTAATATATATTTCCAAATTGCAAAAATTTAGAGAAAATTTTATACATTCCGAATAATTATCTAAGAGAAACGCTTTAGATATCGATATCAAATTGATAACCATCCATTTCCTTGCGCATTGTTATTTATAAATATAGGCAAATAATCAGTATCTCTAAATATTTTGCACTATTGGACGGAGGAAAGAAACGAAGCAGACGATTCGCTCCTCTGAGCCACTGCCGCGCTCTTTGCTCCGCAAATCAGCCGCCTGGAAACCCGCGCGGGGCGCTCGGCGTCCTGCAGGTGTGCACGGCGGCGGTGGCAATTAGCCTATCTGTCGCTCGTACAGGAGACGATAATCAGTATAATCGATGGGGCAAATTAAAGAGCGAGAGAGAGAGAGAGAGAGAGAGAGAGAGAGCGAGGATAAGGAGAATCGCGTGCGGCTGCCTGCACGCTTCGCAATTCTACGTATATTGTCGTGTGTGTGTGTGTGCGCGCGCGTTTGTATTTCCGAGAGAGTGTATATACGAAGATCAGCTAAGGTATATATAAGTGGCAGTTAGATTTTCAGAGCTCCTCCAGTGCTCGTTGCTGCTACTGATGCTGCCGCCACCGTTTGTTCGAGCGATTGCCACGAGTCGCGCGAGTGGTTTTTAGGTCGGTTTTTTTTTTCTAGTATTTCACGGAAGACGGTAGCAGCTGGGATGCGAGAAACTCGGAAGTATAAGTGATAGTTTCGTAGGTTTTGATGCGCGAGGCTAAGAAACTTGAAATTCTTGCATTGTCCAAAGGGAATTATCAGCTTTGGACGAGGGTGAATTTTGATCTAGATTGAGTGACATTATTTCTACGACCTTCAAACTGATGACTCCGGTCTTTCAAAACCTCCCTTTCCCATTTCCAAGAGCAGAGAAAAGGGAACTTCCAAAATTACAATTATCGTTTTTTCTTAATTAAATTGGATATAACGTGGAGAAAAAAAGTTTTTTCATAAAGCTTTAAATAAACTTCTACTTTTAATGCCGAATTCGAAGAGAAAATTTTAATGAACTTAAATATTCGCAAATATCTAGTTTTTTTACTTATTATCTATGAAAATTCGGTCGAGTTTTTGCTCTTATTGGCTGCATAGTCAGTCGTAAAACAATTTCCTCCAATTACATAGTATGTCGAGATTAATTAAAAGGTAGTAATAATTAGAGAGATTCGTTGATGTAATCGACGAGAAAAATTATTGATCTTTTGGTTAGTACCCCTTGAATCCCAAAATAGATATACGCACAGCAGATAATAGCACGTTCTTAGATTATTTCAATTATGATTTAATATTTAGATAATAGAAAATAGCACAAGGGCATCGAATGGTGGTGACTCAAAAGAAGAGTAATATTTCAGATATTAAAGTTAAAAATTATTATACACAAAGATTACGTATTGCGTATTTACTATTATACCTACATTTACTCGATATTGCTCCGATAACCAATCGATCCGTTACCTCTGCAACGTATGAAGCTAATTGCATACAAAAACTCATGAATACTCGGCGATGCGTTCATACGTACTATATAATAATATAAATATCCTTCTTTACGCTTCGACTGTCCCGTGAGCCGGGGCGGGCAGCTGCGGCGACAGCGCGGTAACGGAAGTTCCTGGGATCGCGGAACGCCCGCAGCCCTTACGCAACACTACGGTACTCGTCAATAGTGCTAATTTTTGCACTTCACCGGGGCGCCCCTGGATCCCCCCCCCTCAATCACTCTCGCTCTCTCTCTCTCTCTCTCTCTCTCTCTCTCTCTCTCTCTCTCTCTCTCTCGCTCTCGCTCTCCGACACACGTTGTAATCATCATCTGGAGCACAACACTCTCTCCCACGTTACAGTCTTTGTTGTTCAAGGGGAGCTGAAAAGGTCAAATTGGCCCGGGCTGGCATGCTCCCGAATAGCCTCTCCGTAGCGCAGCTGTAATCATTGACTACCCCCCTCCCCTTCTCACTCTCTCTCCCTCCCTCCGTCTCTCACTCTCTCTCTCTCTCTCTCTCTCTCTCTCTCTCTTTCGCTCGCGCGCTCGCACAGCGCGCACAGTACGCCGCGCCGTATAGCCGTCCAGTGAAATTGTATACCCCGCGTGCTGCGTGGACCACCTTCTCCGTGGTCGAGCGTATTATGCACGCGCGGGCGCGCTTTTGTCTCCAGGGCTCGGCCGGGGCGCAACGACGCCGAGCGGGCAAAAAAAAAAATCAAGAATCAGGGCTATACGCTGGGAGGACAAGGTGAAAGGGAGAGGGGAAAAGTTACGGAGAACAAAAAGATATGGCTATATATATATATATATATATATATATATATATATATATATATATGAGGCGTGGATTATGAATTGGCGTTTCGCGCTTATTGTGCGCTCACTGGCTGAGAGGAGAGTCTGCCGAATTAATAGCCACTCAAAAGCATTCTCCCTCGTTCACCCCCGCCTCCGTCGTTCACCCCTCCTGCCAATTTTTTTCCCTCCCTTTTCTTTCACTACTTTAAGTAGCCTCCACTGCACGGCAAATGAGAAACGAGGAGGAGGAGGGACAAGGGAGAGTAAAAAAAGAAGAAGATAGGGGGGAGCAAGGGAGGCGAATATAAGAGAGGGGGGATGAAAAAGAAAGTGGTAGGGGCTATTTTTCTCATGCTATTGCTCTGTCGATATATATATATATATATATATATATATATATATATATATATGTATATATACGTACATACATACATACATACATACATACACGCTTTCTCACTGTCGAGTGATCCAAAAAACACAGCGTGAACTCGCCCCCCCTGCCTCCTTCGCTGACTCTCTTGATATTTTTTCTCCCTCTCTCTCTCTCTCTCTCTCTCTCTCTCTCTCTCTCTCTCTCTCTCTCTCTCTTCCCCCTAAGTCTCTCATTCTTTCTTTTTCCACTGCAACCGTGCGTGCACTCCTCACGTGTATATGCCAGCGCGTAGTCTAACAATGGGCAACCGCGATAAAACTACCACTTGCCGATTCTTCGGCGTTCCCTGTCTCCTCCCTCACTGTTTCACGCTCGTTCACTCGCTCTCATGGTATACACGCGATCGAAGGCTTATACATATATATATATATATATATATATATATATATATATATAGTGCGCGCGCGCGCGTGTGTCTATGTGCGCGCATGTGTGTGCATAGAGAGGCTGCACGCGTCGCGTACTAACGTACTCAGAGTGGCGTCGTGGGCACTCGGACTCCACATCTAGAGCTGCAGCGTTGGTTATTTGGGAGCTAATGAACGTCCCACGCGTAAAATACGAAAAGAAAGAGAAAGGAATTAGCCTCTAGTGAAGAAAATCGAGAAAGAAAAAAAGTTAGGTACGGTGTTAGAAATTTCACGTTTTATCCCCGCGCGATCGGCGAGTTTACCTGCAGATTTTTTAAACTTTGAATACACATCATATATCGCTCAAATTTGAAATTTTTATTGTTAAACACACACACACACACACACACACACATATATATATATATATATATATATATATATATATATATATTTACATACATTAAGCACTGAGAAATAAACTGACAAGAATGTATACATTCGATGTAAGTTGTTTATCTTATCGTTATTATATATCAAGGATGTGAAATTTCTATTCTTGGACACAAATTATTAAACATCGAAGTCTTTGATAAAAGGCAAAGAAACTTACTAAGTCAATTGACTCAAGAGTTGGATCGACAATTTGGTTTCGGTGAACAAATCACTCGACCATTTGGTTTAGGTGAAGCCGGCTGATCGGATAGCCAAAGATCCTTCAGAAATTCGCTCCAAAAACCGAAGGGAGGGGGAGAAGTTTAGGCAACTCCGTAGCTCAAGCGCATTCCTTTGAAATTGAATGTCAATCGAAAGTAGAAGAAATCCAAAAAAGAAAAATATGACGAGCTGGTCAGCGACGCGCGATGATGTCACACAGATAATTGTTGGATTATTGCGCGTCGATATACTCCGGATTCATCGGGTGAGCAACGATCGCGGCCGCAAACGCGGCCCATCGATTATTATATGACTCTGCGCGGTAGAAAAGCAGAATAGCTTTTATTTAATCGTTTATTGTTTTTTTTTTATATTTTTCGTTTTGTTTGAAATAACTACGCGCTAACGCATTGATGTATTTTCCTCGAATATTAATTTTTTTTTTATACGATTAAATATTTTTAAGATAAGATTAATATATAAATGATCTGGTTCGCTACTTTTAGCTAGCGATATAATGTGAAAACAATCAAATTCCAATGACAATGATTTTTCTATAGTTACGGAAACTGCGAGCGGGGATAAGCTTCTCGCGAGTAAATACAATTAAAATATTACGTTTTTATTCTATTTTTTACAATATTCATTCCAATACCCTATAAATTGTTCACGGATTAATTCTCGCTAAAGGCTTCGCGCCCTTTATCAAATCCAAAGCGATAATCCAGATTTTCGAAATTCCAAAGAATGTACACACACACACACACACACACACACACAAAAATATACCGTTTTGCGCGAGAGGCAGGCGAATGGCACATAGCGGCCGCACGTATATTGGCGCGCCGAGAGCGATAACGCCGTATGTGTCAATTTTGACGGAATTGACGAAGGGGAAGGATCGGCGCGGGGCGAGAGAATTTTTTGTCCGATCGGGCTCGAATCCGATTTTTCGAGTGCCAAAATTCGTCAATTGGCGAAAATTCATTTACATGGAATGGCGCGCGAGCTCGTTCCCTTTGTATCGACGTTCGGCGCGGCACGTTCCGTGGGCATTTTTTTTTTTTTTTTTTTTTTTTTTTGTTAATATTTTTGTCCTGCGCGCAGGCGTGTAGATTGTACGCTTCCTACGTGCCGAGAAACACATCCTAGCGTGAAAGAACAGTTCGCACCAAATGTATTCATGATAATATTTGACGTTCTTTATGAGGCAGCATTCGTTTACATATCGTATGCAGCATTATTAGTATTAGTAACAAAGTGCATGGTTGAAATTTGACTGGTTGTAGGTGTACATTGTACATCCAACTATATGTCATAACGAATATGTTGAACGAGCTCGCGATTATAGCGACGTGAATAATCGACTGATGTGTAATGACAAACAAATTCTGGAGACTTGACTTGCTAAAAAAAATATGTAATGAAAAGTGGCTAATGTGAATAATGTAATTTTGTCAAGCGACGGTAATACGAACCGGGAAAAAAGCGCACCACACGATTATCTAGAACACGACAAGACGATTGATTATATGAAATTACTAATTTAATAATGATCAGTGTTACAGCGAAGGGAAGCACTGTTCAATTGCTCTTTAAAGAAAGATTTCAGTATGAATTCTTTTCGGTCGATCAACAGTCTGTAAAAAGGATAAATAATCGCGGATATTCGACTTACTCTAAACAATATAATAAAGGACTGCTTTGCCACTGCTTCGCTTAATCAAATAGCGGACATTATTTATCGATATCAAATTCAATGTAAGCCAACACTCTCGAACTTTCGTTACCGTCGCCGTCTCCTCGAAAACTATGGCTCTTTCGCTTCCTCCTTCGCAAAATCTGGCCCTACGAGAGTGCGAGCTTCACCTACAAACACAAGCTCTACAATTTCGTGCAATAAGAACGCCAACTCGCGCCGCTAGCCAACAGACGGGCGAATAATGAGCCTTCGAAAATATGTAAATTTCAGCAATTAACCGCGCAACGTAGGAGCAAAAAAACTTTACACAACGATCGCTTTCAACCGATGCAAAAATTTCTTGTAGTTAAAAATTTCAGCCTACCGCTACGGACAAGAGTGCGCAACGAAGTGTGCTCAGTGCATTTACACACAGACAGCCTGTAGCATCCGAAAATTATTTGAAAACTGTTTGTTTAAAACACTCTGTTCCCAAAAGTCTCCGATAATACAAATTCAATCTCGTTTATCCCGCGCACACTCGAATACCTCGTCCTTTCAAATTGTGAAAATATATCGGTAACCTTTGCAGCGAGCTATCGTATTGATAAATCTTCCCTTTTTTTTTTATTCCCCAATACCGTTCGCTTTTTATAATACGAGTAAAAGGTCCTGAAATCAAGCACTCCGATCGATTTCTGTTTTGTCCCGATAAGTGTGTTTTTCTCCAAGATAGGACAAATTGAATTTTGTGCATCGCGAAAAATAGGGCAAGCCGAACGTTTGCCGGGGCAACTTTCCCAAATTGATAAGAAATCGATATTCGCTTTGAATTGATCTTAAGATTTGTTTGTTTTTTTTTTCGCAAAGAACATTGCAATCTTAACAATTAAACTAATTGCACAAAACGTGCTCGTTCATTAGCATTGGCTGTATTAAACCTCGATTTGGGATATTCATAGAGCGATTACACCAACAGCTAGTTAATACCCCCCCCCCGCCCCAACAAAAACAAGATAACCGTAGCAACGAAGAATTTTCAGTTGACCCCACCGCTGTAATTTAATTGCCGAGAGAGAAAAAAAGAGCGAAAAGAAAGAAAACTAACCAATAGGAGCAGAAAAAGTTCATTCTAAAGCTCGATACTAATTTTCGAGGGGGGGGGGCGAAACAACAAAAAAACTGCACGCCCCGATCGCGCGTGAAGCAGCTCGTGTGCCCGCGCCTGTATACGTGTCTATGTAGGTATAGGTGGCGGTTGACAGAGTGTCGGGATCGAGCTGATGCAGCCGCGGTTGCGCTCGGCGGGGCGTGAGAGAGGAGGGGGGGGGCAGCGCCGCGGCAACCGCGGGCTACATCAGAGCCGAGGCTTGGAAAGTTCGTCGGGGGCTCGCGGGCGACACGAGCCCAGCTTGGCGGTGGAGAGAGACGGAGGGGTGAGGCTCCCTGTACCCCGGGGCGGGGTGGGGGGCGAGCGACGCGCAACGCGAAAGTCTATATAACGTCGAAGAGCCACCTCCACACCCCAAAACCGAGCGCACGCCGCACGCTCGAATCTAAATAATGCATGAGTGCCGAATAGAGGAGACGGAGAGGCGGTGGGAGGAGTATCGATCGAACGCAGCGTTTAAATTGGTCTCTATCATTTCTCTCTCTCTCTCTCTCTCTCTCTCTCTCTCTCTCTCTCTCTCTCTCTCTCTCTCTCTCCCTCTCCCACTACATCTCTCTTCTTGCCGAGTTCGTGCGCCACGCGTACCACTGGCCTTGCCAAAATCGCGCGAGCGATCATACGTAATACATATATAAGTATCTATGAACTCGCGAAATATTGTCGAGGCTGAAAAAAAACAGAATAGAAAAAGGAGAATAAGGAAGTACTCGTGACTCCCTTATCGAGGTTTCGGGCGATCGCGTGAAATTCGCATCTTCGGCATTCTGCTGTATGCAATCGGAAATATAGGGGAGGAAGTGGGGGAGGGAGGACGTTGGGTTACCGCATGTATATTTGTCTATATGCATATTCTATGCCATATATATAAGTTTATATATATATATATATATATATATATATATATATATATATATATATATATATATGTATATATAACCCAGGAACGAAAGAAGGTGTATATTTACGCGTTTGACTGACTTCGCACCGCTGGAATTTTATTCGATTGTTTCTATCAATCATGCGCGCAATTAACGACATAATTGCCACAGAGAGACTGAACGACTGGTTATATGCTGATTGCTTTTTTCTCTCTCACCACTCCCGTCTGCCCTCATTCTCTCTCTCTCTCTCTCTCTCTCTCTCTCTCTCTCTCTCTCTCTCTCTCTCTCTCTCTCTACCTCTCCCGTTCTAATGGGGAATTCGATTATATTCGTATATAGGCGAACCTGCAGTATTCATGAGACCGGGACCCTCGTTTGGAGCTTTTTCATTTTGCGAACGGAGCTGTCGAGTCTAATGTCGGATTTGAGTATCATCGAAAATTTTCTATGATGCATATTATTATTGAACGTTTTCGCTTTTTTGCGGAATTGGAAGTAATTAAATGAGAAAACTATTTTGTATCGTTGAATTAATAATAATATTTTATTAAAAATACTATTATACTTAATTATTCAATTATTTTGCCAAATAGTACGTTTTTTTATACTACTTTTGATATAAATGCTAAAAGTTGCAATTGTTAAATTCGTTATATTAGTCTAAATATAGACTAATCCTTTTTCATCCAATATCTTCTAATATTCTACATATATCTTACATATATTTTTACATTCATCGTATTTAAAAAAATGTACTTCCTTTAAAAAAAATTCAAAAAATTACTTTTATACATCTCTATTGTCCCATAAATAAATTGTTTTTAGAAAAAATATAAATCGCGCAAAATATGAGTCGTATAATATCTGTACATAAAATCACCATAATCTTAATTTGTTCCTAAACTTTAACCGTTCGTTACACTCGAACGAATTGCATTTAAAGTATCCGCACACAATTAACCAATAACGAATCCAACTAAACTGTAATCTTTAACTTCGGTAGAAGTTCAGATATCCGATAATCCGCCTCCTGAAGTCTCAATTACGCCCGATGTTAGGCAGATTAAAATACAAGGCCAGCCGAGGAAAGTTTGATGTCTGTTAGATTAATATGGCTTGCAGAGACTGTACTAATGCTTTGCTTTAATTACTGCGCGCATCTAACTAATCTATCTTAAAAAATCAGGATATTGGGTTATTTAACTTCGAAGTTTCTTCAAGTACAATTATTCACGAACGTAAATTTGTTTGTTACATCTGTGCAATGAAACATGTATAATCATAATTAATTTTGCCTATTCTAGCAGTCTCATTGGTTTCCAGAAACAATGATCCCATCAATGTTCATGAACGGCTTCATTTTTTGCGATATCGCAGTGTCAAAGTCGAATTGTAACATATTCTGCACCTTGCGATGTAACCTTCGCATCCATTTTCCCTTATCACCTTAGCACTCTGCTCCACGAAAAAATAGGGTCATAGTTCGAATATTTTGCAAATTTTACCACATGTTCCCTATAGTAAGATGTTAAATACCAACATATATATCTATATCTCTGCCTGTATGTATGTATGTATGTATGTATGTATGCATGTATGTATATGTAAGAGAACTTTTATACTTTCGAATTCGAATTGACGTGACGGCATGGCGCAAAGTGTCGGTGGCGACGGCAGACAATCGATATCTGCGATGGAACGCGCGGAAGACTGCAGCAGAAACGGGTATTGGGAAAGGGACGCGCCGATAAAGGAGCGTTGGACCGGAAAAATCGACGAACACAGACGCAGACACGCAGGCACACGTAGATATAGAAATGAGAGCGCCCTTACCTTCCCCGGACAAATATACGAGCCAGTTTGACCGGACGAAGATGCTACACACACACACACACACACACACACACACACACCATGCCCTCCGATGTTTTCCGTGCTCCCGATCTCTTTCTATGTCTTGCCCCAACCTCATCGGCTCCGTCACCGCACTTTAACCGGGAGCGACCCCCTTCGCATATTGCGAGTAACGCGAAAGATGCCCTTTTCCTTTCGCTCTCTCTCTCTCTCTCTCTCCTCTCGGTATCCGGGTATTTATGAAAGACACTATAAAATATATTATATGTCTGGATACTTTAGAGACGACCGCGCCGCGGTCGAGGAGTCGGGAGGGCGGTGGACGATAACTTCCTTTAGACATTTCAAGTGGATTCTTTCACGACAAGTGTCGTAATTTTCGTTTTCATTTTTTTTCTTTTAACTTTGTCCATATCGTTCTGGTTGATGATGTATCGCTGACGCAAATTATAAATTGACTGATGAATTCGAATGCGTGTCTATACGTTACTTATTAAATAAATTTGTATATATAATGTGATTATCTATAAATTTACAAAGAAGTTGTAGACAAAAAACGAAAATAGTCATATTCAATAAAGAATGTTTATAGGTCCAATTGTTTATTTATATTTAAAATACGTAAAAATGATAAAAATCAACATAATATCGTATCATGTGAGTAATTAATAGCTTATTAGTCAGCGTTTTATCGAATAATATCCAATTTATAAATATTTATAACTATAATGGCCCCCTTTTAATAATTAAACTTTTAATTCTACATTTACAACGTCGTATGCATTTTTGTATCAATGCTTGTTTCAGAAAATCTACTTCCGTCTTCTATATTTTTCTAAGATTTTGTTTCTTGAAATGTGACTTTGTGTCTAAAACAATTGAAAACACCGAGATCCTTCCAAAATCCCCAGTATTTTACGCTGTGTTTTTACCAGTAACTACCAGAGTATTTTACCAGTAAGTCACTCTGTGGCGAACGAGATCATTTATTATTTTCTTTATCATTTTCACTTATGAATCCCATCAATTGCTCCAAAATTTAGTATCTCAAAGGATTCACATTCGTAAATATTTATATATCAAATTGAAAGAAAAAAAAACTTCCACGAAGGGACCGTAAACTCTCATCCATTTCCCGGAGAGGAACGGACAAGTAAATACCTTTTAATATTTGAACGGGAGAGGGACAAATTTTCTTTTTTCCCTCCCGACCCAAGCGAAGAAATAATTCGAAATTGTTTTCGCGCAAGTGGTTCCCTAGATTCAGGAATAAAGGAGGAGGCGGGTAGCGGGGGGGAGGGGATGGGACTGCCTCGCATCGCCGGGGCTTTAATAGTGAAAAATCGTTCATTAAACAGAGGACTCCGGGACTCTCCGGGGGAAGGGGAGGGGGAGGACGAAATTAAAAAGAAATGGAATGAACGGCGAGAGAGGTGGGACGAGGAGGTCGGGAGGGGGGGAGGTGGTGTAGGGCTGGTAAGGAGAGTAACGACGGCGGCGCGGAAAGAGGACGAGCTCTACAAAATACGAGGAACGGCGACAAAATAAAGGACTCCCAGAGGTATAATTCAGCGCTCGGGGTGCTGCCGTAGGAAGGGGAGGGTTGAAGGAGGGGAGGGGAAGAAGCGACCATTTAACCGTTTAATATTACAGAGCGTTCGAGCGTGCTTAAATTAACGGCGCTCTCAGGTCCGAATTAATCCGTAATCGAAGTACACGGTGCTGTGCGCACGCGCCGCTCGCCTCTCTCTCTCTCTCTCTCTCTCTCTCTCTCTCTCTCTCTCTCTCTCTCTCTCTCTCTCTCTCTCACTCTTTCTCACCAAACAATGTTTGTTGTAATTTAATCGATTCGATGCAAAATTTGTTTATTTTTTTTTTGTTTTTTAATTGATTCCTCGATCGGCAAAACTCGCAACGGAATATAAATTGAATTATAATACGAGCGGGACCGGGGCGGAGAAGAATTTCATATAATGCGGAATTGCAAGACGATCATATTACCAGCGCAGGTGCGAGGTTTCATGAAAAATGCAATTTTTCCACCTTCCTCTATTATACGTGGGTGGCTAATGGAGTCGATAATCGGCGCTATAGAGGAGGGGCCATGGAGAAAGACGGGAGAGGTGTGCATTTAGCTAATCCAACGCGCGGCTATAATAGCAATAATTTATATTGGCTAATTGTACGATCGTGCGGAGGGTTGCGCACGCGCGCGCGCGCTCCCTGTTTCGCCGGCTCGGGCGATTATTGCAATAACGCGCGCGCACAATTACAATAAATTCGGGGATTTCTATCTATTAGATGTGCCGCGTTTGCGGAGGCTTCATTTGGACGCACGTTTTAGAAAACGGGCAGTTCAGTGATCGGTGCAGAGCGTAAATAAGCAATTGTAATGAAAAGATTCGCTAACAAGAATTTTTAATCACTTTCTGATAGCCCGAGTCCCGTTGTAAGATTTTAAAGAAAGAATACGTTTGGGAAATTTCCAGGCTTTTCAATTACATCCTATATTATATATATAATGATATATTATATATAATTATGTAAAATATACATTTGAATAAATACAGAAGACCAAAATTTCATCTAAATCTGTTACAAAGTAAAAGAAACTAGATATATCAAATGTTTTGGATATCGTTATATTCAAATCTTGTGGTGCCTTTGCCAACTCAGGTCAAGATCAAGATCAAATTTAAAAGTCATATCGGTTCAGTTACGACAAAATATCAATCTATGATTTTGTGATGGCAGAGTATAGTTTAACTCTATAAGGTCAGGATTAAGGCCAGTTCAGTTAATTATAAATTTTAATAATCGTTGAATCCGAACCCGACGATTTTTTGAACGATGTAAGTTTCTAATGGATCTTAATTGAAGATCAATCCTTTACGATATTCTTAATGCGTCAAATTTAAACTTATAGCATCAAGAACAAAAGTTTTAGGGCTTGAAGTTTATTAACTTGAAATCTCCAACACGCTGTTGTAAATGAATTAAATTTGTAAGCTTGCGATTTGTGGTTTTTAGTTTTATCGGTTTGGATTTGGGCTTCACAGTGGACGGGCTTACGGTCCAATCATACAAGGCCAAACAAACCCTGAATGAAAATCGATTGATATCCGCACTGCCTCGTTTAGCGATGAATTTTGTAAGTCTGGCATTTAAACGACAAGATAGTAAAAGAACGCCAGATTCGAATGCAGAGACGCAAGAAAACATATTAAGTTCACGTAATACCATTTACTTTCCAAGGTTATAGAGAATTATCACTATATTAAGATATTATTATTTGAACAAAAGTTAAAGATGTATTAACAAATCACGTTAATACGCTTTCTTCTTGAGATCTGCTTTCCACTTCAGATCTAAATTATATCAGTGATCGAATCGTTTTATACAAACTATATTATGTGTCACGAAAAATAGACATCGATTTATGATTGTGGCAGAAGCGAGCGATTCATGAGCTGTTTCATCATAAACTGATTGTCCGATATGACAAGACAATTTTACCGACCTGTCCGTTATGATACGTATAGTCAATAACCCATTATTGCGCTCTAATCTGATAAGTAAAGTTAAATATCACATAAATTATAATATTGAGTATACTCTATACTTATTCCCATTGAATATGAACTTAGAGGTAAATCAATATGTTAATTGATTGATATAAAAAAGAAATTAGTCAATAAACTATGGGCATCATATTAATAATAACTAATAATTTGAAAACCAATTCTTCAAAGTACTTATTAAATTACTAAAATGCCAATTATTATTAATAAATTAGTTTATCACAGATTATATAATAAAAGTAGTCATTATTTATAAAAAAGTATTGATATTTATAATAAAGTATTTTAGCATACTTTCACAAACTTTTCTATATTCGAGATACTTAATTGCCCTATACATAAAATATCATTGGCTGCCGCAAATCTAAACGTGAGAAAAATTACCGAATTCAAATTAAAAGTACGTAATATATAAATGGACAGAAATCAACAAAACTTTCTCAACATTATTCAGCCGGTCAATATTAACAATATATTGAAATAATTTTCACATTTGCACCAGATAAAAAATTGACATGAAAATAAATATCAAAAACATAATATCAAAAATTGTGCCGAGGGTCAAATAAGTAATAAAAATAATCTTGAATCTACATATTACATACTATATATAAAAATCTAACTATAGATAAAAGTATGGATGCTCTAAAACTAATCTTAACAGAGAAAATATTCTCCAAAAAACATGAATTACCAAAGAGGTGAGAGACAAAATCTTATAAAATCTGGAAAATTGATATCCAAAAATGATGTTTTTTTTAGTACAATTAGAGCTTTCTACTATAAAACCAAAATGATTTAATAAAGAACCTAATTTGTTATCCTAAAAAAGAATAATAAGATAGAGAGTATATTCATATAATCTGCATCTCGCCTCGTACAGGAAACTTTTATGAAACTACTTTATATAAAAAAAAGAAGTACGATATTTGTACAATTGCTGAAAGTTCAATCAAGTGCTTCGAAATTGGAAAAAAGAGTGGTCCTCGTTGATCAGAAAAATAAATCATTAGAATTTACTTCGGTATAGTTTCCAATCTACCCACCCCGTTTGCAGAATCATTCAGCGAGTTTTGGACTTTCCGCGATTGCGAAACGTTTCAATGAGTCTATTGGCTTTGTGGGCTCTATCAAAAGCTAAAATCAGGAGAACGCAGAGACGGAGAGACAAACGTCCAATCGAAAGCGCCGAGCGTTTTTGTCTCGTTTTTATACATGTACAGGCAGCGCCATCGCTACGCACGGCGCCTATTTTTCCGAAACACGCGGTATCGTGTGGGGTGCGCAGAATTGAAAGAGAAGGTGATGATATGTCACAGTAGACAATACAATGAGTGGGCGAGACGCATTTCACACTCGTCGTTTGTGCACGTAACCGATGCAAAGCCAAAGAGAGGAGATTGAACTCCGGGCTAGCGAGGGGAATTTGGCACAGGCATCATTTGTTCATCCCGCACAACAACGCGAATCAAAAACAATTCTGAGCTCTAATTGTCGAACATATCTTCGACGATTAATCTAATTTTCCAAATTCTTCTTGCAGATTTTAGTCAGAATCAACTTATATCTTAATAACAAATTTATTTTCATATACTCTATCAACTCGTGGTAGATATCGCCGAATTAATATTTGAGTTAAAAATAGGAATATTATTTAGCCAAAAATTTTAGTTACATTCAAATTGAGGTCTTTTACTACGACTCTAATGACAATGCCCTTCAGACTAAAAGCAGTAATCTCTTTGTGATGATTATTATTTTATTCTCGGCTTAAAATTCAGTTATAATTATACGATAATATGGCAGCACATTGTTGTTGTCAAAAATTCATTAACTGTCTACTTAAATCTACTTAAACTCATTTAGAACTAGTATACACTAAGTTACGTATGACCCTCGAAAACAAATTCAGAAAAAGAGCAAATCATATCACGATGATCTCATTTTTGGCCCACCTTCCTAAAGATTGCTGGGTACTTTCCAAATACTATTCATAAGCTCACATCTCCTTATCAGTAATAAAGCGTTTGATAAATGTGGAGTCATCAGCAACGTTGGCAAGAAACTGTTGTAGACGTCTCGGCCTCTTTTTACAGTAAATTAAAATCCTTCAGTACGAGTCTTTCAGAGCGATGTGCTTCATACCCAAACAGGAACCATAATATGCTGAATGTATCCATAAGATATTTTAAGAGCCTCTACGATGCACTTTGCAGATATTATCAAGTCTGATATACGTGCATGAGGTACTATTGTAGGATATCTCACTCAAATAACATAACAAGTTAGAATTCTTAAATATATAAAAAATATATTATTAAATAATATAAAAACATATATGCAAAAAACTATATTAATTAAAGTGTTGACTATCGCTTTCAATTACTTTGGGCCATATTTCAGGCAATGAACTACGTTGAAGAAACTCATCATCTTCAGATAAAATCCTAATAAATCCGCTTCTTTACAATCTTTATTTAAGAGATTTTCTTATTAAGAGATGATCTTCTGTTCTAACAAATTATAAGCCATTGATCGAAAGATATGAAAGTCTCTAGAAGCAATATCTGTCGATTACAGAGTATGTATTAGTGCTTCGCATTTAAGTGTTTGTAGGTTATGTTACCGATTTTTCAATATATGGAAGGCATTACCCTGCAGCCAAATGTCATTTTCACGTCTTTCAGAGTCTTTAAATCGTTTTTTTATTTGAATATTCGGTTCAAATAAATCAGTAACAGTTGGCAGAAATCCTCAATTACGATTTTATAAGATTTTAGAACTTGATTGTAAATGAGGACCATTATAATCTCACAAAACATAGTGTATATGTTATGATCATTTAATATTTAGCTATATAACTGATGTTAACGGTTTTCAATCCTAGCTCATCAGTTTTTGTCCTTCGGATTTTCGTAATTGCTTTTTGACATCAATCACAATTTGATGCCATAAATAGACTTTTTTGTAGCTTCAACATCGGTTAGGACATAGAAATACCTTCGTTTCAATCTATGTAATATCTAATCTGCAATAAATTCTAAAGAACTACCACTTATGGTTTGAAAAATCTTACATGACAAGTAATGTTATATGATAATTGTTTATGTTATATATTTATACAAAATTCCTTGTTAAATGATAACATTAGTAAGATAACGACAATTTCAATAATTCTATTTTAAATATACATTGGACTGTCTATAGAGACTTTTTGATTATTTTCGATCTTTATTATACAAAAAAAATGTTATCATCAACTTTTTAAATTATTCTCCAGCAAAAAAATTCTTTATCTAATTTTCTATATTCTTCCATTAATTATGTTAACTACTTTTTAGAAAAATAAGATTCTCAACAATTCTAAAATCGCTACTGTTTCTATTTACATAAATTCTATTTAAAAAAAAAAGAACCAATCTAGGAAAGTAGCAATTACGTATGCCGAAATTGGATAACGACCATCGTCGAATGATCAATCTCTTGTCATTCCTAAAAGTTTTCTTCTCGCCTTGTCTCTCGCCTACACAGGATAGCTATAGAACTTCCTTGGCAACACCGCCATTGCAACGACGCGCACGTTCGCGCGAACTGGGCGAGAATGCAGCGGTGCCTGCACCTAATCATCGCATACGGTCTTTCGCATTCTTTCTCTTTCTCACCCATCCGCTTCTCTCTCTCTCTCTCTCTCTCTCTCTCTCTCTCTCTCTCTCCCTCCGTGCTTCACATACTTCCTCGCCCGAGTCCCTTCCAAAACGCGACTCGGTTGCAATAAAATCTCGAGTGCTCGACACGCCGCCGTATAACGAACTGCCAATAAAGTTCACGCGTGTGGCACGTGTGCTAGTTTGCCCCCCCCCTCTCTCTCTCTCTCTTTCTCTCCTCGTCCCTCCGTAACTCCTCCTCAATTATAACGGGTGCCCGTTGGCCCAAGGAGCTAAAGCTCGCGCGACCAGAGGTGGATGAGAACCCGAAACAATTTCGCTCATCGCCGCGGGGATTAGAAAGAATGAGGCGATTCGTAGCAAGGGCACTTTACTACCGCTTATAAATTGCGCGCCATATTCCGCGGACGCGCGTGCGCGTGCCTACCGCAGGTGGCCCGCGCGCGGCGCGTGCAAGCGAGCAGCGGAGCCTACCGCGTTACTCTGGACGCGATACACGTTCCTTATTAATAATACAGAAATATGGCCTTTGCGTTCAAGGGGTCGTGGATAACAAATAGATTATTATGGTCGTGCGGCCGTTTAATTTCAACTATAACGGCCCACAACCTTATTGTCCCGTATATTATTAATTTGGTACTTTGTGGGTAAGTAATATCTTTATATTTATTATATGCGACATGCAGAAGAGCAAAAATATATAGCGATTAATTATATATTTATACCGTCAGCTCTTATGTTATTTATACTAGTATAAAAGTACCAAGTGAAATAGAAAGAAAAATTTACTGTCAAAAAGTAACGGAATCATTTATGGCTTGGATATAAAATTTTTATTGAATCTCACCGGAACTGGAGCACAAAATTTTTATTTTCGATATTGCCTTAAGTTAAAGAAAAGCATAAATGCCCCACACTTTCATATTTTGATAAATGTACTCTTTAATGCTACCTAAATAGTAATGAAACTAGATTACTTATTTATTTGTAGAATCGTACATATTAATAATCTCTGAAGGAACTTAGAGTAGTAGAATGTTTATTATTCAAAGTGAATTAAATCATTGAAAGAATACGACTTGTAGAAAATGATATAATTTAAACTGTTACAATCTCATAAAGGGTTTCATTTAATTCATTGCATGGTACGCACAAGCACACACGCCCGCGCGTGCACACACACACACACACACGCGCGCGCGCGCGCGCACACACACCGTAGATCAATCCATCAGCCTTCCACGATGCACGCAAGTATATATTTATACAGTTGAAATAGATTAGCCGCCAAAGTGGGAACTATCAAACGCAGCTGCCAACGCATAAAGTTAGTAATATCAACGTCCAATCCTTACGAACGATATTGCTATATATATATATAACCGCACCGTTTTTCCACACAGATCCAAATCCATTCGGGAACCGACATCTACCGCGAAACCGTGAATCTATTCGGATAGCCGATCTATTTGTATAGAGTACGCTGTTTAATGTAATTTCTCGCTACATTCTCTCGATTCGGCTCGCGTCACAATTATCCTGTATAAAATATAGGCTCGCTTCGCGCGTACTATAAGAAGAATGTGTGGTATATATCGTCGGCATATATATACATATATATATATATATATATATATATATATATATATATGCATAGAATTGAAGCAGCGGGGACTCGAAATTAGATTATCCTCCACCAGACGCGGGTGGACAAAGCAGCCGGCGCGCCTCGTCCTCCGTATACACTTATATATTACGCGGGCGCGCGGAGTAACCCATCGCTCGATTAAACCTGGCTCCTGCACGTATATAGATATGCATCTGTTTATGATTTTATGGGTAAGACCGGCCCGTCGCCTATCTCAGTCTATCCCGCGTAATAGTGGGAGTGGCGCCGTATATCACCCCCGTCGCGCGTTAGAACGGGGAAGGAGGCGCGAAGACGCTGCGGCGTCTATTATCGCGCTCTAATTTCCAAACTACCGCAGGAGGTATCCGCGTCGTTATGCGCGCGTTATTTTTGCGTACCTAGAAGCCACGCGTCTAAATAATTTAGCGGGACTCATTTACGGACCGTCGGATAGCGCGTGCGGGGATTCATCGAACGTTATATATATATATATATATATATATATATATATATATATATATATAGATTTTACAGGTTGCTCTCGAATTAATTCCGGGTAATCGAATTTCGTGACGGTGATTTTAATACGATTATATTAGCGGTGTCGCGACGTTTTAAGTATTCAGCGGCTGATTATTCTCAATTTCGCGACCGGCCATACGAGAATTTACTCTGTCGATACACGATTCGAAGCCCGGTAGTAGTGTTGCTGTATATTGTGTAAATTAATGTAGCAATAATGTCGAATGAATTATGGTAAAAATTATGCTCTTTTATTCGTTGCAGCGCGCACCAGACGAGCCGAGCCTCGGTACTATACTGAATTGCCTGTCGTCGTATAACACAGATTATCCCAGGCAGCGTAGTTTAAACTTTAAGATACTATATATATATATATATATATATATATATATATATATATATATACGTATATGTATATGTATATTGAGCATTAAACTGCTAATATGACGTTTATGGGAAAGCAGCATTCGCGTTGCTCATAATGATTGTAAGACTCGAAATGGGTTTCGTTACTTGAATCTGTAGTACATCAAAGGGAATAATGGGAACGCTGGTTTGACATAATTATTATTGTATAATATGTGTGAAGCACGCATGCACTTCTGAGTAATTTCTGAATATTGTACGGATGATTTAATGAAGTGAATAATTAAGCATGCGAAGAAAATAGGCAAATATTCTCCGACGATGCCATTCATCTTGAGCTATTCGTCAAAAAAAAAATCATAGATTCGTATTGATGTACACTGGGATTGAATTAAAATATTTTCAATTATTAATTATAGTTCTGTTGTACTATGTCACCGTGACGCATTCGATGCTGAACACACAAACGCGCCCGCGTACCCGCGTACACGCGTGTGAAAGTAACGGTCTTTCAGAACCAAGATTTATTTACGAATGATCGGTAAAAAAATTACTTACCTTCATATAAATAGTTTGACATCGTTATAAATTTAAATATTTACAACGCGTCTAGACGATAGCTAATCGTTGACGACCTTACTGGCGGAAACATCCATAGAATTTGGAAATGTAAAGCTATTTTCAAGTGAATTTAGGTAATATTATTTTTATCTCAATCTCAAGTCTTCTTTCATTCTGAGGAATGATGTCATGTCACTTGCGTAATTTTTCGCAAAACGCAAGTCGATCGGACCTGTTTCCCGTACGAAATTTGCTTGCCATGCGGAAGCTCAGCGATGTTTTCCTCTCTTGGATCTTTCGATTTCAAACACTATGAATTAATAATGGTACATTTTAACACGACCGCGGAAGGTACTTATTTGCATGGCGAGACAGTTTACTCCCGTACGAAACGTGGAACGTAAGTCCCACGTTTTTATCCCCCGGGATAAAAATCAAGTTACACACTAATATTAGACTGTATTATGCACCACGGTGAAAAAAAAAACCATATTAAAGTTGTAATCTTGATGTTCGAGAGTTTTGAGTTAGATATACAGTAGATATACAGAGCCTTACTGTCCGTATTATTATTATATACTTATAAAAAACGATAACGCCTTTCCGAAAGATCCACCACGCCTATGCAAATGCCCCATAATTTCACCGTACCGTAGATACAAAGGTTTTAAAAATCTATCGAGAAAAAAATACAACCCGTCTGAAGGGGAAAAATTAGCTTCTCGATCGTTCGGATACTATATATATATATATATATATATATATATACAGCGTGCTGGCCCTTTGTCGCTTCAGCCATGAGATATACGGCCGATCTGTTCAAAGAAAGATAAGAAAGTAAACGAAACTTATCCGCTAATACTCCTTTGACTAAACTGTCCTGGAATCTGAAACTACGAAAGGAGAAAAAAAATAGGAAGGGGAAGCTCTATTCATTCTTCCACCACACAACATGTCCGCTTTTCGATCGGGAATCTCGTTCTCTCTCTCTCTCTCTCTCTCTCTCTCTCTCTCTCTTTCTTCCTACCTCTGTCTTTGTCCGGTGAGAGCTCGAACGAGTGCATCCACCGCCTCCAAAGTTGGCAGCCAATGCAGTCTCGGTACCCCCTCAATCCCCTTGCCGCCATCAGCGCGTCTTGCACGCGTGCACGCACGCAAAGGGGATACACACTGCGTGTCCGATACATATACGCATGCGAGCCTCTCTCTCTCCCTCCCCCCCTCTCTCTCTCTCTCTCTCTCTCTCTATCTTCTTAGATGGCTTCTCGTCCCTTCGAAAATATATTATTTACCGCACCCGCCCACCGTATTCGCGAAGCCTTCCTGACTACTACACCCCCTCTCTCTCTCTCTCTCTCTCTTTTTCTCTCTCTCTCCCTCACTCTCTTTCGCTCTTTAACCGTTGTGCGATTCTCCCTTCCACGCAGCTCTTCCCTATATATGTATATATCTTACGTATATACACTTGCTGCACTTCGGCGCGCGTTACGTGCGCCCCGCGGCTGCCCGCATCTCCTCCGGCTTGTAAGGGATACTCGCCCCGCTCGTGCGTGTACATAATATATACCTGTTTCGAGAGCGGCCCCCGATCGAATTTTCGGCTGCCGCGTTACGCGGGGACGCGTAACGCGCGACGCGACGACGCGGGCGGCGCACGTGGCGCAGCGCGGGGGTTTACGAAGAACGCGCTACGGACGTAGAACGGGTTCGTTGGCTTTTTCACCGACGCAGGCAGCTTCCGCGGTAGTCAGAAAAAGGGGTTTATATATATATATATATATATATATATATATATGTGCAGATTTTTTTGGGGGGCTACTGAGTTCGCCGTGAGGTCGATCCGCTTCCTTGTCGCGGTTGTCTTTCTTTTGCTTCTAGATAGAGCCATGAGCTATCGTTCTGATTTTATATGGTAACCTGGAACTTCGTGATTGAGATGGATCATAAATTATCGTCTGCTATCTGACAAATTTCAGTAATGATTATAAATTAATATGCACATGGATTTGATATAAAACATAAAATTCTTGTTGATTTTGGCGCAAACCTTTATCGTCATCGACAAAATAGGCTTACTTGACTCAATAAATTAATCGTAACGATTAATTCATTTTTCCACACTCTTCTTTTACAGAGCTTAGTGAAAATGACGTTCAGTCTCAACGGCGAATCCGTTCGTAAGAGCTCTCTCAATTTTTGATACAGTCACCGAAGCTTAGATTTGAGTTTCATTCTCGTGAAAACGCTTTGGCTAAAAATTTAATTATATACATACATGTTGAAATAAAACGATAAATAAATTGAAATTCGGATCTTCCACTAAAAGTCTGATAGTAAGCCGCTTCATAACAAAAATATCAAATAATATGCGATGACTGTTATTTCGTGTCGAACGAAAAATTCAGTTTTAGTTCGGTATATTCCGGTGAATACTTAAGTGCGTATCATTATAAAGAAATACATCGCTGACGATCAATTGGCAAAAGTATGGAGATCACAAAACGACCAAGCTCTATTCCTTATTGACCGATGATCCTTTGAATCGAATTCTTGTAATCTGCACCAGGTATTATTCAAGAATATCATGACTATTGCAATGACTTTGATGACAATGTTTCGGTTTCGATGCAATTTCGAAACATGTGTCGCCAGATGTTTAAACATTTTCGATATCATATTCGTAAACATAAGCATTGTAATATCAATATTAATACATCTGACGAGTATAGAATTACCAGTTACATTGACAAGAATCTCTCTTCTGACCTCTACCGGACGATGATTTTACAAACAATTCCGATTTTTCGATTAAAATCTGGGAACGACTTGGATTCAATGCGAGAACATTAACTACAGCATGTAGAATTTAACCATAAGAAATTTCGTGAGCTTCTATGTTCCCAAATACGATTATGATTAAAATATTTATTTTCACAATACAGTAGACTCCCAAAAACATTTTCTATACATTTTTAATTAATTGGGAATCATAATTCCATTGGAAGTAAAATTATATAAATTCTAGTTATGTAAATAACTATTCGTTACTCAAAATTATGCGCGCTACTGTTCACCATTCAGCAATAATGTTAATCCTATTACTGAAAATTTCGGAAAAGTAAATGTACGTCGATCGTCCGCATCCCGTCCCCCAAAACAATTGCCTCGCCCCGATGAAATATCAATTTCGAATCCATTACAGCGCGCGAAGTCGCGGACCCGCGGCTGCGACGAGCCAACGATTCGCACTCAGCCAGACACGGCCGTCGCGCGGCATTTCGAACGAACGAGGGAGCGAGCGCGAACTCGAGCTCTGCTCCGGCCGCGCGCAGCTCGAGAGACAAATCACGACGGAGTAAGGCGCCAGCAGCGCGATGACGAGCCGAGCATTAATCACTGGGTACACGCATAGCGCCATAGTCATGATATATATATATATATATATATATATATATATATATATATATATATGTATATATATACACACACATGTATATATATGCATGTATAGTACTCGTGCATACATTCTCTCAGCGGGAAAAATGCCAGGCCACGGCACCGCGTCGCGTCGGCTCTCGCGCCTGCAGCCCCCTCGCGACAGACGTACGAGCGGGGCGGGCGACGGGCGGAGGATGGCGCGTAAGCGCCTCGCGAGGAGTGGTTAAGGCCCTCAGGCGCGTGTATGTGTTCGAGCGCCGGCGGCGGGGGTCAGGGTATGAGAGGAGGTGGGGGGAGGGTCGCCGAGATAGAGGGAGGAAAAAAGTGTCCGCGCGTGCTCGAGAGACTCAAGTATATTATATATATATATATATATATATATATATATATATATATATATATATAATATAATAGGGGAAGCCGACGTTGCACCGCGGAAATTCGCGGGAGCATCGCAACGCCCCGCGTATAAACTCTGCGGCGTGCATTACGCTAGTGCGTGGAAAAAATTCCGCGGCGGAGGTATACGGCTTGCCTTTCGTCGCTGTGTAGTATGCGACGTGCGTTATGTACGATACCCGATGCCGAGAGGGTCGATATATATATACGGGTGGGATGTATCGCGAATTAGTTTGCATCGTTCGTTACTTCAACGTTATTTCCTCGAAGAACACACGATGCCCCTTTATCACCGCACTTCGAATTTTTTCCCTACACTTTTTATCTATATTCTTACGAAGCAATGATATTATTCATATTCACTTTGGAATATCGAAGCGAAGAGTGTTTTATCGACAGATGTATTCAAAAGCAAGCCTATATTGTTTTGCTAACGACGGAACTGCTTTATCTTAAACAAATAATAGGACATAAATACTGTAATACTTGCTATTTAAATGCGACCAATTATACCGTGAATGTATAATTATGATGGAAACCTTATCCAAATAAAGGTTTGGACCATCCTCTAATTTAAATGGTATATGATTGCATTAGCACATGTACACGATTCTTTTTTATAGCTTTTTCAAATACTTTAGCGTACGTTTAAAATATTTAAAAAACTACTAATAGCTATATATCACTGAATTTTTAATTTCTTTCTAGTAAGAAAATATTTTTAAACAATCTAGAAACTTCGTTTTCAGATTATACAACTTAGGGTTCTCTATCTCTTACGGTCATGTTTTAGCGGAACCACTTCATTACTTATAGCAACAAAAACGCCCTGAGGACTAAGTTTTCCCTTCTATGCCTGAAACTGTGTTGGAACGCGTGTTAAGAGAAACGCAGAGAGAATGTTCGAAAACGATCTTACGAACGTTCAAGCAGCTTCATAAACGAGCAGTGATTCCTTTGATGGACAAATTATGAAAATCCCCACTGCAATCGAAAAAAGACCCTGATTATATAAATCCTTCTTCTTTGTTCTTATTTCATTATTATATATTCTTTTTGTATTTTTCACACTATTTTTATTTACAATATATATGAAAAACAAAAATTCTGAAATCATAGTGAGACCTATTAAAATAGGTAATAAAGTTGGAAATAAATTAAAATTATGATATGTCCTCACTAACAATTTGTATAAAAAACTAAAAGCAAGTTTCTCGTTTGTGATTGGTAGAGCAAACCGCAAAAGTGAATCTCTTCTTATTTTGAGTTTCGAGTCGTTCACTGCTATGTACACCGGCGCGTGCCTCATGATAAGAAAGCGAATATCGAAGCTGTTCCCGTTAGTTATATTATACATGTTTCGCAATATTTACTTAGGTTATTTATATTATTATTATCGATATTCGAATCGCCTGGGATTTTATAGCTTTGATCATTTAAGATATTCTAATGTCACTAGGTTGAAAGAAACGTGTTGCTCTATGCGCCCTCTCGCCGAATAGAGGTATTTTATATATGCCATTCTATTTAATGATAAGAAATTAAAATTATTATGATTGTAAACGAAAATTCCTTTCCTTTACTGCTGTTAATCACACGACTCCCAATTTTACCTTCCCTTATAAATTTATATCTACACTTTATAATTAATCATAAGACTTATTATTAAATACTCAATTTGTGATTGGCAAATGAGATTGACGATGACTAGCAAATTCGTCGAAACAAAATAACTAAAAAATTGAGGCAATTTCGAGTACACTATAAATAACGATACTCTTCCTCGTAATAAAAGAAACCTTTTTGAAAAGCTCCAAACCCCCGTATTCTCTCCCACTCGCCTCCCGACCACGTCACTCCTCCGTCCAGGAAATTTGAGCCCGCGCCGCAACTTCCTCCGCTCGGTTCTTACCTCCTCCACTCTGGCCCGCCCTGCGTCGCCTCCCGGCACAAACAACGGCGCGTACATGAAACGCAGGCCGAGCGGGATAAGGACGTCGACAGGCGCGGAGAAAGTGACGGGGTTGCTCCGGAAAACAAGGCGGAACAGCGACATCGAGCTACTCCCCCCCCCCCACCGATAAAAAGAGCGCGTATCAGAGCGACAACGGCGAGATGATTATCGGGATACAGCGGAGACTGTCTCTCGTGCGCGGCTCCGACTATCCGGCCTGCGGGGAGATGTTGATTTGTTGCGGGCAAATATATATATATATATATACATATATACATAAATGCGTGTGTTTGCGTGCGTATGGGAGTCCATAACGCATGCACATGACCTGATTTTCGCCGACTATATATTATATCGGCAAATGTACACAGTACGACGCGTCGGACGGTGTACGAGTGTATTGCTGCGTATATTCGTGTGTGTGCGCGGGCGCGCGAAGCCCACCTCCCCCCCCCGACCCCTCGACAAATCCGCCGCGGCTCGAGCGCGTCTGCAGTGTGTTCGTAGTTTATGCGCCGTGCAATTTATTGCGGTAGATCTCCCTCGGCCAGTCGAACGATATCACTGTCGCGTACTGGGTAGGTGGTAGGGGAGTGTATATACTCGCACAGTAAATTCAGCCTGCATTAGCCCGCCTTCATCTCCTCTGCCGCGAAATTGATATTCATCGAGATTGGATTGTGATATTTTTATACGAACGCGCTCTCTCTTTCTCGCTCTCTTCTCTCTCTCTCTCTCTCTCTCTCTCTCTCTCTCTCTCCTCTCTCTCTCTCTCTCTCTCTCTCTCTCTCTTTACTGTCACTTCCTTTCCGTCTCTCGTGGTTAGCGAGATTGCAGATTATCTTGGACTCTATAACACTGACATAATTTATTAATTTTGAGATTATTCATAATAGTTGAGCTCGTTAGAATACTAATGAAGAAGCCTTCGGATTTTGATACTCGGGAGGAATATTAAGCAGAACGAGAATCAAAAAAAAGTAATAAAGTGATAGACTTAACAAAAATATTCCATCAGTCTGTAACCCTAGTATAAGAAATTGAAAAGAAAGCCCGTAGCAAAAGATCGATAACCCAGAGGATAGATCGATGTACATTTATTTGGATAGCATACTATATTAATAAATTCGATAATACAAAAACAAATGTAAATTATACAACATAAGAAAATGTTCATAGATATACAACTACAAACGTGAAAGTGGGGGAATAGATCAAACATTATAAAAATATCATACTAAATCAGTTCTAAATTAAGAATAGAGACAGTGACTATGTATTAAAAGAAAGAAAATTATTTGAAACCAAACCAACGCACCTATACCAATTTGTACGTTTTGTCATTCATGCCTTATATAGACGTAAGCATGAAATCTAATAGCTTGTGAAAAGGGAACAATAGTTAATAAATTAGTATTTAGTTTCAATTAATTATACGAATATGAGTTGTTGCTTCTTCATCACTGATCTGAGCCTTTCAAGAGATGGTAGACTACATAGAAAACCGATTTTCCAATCTTGGACTGCCCGAAAGAACGAACGAGTTATTTTGTTAACTAGTGATATATTTAAAGAAAAGATGATTAAAAATGTTCAGAAAATACATACATTTATGGCTTTGTATAATAATGAAGCTACAAAAGAATCGCTGCTAGAATGAATATGAATCTATCCTAGTAATGCTCAGAAAGGGATCACGTGATTAGCTCACCGAAAACTTTGCAAACACATAGAAATTTTTCAACAAATCTGCAGTAATCTTCTCATTTCCTTTAAAGTATCCGGTATAATCAGTGAAAAAAATGTCAAATGTTTATGCAAGCTTTTTGACGATAAAACTGAGTTCTGTTATACACGAAGACTACTAACAGTGTCAGAAAAGACATACTCTGACGTCATCACCAAACTCAATGTTAAACCCATTATTAGATTGAATTTTCAACATAACTCTGCAATGGCCACATGTAAAACTATATAGACATATGTAGACTTGGTTTTACGTGCGCTACGTTTAAAAAATTACCAAAACGTCTAGACTCCATCAGATCCCATAGAAAAAGAAAGAAAGTGAGAGAGAGAGAGAGAGAGAGAGAGAGAGAGAGAGAGAGAGAACTTCGATACATCAGCAGCCGGGAAAAGCTCTCAAACGCACGAGATGAGCCACACAATTTTGCGTCAAGCTTTTTTTTTTAATTCCGAGAACACGAAGAAAAGCTCAATACTCAGATACCCCGCGGGATCTCCCCCCCCCCCCGGATTTTAGTCGTTTCGATACATAAAGATGTTCTGCCTGAGCGTTGATGCGTTTTGGAATTCAAATGAGATATATAAATAATTTTTCTTTATTATAATTATCGGAACCTCTATAAGCTGACGCAGGGAACTATCTGATATACCCATTTGATATTTTCAGCGGTGTTTTTTGTTGTTCCGTTTATAAAACATGAAAATCTATGATACCATCGTTATGGATAATAAATAAATACATGTAAAATTTGTGAAGAATTCCAGAAATTTGATTGCTTTCAATCAATTTTCTCCCAAAATGTTCGCTTGTCGCAAGCTAATTTTTCATCGATTCAAAGACTCTATAATCTTTGTACTAATTAAAAACTAACATATTTACCGAAACAAATAGAGGCAGCAACATAACCTCTACTACAAAATAGGCGCATCGCCGGCAAAATAAAGGAATGCGTTTGCAATGCAATTCGATCCTCGAGAAGCGCGTTTTCGCCGATATTTTGTCTGCACTTCGGTATGGAGGATGGGTAAAATGGCAACGTGGACGGATAAAAGCATTTCACCGCGGCCCCATCGAAGGCAATACAACTCCATCCGTAGCTGTATATATATATATATATATATATATATATATATATATATATATATATATACACAATAGGAATACGCGAGATCAATTTCCGAGGAGGGCCTTTTAAACCTTTGCTTTGAGAGCCCTCTATACACATATTATGTTTGAGGGAGAGATTTTGCAAGTGATGAGAATTGGAAGGCGGGAGCTTATGTGTGCGATGAATGCAAAGATCTAAAGGTACTGAAAGTTACATGCGGGGAGGGAGTAAAAAACTAAAATGTTTTAAAACTCGTTAAATTTTCGTTATCAGTAGTTACAATATAATATATTTATAAACTTAAACGTGTCGCACAAATACTTATAATTTTGAATTGGCTTGAATGGCTACGAAGTATTATAATGACAATGACATTGAATGATTGACAGATGTACTTTAACTCCTATGGTCTTTAGTATACGTGTAATAAATCATCCACGCCTTGTTCTTTTTCAAAAACATTTTCAACAGTGATTTGTCACTGACTAATGCTCTTCGTGGAAAACGCTGTATATATTACGTTTAATGGAACAAGCACCGCTTACGTACGACTTCACACTCGAAGATTCGCAATAATGCGAGTTGAACAATTGAAGACCCAAATCGAGCGACGTGTCGGTGAAATAAAAATATCATCATAATTCCGACTTATTTAGTTACATTTCCCAATAGTATAATAGCACTTCGATAACGGGCTTTTTATCGACTTGCGGAGTCTTGGACTTGATGAAATCGCGCGAACGCGCACGCGCAATAAACGGCTCAGCCACGGCTTCGAACGGCGCCGACAATCGCATAATGCGCATAAAAGTCGATCAGTCGCCGGTTGAGAGCGAAGACCAAATGAATATCCGTCGCGTAATTTATCCTCGAGATTCGTGCTCGCGTATGTACGTTTATCTGGGCGCGTGCAAGCCAGCCGAAGATATCGGGCGAAGTGGGTTCGTCGCCGAATCACGGCTCCCGCTCCCCTCCGCGCATCGTCGGACTCTAACGCAATAACACGCCAGTGCCGCGGAAGGGCGGATAACGCGCGACGGTGCGTGCTACGTTTTTCCCGACTCTGGCGATTATCGTCTCGATGCTGGGGGATCATGTATTTGAGCGATCTCCTCTGTCTGTCTGTCTACCTCTCTTTCTCTCTTACGCATATAAAATTATATATATATATATATATATATATATATATATATATATATATATATATAAGGGGTTATATAACGGGTAGAGCTCGAGAGACTATATATAGATCCAGTCACCCTCGCGCGTGCGCGCGAATGAATTTCAAGTGCATCGTACTTGGAATATACGCGGCACGATGATAGACACTCGAACGATAAAAAATTCTTTCATTTTCTGTCTAGCGCGCGGCACGGCGGGTGGACTTGCCAAGAATTATACGCCGACCGTTGCTGTGCGTTAAATATAGGCTACGACTAATGTGCTTCGATCGCTAATGAGTGATTTTTTTCTGTATTATTAATATTTCATAAATTAAGGAACTAGCAGTGGTTATAACGATCGAATGCATCAAGAAAATCGAAAATAAAAATGAAGAAAATTATTAAATTTATCCATTTTATAACTACGGCTCAACCTACGAAATATTTCTCTGATATTTTAGGTATCCAGGCGCAAAATAAGCATTTTACCCCACAATACACCAAAATAGTACTTTGTGCGCGGGTTTAAATCAGCAAAGGGATATAAATAATTACATATACAATTTATATCATTGGTAGTAAAATGAAATTGTACGCTCGCATGTACGCTCGCATAAGTCGGGAGTAAAATTGTACTTTTCAAAAGTATGCATATGAGGGCGTTGAAATAAGACGATATTCTCATGGTTTTCAAAAATCATATTCACCATCGATATGGCAATAACACTCTATGCAACATGAATGTAAAGAGGTGACTTGCGATATTTTAAAGTATAGGACGGTGGAAATTACTGAATTACAAAGATATTTCACGCAAAAAATAATGCGTGAATCATACATATTCAACACCCTCTGCGATAAAACGTGACAGTTTTCGAGCTTAACCACATAATTCATCAAATCAAAATCACGACATTTCGCACAAGTCACATAGAGAAGTGAAAGTTAACTTAATTTTTTTATCGCAACTCGCGAAAAAATACCCCCCACCCACGAGCAATTAATCACCCGACGCAAATGCCATGCGAAAAGTTTTGTAAAGGAAAAAAGTAAAAAAAAAGGAAAAGCTCGATGGAAGCCAAACGGCTTTGCCCGGGCATATTCAACGAATCCCCTCATACCGTAGCTGCGCCCGCGCGCGCGCGCCTTCGCGCGTCGCGTCTCCCGCGCATTTGTAACAGTCAGTTAAACGCGAGTGGCAGAAACGGCACGGAGGAATAGCACCTCGAACGGCGGAGCGTTTATTGATATTTATACGGCAAGTTTGTTGTTGGATGCGAACGCCAGCGAGGGGGGGGGTGACCACTGCCTCTCTCTCTCTCTCTCTCTCTCTCTCTCTCTCTCTCTCTGCGTCCCTCTCTCCTGTATATTTTCCATCCGGAGCCATATCTCTTCCACACTGCCGGCCTGGCTGCCCTCGAGCGAACTTTTCCGTGGTCCACGGCGGACCGACGGCTTCCGGCGGCGCAGGCGGGGCGCTGCGCCACCCCACCGCAGGGCCACGCGGCACCCGCAGCCGTCAAGTACGCCGCTGTACATATAAGGTAAATGCAGCCGAAAAGCGCGTGCGTGCGAGTGAGAGAGAGAGAGCGAGAGAGAGAGAGAGAGAGAGAGAGAGAGCAAAATAGGAGAAGAGGAGGTGGAGTGGAAGAAGGCAGAATTCGAGAAAGTAAGATATAAAGTTTTATCGCGGCAACGGCGTAAGGGTGAAGGGGTGGGTGGGTGGAGAGGGGGGAGTCTAGCTCGATGAAAAGTTCCCGCAGCGTGTCGCGCCGGGACCCCGCCGGTGCGTGGCTGAATTCCTTTGCGCGCGCGCGCAGCCCGGGAAGCCAGTATCCCGCACGGAATCTCGCGCGCATCGAAGCTATCTCTCTCTCTCTCTCTCTCTCTCTCTCTCTCTCTCTCTCTCTCTCTCTCTGTCTCTCCCTGTCGCTCTCTGGCTCTCTCTCTCACCCCCTCCCGCTGCCGGGCCGCTGATCGCCGCATACTTTTTCTCGTGCCTTCGCGTTTTACAGTTTACGTGTTTACTCGGCAGCTCGGGGCGCTCATGAGAGCCCGTCTGGCATCCTCAAGGGGTGTTATTAATAATTCACTAGTCAGGAAGAGCGGAGGAGAGAGATCGAGAGAGAGAGAGGGGCAGATGATAGTTTAGACAGGAGATATATATTTTGTCCTAGAAAGAAATTCCTTTTAAAGGCATTGTGCCGGTGACGTGATGCTTTCTAGTGTTAAAAATTTTTGTTAAAACGCAATGGCCGTCCGCAACTTTTATTCGATATCTAGGAAGAAAAATAGCGTATATTCTGTACTATTAATGCGTGAAGTTGTGTAATAGGTGCGTCCACGCACGTGGAAAAATCATACACATGTTTCACACGCGATTTTCTGTCTCTACTGTGTAACATTCGATTTAACAGTGATGCACACCGCGTAGGAAATATTATCAAGTCAGAATCACATAGGAAACATGTAAAATGCAATTTAACGCTTCAGAAATAGTAAAGGAGCTTCAAATTCAAGAAAAAATAATAATATAAAGTTTAGATTTATATTCCATTTCCCGAAATCATTTAACCATAGTGTATTACACGGATTCATTGAGAGCATCAAAATAAGCAATGCAGAAAAATATCGGATGTTTGAGAGAGCGTCGCAGCCACGTAGTACATTTTAATCCAAAATGTTATTTACTCTTATCTTATTGTATATAGAATAGACTATTGTATATAGAATATTGTATATAGAATAGACTGTTGTATAAAGAATATTGTATATAGAATATTTAATATTATTCTATTAAATCTTTCACATACACACACATACATACACTTACGTCGACCATATAAAAAATATAGCCTAGCTAACTTTCCACCATCCCCTATTTCTTTTACGCGGCACATATATGTATATACATTCGTGCACGTGCGACAATTTCGCTATACCGCGATAACGTCGCCCATCGTTGTGGCTCGAAATTTTCACACTTGAATAATTCCAATCGCGAACATGTGGAAACTCGTGAACCTGTTTCTGCAGTCGAAAAAATTATTCCATCGTTAAAGATTTTCAAAATCAAGCAGCCTTTTCTGATTGTTCAATTCGTTGATTTGCTTTTATATCAGCAAAAATGCAGGAGCGCCAACGGCAACCAGCGAACGCGCATTGGTCGAGACAGACACGCGAGTATGAGGGTAGAGCACGAGAGTAACGAGCGAGAAAACGGAACGAAAATCAATTTCGACAGACCGCGTCGTTTGATAATAATAAAAGAAAGCCGCGCGCGCGCGCGCGTGTGTACGTAAGCATACCTGTCTATCGGTGCATAAAACTTTCGACCACCCGATGAAGATTAAGGTCATGGGAGCGGGGGTGATTCCAAAAAACAACGTAGCCCCCCCCCCTCAACCAGCGACGATGAGCGACGCGAATGCTCTCCGTACCCGCCGCTACTCTCTCCCTTCCTACAAAGCTCACCGCATATTTTTGCCCCGAAAAAAAAGCCCGCCTCCGAATACTGCGTCCGGGAAAACACGAGCGCCGGTGTCCCATACGTATGCTACATACACTACTACTACTGTCTACTATGCTATTACTGTCTACTACACTACCACTACCATCCTCCTCGCTAAATCATTCATGAAAAATGTACCCGCGCCGAGCCGCACACGGGCGTACGCGTACAGTGCGCGCCGCGGAATAATGCGGAATAATTCGTATTTCTGTGTGTATGCAGTAACATCTATGTGTGACATTACGAAAAGAGCGAGTAAAAAAGAGAGATAGACTGTCTCGATGCATGTAGGTGTACGTTACGTGCGATGCGCCCAGAGACCACGAAAAGCCTAAGTGTGAGAGCGATCGAGAGAGAGAGAGAGAGAGAGTAACTTATCTGTCCTACACCCCATCCCCTCCTCCGCCACCCTCTCAAGCCCTGCGCGCCGATGTAGCCGGCTGGCTTTGTATTTATCCGAATTTACGGCCCTCTTCCGGTATATAATGCAGCTCGCGGCGAAGCCGCGGCGCGACTTTAATAATTTTCCCATTACTTTCAATTTATATTATACGCAGGGATAGCAGGTCGCGCATCCCGCGGACACGCTACTCCCGCTCGTGTCGCTGTCGCCAGGCTGTCGTGGCAAGTGCTCTCCCCGAGCCGTATAGTATTTCGCGATTTATAACGCGGACGCAGGTTGGCCGCCGACTTTGGACGATCGCGGCGCGAGCGGAGCAGTGGAGAGGGGGGGGAGCTTTGGACGGTTATAAATATAGTTATATTTACGTTCATGCATTTATATACGGCGCAGTACAATACCGTATGCTGGAGCCTTGCGACGTTTTCGGGATGAATTAGCGATTTGATTGAATTGCGGCACGGCAATTGTCTACGAACGATATCCGCGTTATCGGTGACTATCAATCGGGTCTTGAGAGCGGCGACGTCTGCGAAGTTGCGAGGCAGCGTGCGATATATTCATAAGAACGTTTTTGAGAGCCCAAATGGGGGGTGTGAAATTGTAAACTATGCCGATATATCTGTAGAGTTGCTCGTCTTCTGTCATGTTTTGAATTTAAAAAATATATGCGATGATGCTGATAACAATGCAAATCAGTGTACGTTCATGAAACAAGGACGATGATTCCAAGACGAATTCTTGCGCAGTAATCCTTCTAAAACTTTTTACAGTGTACTATCTCCAACTTCCATAGAAATTATTTTATAATTCAAAATACATCCACATATTGCATGTTATTCCAGCCCGTGCGTTGTCTAACTCGCAATTTTTTTGAATTCGCAATTTTGCCAGGAGAGGTCGTGATAACGATTTGACTTATTAAGTAGTTTTTTAATCCTGCTCGTTTAAAGATTTGTCGACAGTTTTCATAGAATTTTTTACAATAGGAAGCGTAAAATTTAATTTTACATTCCATATTTAGAGGGCAAAACGTTATGAAATGAACTTTTAGCCACGAAATTTAAAAAAGTAACATCTTACACCCTCGATAGTGGAATGTAAAATCACATTTACACGTAGTGTTTTCAAAGAGGGAAAAAAACTGTATCCCTCGAGCACGACTACAAGCACACCCGTGTAAATTCGCATTTTACGCTCTAATGTCATCGTCGCCTCCGTATCCGAGGCTTCGCTGATCTTGTACGCGACGATCGCACTAACGCCTAAAATTGTGATTTGCGCCCATGTCGCATAAAATGCCACGATAACATACAACTATTTCACATCCTAAAGTAAGCCGTTAAATTTTAATGACACGATGTCATAAAGCGGTGCTTTATATGCGTGTTGATTATGAAAATGACTATGTTATATAAAATATTGCAATATTGCATAATCCTTTCTTAAGAAATACTCGAGATTTTTGGGTTCAATAAAATTATCTTAAAATGGCTTGATGTTTTTGAGAACTCTGTAAAGTTATGTATAAAAACTAAAAATAAACTAAAAGAAAAAATTCAAACTGCAGTAGTTAACATTTATTTACCTAAAAGACATTCAAATATTTTCTGTTACACTCCCTTGAGATTAACAGTAATATTTAAATGTGCTAAAAGATCATTATAAATATTTATGTCATACTTGTATAATTACTATAATTCAACTCATCTTTATAGGAGGATCATTTAACGATATCAAATTATCAAAGAATATATAATAAATCAAATTTATTATAATATTGAAATTCATATATTGAAACACCACGGTGTTTGTTTATCTATGCTATACGGATTCAATTTCTTACATGGTTTCAATTTAGGTTATTGATAATGTTTACTCGAGTGATTCCTCATAAATTGCCAATTCCCTTAAAAGTATCAGGCAAATACAACAATCGATACATATATATATATATATATATATATATATATATATATATATATATATATATATATACATAGCAACGTTATATAACCTAGAAGCGAGATACAGAGTTGACAGAAACAATAGGGGACAGCGGGATATCTCTATATCTATAGAGGTTGAGAATAAACACGTCCCCGAGAGACACACGTATAGTATGTATAATGTTTTTTCTCTCAAAGAGCCCAATTTTTCGCCATGAAATATCTCTCTCCATCTCTGTCTCTCTCACACTCTCCCTCTCCATCTCTCTCTCGCTCTCTCTCTCTCTCTCTCTCTCTCTCTCTCTCTCTACACACGCCCTCGGGCGCTCTCTCTCTCTCTCTCTCTCTCTCTCTCTCTCTCTATTCTCCGCGAAATTGCACGCGAGTGCCACCCACCCCTCGATCCCCACCTCTCTCGACAAAGAAGCAGCACAGTGCACTCGCGGCGACCGACGTATATACCCATTGCTCACTCGACGAATAGAGAGATAGCGCGCTGGCAATTCGGTCGCGCTTTGCACCCCATGTGTGTGTGTGTGTGTGTGTGAACGCGTGCGCCGATAAAATCTTCTCCGTCTACGTATAAACATGGATCGGGAACCGGACTGGCCGATTGCTTTCTTAAGTGCTTTTTACATCGGCCATACCTCTTTCCGTGCGCTACATCGCCGTTCGGTTAGCCACCGCACCCTGTGTTACCAATATACATATACAGATATACATAATACACGGACAGAGAGTTCGTCGGGTGCTTACAGTCCAACATTTAACCCCGAATTCGTTCGCATTTCAGTCTGGCGCTGTTCCGTTTCGTTGAGTCGAGATTCAGTCGCAAAAGACGAAGCTCCGCGTTTCGATTCGTAAGATTCAATTTGCGATGATACAAAATTTAAACGCGAACGATGAATTATTAACAAACGTTAATTTTTCAGTGACAATTATGCTTTGAGTGAAGTTGTTATTAAACACAGTCGGCGCAATGACGGGTTAATCTAGACTAGGAAATCGAAACTCCACTAGAATAAGAAGTTAAGGATATAAAAATGAACTGAAATATAAAAAATAAACTATTTCGAAACACCTCGTGATAAAAAATTTCCACGAATTAGGCGAAGATTTGAAATATTAGAAATTTTCTTTTCGATCCTTAATAAAAATAATTATTAAAAACATCCTGATAAACTTTAATTAACGAATGTTATTAACTTTAAAACATATATCGGTAGTTTTCGAGCTCGTTAAAGATGAATCCAATAGCCTATGAAAATTCCAAATTCGAAAGGGTAGATTCAACCTAGCGGCTATACACATTGGATTTTCAAATAAAATTTTCCAATCGATTCGACAAATATTATCACAGTAATATATTTCGACTTTATAATAGAAAGCCCTCTGTGGGAAGTTTTTGGGATCGCTGCAAAAGGCTAATCTTACCATTACATGAGGACGATTCAAAACGCTTTTCTTACAGATAAAGATCCACAATTGTGAGCTATGAAATGATATAGTCTTCAGTGATGACGTAAAGATAAGAATGGCATTATTTCCTTAAATAATTAATTCTTATGAAAAAAAAATTTGACACAGTTCAAAGGTCATCAGCTTGAGACTAACATCCATTACGCACTGGGTCGATACAGTTATGTCAAATAATCCATACATATACTGCCTTGGTAGTACGTATATATATATATATATATATATATATATATATATATATATATATACTACTGGATTCTTCTGTCTCTCGTCCCGGGCAACATCTCCAATTTTAATATGTCCATGAATATAATTCGCAGAGATGTATGTAAAATATACGCCCGTAAAAATAAAACTATATATATATATATATATATATATATATATATATATATATATATAGTCGTATATCATCGCGAAGTCGGCTCTCTCATCTCAGAGTACATCGGCGTGGAAGAGCGATTCGGTAAAATAAAATAAACGTGCAAGTATTTGACGTGGGTAATATGGGGAAAAAAAGGCGCGCACGGAGGCCACTTATCTCACTTCCCGTCAAAATGCAAATCCGTAAAACGCGCGATCGCGCGTATAATGCCGCGCTATCGGGCAAAGACAACCGAGGACCCCGCTGGCGACGACGACGCCTTCGCGAAACTCCTCTTATACACGTATGTCTTCGCGCTGAGTTTGCAAGGGGATATATATATATATATATATATATATATATATATATATATATGTGTGTGGAAGCGTCCTACTTTAAATTTTTGCTCCTCGAATCCGTTGTTTTCCATTGCCATTCGGCTGCCTCGCTTGTACGATTGAATATTAAAAAAAAAGCTTGCCTGTTAATGTCTTTACGTTCATTTATATTATACGCATAATGGATAACGATCGAAGGATAAGAAACAGATAATATTGTCGAGTACAATATGATGAGTATTTAAATAAATTTTAATGCGCGTTAAAATCCATCCGTTGAAAGGCGCAATCGTCAATGTATATTGAGATATATTGAGAGCGGCGAAATTAAAATTAATTACGAATCATGATTCCCAAGTACAATGACACCATTATTCCATTATTAAAATCTCGATTCGAATTACCAAAGAATATATAAGCAACATATATATATATATATATATATATATATATATATATATATATATATATATTCAAACGGCGTCTATTATCTCGAATTCTCGATTTCCTATAACGCACACAACTTGAATTTCGTTCGATTCCGATAATATCCTTGGATTTTCGAAGAAACTAATTATGTTCAATCGCCCATATATATATTTATTTAATGCTTCTAGGCAAATATATAAGTCGATATTTGACACAACGTGCGTTCATACTTCGCTTTATTTTTACATTCAGTGGAAATTTGAGCTTGAAAAAGCAAACCGTAATCATGTTCATATTTATAATTAAAATAAATTCCATCACATTCTAACGGAGTCTCCAAGCAATATTAAATGAGAAAGAATGAATTGCGAAGAATGGTTTCGATCTCTGGTTTACGGAACCCGATGAAACATGCGCACACGCAAGCCAGCCGGGATAGCGAATTCAAATTGAATTCATTTTGAATACACGATTTCATCCCCCGGAATTCATTACAACTACTCCGGAGAAACAGATTCTGTCCGTCTTTCTTTTAACGTTTTACGAATAGAAATATTATTCAAAATGAATTACAATTTATTGAGAATTAAAGTGAGTATAATTGAAAAATTATTTCTGAGCAAAAAATGGGCACGTTTCGTTTCTCATTTTGAATTCATTAATGTATTCACTGTGCCAGAATACGTTTTGAATTCTGTATATGAAAAATGAATAAAATTCAATAGTTTTTGAATATTTTTTCAAATATACCTTCAGTATTATATACATTTTATGTGTGTACGAGTGCAGGCGTGCGTGCATACGCATGCGTTTGCGTGTGCGTGCGCGCGTCCGTGTGTGTTTGTCAAATTAAAATCTGACCAAAAGGAAAAAAAAGAACAACGCATGGCTAACACCTCACATTTTATACATCAAAAATAAAGCGTACGCATCCACGTGTCATTCTCATCTGCATAAATAATCTCCTCTTCCTGAACGCAATAATTTCTTTCCGACTACGCCTGCGCTACGCCTTATATAATTTTCAACTTCTTTATAATATATATATATATATATTGTGTTACCGCCCCCCTCGCGCACGTTTAGATTCAATTCGAGCGTGAACGCGATGCAGCAGCTTTAATTGAGTAAGACTAATCCCGCGAAAAAATCAGTTTCATTGCCCATTTTGGTTTCCCCTTCGCATCTCCATATATACAGTTCGCTATTTTTTTTTTGCCCTCGTTCTTCAAATATTTTGCATTTTACATTCGAAATTTAAATGTAAATTGCTTTTGTTGCGTTTAATTTTTAATTAAGTGCACTTTGTGAAATGCTGCATGAAAAAGTCATAACCCTAGAGAATTTATGTTAATCCGGATTCCTGACGCGGCCGCCTAAAACGAACTTAAACGGTCCGAAGGAGTTTCATTAAAAGAATTCGGGGATGGGGGAGAGAGACACGATTTTTACATTTCGCGCTATTATCTAATTTACGAATAAATCCAGATTATTTAATCATTATATTTACTTTATGATACATCTTTAGTAGGATTGCAATATCAGATAATATTGATGATTCCAAAATGGCGTTAATTTCCATCAGGTCAAGATACAATTACGATGCTGACAAACGTATATTATATTGAAAGCATTGCAATGTCTGCATTTATACCACTTTTGGTATACATCAAATATTCCGCAATGCACAACCATATACAATAAATTGAATCCCTGAGCACGAACTCTGTGTGTATATAGAAAATAATCGTTTCGAGCTAAATCTCATCAGCCGATCTATATAATGTGCAGATAAAGGAAATTGAGCGGGCCAATTCTCGATATATAGATATATAGATATATATATATATATATATATATATATATATATATATATATATATATTTACAGAATCGGCTAAAGTAAGCACCGGGAAATAAAGAACAAATGCTCGGGGACCCCTCCGGCAGCACGACCGGAGAGCAAGAGATGGAGAGAGACAGAGAAAGAGATAGAAAGTGTCCATAAGAAAATGACAATCGTATATAGGTAAAGTACGCGGCTTGTTGGAATAATCCCCTTAATCCTCGTTTCTGTATCTATAAATAAACTCCCGCGAATTTGCCTCGTCCATATGCTCCCGTACGCCTGTGAGGGCCGTGAGAGACCGAGAAAGAGGGGGGGGGGAAGGAAGAGGATGAGAATATAATTATAGCAGGAGGCTCGCGCGCGCGATCGATTTAATGGACAGTCGGTGCTAGTCCGTTTAATTCGTTCTCCCCGTCCCTCGCACTTATATCCTCCCTTCATGCACACGAGCCCGATCCCTCTCTCTCTCTCTCTCTCTCTCCCTCTCTCTCTTTCGCTCTCTCTCTCTCTCTCTCTCTCTCTCTCTCTTAACCTTCTCGTTCCGTCCTTTTTTCCCTTCCTCCACTTTCTCGAGAAACGGCGTTCTTCGCGTGTACCTACGGCAAAATTCTGTATTCGCGCGCGCGCGCGCGTGTGCCTGCGCAGTAACGACCAACGCGACTCGCAAACCATATAATTCCGTATACATACCGGCTGTCAATTAAAGTCGGAGGCGTTTCCGCGACCGCGCCCAATATACATAAGTCCATTGCCCTTTGTTTTTATCTTTCGTCCGATTTTGCGCAGAGCTGGCGGGTAGAGGAGCGACCTCGCGCTTTCTCCGGTCGCCGAGCCCGACGCCTGATCGGCGCGTGTACGCGCGCAAGCATATCGCGTACGCACAGCAGTTTCGCGGCGCGTCGGACTCAGTGAATTATTGCGCTTTGCTCGAAATACGAATAAATATATGCGCGTGCATTTGCGCGTATGCGTGAGGCAGGCGAATGTCGTCCATGCGTTCACCGCGCGTTCTGGGCAATTTCACGCCGAAGATGGAGGTTCGGAGACATATAGTCGATCGTTGCTTCGATAAGTGTGATTACGTGAATTTTTGCATATAAAGAAAAGATTATCCATATATGTCAATGGAAAATTGGACTTAATTATAAGATTATTGATGATCAAGTAATAGTGCAGATGATCAAGTCTTAGAAAAATGGAAAATACGTGGTATTATGATTCAAATTACCTATTTTTTCTAATCAAATAATAATCTATTCTATTGTATTAAAAAAATATACATGAACAGTAAACATATGTTATGAATTTTTAAGATGCCCCGAAGATTGTTTACCGAAATTGGTTTAGTTAAATACAAAAGCTGTAAATTTAATTAATAATTTTATCGGGCAGACAGTCTTTATACAATAATATACTATACTAATATATAATGACAGTTAGACTATCCCTGTTTATATTTACCCCCGTATAATCTAAAATGAATGTCATTACTAAAAAAATTCAATTCAAGTAAAGCACAACCTGACTGCCCCCACCACTTTTATTTACTTTTGATATCGTCCGACGTTTCGAACAGTTCCGTTTCACATCTTCAAGGGCTAAACTGAAGTAAAAGCCTAGCAGATTTTTACCTACTAAATTATCCAATTCTCACCTCACTAAATAAATTTAAACAATATCAATCGAACTCATACCTCTCTTAATTTTAGATGTAAAAGAAAATTTGATTTTAATACATAATTTTATATTAACAAAGCATGACAAGTGTTGTCCAATTGAATTTACGATTACAAACGAATATTTACACGGATTATTCATATTACGATTCAATTCATAGTATTATCTTAAAACCAGATAGTAATACAATATTTAACTCGTATTTTGATTGCTGACGGTCCTATCTGAAAATGTGCAGTAACATACAGAATATGGATTCAAGTTTTAGTGAGACGTCTTAAGTTGTAACTTTGAGTTGAATCTTTCTCATTAAAAATTAGAGCTGGCCCGTCCATTCGAAAATTGAATATAAACCAAGTTTCTCCTTAGCAGTCGATGTTTCGATCGTATTTTTTCGGCATTTCAATTATATATAATTATATAGTACTATTGCCATGCAGGTGTGGTGTGATTATGCGATGGAAAGCAAGTCAAGCTGGAATTTTGAAATTGCTTTTCGGAGTGCCGGACTCGAGTAAAGTTAGCATAATCGGGCGCATCCGCGTAACCGAGTTGCGACATGCAGATTTTGGCTTTAAATCTGTTACTTACCATATGTAAGTAACAGCCTAAAACCTACACACCGGCAATTCAATTTTGAGCAAAATTTTATTTTTATTTCTTTGGGAGATTGTGGATGAGTTTATTTTATATTTCAATATTTTTCCAAATTTTTTCATTTCATCTTTTTACTTTTCATTTAACATCAACGTTTTTTTTAACATAATTATTATATCAAAATTTTTTTATATCCCGAAAGAAAATTTATCTACCAACGTTGTCACATGCAATGCGAATTGATCATATGTGTTTTCTTTTACTATTAGAACTAATAAAAGTCATTGGGTGAAATATTCATGCATCTGTTTGAATATTTTCTTTTCTTATATAAATGATAGATGTGGTTTTTTCAAAAAATGTCCAATTGTCAAATCGGTTTATTGACATTCAAAAAATCAAAATGAAGCGGAACAAAAATCAAACTGAACGCGGATCAAAGCGTACTCTGAAAAATTTCACCAGAGTTCATCGACTCGGTGTTACAAACAATCAAATTTACACAAATACATAAAAAATACATCAATCAAATTTAACAGATCGGTAAATATTTCGCCTATTACGCGGCCTATTTTTTATATACATTAAAATACTCAATGATTTAGCAGTAAGTAGATTTTGCACTTCACCAAATTTAGAGGGACTTGAATTTTCAACATTTTCACGAAAAAAAGCAATTTTCTGCATTAATTATATCCTTGGATCCCGAGCTAAGCCGAGAACAGAGACGCTAATACGTTATAATATATATATATATATATATATATATATATATATATATATATATATATCCCCCGACTACGGGCAAGCAAATAAACAATTACGACGAGCAAATAGAAAGAAAGAAAAATTGAGTGTCGAGTGCAAAGGGAAGCGAGAAAACAAGGGAAGTGGGAATGGCGAGTGCGGGAGAGGAGGGGCGAAAAAAAGCACGGAAAAAGGAAGGAACGTGTGCATATATATATATATATATATATATATATATATATTTAGATGTATACATATATATGCGCGAGCGCGCGAGAAAAGAGGTAAAGAGAAGGTAACCGCGCGCCCGCTCTGGAAAGCGCCGGAGGCGGGGCACGTATATGGCGCCTGACAAAGTCGACTTTGAAGGGAGTGCGAACCAGGCGAGCCACGCGCCGGGGAGGAACGGAGAAAGTGAGACCGATTACACACATACAGACACGCACACGGATATGCGTTATATATGGATATATGTATATACGTATATAAATCTATATACTCTCGCATCGGACCGAGTTTTCAAACTCGCTCTTTTCCATGACGATGTGGGCGCGCCACCCCAACGCTGCCACCCTCCTCCCCGATCCCATCAGCCACGTACCGCGCGAGTGTGGAGCGCGCACGTTCGATTGCGTTTGCCGAACGGAAGGATTTCTGATGCGTATATATATATATATATATATATATATATATATATATATACATACATATATATAACTACGATCATATAGTTCAACCCGCCTCGCCAGCTGGACCATTTATCTTCTTGGAAAATATTTCCAGACGCCTGCATGGTTCTTTTCATATATATATATATATATATATATATATATATATATATATATAACCCAGAATTTTTACACCTACGCTGTGCTTTAGTTCTGTTCTCGTGATTAACGAGAGCGCCTATGGCAATCATACTAACAGAATCTGTAACGCATCGCTCACGGGAAATTAGACAAATTCTGCTTATTCGCGAGGAACGATTGAGCTACAGCTCCGTGCGCCGTCCGTATAAGATTTCGCTGTCGATCGAGAGCGCTCGATAGCTCGAGGATCGAGGAATGGAGGAAAAGTGTAAGATTGCAAACTCTATTTGCGCGTCGAACGCTCGATGATTCTGGGGCGACCGTTTCATTCTCTGGTTCCTAATTCCCGTATGAGTATGGCTAATGATTTAGGGACGACGTGCAAATCAATACTCGAAGCGGTAGAAAAAAAACAATAAAAAAAACGAAACGATGGAAAAAAATACATTAACAAATATGGTGAAAAGTGAAAAAGGCGAGAAACTGCGTTAGGAATTGATAATTCAGATATATGAGATTAGTTGAGAACCGAGCCGAGTACACGTTTAATTATATAGAGATAAAGAAAATACAATTACTTCAAAAATTTGTAATGTTGATTATTATTGTTATATATATATATATATATATATATATATATATATATATATTTCACGATCGGACAAAAGACGCTATCATTTTTTTTCTTTTAATACAGTGAAACAAGCGCAAAAATAATCATATTAAAAGTAGTGCTGTTTTGTCTGGAGTCACGCAAATTTCTCACTCACACAGCCCCAGCAGGCTCGACAGAGGTCATGGGACAGGACGAATTTTCCTCGTAGACGCCCACATAAGGGTCTGTCGCATTATGCGATTACTAATGTACACATGCGTACGTAGTGACGCCAAATCGTACAACATACCGCGAGCGGCGGGCTCTTATCGTGCGGCACGGCTACACGGGATACGCGGATAATGAACGAGGGATGACTCACATTGGATTGGTGGAGTTCCAATATATGTCCGGCAGGCGGGAACAGGTGGCCTCCCGGGGGAAGGCCTCCATCACGGCCAGCAGCAGGAGGAAGAGAATGAACCAGGGCATCACGTCCGGCTGAATCTTGAGGCCGTTTGCGTAGCACTGCACGGGACGAAGAGAGCAGGCTCGGCGAGCCTTGGGCCACCTGGAAAAAGACGGCAAACAAATTTCTCTTTTATTATATGCGTGAAAATTATTTATTTATATATATATATATATATATATATATATATATATATATTGCTTTGGGATATATGTTGCATCCATATGTCATGCAAAATGGAGGACTGTGCAATTTTCAAAGTAACAACGTTGTTACGGTCATCCACTAGTTTAACTGTAATGACTGCCTTCCTACCGAGTCGTTGTGTATTCTTTTTAACTTTATAAAAGCAACAATAAAATTAAAGTTAACTAGAAGCCGCCCGCAAATGCATATTTTAAGCGCTTGGACGCAAAATTCCGCCAAGCGTAGAAATTTAATTACTTACGTTGTACATAATTAGAACAAAAAATTTTATACAGTTTCCAAATTTCTAAACAAAAAAAAAAAAAAAAATATTATAAAAATACATGAAAGTTTTTTAGTGTATCGGATTAATGTTTTATAAAAATAAGTACTAATGATGTCTTAGTATTCGTAACCACTTCAGCCTTAAAATTTTTTATACCGAAACTCGTGCACAAGTCATTTTCATGATACTGTAATCACATTATTTTAGTCTGTATATAGCTCGTTTATTTATCAAACCGAAAAAGCGCTTGTTTTTCGTGCTGGAGTTTCGCTTTTTCGTTTAGAGTACATTGTGAGAATTTGCGAAGGATATTTATTACACCAGTAGAGTTTTATAATTTTATTTTCATGAATTTCTACTAACTATAGATTTATATTATATTTATTACTGTCGTTGCTATATTTAAAACATTCGTGATTCGCCGTTAATTTATAATTTTTCGTTAATTGCGTAATTGCAAATAACGACAATGTCTCAATTAGTTCGAAAATTGACGTAATGAACCTGTTTCGCGTACAAATTCAATGCTGACGAATTCTAAAGGTGGCTTTGGAAAAGAGTCAACGGCGCGCAGATCAAAAGCCCGGCCCGGGGCGAAAGCGAATAAAAATTGAAAAAGAAGCCATCCCACCCAAACCCCCTCCCCCACATCGACGCCGAATTAACCGCCTCATTTTTGGGGTCGTTCGCAATTCCACGACTACGCAAAGCGAGACGCATCCTAATTACGACGTATGCATGCCCCCCCCCCGCCCCGAGTGTAAAGACGAGCACGCAATCAGCGCAAAGCCAAACGCGCAGTTTGCTGAAAGTGAGCGAGACAGTCCTATATCTCGCCCGTTTCTTTTTCTCTTTTATGCCGATCTTCTCCGCACTCCCCGGCCATCCCTTCCCCGTACTCTTTCTTCTCCCCCTGCCGCTGTTTCTCCTCCTCTCTGTTTCATCGGAGGTCCCGGCGGAGTCGGAAGAAAGCAAACAGTTTCACTTTTCACCGAGTGATTTGTATTACACGGGTAGACGGTAGGCTAAATAAATCACAGCTATACATTTTCGCGGCCCGAGATGCAGCTCGATTCCAGAACTATCGGTATTCGCAAGAGGTTGGAGGGGAGGGGGGGGATAAAGTCGTCGCGACTCGAATGAGATGCAAAGCTTGAGAAAGAGAGAGAGAGAGAGACAGTACGAAGAACGAGCTACAAAAAGAAACGAGTAGGAAAAGTGAGAAAGATGGAAGAAGAATAATAAGGGATATCAAGAAGCAATGATCGAAGCGTTAAAAAAACTAAAAAGACGAAATTATAAATATAGTATATAAAGTTCAAATATACTGGAGAATAGATTAATGGGTCTATGGGTAAGAAGGGGAAAGAGAATCTGGCAAAAAAATCCATCGTTCTCAGACGGGTGTAAAGAACATTTTTCAATAATATTAAATGAAATATCTATCAATTTACCATATCCTATTTATAGCACAGTTTGCATTTTTGTAAAAAGTGAAAATTTGAAAATCATCGATTATATTTTCGATGGTTTAATCGAAAATGCGATTAATAACATTATTAAGGTGATTCCGTCGAATACGCCCTCTTAAAGCGGAGGCACTGGCCGAATCAAGCAGACTTTCTAAAAAAATCCATGTTTACCTCCATAAGTTACGATGAATAATTATAAATATGAAAATTAATTTTTTTTTTCATTACACTTTGCATATTTACCCTACTAATTATTGAAGGAATTGAAAATCCAAATACTCAATGTGCACTCTAGGATGAGATTTAAATGTTGATGGAACCACCATAATTGCAACCGAGTTCTTTATAATTACAATGGCAATCTCTGCATCGTTTCGTAACTGGCACTATCCACACATGACGAGAACTATTTTCTGTCATATTGTACTGTAAATGGCACTGTGCAGATTGCGATGATTATTTCAATGAGCTTACGATATATTTTCGAGCGCAACAGAGAGATTATCTTTTAATGAACAGATTAATTAGATCGATAAGAAAATAAAATTCTTTTGTCCCGCAACTAATTAAAACAAGTAACTTCAAAAAATGCTTTTTTGCATGTTTTATTAAGTCCAATATTTATGTAGGAAATATGAAAATCTAGCCAATTCCTCAATTTATTTATTGTAACTAGAATTTACTTTTTTTATATTACACCAAATTAAGCAATTGAACTTTTAAAAAAGTGTAAAACTTATAATGCGCAATATTTGAAACCGATGTTAATCGTGCCGTATGCGTTTCGCGCATGCGATTCAACTGCGGCAAAATTTTCCATTTAAAACTGTTGAACTGGAAATTGAAAACTCGACAAGAATCCGATGCGGATACAGCGAAAGACGGCTAAGAGAAATGAAAAAAAAAAAAAAATTATAAACTGCTTTATCTCATCGGTTCCGCAGTCGGAGAACATAATGGATCTGTAGAGGAAATAATTAAGAGCCACTGCGATATAGGGGGCGGGGAGGGGCAAATGTAGTTTTACGAAATTCAGTAGAAACAGTCGAGTGAGCACGGGCGTTGAGAGGTACAGGCAGAGAGTCGGAGAGCGTGAGGGAGGGGGCGGGGTAGAGAGTGGGAAAAAGAGAGAAGGATAGAGCTGTGCGTCGACTCGGCTGCACCCCGGGAGGGCTATAAACGTCGAAGACTCCGCATCGGAGCTACATATCAAGAGATACGGGGGGGGGGTAAGAGTATATAGGAAGGAACGCGCGGCGCGCTCGTTCACTCGTCAAGGAATCTACTCGAATACGAAGAAATGCAGAGCGCAGACGTAGACTCGCACGCACACTCAAGTATGCGCGTACGTATACGCACACGTGCGCAGATATGGAAAAGTCGAATGAAGGGATGCGCGAGTGTGGCCCTCTGGTCCCCCCACTATTTCTCTTTCTCTCTCTCTCTCTCTCTCTCTCTCTCTCTCTCTCTCTCTCTCTCTCTCTCTCGAGACGACGGCACTAAATTGAACTTGGAGGGAAATCGAATTTCTCCCCGTTTGCCCGTGTGCTTTCAGTGAGCGATTAATTTGCATTATTTTTCCCCGTCTATTTCGGTCTTTCGAGAAGGAGAGAGAGAGAGAGAGAAAGCGGAAGAGAGAGATAGACCGTAGGACATTTAAATGCGCCTATTTTTCTCGAAATATGATCTGGAATGCGGTTACAGCCTGTTTTCTCTATATAATAAAAACAAGAACAATCTTATTCTTAATAGCTCTATAAACAACCGTGGAAACAATACATGGTATTTGATGACATTGTTCCATAATGTCATCAAATTAGTTGACAATTGAGTATATTGCAATACATTACTTCTTTATCAAGTATTATCATATAATATTAAAACTCGTATAAGTATAGTAAAACAGTTGCGACGAGTCAGTTATTTAGTCATACGAAGAATCTTGGATCTGTTCTGGGATAAATTAAAATGGCTTCATCAATCGACTATGGATCAAGGTGAATAACAGTTGAAGGTGAACATTAAATTAAAAATGGAATAACGCGCGTTTTAGAACTACATCTGGTAATGGAGAAATTTTAACGAACAGATAATGAACTGGAAGATTGTAAATTTTCAATCAATTTGACAGCTAACCATTGCGCATTATTACTAATAAGCGAGTGACAAAAAAAAAAAAAAAAAAACGTAAATTTCTAACGCTAACGGAAGCGTTCGCGCACTTAATGATCCTGCCGAGCGAACGAACCCCCGCACCGAATAATCCCTTCCACCCCGTCGAAAAGCTTAAATATTAAGATCGTATCATTGATGCGATAACGATGATCGTAATCTGTGCAATATGTTGCGAAAACATCAGCTGCCGCTTGCGCTGCTGCTGCGGCTGCTTCTGCTCCTGCTGCTGCGGGGAACGACGTTCCCACCGCCGGCACCCCAACACTACGACCCCCGCCCGCCCTCGCTTTAATAGCCCCCGCCTAAACTCCCGCTTTCACGGTCGTAACAACCGCGGAACCTCACGCTCCCTCCTCCCCCCCCCACCCTCGGTGTTATATTTCACGCAAAATTGGCCTTCTCTTCCCCGCGCGTCTCGCGCGCTCCTATCGTCCCTCGAACCCTCCCCCCCTCCCCCCTCCGCGCCCTTGGAAAGAGGCCGCAGACTTTACACTTTTTTAATACGTAAAATGAAGGCTCGGTGTTTGAGTTTGATGAATTATTTAAAGAAGAAAAAAGTGCACGAGCATCGCCATACCGCTACCTATCTATCCGTCTCTCTCGTTAAGCGAGAGCATAAAATGAAAATATAATTATCGAAGAATTTCTTTAATAAAGAAAAGTTATTAATCATCGTGTAAGAGCAAAATTTTTTTCGAGGAATTCGATATTATATGTATAAAAAAAGTACATCAAAGTTTTAATATAAAAATTACAAATATAGGGTTTTTTTTATCATGCGGCTATACTGTAAGAATGGTGTAATACCCGTTTAATCCGGAATTTTTAATGCACTCGTAATTAAAAAGAGTCCGTCGATAAGTGAGAAAATATATTTATCCAATTAATGAATTTTACGGGAAAATTTTATGAATGGATAATTAAGGATTTATGAAAGTTTGAAAAAGACATAAAAAGGAAGTTGCAAAAGTAATTATTGCAATAATATGTAAAGGATTTAAAATTATTTAATTAGATCTAGCAGGACTGAACTTTTAAGAAATTCAAAGAAAAAAGGTATTTTTCACTTCTACAAAAGTATACCTATAAATAATAAATCTTCTACATTGTCAATTTGAAAATTAAAGGATTCATTAAAGTTATTTAAATATCAATTTTCAAATTATTTACGCAATACGTAGCCTATTTCAAATAATTTTCACGAAAGTAAAAGTTAATTATTATGATTAATACAGTCATGATATTGACGGAATGAAATTCGATGCTAATAATACATGATTAACGAGGATATTATGCTTTTCAAGTTATTTTATCAGTCCATCCATTATTCAATCAATCGATTTCTTCTTCTTTTTTTTTAATCCGCTGTTCCCAACTAATGGAAAAAGTAAATACACCGTACTTTTGTATTTAGGAGGAAAAAAGGTGTGTTTCAAAACTCACCTTAATATCCTAAATAACCACGTGGTCAAATAACCGGCTTCGGTAAGATATACGCTTGAAATTTTGCGGAAAAAATCCCGTTTATTGCTTTACAAAAAAACAAAAAAAGAAAAGGAAAAACTAACGTCCCCCAAGGCGTTCTTGGTATTGAGAATGGCGTTATACCGATTCATCGGAGGATATTCGAGGCACACGCGCTACAGAATCTCGATATCCATTTGCGTGGCGCGGGCATTGTAAATTATTCAATACCGCGAGCATCGAATTTATTCGCGTTCTTCGAATATTGATAAGCTTAAACGCTTTTGTCTTATAAGCTTTTTTTTACTCAAACAAATCTTCGACGATCGATCCGAAATATTCAAATGTATCAATATTATGAGCAGAATCAATTTAATCTCTCGAGTTATCGATTATTCGGGGGGATACGAGACGATTTCTATCTTCTCTTACGTCCTCCATTGTCAGGGGCATAATGGTGGATCGTCAAGTAGTAAAGGAAAAACGCTGTAAGACAAATAACCAAGATCCTAAGAAGAACGTCCATTTATATTTTTAGACTTCTTATTCAAAGAAAATTGCGATTAACTTCATACTTTGTATTTTAATGGAAATTTATTATAAGCCGGAACTGATATTCTTGACTATCCTCAATTATATCTCGTCGAAAAGTTCGATCAGTTAAGGGAGTCAAAGTCGACCGTACGCGAATCCTTACATTTTTCCCGATGAATCCCGCCTCGCGTAAATCCACATACACGCGAGAGCCCAATGCTCTTAGGAGCCGCAAAGAAAATTCCCCCTCCCCAATGCCAGGATCAAAAAACATCCGTGCCCGGCTGCATTCGCGCTGCACTCAGACGGCGGAGAAGGTAGTCAGAGTACGTGTGTGTATAAGAGAGAAAGAGAGATGAGAGAGAGAGAGAGAGAGAGAGAGAGAGAGAGAGAGAGAGCGAGCGAGGGTTCAGACGGCAAAAATCGCGGTGTCCTTTGTGTATACGTATACAACGCCCCGTCTTCCTATCCGCAGCCGCCCGCTGGCTGGTCTGCTCGCTCGCTCGTGCATGTCGCGCGCGCCCGGCGCTCGCAACGGCGAGCGCATGCGGTGCATCGGCTTCACGGGGAGTCGTTGCGCACTCCTCCCTATCCCTCCTCTCTCTCGCCCCCCTCTCTCTCTCTCTCTCTCTCTCTCTCTTCCTTGCTCGCCGCGTACACCACCGGCACTCGAGGCCGCGCGGGTAGTTTTAACCGGATCTTTATCAAAGCATAAATTTTCACGGGTGGAAAAAGGAAGGGAGGGGGAGGGAGAAAAGAGGAGGGCGAGAGAGGGTCCTCACAGGAACGTAGACAACCCTATGCCGTCTATTGGAGACCTACCTCTCTCTCTCTCTCTCTCTCTCTCTCTCTCGCTCTCGCAGCATTCAAATGAACTTACCGCGCGCCTACACTATATATATATATATATATATATATATATATATATATATATATATATATGTTTGTATGTATGTTTGTATGTATGTATGTATGTATGTATGTATGTATGTATGTATGTATGTATGTATGTATGTATGCACGCGCCACGCACGCAAAAGGGAAAAACAAGAGGGGGAACAATCGCGCGACATAAACACGCGCGCTAACTCGCCGACGCGAATTCAATTTTCGTTAGCTCGGTCGGCAGCTATGGGAGGAGGGGAGAAAAGAGAACCCGGCATATCTGTATACAACGACCGCGGGGCCGCAAAGACCCGACCCTTCCTTTTATCGGTGCGCTCTAATGTTTTGGATTTGGTTTCCTGCTCTCTCTCTCTCTCTCTCTCTCTCTCTCTCTCTCTCTCTCTCTCTCTCTCTCTCTCTCTCTCTCTGACTCTATCTAAATAAAAGTGTATAAAAAAATCTAGAAATTCATAGATTTCTTCTTTATTTTTTCGTCAACATTTCACGCAATTCAAAGTCGCGTGTTAAGGATAAAACGATTTATTGCGCGAAACGAAGAATCAGGATAAGATATTGTCCGCCGTGAAAATTCGATAGAGATGTTCGATGTCTGTTGCGAATTTTGTTCACGATGAATTAACGGAAGGATTTTTATGTTAATTTCCAGAGACTGGATATAAACGGCCTGATCCGCACTACAAATAGCATACGATTGTACGGATTGAAAGATATCGAGAAAAAGTGGGGAGGGGGTCAAAGGACTTAGCGGAATTAAAAGTTTAATGTTCTTAAGGTATTCTGAGAACATTTTGGGACTTTTGTCATTTATTTTGGGGTAATATAAATACATACGAGTAATGCAATGTTATTTCTTGATGTCATTCTTTGCGGTATCTTATTCACCTTTGAGTGACTGACTAATACCGACGCGAAATATAGATGAACTTATCAATATATACATGTAGTATAATACAGTCTTTCTAAATATATATATATATATATATATATATATATATATATATATATATATATCCAACATCAGTAGTAAAAGAAAGTTTCGAACTAGAAAAAAAATTAAAGATCGCCGGCTATTTATAAATACACAGCAAGCTTGCTAAAATCGCGCAAATAGATAAACAATCGAGTTATTCTAATACGTGCAAGTTCTCGGACAAAACAATTTTACCCACAAAGGACATACATACAGCTTTTTAGCCGTACGTACGTCGTGTGCGCGAGACTATATGTAACTTCCTCGCCAGCTATGAATATGCAGCGAACGAACGAGAATGTTTTGTATGAAAATCAAATCCGCTATGAATATATATATATATATATATATATATATATATATATATATATATACGTTCGTGTTATTTGATCGGTGCGTTGTCAAGGGATTTATCTCGAGCAGTGATTTACAGTTAGCCCATTATTCGTAGAAAGATAATCAATTCGGCTGTACGATCAGCGTGAAAATGATGAAATAATGAAAATAAGGAAACGATGGACGGAACCCACCAATTCGCCATCGACAATGGATCCGAATATATTCAGAAAATTTAAAGGAATACCCGCACTTCTCATGGACTACTGCAGAATCGCGAAAAATACGATAAGAGTATTCTTAAATCCACAGACTATGCGTTCGTCAATTGGTCGATGGAATGCCGCTAAACGATATCTTGACACCGGAAAGACGCGAATGAATATCAGGAGGCCAACAATGATTATTACTGTCCAAACTTTGAGAAATCACAGGGTAACGCGAGCACACGGTACAACCACCACAAAAAAAAGTCCGACGTAATTTTCCACAAATTACAAGATTTCTCGAATTAATTAAGCACGACAGCAGAGCGCGTTAGACAATTTCTACCCCGCCCACTGCTCCAACCAAATGAAATCCCGCAACTCGGATCTTGAGCTGTATATATATATATATATATATATATATATATATATATATATATATATCCAAATTTCCATGATAATGCCCAAAGTTTCGTTCGTCCCCCCCGTTCTATGCAACCTCACGAAATTCCAACTTTTCATCCAGCCCGAGACTTAAAGCAGCAAAAGAAGCTCTCTAGTTAGTCTTTCTCTTCCACCCCCCATTCCACCTCGTCTTCGCTCTCTCCAACCGACATCCTTGCGCGTGTCTCACAATGTACAACGGTGACATAAAGCTCCGAGAAAAACGCGCGCTTTGGCTTTTCCGTCTTACACACGCGCACACAGTCACTCATACACACACACACGCGCGCGCGCGCGCGCACGCATACCGATAGACAAACAATAACTTAAAGAGATCCCAAAGACAAATTGCACAAGAAGAAGTATACTCACTTTTTCGAAGCGACGACGAGCGAGGCTGCTGCGCGGCGTGTCCGGGATTTACCGGGCACACGCGATGAACGGAACGCGCACAGACGCGGGCACTGACGTTACGGCGAGAAACAAAAACAACGGGCAACGAAAGGAGACACAACAACAACAATAACAATAACAACAATAACCGCAGCAACAAAAAAATCACCGAGCTCGCGGACGTATCGCGAAAACAAACGCACGCGCGATCCTTCGAGCCGTGCGACGATTCCTTCCTCGACGACGGTCCTCCGTCTGCCTCCTCTCACACGCCCTCCTGGGTTTTGGAGCACGGAGAGAGAGCGAGAGGGATGGCTGCGAAATTTGCCGTCTGTCTAACAACTCTCTTCTCGCGCTCTCTCTCTCCTTCGTAATTTTTGACGCTCTTTATTGCCTCGTGCAACGAGCGATATTACACGCTGAGGCAGTGAGGGGCAAGAACGCCGGGCGGCTCCTTCTCCTTCTCTAACTCCCTCTCCCTCCCTTTCCTTCTCGTAGTGGCGAGGCGAAACGCGAGACGTACGCTATATATATATGTATGGCTTATATAGCGTTCCCGCGTGCTTTGATTTCGTTCCTCTCCCTTTGCGCCTGGTCCTTTTTGACAAACCGGTCGAGCGTGGCCAGCGATAAGACGCTGCTGCAGTCCACGCCGCTGCTGCTGCCGCTTTTGCTGCTCCCGCTGGTCCTGGAGCCAATTTTTGCGCACAATCCACGCTGGAAGGCGCGCCGTTCGTTCAAACTCGCCGATTATCACGCACTAACAATACACGCGTATATATATATATATATATATATATATATATATATATATATATATATATTTCTAAGCTCGGACACTGTTGACACTGAGCGATCTACCGCACTCTGACGATTCTTACGGCACTATATATTTATATTTATATTTATATTGCAGACCAGCCTGCGAAGCACTGACACAGCACAATTAACGGAGATATATGACACTTTAGACCCCCGTGGGGGAGGGGGGTGGATTCGCCGAGTCGGAAACGCACAGAAAACGGCACCCTCTTCCCATTCACACTGTACCGGAGCACTCAATTATCAATCGCGCACAGCACTCGGATCCACGGGGCTTCGGCCACCATGCACTGATTACCCTCGCCTATTAAACATTCGGCGAGGCATTCAAAAAATTACGGAGAGACGCGCCGCGGGAAGGGGAGCAGGAATGCTAGAGCGAGGCCTCTCTCGATCCCATGCGCATGTAGCCTGGACGCAGGAGCACTTACAAACGAACGGTGCGCGCCGGCTTTCCTTGTCGCACTGGGGCAGGGTAGGGGGCGACTAACGCCGGAATTGGCGCGTACGTACGAAGTAGCCGGTGCTGCAGAATCGCGTAACTGCACTACTACTACTACTACTACTACTACTACTGCCGGTCGGCGAAGGGTGGACGGGTGTTAAGAAGACCGCCGTAACCAGAAACGCGAAAAGAGACTGGGGGGGGCGGCGGAGCGGGGGTGAGAGTACTGCGAATATATCTATACGGACGCGCGCGTACGTGTACGAGGCCGCGAGCGGACACGACGGGCGAGCAGCTTATACGGACGTGTGCGCGCGCACACGGACACGGACACGGACAGGCGCGCGCGCGCGCGCGCGCTCGTGTGCGCGACGAAATCGAGGCGAGCACCGCAGCGCGCGGGCGAAGGATCCCGCGAAGGTTGATGCGCCGCTGCTCCCCGAGCACACAGCGCACGTGGATATCCTTCCTTTCACTCTCCCTCTCTTATCCTCCGCCCGTGGACTCGGCGCGCGTACTGTGCGCGGGTGCGCGCAGAGCCGGGGGGTCCGCGCGAGCGATACCGTCGCGGAGACGGGCAAGGCGCGTGACAGTGACAGAGAGAGGGAGGCGGTATACGCCGCACGCGGCGAGGATGACGATGATCGGGCGCGTGCTCCTCGTGCACGTGCGCGCGGGCGCGCAGTCGAGCCGAATGGAAGAAAGGCACTGGGGGGGGAAAGGGAGAGAACGCCTGTTGTCACGGCGGCAATTTCGAATCGCGACGCGCGATTGCTGATGCTGCTGCCGATGCGTCTGCTACTGGTGCTCCTCCTCCTCCGGCTCCTCCGCGTCCTCTTCTTATTCTTCTCGTTTGCACTCTCGCTGAGCAGGTGGCCCGGGGGTGGGTGGGCGAACCACCTTAGGACGAGAAGACCGTGCGATTTCGTATATTACGTAGAACGGCGTATATGCGCGCATGTATATATATATATAAATATATACTTTTGTTTATCCTCGACTTCGCGATCGCGTATATATGTATGAACGTATATATATAAAATATATATAATTATATATATATTTCGTATGTGTACGAGATTCGCCGGTAATCTATATATGTATATACATATGTATACATATAGATATCTATATATAAATGTATGTTTACACTGGGGGTGGACTACTGCCGATGCTACTGCTGCTGCTCGCTCGTCCGTTGGCGGGCTTCGAATGAAGCGGTGCTCTCCTCGGCGCCGCTGCGTCCCCCACGCTTTCGCCCCGTCTTTCGCGCTCCCTCTATCTATCTCGCTCTCTCCCTCCCTCGCTCGCCTCGTTCTACACCCGCGGGCGGCTCGGGGGCTCACGCTCTCTCTCTCTCTCTCTCTCTCTCTCTCTCTCTCTCTGTATCCCTCGTCCTCTCCCGCTCTCTCCCTCGGTCCGTCGGTGTGCACACTCCTCGCCGCGGCGCGCACGCTCTCTAAACCCGCGCCGCGCCGCCGCTCTCCCTATCGCTCCCTCGCGCTACCGCGTGTCCTGGCTATACGTACATGTACATACATACATATATATTCCTCTCACTCTCGCGCTCTGTTGCCGTTGACCCTTTCGCACTGCACGGCGCTCTCTCTCTCTCTCTCTCTCTCTCTCTCTCTCTCTCTCTCGTCCCCCTCTGACCTTCCATACAGTTCCACATTCGGAAACCGAAGGGATTCTATGTACTCTGTGTAGGAGACCGGGGCGGGTGAGGTGCACGTATCGGGATGCCCGGTTCGATACGACGGTGGTGGTGTACCACCGTCCCCTCCGCGCCGGCCCCTTTCCGAAATACGGAAACCGGTAGCAGAGGATTTTCGCCTTTAGTTCTATAGTCGAAGTTACACTCGCACCCCGGCAACGGTGGTTGGGGGGGGGGGGAGTGGACGAGTCCTGCGCGAGAAAGCAGGGATCGGGCTCGGTATACGCCAGCGCCCTGTGACGATGGGCGCTGTACGCAAGGTACCGATTGATGCTTCATGTGTCCATGCAGGCGTAGAGTATGATCCCCTGTCTCGGTTTCGATCAAAATAATTATCTAACCATTAAGGCGCGCCATTGCTTTTATAAGAACGTTGAAAACCGTTTTGTTTCTCGATCTCAGTGTGTTTCGCAATGTCAACCAGATAAGAATTCATAGATTGGACGTAGCAGCGCATTCGCGGGCAATAAAAGCAATTACGTGAAAGGAGCTCGTCCTAAGCTTCCATAACAATTTGCCGAATTTACCTGCTGCAGGTGGCTGTAACACGCGAATCCTTTGAATTGCATTTTGCTTTCCTCAGTACCGCGCGGCTGGATGAGGAATAGATTGCAAATTAGCTTGGCTTTCAGCATGTTAGTAGAGTTGGGAACTTTGTGATGCTCGAAGTCTTTTTTTCAGCCTTGGGCCGGACTGACTGCACGAGCCGAATTCGCCGTTCAGTGGTTCCAGTTGATCAATCTTCGCGAACATTTCAGACGTTCGATTGGATGTGTTCAAAGATCAAAAAGTGTTGAATATTTGAACGTTTCAATCGTGTCTCAATATAAGAATAATTTCATTAGTTGACTAGAACTTCTAATAGTTGGGATAAAAATCTAAATTCTTCCATTTCTATGTTTCATTTCTTAATTGCTAAATAAATTCTAAGTTTCTTTCTCTTCAAATTCTCATTTCGAATTCTATCATCCAAAATACTTTGGTTTCGTCTTATAGACTTCAGAGAATTAGAATTAGAATCTTAGAATTAGAATTTCATTTATTAAAGCCTAAGGACTAAGAGAGAGGGAGAGAGAGATATATAAAAAACATAAGTACAAGCTAAGTCTTTCTTTTTTTCTGCTTTTTTTGACAAAAATCAAAACGTATCCATAAGTAATATTAATACTATTATATCTCATAGTCAGTCATAATTATAATTGTATATCATAGTCAGTCTTATCAATATTACAGAAAGTTCTACAATATATCAGTATCTTAAGTTTATCTAAAATGTAATAAAAAAAAACTAAAATAATATGGTACAAGAATCAAAAATTAGTTTTTACATCTATTAGCTCAATGAATTAAAAATTGCGTTTAATCAATACTTTTTAATCATTGTTGTTGTAATAAATACTATTTCTTAATTAATTTATTGTTGTTATTCTTGTTTGATGACACACATGCATAGAATTTAAAACTATGGACATTATGGAACAATACAAAATAAATGAACATAAAGCTTGAGTATTTAATTGAACGAGTTTGAGTAGTTGTATCTTCATTGCTTAGTTGAACTACTTAGAGAAGATAGATTACGAACCTGCATAGGTATACAAAGTTCTAAATATAAGCAATAGAGAGAATTAGAGAGAAAGAGATTAAGTATAAATGCACATTGAAACAAAAAATCCGAAATAATCGACCAAATACTTATCCTAACAACTACTTTAAAAAATATATAGTAAAGTACTATGTGCAATAGAATATAGATGAAGAATACATATATTATATAATGTAGCATAAAACCTTCTGGGGAAAAATACAATTATAAAAATGCATTATACGGTCGAGGCGCTAAAATAATATTCTGCGATCCTCGGTCACAAAGGAATTTGTCGAAAAGAGCACTATTGACACCCTAGCTAGATCTTCCAATATATCGCATCGCCGAACACAAGTTTCACACGGTACTACTTTCTTCTAGAATAAAATGTAAATAAAAACAGGCTAACGAAATAAAAACCGCATTCCCATTTCAGTTCGCACGCCAAAAGCCAATTTCATTCCTTACGAACACGTGTACGTAAAACTTAAAAATCTGGACTCATTTTCGTATATGCTTGAGGCGTGGTAGGTGTGAAATAAATCAAACTCAAGAACGTGTTTCCTCGTGTCTAACCAAAATTTACTGAGAAACGAAAGATTCCTAATTTCAGCTGGTATTGCAGTTGCACACAGGCGTGCGGGGGAGGAAGAGAAAGAGAGAGGGGGAGAGAGTGAGAGAAAGAGCGAATGAGCGAGGATAACTGAAGAGAGACGGCGGAAAGAGTGCATGCGCACGCGAACCACCGATGCAGAGGGGCGGCGTAGGGGGGTGGGGCAGTAGAAGGGAAAGGGTGAACCGCGCAGGCGCCGAACCCTCGTGCACACGCGCACGCACATCGCGTATTGGATTACCGCGAGCGCGCCGCGCGCCACCGCCTGAGCCTCCTTCACGTACGTACGCGCGCACTTAGTGGAAGGGGGACGTGGAGGTGGGTGGCGAGAGGAGGGTTGGCAGAGTGCATACGCGGGCACGTCGCATCGTCGCCCGAAGGGCTCGCAGCGAAGAAAGCGAGAGCGGGTGGGGGGGAGAAGATGTTTCGAGACTTTTTTTGTTGCGAGGACTCCCCTGCCCGTAAGAGGTGGGGAGGCGCGAAGGGGGAGCGGAGCGGCTGAGAGAAGAGGAGAGCGACGCCCGCGAGACGTACCGCGCCGACGGGCTGGGGCGGCTTCGCGCACGCGTGATGCGAGCCGGCGCGGCGCGGGCTTCGGCCAACGCGCAATTATTCTCGGCGCACGAGGAGGCCCCAAAATGTTCTGCATCTATTCTAAATTCTAATATCCAATGTCCCCAATATGTAATACAGTCCGTTCCGGTCTGGAGACGGCAGTTGCTTTCGTGTTGGAAAAATTTTAACGGATCGATGAATATGCAGAAACTGTAAGGCACAATAGTATTTGCATCATTGAAAATCCTATGGTTTGTCGGTCGATTTTTATTTGGCAGTCATTGGCACTGAACTTTCTCAAAACGTATACGTAAGAATTGGAAAAGGATATTAGTGATCTTTATAAAGCGCGATACGACAAGGTCGACCGCATGTGATGACGAAGACAAAAACCGTGAAGAAGATTCGCAAAGCAATATTGAATATGCCTTGAAAAAAAATTGCAATATATCATATACATAGTCTGAAAATTTGCACGTGATACTAAAGCTATGTTCCGAATGGTTACCGCCCCTGTCCAAATTTGAGCGACAGCGACACGTCAACGACAGACAAAGATACGTTGGAATCACGTCTTTGCGTCATTTTGTAGATATGAATGCATCGTGAGTTCGTCGCCTAAAGCGTGCGTGTACGATGAGACAATAATCAAAACAATGGACCATCGTGGTAGAATGGAATCGCGTAAGCAAAGTGATGACGCGAAAGCTTCTCAGAAGAAACAGAAAGAGCTGTCGAAGGCCAGTATTATGCGAACGTATGGTTACGTTTCACTAATGAGATCAAGAAAAAAAAGAGGTATTTAATTAAAAAAAAAAAAAAAAAAAAACTATATTTTTCATCGAGACAATCCGTTAGCTCCTATAACCGTCACGACAACGAGCAAAATTTATAAGTTAACGTTTGATTTATTTTCCTCCGTCCTCCTATTCGACTGATTGATATCGGTTGAATTTTTTGGATTTCTCAAAATTGATAAAATTGTTCATTGGTTCTTACGCTAAACAGAGTATCAAAATTATTGAAAGCCACTCGAACGAATTCGAGTCGATGGAGTTGAATGGAAATTCTATTGAAAAACAACTTGTTTCTCCCTTCGAACTGTATCTTCTTTGTAAAAGCAGATACTTCCGAGCCCATAGTCATAATAGAATCATGCAACGAAATCGGAAAATTGGAGGATTCCAGTATATTACTGTGGCATTATCTCATGACAAAACTTATACCTTTATGAAAAGACCTTGTCTCCCCTTGCACTCGTAAGAGTATGCATACATAAGAGTTCGAGCACGTTGATTTATAAGCATAGCATTTCATCGATTTTACAAAAGATATACATCTTCCATACCGATATATGAATATCATGTGTTGTTTTTTTAGTTTCGTACACAGATATATATATTTTTTAAAATAAATTCACTCGACGATCGTGAATCCCCGGTTCTTGGACGTATAAGATGCGGACATTTTCCGTGGGATAACGAGAAAGATCCTCGCCTCGAGCTACCATGACAGGATATACGAGGCTATACTCTCTTCTCTGCACTCTCAAGTCCTCGTTTACATGCGCATAATCCTGATCTATAGATGTCACGTAAGCTTTGGTATTTGTCCAGTTTTTGTTACATTGAGAATAATTTGCACGATACCAAATAGTTAGAATTATTTCTGGTTAATGGTAAGATACTCGTTGCTAAGCGTCACCTAAACCTTGCGCTTTTCGTAAAAATTCGAAGGAAAACTAATATACTTAATCTTAAATATTTCAATTTTCTCTCTCGTAAAAAAAAAAAAAAAAAAAATCATAGGATCGCGTGTATAGCATACTTCAGAATATTTTGAAGTGAATTTATTTCCGACTATTATCAACAGCTCATTGCTACCAAATAATAAAATAATATGTTTCTTAAATTAATAGGAGCATAAATACACCTAGTTTTTGCCATACTTACAGCTAGTTTTTTTTAAATAAATTAAATCTATTTTATGATATAAACGCTAATACAATGCAAATTTTATAGAAGTTTATACCAAAATTATCAAAAATCTTCCTGGATATTATAAAATCTAATCATAAATTATACCAATTATAAAAAGAATTGAAATATAATCAAACGATATCAAAAATTAAACTATTCTGGTCAATTATTTCTACTGATGTTTTATTCGATCAAAATTAAATAAATTTAGCTATGACTAAAACAAACTAGTAAATCAATCATAGGTTACTTTATAACTATTCTATTTCTTCATACAAAATATAAAAAGTATAAAGTTTAACTTAATTAATCCCGAAAAAATGAAAAAAAAAACTAAGAAAATGGATGTTAAATTTTTTCTTACATTGTTATTATATTTTTATATCATAATTATATTCAGCAATGAAAATGCATCTATTCGAAATATTCTAAATATTTTAAAAATACTCTAAGCTATTTTTGATTTAAATTTCGAAAATTACGAAGCATCTGTAAATTAACAATGATATAACATTAAAAAATATTTCTTTAAAAAAAAAAACAAACAAAAAAAAACAGTATACCACGCTAATAATGCCTCTCGAACAGTTCCATTATCAATCATAAGTTTCGCCTGAGTTCCCATATCAATTTTCTCGAAGAAATTTCGAAGACTATATACGCTCACAGAATGGGAGAAGTTGCCAGGTAACAAGAGAGGACAGAAGAAAAAAGAAATAAGCGAGGTAGACAAAAACGAAGGGAAGAAGCGCCGAGAAGAATGGTAAAAAGTGCATGCCATCAGAGAAAGCGAGGGAAGAAGCCGACGAAGATGCACACACGCGAAAGAGAAGGAGAAAGCGAGGCAGCGTGTGTACGGGCAAAAGGGTGAATGAAAGAGGAGAACGACGGCGACGGATACATACACGCGCGCGCGCACGCGCACATACGTCGAGTCAAAGAAAAAAAAAAAAAAGGAGAAGAAAATAAAGAAGTAGCAGAGGAGGAACGTCGCGGAGCGAGAGAGCCCCGCGAGACGCCCGCGCGTCGCGCGAGCTGAAAAGGGACGTTAGGGGGGCGAGCGAAAATAAGGGGATGACGCGTATGTATATGCACGTGAAGAGGGGGAGGGGAGGGTGGACCGACGTGGACGAGGTGCATACGCGGCGCGGTGTAGATACAGAAGCGCGCGTATAGGCGCGCATATATATTCAAGCGCGAACACTTTTGACGCGCGCGGGACGCGTGCACCCCGTTGTACATTGTGCTCGCGCGCGCGCGGATGTATACAGCCCCCCCCCCTTCGTGTCGACTGGTAGGACGGAGGGCGGAAGGGCGGGGGTGCGATTATACTCGCCCCATCTAATCGTCATAAGGTAATGAAGACTCGAGAAACAGGACGGCTTTTGTTGTATTATTCCCTCCTCTGGCACCCATGTCTCCCCCCCCCCTCGCTCTCACACACTCTCTCTCTCTCTCTCTCTCTCTCTCTCTCTCTCTCTCTCTCCCTCACTCCCTTTCTCTCTTTCTTATCTACATTATTCACCCAATCATCTCAGGATTCCATTTCTGAAGTTGTAGTACTATTGTACACTGAATTTTTAATTAGTTGCTCGAATAGCAATAAATTTACGATTTACGTCAATCGCGCCTTATACAGACGTGGCCTTGTCTATAGCACGCTCTTCGGCCGAATCGAGTGGGATCGATGATCTTTCCCACAATGTTATCTTAGAAATTTTAGCTATAGCGTCGATAAATTTGGAATTGCAAATTTTAACTACTCATTCGATACGAATGTACTACGTAACATTTGACAAGATCGAAACGAGTCTTTTATTTATTTTGCAAAAAAAAAAGAAACAAGAACTCTGTACAATGATCTACGGGTTATTTCCGTCACATATCGTTACTCTGTTCTTTATATAAGATGCTAGAGATAATAATTTATCTATAAATTACTGCTCTTGTGAAAAGTACAATCTTAATTTACTCTCTACCAACTGACTTCGGGCAGCATAATGCAACTCAGATTGTTCTAATGAGGCTAACCAACGAGATACACTCGGATAGCGTATAAGAGGATGACATTTTTGTAAAACTCTTATTTAGACATTTTCCCGAATTTTTGAATGCCAAATCTCGAAGATTACTCCTTCGTATTTGCAAAATTACCATCGAAAAAGATCTACTATAATAATGCTAATGTGTCCCAGGAATGTACTTAAAAGTCCTATGTTGGGACCACTCTTGTGCAGTCTTTACATTGTTCATTATAGTATATCTTTATAGAATATCTATAAAATTACTTACTGATAATTTACTTATTTATATAAAAATTAAGATAAACTACAACTCTTAGATTATATCAATGCCTTATGATGGACTGCAAATAAATGTTGGACCCCAACACAGTTTCCAAAAAAAAAAAATTAACTAGTGAATTTTGGGATCTATTAATGTCAATAACATGAAAAGTGCAACTGCATCTGTGATACCCATTTGATCAAGTTGACGAGGCCCCTTCAGTCGATATAGTAGTGAACGTAAGAATATAATTATGGATGACAGATTACGATTTATCAAGTTTTGTATCAATGGAGAGCCAAGGATTATTAAACCCTGATATTATCCAACTTTCACAATTACACAATGCTGTATTTGAGGATTTACAAGAAATTAGAAATAATAATAATACAGATTTTTGGTAATGCTTGCTTTAATTTTATTTATGCTTTAACAAAGTATGAGCATATTGCTCTAAATAAGTCACACTTGAAAATATTCTGGATACAAACTCGTATAACAAATATTTTATCTCCATTCTTATGAACAAAGATATACATATATGGATCAAATTATTTGGTTAATCTATTTTTATGAATTCTAAGATAATCTACAAGAAAGGTTTTCTTTATCTATGTTTATCTACAAGAAGTACAGACATTTCCTCGTTTTCATTGAAAGTACAAGGATCTATTGCCGACAACTCCGTAGCACTTAATTTGAATACTGTGTGATCTTTGGCCATTTTTTTAAATCTGCAAATTTGTATTAGATTCTATTATAGAATATATATATATATATATATATATATATATATATATATATATATAGGTTTAAAAATAATACTTATTTTCTACAAATATAAAATTTACAATATCAAAAAAAATTACAATCTATATAATATATATCTCATTTTGCTAATTAATAAGAAATTATTATTGACTATCTTATTTATGTATTCTTTTATTAGTATTTCATTATTAGTTTTATTTCAAGTTTATCTAACTATACGTATAATAAGAATTGTAATCCCATAGGCACGTATCGCCTGTAGTCATTCTCCTAAAAATATAATTACCACCTCACTCTCATTCTCTCTCTCTCTCTCTCTCTCTCTCTCTCTCTCTCTCTCTCTCTCTCTTTCTGTCTATTTCGCTATTTCTCTCGCTCTCTCTTACTCTTGGGCTATACTTATTAAATAAAATCAAGTGGTTTTTTTATTTCTTGAAAGATCTTTTTTAAAATCTGGCATTTTTCGGCGAAGTGTGTCATTATACATACATATGCATCACTTCAATTTAAAACTTAGCACACGTAAAACTTGAAAATTTAGTTTATATATTTTAACTAAATTTTGAAGAAAAAAAGAACTACTAATTAAGAAAACCACACGGAGCGCAATGTGTCTCGGTGCTTCACGTCGCGGTTATGGTGCTCGACCTATAAGCCATTTTTTTCTGTCTTTTTGAAGTGTTTTTCCAGTAATTTATACTAGCACACTTTGTATAATACGATTCCTTGTTCCCACATTATTTTACTGAAAAATTCAAGATGTCAGACTTTCACTCGACGAAGTACGAAGTCAACTAAAAACTACCACAATGTTATCCAAACAAAAAGAAGGTGAAACACGGAGTAAGTATGGATTTTCATATATAATATATATATATATATATATATATATATATATATATATATATATATATATAAATCGAGATACTGCGCGTACAGTAACTTCGAAATATTTGGCTGCGCTCCAAGGATGGCAATTTAACGTTGATTGTGATACGAGAATTATTAGAGAACCCGCTGGTCCAATGAAAATTCGTAATTCCTTTTCATAATTTTCCTAGTTTTTAAATTACAATATAAAAGCATATTTCAATATTTATATATACGAACGCAAAAATGAATTTTAATTAAATCATGGAATACACCATCATATGCTGTTCAAATATGAGACCTATGCGGCAATTTCGAAATAGTTGAGTTAATTTATCATACGCATGACAGTGTAAAAAGAATGAGAAGCGGCGTTCCATGAAGTAAGGTTTGAAGGGAACTACATTATTAAACGTTATTATTGTTCAAAGCAAGCATACTCGTCGCCGACTAAGTTTGCGACAATAAAATGAAAAATAAAAAAAAAAAAAAAAGAAAAAGAAAATCTTCAAGCATGCATTAATTTAACTCTGGCGATCGCGCGTACCTCGACTTTCCAGCTTTATTACCAAGGCAAATACGAGCTAATTGAGATACGAGAGGAATTTTTCGTCAAACTACATATTAACACAATCTATATACTACCGCGTTTACCAAAATAATCATATACGCGAACAATATAAAATTGCCGGGAAGCTCAAAGGAATATTTTTGTCTCCTCGAAAAACGCCATCCCTTACCAACCATTCACGAAAAACGCACAAAGAGCGCGGCGGACAAGTTGAATTTCATGACGGGTATTCTCTCTCTCTCTCTCTCTCTCTCTCTCTCTCTCTCTCTCTCTCTCTCTCTCTCTCTCTCTCTCTCTCTCTCTCTCTCTCTCTCTCTGCCTCGCACTATATATGCATAATTAGTAAGCAAGCAAGCGGTATTTTCAGGAAGCGCGCAATATCGCACAATACATGATATATACGCGCCTCTGGCGCGCGCGCGCGAAGAGGAAAAGCGAATGAAAATTGGCTGGCGAGGCGCGTATATAGCCCCGGTATTTGTCGAGCATCTACGCGCGCGTACGCGAATCATATAATACACGCACGACGTCACGCGCACCGAGAGGGGATGAAGGAAAAAATGCGAGTCCTCCTCGCCAGTCACCCCCCTTTCCCTTCTCCTCGACACACGAAACCCTGTCGGAGGGAGTACGTTGTGAAAAAACGTATGTGTGTGTGTGTATGTAAGTGTGTGTGTGTGTGTGTGTGTGTGTGTGTGTGTGCGCGCGCTGTGTGTGCGTGCGTGCGTGTGTGTGTGTGTGTGTATGTGTGAATATATAGGGAAAAAATTTTCATATGATGCGCATCGTTGTCGGACGACGAGGAAGAGGAGGAGAAGGAAAAGGAGGAAGAGCGCCTCTCTCATTAGGGACGCTCTTGATTCGCCCGTATACACGTATGCGCACACGAACACCTCGAGAAAAAAAATCATTATTACACCCTCCAGCTTAATTTTCAAGGGAGGCTGCAACTTCACTCGAGCGTTGTATTATGTTGTTGTGAAAGTATGTATTTTATATATCACAACTCCGGAACTTGGTTATTCTTCCCTTAATTGTATATATATATCGGAGCTCGTGGATAGATCCAGAAAATCATTACCCTCCATACTTTCTCTAATTTTATAGAAATCAGTATATAAACGTTGTACTACGACACTGATAATATAATAAAAAAATAAATCCCATCAAAGACAGTTCAATAATTAAATAGAGTATTTAGCCTCATTAATTTGTCGAGAATCGTGGCGTTTTCAAAAGCAAATTATTTTTTTCGTCGATATTTTAAATATATATAAATCTTGCTTCAAAAATAATTAGGTTAAATTTTTTAGTATTATAGATTATATTTTTCAGAAACTTTAACCGATATACGTGCAATATAATGAATTAAAAAAAATTTCATATAAAATAATAATAACTTTGTTAAATATTTGTATGTAACAGGTACTATGTATGAGTTTATTTCGTGTATATATATATATATATATATATATATATATATATATATATATTTATTTATACGATTAAAAAATTTTCAATTATAAAATTAGAAAATAGTCGTTAAACTAAAATACCGTTGAAATTAATAAATAAGTTGAAATTATTGTTAGCAGGTAACTTAAATACAAATATTATGGTTATTTTCTCATCAAGGTCAAATTATAATCTTTTATTTTGAACATTTATTATTAATAATAATAAGGAAAAAACAAGAATTATTACTTCACAATATTGCTCTGTTATTTTACGAAATACAATATAAATTTAAGAAAGTGTTTATGAAAATTTTCAAAATATAATTAGTAATATACACAAAATAACTAAAAATATTGAAAGTTATGTTATAGTATACCTTCAAACCCAGTTTGTTAAATAAATATATAAAATGTATTCTATTGCAATCATTGATAATCTAAAGTTAACAGTTCGACACTTATATAAATAAAAAATTATGATAATTATATTTATTTGACTTATACTCGTAAAAGTTATATGAAAGTTTATGCTGATTGAATTATAGAAAGTAATATGTTGAATTTCAAAATTGTAAAAATAAAAAATCAATTGTTGCAAATGTAATAAATTGCGATAAAGATCAAGTTATAGTGCTTATAAGTATAATTTTCTTTGTCAATGTTTTATGCCAATTTTCTATCATGACAGCCAGACATGTTCAACAGTGTATGCAGCCTTTAAGTTGGTCATGGTTCCTGAATAAAGCGACATCTTTTGACCGGCTCATGAAGCTGCGATCTCTCTGCCGAAACTTTCCCAATAATATTTTAGCGGCCCGTGGTACTGCTGGGAGTATTTAAAAATTTTGTGCAAACTTTATATATATTTGATCATTAATTATTATTTACGATTAAAAAATTCTTTTATATTTTATCCAATTTCTTTTTTATATATTGATTTTGATTTTAAAAGGTTTCAGAAAATATATAAAGAAATATATTTCCTTCAGATTAGTAGCATAATCCAGATGTCTTCTTTATCTCCTAAATCTAATGCCGAGTTATCTAGAAACGGTAAATTGAAGATTACCACTATTTATGAACAAATTTCAGCTATATGCGTAATACGCTTCATATTCCAAGAGAAATTCGATACAACTATATTTATTCGTTACAATGTTAATTATCAATATATAATCGAATGATTTTTTAAGATTGCGAGAAAAATTGTTAGAACACCAATTGAAAAATGTGAATATTTATTATTCAAATATAATGATTATTTCATATTAACTATAAATAAAGTTTTTATTAACAGATTTCAAACAAATGCATATTTGCTATGTATTTGATAACTGAGAGTTGTCTATACAACCTACGAGCCAGATACGAAATTGATCACTGCAAAAGATAACCTTCATTTTTTCATGAAAGACTTATTTGTCAGTATACAAGTATATAGCCGCAATGTCACAACCGTAGACCGTGCAGGGGCGCGTGGGTGGAAATTCATAAAAGTTATAAATTTTTATTGCTAGAAAAATGATAAAAGATTCTTCTCTAACTTTTGCATAAGAATAGATGTGGATTATATAAATAGCGGAAAATCATTGTCAGAACGCTAGAACGTGCAGAGCAAGTGGTCAGAAGTCGATGAAGTTTTAAAAAGTTACTTCCAAAGCAACTGCAAAGTAAATAAAAAGGATAAATTTGACGGTCTAATTTTCTTTGGCGATCTTCTTAATGGTTGTCTTTGGTGACGATCAATTTCGCAGCTGCCTCTCCGATTAATGAGGATAATTCTCAACACCCTACATGATCAAATAACAAAATTTCTATGAATAAACATCATCCATATTAATTATTTTTCGAAAAATACATATGTAAATCAAAATAGAAGCTTTAAGGCCGAAGAAAAAACCGGATCAATGTAAGTTTATACAGATAATTGTTACAAATTTTATCTCAATGAAATTTATAATACCTACCAAGAACGGCGATGAAATATAAATTTTTATTTATTTTGACTGTAATGTAGCAAACAAATAAACGTATATACGAAAATTTTACGAAAAACTAAAGACGCCAGCTTAATTAGCATATCTAAAACACTCTTTTTGCTTATGAGATAAAGATAAAATTATTTCCGTTAAGTATTATTGACTAGAAAAATTAAATCATAAAGAACCTAAATTAAATATAAATGGATAATATGGCTCTTATTTATAAAACTAGGATAGACTTCCGTAAAGCACCGACCCTCGATTTTCTTTATATTTTTGGGTTGCTGATTACGAATATCGTAGTCAATTTTGGCGGAAATTTGAATTTTCGTGTCAAATACTATATAAATAATGGCTTTCGAAATAATGTCGGAAAAACAGAAAAATTGAAAAATTGAAAAAAAAATATTCTAAACATCAGTAAATTACATATTTTGGTTCTATGTTTTTTTTCTATAAGAAGTTTTTCGGGCTAAAAGACATATGTATATAAGTATAAGGACTGCTTTATTGTTCATAATTCGTCCAAACACTGCCGATGCTTCAGTGTATCCCGAGGTGGAAATATTGAATTGTTCTCGAGTAATATTGTTTGCTCGGAAAAAAATATATAAGACAAATCAGCATTTATAAACAAACATAAATATGCAAATTTTGATCAAAATCGAAGATGGGTGCTTTTTAGAAGTTTATCCAATAAAAAATTTCAAATGAATTAAACGTTACAAAAATTCATAAAGATAAAACCAATAACAGATCATTTGAGATATACCAATAATAGATCATTATGAGATACTTAATTCTATAAATAGATAATACCTTAGAGGAACAAATCATTTTATATTATTACTTGTCTAGTATTTCGAATAAGTGTACAGTTGTGCGGAATAAGATTTTATATCTAAGTTGACATATTTATTAACAATTAGGTTATTGCCAAATCATGGATAAGAAAAAGTAATTATTTACACATTTTATAATTAAAAATGTAGCAAGAAAGCGAGAATAAAGCTTACGATTCGTCTTTTTTTTTAAATTTTTAATGAAGTACAGCACATAAAATATTTTCCTTATATAGCATAGACATAAGGACGTAGAAAGTCCTGCAATTCTCAGAAAATCTGTCGGCTTGTGTGTGGCATCGAGAAAATCTTCGATGTCGCAGACATGCAGATCACGTGGATTATATCGATCGGGCGTTTGTAAATATTTAATAACAGAGATAGATAGATAGATAGATAGATAGATAGATAGATAGAGAGAGAGATAGATAGAGAGAGAGAGAGAGAGAGAGAGAGAGAGAGAGAGAGAGAGAGAGAGAGAGAGAGAAACAGTTCAATAAACGTTGAAATAGGAAGACTCGCTGACCATTTTCTTCCGTGACATCGTCCTTGCTGAAATTGCTTTGATGGATTTGCAAACATATTCAATAGTTGATATAGTATTTATGACAATCTCGTGTACGAGACTCGAACAAGCTAAGTCGTAAGAACTGGAGTAAAAATACGCTTATAAAAATTCACTATACTCGAATTGTGTTGATTATTTTTGATATATAATGTAAAAATTTTCGTCATGAATGGATCATTATGTAATGAGGGGAAAAAAAGAATTACTGGAAAATCATATAGTACAATTTTTAAAAATAAACTTTCAAGGAGAGGCCGCGCTATTTGGGTAACGGACTTGCTCCAGATTGAGCGATACAGATATCTGTAGATAATCTTTATTATTTGCACACTATTTTATGCAAGAAATATAGATAATAGGTTTTAGACTTATGGTGATTTGGGAATATATATTTATGGAATGTTATGATTATATTTATAGAATGTTTATGATCATATTTATAGAATACTCCTTCCGTATAAGAATACAATTATCATCAAATCTACAGTTAGCATCACAAACAATCTATAGCACCCTACAGTTCTTACTAAAATTTCAAAATTTGTTTTCTAAATTTGTGGTCCTGAGATGCCTCCAAGATTAGCTATGAAAACTTTCAGTATCTAAATTTCATGTTAACAAGTAATTATTTCCATAGAATTAACTTAGGAATAGTGGAAAATTAAAGTAATTTGTTTAATATACATGCCTGACTTTAGCAACAGTTTTGTTTACCTATCAAATCCCACCTACAATTCATACATTACATAACTGAAAAATAAATGCGACCTTCAATTTATAGATCATTAAAAAATATATTTAAAAGTACATTCGTGTATTTTTGCTGTAAATATGATTCTTTTTTCAAATCCCGCGTCAACATTAGAAGGTAATTATGAGAAAAAAATTCTGAATTCACAACATATCCAAGTGAATTATAGAAAAATACTCAACTGATAAGTAAAAGAGTATATTATATCTTGAGAATGCGATGGCTTTTAATTCGAAAACTTTAAGCGGCTCATTTTAAAGATGATCGAAATTACCTCGCTTAATCTGAATAAACTTCGTCGCCCAAATGCCATGTCCCTCATTGTAAATTTCAGCAATATAATATGTGATAATGTATTATTTATTAAAAAATCATATTTACTCCTAATAATAAGTATTATATTTAAATCATACATAAGCGTAAATCTAAAGAAGGCATAATAAGAAAATCTTTTACTTTTGCTCAATACAAATCACTATATTATGTAGTACCATTTATTGCGTTCTACATATAAAAATTATATTTGTTACTAGAAAATTTACTCTGATACTAAAAATAAAATAAATTTTACTAAGAATAAAATAAAGTTTCAAGATTTTTTTGCAAGTAACTGCAGCGTCTCAGGATTCGACACTGTCTAGAGCGGAGTCTGGAATCATTGCAAAGCTTTATAAGATAACTTTCCACATTATTTAAGAGTTCATTTTTTTAGAGTTATTTATCTCAATTCAGATCTTAATAATTTGAAACGCTACGCTTGTCTCTACGTAGTTTCAAATTTTGAGCTAATTTTTAAAAATTTGTAAAGATAATTTCTTCAAAATGAGGAACAATGCTTAATAGTTTCCCTGACACCGAAAATTTCACCAACTTCCAGATTTCCATTTTCAATAATGCTCGTAGATACCTCTAGAAGTTACACTTATTTAAAGCCTGAAAAAATATAGTATCCAAATAAATATTCATTTAAAATTTATATTATAAATTTTGCGTAGGGATATTCTCGAAAAAACTGGATAATTCAATCAGATTAAGATTTTCACGCAGACAAAAAAAAGAGTCGCTTAGTATATTTTCAATTCATACAGAATGTCCCGCCCTACCTTTATTATTAATACTACCCTTAGTTTTACAAGTCGATTGCGATTCAAAATCTTTCAGTATAGTTAATATGTGCATGTTCAGTCCAGATGAGTACATCATTGCGACATTTAATGCATGTAGAGTTTCTAGTAGACTTCTAACCTTTTACTCAGATTTCTTTAAAGTTTTCTTTAATCTTTAATTGATTTGATTTCTTTAGTTTTAGTTTTATTATTTTATATATTGCATTGAAATTTAGCGCCGTTAAATACATGACAAATAGATATACGTTCATTTAAATCAAACTGAATTGAATTACCAGAATTGAAGGGTTCAAAAAAATTTCAAAAAGTATATTTTTCTTTGTAAGTTTATAGCATGGATCGTGAATATAAACAATGTATCCAATATGACTTTTTTCTGACATTTCTATGACCGTAAGTGCCCATTGACTCGAAACACAATCCTTTTGAACTTAAAATAACTTCAAGTTAAATTCAAGTAAACATAACTTTAAGTCAAACAACGTCTTCCTTCAAGAAATTATGTTAAATTAATAATAATTAACTGCATTCTAAAACTTTGACTGTTTTGTAATAAGCTAACAAATATTTTCGTCGGCCTTACAGTCTTATTATAATAATCGTAAAAGAAGATCAGTCTGACTGTTATTATAATAGAATTTTAAGAGAGATGAAAATATTTATTATGAAGTTATTCATATATCTATATGTTTCAGCTATTTGAGTATAGTCAACATAAACAATAATCGTGGGAATTTCTATGATTTGGATAAATATCTATCGCGACAACATTACTTGAATATTGAACCTGATAATTTAAGTGCCATGATATTGTCGTACAAGTTATAACTGAAAAATAGAGTACATAATACAGGTTTTTGGAAAACAATAGTAGAATCATAGATCTGTATGTAGCGAAGTCCAATTAATTATTGAAATTTACAAAATTCTGATTCAGCAATAGAGAAGATAAATTGACGTATTAAATGTGGCTCCATTCCAAAGCAGTAACGTGTAGCACTTGTAATGCGAATAATATTCATCTAAGCAAATGCCTCAGTAATTTGTTAAATTTTTAAAATTCAGAAATTTGTTCGAGCATACTTGAACGATTCGCCCTGGTACTCAGCACTAAACAATTGTGGCCTTTGACTGGACACTGAACCATGATGATAACTAAAATAATAGAAGCTAATGTACGAATAATATTCTCTAAAGTGTGTTTATTCATTTGCAATGCGATTTTGGATATTTATTATTTTCATATTGGCTTTGATCTTATTTAGATCATTTAAAAATAATATAATGTACAAATTAGAAAGTAGAAGATTTTTGACCTACTTTTTCCACAAAAGTTTTAAATCATCTTTATCTGTACAATGACGGTTGAGGTTCATAATGTACACATAAACTGCATAAAGATTACACTGCATAAAGATAACTCTGCTCCATGACATTGAATTCGAATTCTGACCTCTAATGATTATTATGTGAGCCTCACTTAGAACAATATTTTCAGTTATCAAGTAAATATTTTGTTAAATTGTATAAATAAAACTATAATTTCTTAAATAATAGAAGAAAAAATATATACTGAATTTAAGGCAAATGCGTTTTAATTTGAATAAATGGTTCTTGTATCTAGTAAGTATTTACTTGATGTAAGAAAACAATTTTTTTATTATAATTACAAAAATATACATTTGATAATTAAGAATATTATTCTCGCTGTATTTACATAAGAATTTGCATATACTTTACTACGAAGGTACACTGTAGAACTTCGTGCAGAGAAGAAGAGCTTGATAACCTTGAACATACTTTTTAGTAACATGTTATTTGTACTTTTTATTGTTTTTGTTGTACTTTTTTTATATTATCACCGTAAATCAGCCCCTTTCTCCAATACCTATGTCTACCTTATATACGAATTATTAAATTTAATTCTGCACATTGTCAGCAAATTAATCATACCTTTTCTTCTAATATATATATATATATAACGCATACTGCGGTAAGAATAAATTAATGTGAAATTCCTCGGGGACGGGGGGCAGGTGGAATGAATGCGACCATTGGCTATTGTCGGTCGTACATTACCGCGGTAGGCGCGGTTGTTGCGGCGTTGTGACCATCGTCAAGCGACATCGCGCGCGCCTGCAACATCGCGAAAGAGGAAAACGATCGGGGGAACGAGGCGCGTCGATCCAGGCTATTATATGCAACTCCGTATATGTAATAAATAGGTGTGTACGCGTATAACGCATATACACACACACGCACGCGTAGAGCTGGTCTTTCATTATGCAGAACCTCGGGGGTTGTACATATTTTAACGGGCGGTAGAGATGACGATGCCGACGGCGGCAGTAATTCAGCCGATATATCGGTTCGATGGGGTTGCCCGGCTATAAGGAGCGGTAGTGAAGTGAGGGGGTTGCGGACACTTGACTGCGCTTGCATTGCTCGATATTAGTACGAGTAGCAAGAAATTTTGTAACTAAGGCCCGAACTATTATTAAAGAGATAATATAGCGCTCGTGTGATGCTTACGGTCACACACCCTTTCCTGATGAAAGAATTATGAGCTTTCTTTTTTTACTTTAAAAAACGAAGTTTTTATATGTATGCGTGCGTGTGTGTGTGCGCGCGCGCGCGGTGTGTGTGTGTGTCTTTATAATTTTACGATTGAATTTCAATTTCTTTATCTGATGAATATATAATTGGCTTCAATTGCACGCACTTCATCGTTTGTTAGCATACCTTAAATAAATAATGCCAATGAGATAAAACGAGAAAAGGCTGATAAGATACTGTTCTTTAGTTAGAAGTGTTTCCGTAATTATGAAACTTCTTTTGTCTCAAATGCAATTGGTGGCACCATTATCTAATAAAATAGCAATACAATTATTTAAAATTCATGTAAATTACGAAAAGTTTCAACTCATTCATCTCTATAAAATAACGCATTTTTCTTACTACAGTTTAAATTTTCTCCTGAGCTAATAAAATAAATGGAGAATTACTTTATTTTTTGAAACCTATAAACATTGAACTTATATCCTTTATATCTTCCACTAAGCATTTAATAAATTTTCAAGATACAGTAAACAATTGAATACATTCATTAAGAAAAGTTGTTACAAGGCTATATGCTTGAAAAGCTTAAATCTAAGATTTTAATCTCTTTTTGAATACATTTATATATTTTCATATTTTTGTTTTTAAGAAATTTAGTTTTAATTTGCAATTCTATTTCTTATGCTATTAAAAATGTTTTTAATTTTATTCTAAAAATACATTATATGTAAACTGAGAATTTTAAGCTGATATTTTTATATTCTTTTTTATTGCTCCCCCTTCCCCCTTCCCCAATTCCAAGCGAGGATTCACCCCGTACATACCGACCAATCAACCTTACATCTTTGCAAAGTATTCTATCATTCCAAATTTTTTTAATTATAAGGAAAAAATATGATTATCGATAAAAATAATTGTTGATATAAAAAACTATTTATGTAAAAAATGTACCACAATCCAATATAATTAATTCTATAAAAAAGTTAGTTGAATTGAATTTGTCATTTGTTGACAGTTTCATCATACTTCGTTACAATACAGGTTTAAATATCATTCGTATAAGACACAATGCAAAAATCATTCTTTAATTTTACGAGCTCAACAATTTAAAATAAACTGTACGTTAAACCGACGATATCGTATTGTTTCAAGTCAAACGGACTACGTTTTATGACGGAGCAATTTATTGCGGAGTAAGCGCAGGCCCGACCTTTAGATATATAAGTACCTAACTCTCTATAAAGACATAAATATTATGAGCAGAGAAAAAAATTTAATTGTTGTCAGTCAGTGATCTCCAATCTCTTCTTCATCTCATCGAAGAAGAGTTTGCTGACCTATATATATATATATATATATATATATATATATATATATATATATATATAGATAGATAGATAGATAGATAGATAGATAGATAGATAGATAGATAGATAGATAGATAGATAGATAGATAGATAGATATTGACGTCCGCACTAGGCTCAGGCGGAAAACATACCCTCGTTGGCAGACGCCAATTTTGATCCCCGTGGCACAATGTACGATTTTTTTCTTAAAAAATATTGTCCGTAAAATCTTTTTAATAGAATACACTGATATTAATATAATTTAAAATTATTGGAAAATACAGTATAATGAATAATAATAATAATAATAATAATAATAATAATAATAATAATAATAATAATAATAATAATAATAATCATGAAATTTCTTTAAAAACATTATATTTTTAGCTAAACATGCAGTATCAGGCAGTACCCTAAGGTAGTGTAAAACAAACAATGATATTAAACAAAACAAACAGTCTTACAACAAAATTTATATTCCGATACATTCAGATCAATAATTTAATCAATAATTTAATCAATCTTTTATAAGATTATAATTTAATTAATCACTTTTATAAGTTTTTTCAGTGCAGTGCACAAAGAAATCAAGGTTTTAAAATGCTGCAAACATAGACTAAAATAATTTTATGATAATATGTTCTTTTAAAATCGTAATATAAACTACGTATTGTTTGTGATCATATAATTACTATAATAATTATATTAACCTTATATCTATATTACACTTACAACTCGATCCCTTTATAATTAATAAAAATACCAAAAAATTAGTTGATAAATTTAAGAAAACAACTGATTTGAAAATACAAAAATCTATTAAAGTACCTTTATTATTTTTATTAAGCAAATGTCTATTTTACGTATAATTTATTGTAAAAAAAGATATTATCGTACTATTACAACTTAAGATATCATAGCCAACCTAGCTATATGAACATTATATTTTAACTCGGATCTTAGATTATGATTATTACTTAAATTTTAAAATAATAATTATTTATTAGCATATTTTTTAATTACTATATTACTAAGGGTCGTCAATAATAATTAAGTATTTAAATTCAATATATGTATTATTGATTATTATAATAAACGATTATATAGTAAACACTTATATTGGATAGATAACACATTTAATCATTTCATGCACAAGTAAATCAACTAAACTATATAACATCTAGATAACTTTCATGTTTTCGGTCAATAAAGTGAATACTTCTTGATTTTAAATGAATCAGCGTTAAGTAAATTTTAACCAGAATAACTTTTTTCTTAAGATATTTATATTATAATTATCTGAGCTTTTATGAAACATCGAAGTATGCCGTTAGCTTCATAAATTTTGTATAATAATAATATTAGTAACTTTTACCAGAAAAATTATAGTGGTACATGTATATTAAAAGAGTAAGTTCGATATTATAAATAGAATACTAAAAATACCCAAAAAGGACAGTAAAACTTCATTCATACTTATTACTTTTAACTATCTGCTCTCTCATATATGCCTTAATATAATTTATGTAATTATTAATAAAAAATTTAATATTTTCGCAGATTTAAAACAGTTTATTTAACGAACAACATATTTTATCCATTAGTTAAATGAAAATTATTTACAAAATTTTTATAAAATTTAACAGATACACATTTATATAAAATAACTTAGTTTAGTCAATAATTTAAATTGTATTAAAATTGAATGACGACCACTTTAAATCGTTAACATATTCTTATAAATAGCTGATCATTTTAATCAGTATGATCCAACCGGCGCTGGTGCATAAAACCCGAGCTGTTCAGTAAACGGAATACATATTTCACCAGGCTGGTTTAGCGTAGACCTCGAGGGTGAAGTTGAGCGGCTGGCTGCGCTGGCTCCACAAGTACAGAGTTACGTTTCTCTGATACAAGCCGCCCTTGATGATCTGGGCGTATCCTCCTTTTCCATTGATCCCACGGTCCAGCGCCAGAATGTGAGTGATGGTGTCGCTCACCCCGGGCACATTGCAAACTCTCTGGGCGCTAACGACTTGATTATACTGGCTGCGAATGTCCACGCGCCCGACGCAGACTAGACGATCTTTGGGCTGCCTCGAGCCCGAATGCATACTGCCGGCATTTACGGCCACCGCCGCCGCCAGTAAGCCGAGACCAAGAATTAACAACCGTTGCTTGCCGACGGACATTTTAAATTATCAACTATTTCACAGCTTTTATCCAGATTCTGCTCTGGTAACAAATTAATGATATCGCGACCGTCTACCTAATAGCGGCTACTTTATATGTAGTCACTTTTCACGTATCGCTGCCTTGTCTTATCGTAGGAACTCGACAATGCAATGAAATTGATAAAAGCTAAAATTGAATCACCAGTATGTACAGAAAATTTGTCATTATTATTACGAATGCCGACGTGGAAGAAAGTGACGTCATTTTTTTACCGAGTACTTTATTTATCGTTGGTTACAATATCAATTTTCTCGTAAAAGAAAAATATCAACTGAAAATGATATATATTCTAAATACAAACATATATACATATAAACTCATTTAACTTTCTTTGTTGTTATAAAACGTTCCAAAAAAAACACTGGAATAATTCTATAACGTAAAAATAAAAATAGCGGGAAAATGAGTTACTTTGGACTCTAGGAAAGGGAGAGAGCAATTGCAGAATCAGTGTGATATATTCCGAACTTGAATAACTGACTACAATTATCTAACGACGGATAAACGTCCGCAAAGCACTAAGACTCGATTTATAAGAAAATCGGAATACTTATTCTTTTTCTTGGGTACTGATTATGAATTTCGTTCATAATTTTCACGTCGAGATCTCTAAAAAGAATAATCATAAAAACGATGATTTTTCGAAATGATCTCATAAAATACAAACAATTTCAAAAAATATTTCAAACAAAAGTTGCACATCTCATAAAAATATTTTTTTTATTAAACAATAGTTATCGAGAAAAATTCACCAATTCCGTCTCGTCGTGAAACATTAGAAACACTTTAAGCACTCTTTTATAATTTTTTTCAAGAGAAGTTGAAAAAACATATCGCATGTATATTTTTCAGCATGAAAATTACGTTTCTATCAAAGGCCACTAAGATATTCGTAATTAACACCAAAACAAAACAAAAAAAAACATAAATGAAAAATTTTTTGCAAAATCGACGTAGCTACTTTTCGGAAGTCTACCCGTATCGACAATTCCGCAATATTTTAGAGACAATAAGTCGCGTTAGAGCGTATATACCATAGAGATTCTGGGCCTCGAGAAATGTAAATTTTTATTTACCATACTGGATGAATTCGCAAGTGTATATTTACAACTAAATGAACAATTACATAAATGTACTAAAAATAATTAGAGCAACGCTATTTCTTTGCAGATATTCATTACGCCCGATGCGACATAATTTTATCAGATACATGATAAAATGACATCATATAGAAGTGTGATAATGGTCGATTGAAACTTTAAAATTATTATTAAAATCAATTAAAATCTGTAGGAACATAAAATCCATCCTTTGAAATTAATAAAGAAAATGAATTGTAAGTTGTAACTTTATTTTATCAAAGCATCAATTCGGAAATAAAGCATCACCTACATAATCTATTAAATTATATACTTATACAGCTAAATACTGCGATTACTTATTTATCCCAACGCAATCAAATATACCTAGAAATATCATTGAATGGAGAGATTACGAAAATAGACTCCTTCGTTACGATTAACGATATATAGTTGGTGTAAAAATGAGTTAAAAATTATAAATGGAAAATATAGCAAAGAATCTTATTTGTATCTTCAAAAAAAACAATTAGAAACAATATTTAAATACTAGACCAAACAGAAGTTTGAAGAAAAAAAATTAAACAGAAACACAGTTGGTTCTTAAACGACAGATATAAACTCCTTGGAAGAATGAATGAAACTTATAATAAATAACTGAAATATTGTAAACAAATAAGCCCAATTGGATAAATATTGGCATATTCATATATTCTTATCTGCGGAGAATCGTGATTGATTAAAAACAGTACTTCGAATGACTCCTTCCAATTCAGTGGTTTTAAAGCGTACTGAAAGCGTAGCTTTTACAAAAATCATAAATATAAATTCGTCAGATATTTTTATGAAATTATCTGGTATTGGATTAAAAAATATAAAATTGAAAATGCTATAATTTCCAATTACATTTCTAATTAGTGTGTGTGTTAGGTTAAGCCAATCAAATTGGAAAAAACTATTCAAAAAAATCAATATCAAAAACTCAATACAATTGTTGTCCAAAACCTTAACACATGGCGCAGACACTTAAACTACTTAATAACGATGAAAATGGCAAAATAGTCCTAAAATATTTAAGTAATATAAAATATTTATTATATTATTATATTGCCATATTCAAGTATATTTTGGTGCCAGCTCATATATAGCTTTTTTATCTTCTTACAACTTTTCTTTAAAATCTCATACAGAGGCTAAAACGTCTGTTTGAACTTATTTCCCATTTAAGTCTAAATTAATATTACAAAATATATACATATGACAAAAATCTTTCTCTTTTTAAAGACTCTACTGAATTAAATCATCATAAACCGGCTATAATTATCATTTCTTTCCTTCTACAGAATTCCAATTAATGTCGCCAATGGCTAATTATAACCATCTGAAACATGTTTTAGAAACTGAAATCACGGCGAATATACCTGTATAATATTATAATTGTACAATAGAGTATAATATTACAATAATCCACATATCTCAATGTAAAAAGATTCATTGTAACGTGCATAAAACTCTCATACACTCGTCCGACTCGGTATGTCATAAGTATAAAAAAACCACCACGGCGTTGCTTAAATAATGCATGTTTTCTAAATCAATGTTAAATTTATAGAATATAATCAATACGTAACGATGGCTAAGAAAGCATCGTAAAACAAATTGGTCTTCCTACAAACAGCAAATTTGTTTTTAATAATGCACAGTTTTAAAAAATAAATGAGTAAAAAATAGGCAGAAATACTTGGGAAACAAAAGAAATTAAATAATTATTTAAAACAACTTTTTTAACAACATTTTTATTAAGTGTTGTTTTCATATAAACGCCTCGAAAAATATCGATTATTTATCGATTCACTATCTGGTTAAACATAATTTATAGTACACCAATGATTGGATTAATGATTGGTTTCACGGCTGTCCACTTATATTTGTATCTACAATACCTAAGTTGATTAAAAAGGTCTCTGTATAGATTTATAAGTACTTCCAATTACTGCAGGTGAAAAACAACAGTATTTTGTATATCTCGTGCGTAATTTTGTACAAAATTTAAAGCTTTAATTTATATCATTTCTTTAATAATAACTTTAAATTATATAAAAATCCAAATAATTCAAACGTCTGTGTATAAGCTTCATTATTTTCTAACTTTACTAATAATTTATCTATAAATAACGGAAATTTTTTTTTCAAACTTACCTGATCCTTAATTAATCGATATACGTTCACAACGTATTGAAGTTCTCATTTTAAAAGTACAATTTTTACAGTTATATTAATCTAAAATAGCAAATAAACAATTTTGCAATCTTCAGAAAAATGATAGTATTATTAAATACAATAACATAAAAACAAGTCAGATAGATCATGTATTGGTTTTGCTGCCTGTTTTCTAAAAATTAAAATTTCTAAATATGTTTTAATTTAATTTTCTGAAAATGCAGGATCAAAAATTGAAATTTCCAATTAACATGTATCTCATAGGCGAATTTCTACTTATTCCTGAGTTTAAAATTGCGATCCATTTATTTTTATGTCAATTATAAAAGTTTTTTATTATTAATTCTTATTTTGAATTTTATATTATGAAACAATTGTAACTTTTACGTTCTTTCGGCCTTTAGATTAAGGTCATCCATATGGGTCAAAGTCTCTGCCAAAAAATCAAAATTTCCGTGGAATACCTATACCTATGCTCCACGTAGTTCTATTAATAACGATTTATAGAGCTACATTGATTTTTACAATAATTGCAGAGAGCTGTACTCATACTGTTGATTATGAGCTATAACATGGATACTTATTTGAATGTGAAATTTTCCATGTTAAATCCATGATTTCAACATACAGACACTTTCGAGCTTGTTTACTTATCGGTAAAAAATAAATTGTGCTGGTAAAAACAATTAGCCTACCGAATTTGGATCTCTGTGGCACCACTGTCCTGGTGGAATATGTGTGTTGTATCAAATCGCTTCAATTTATCAATGGCCTACCAGTTTTCTTTTGGACAGATAGTGATATTATATGGCAGATAGTGAATATGATGCACTACTAGCTATACCGTATTGCATTTGGTAAATAGATTGACGCCTGTATATTGTGTTCAGTTATCTTTATAGAAAAGTATCTCGACTTACTTGCGTGGCAAGTGGCAATAGCTTAACCCATTCCAGAGACTTCGAAACTGTAGCACAGAACAGGAGGTCATTCACAAGAAACTATTCTTCATTGAACCTCAACAGTCACTCAATCTCTTTTACTACTTACCGTATTAGTGGCTAGGAATACTCTGTTTGACATATAATTTAATTATATATTAGTTTTCGCGTATGAGTGTTTTTGTCCATGTCATCGTTCTAAGTTTTTGTAAGTTGTATTCAATTCCTATACTATAGTATAATTGACGTTTTTTCTACTTATTGAATGGTATACACTTTAAAAAAAAAAAAACAAAACAATTTTGATATTCAATATTTACGCCTAATTCCCACAATTAGTTATCTTGAAAATTTTAAGAAAAACATGAATATTTTAAGAATTTTTTACAATTTCCTAATTTGTAGAAAAACATAATAAATTTAATAATATTTCAATAAAATTGAGAATAATACAACAAATAGAATAACGGTCTAAAAAATTTATTATAATTTATAAATATGTTATGAACAACCTTATATTCATGGACGAACTGGTTTGTTTTTATTTTAAGTTCTGTAGATGAAAACATTTCAGTAATAAGGTTTAGCATAGATCTCAAGAGTAAAGTTTAGTGGCTGACTACGCTGGCTCCATAAGTGCAATGTTACATTTCGCTGATTTAAACCACCCTTGACAATTGCAGCAAACCCTCCTTTTCCATTGATCCCGCGATCCAGAGCGAGAATATGAGTGATGGTTTGGTTTAATCTAGGTAGATAACAAGTTTTACGAGAGGAGAGAACTACATTATACTGGCCACAGAAATCTATGTGTTGGGTACAAACTAGACCATCGTTAGGTTGCCTCGCACCAAACTGTAAGCTTTTGGCATTTATAATTGCTAATGTTACTAATAAAAAAAATGAAAGAAGTGATAAACGTTGCTGGTTTGCAGCCATTTCAAGTACTAAGTATTTTACTACACGGATTGAACTTTAGAACGAAATAAATAATTTTGCGATCTGTAATTAGCAGTTTTATAAACAGGCCATTAATATGCTATGTATATTTTCTTTGTCTTATATCAGAAACAGCAATTGAAATGATAATAATTAACAATTGACTCACCAGCCTGTAGAAGTTGACGTATGTTGCAAGTAATAAAATTGATTTTATAACCTTATCTTTATTTAACCAAAATATTAGTTTTTGTGATAACTTTTAAATAAACTTAAAATTTTCTGTATGCATTAGTTATATGCTATATTAGTATATTACTTAGTTATATATGCTATCGATAGATATGCTATCGATTATATATGCTACCGATATATAAATAAGAATACAATTAATTGAAAAATTGATTTATTGATATTAGAATATAATTCTAATATATTATTCATTAATAATTCCTATTCCTAAATTTTCAATGAATAACGGAATTGAAATATTATATCTAATTATTATCGATATTATTTCTAAGCTTCATAGAGTATAAATCCTCTATTGAATAACCCAGGGCAGCCAGAATAGTGAAGATGAAAAAGTGTAAAATAGTAATAAGTAACAGATGGATATACGAAAATAATCAAACATATCTGGCTTTTGCACGCTGTGGAAACGATATATATCGCCAAAATTGCCGTTTGAATTTTGCAAAATTTCCCAGTACTTTTTCAGGAATACGTCGCGACAATATTTGAAGAATTCATAAGAGAGAATATCATCGTATAATAACTTGATAACATTGACATTATAGCAGAAAACGAGCTTCAGGCAATCAAATGACTTGAATTAGTGTTGAAAACAGGTAAGAAATACGGACTATAATTTAATTGGAGAAAAAATCAATTACTGCAAACAAAGGTCAATTGTTTAGACTACATGATAGAAAATAGAAAATATTTTCCGTCGTCAACAAAAAACGAGGAACTGATGAATTATCTTCCACTGAAAAATGTAAAAGAAGTTGCATGAGAGAAAGAAGAAATGCATTAGACACAAACAGCGAAGCTGCTCAATAAAGTGATGAAGAAAGATGGAAAATTTATTTATGGAGAGTGACAAGAAAATGCATTTTCCACGGTGAAAGAATCATTTGCAAGCAACCACTACTGCAAGTCGAGATATTTTTTCGAACATGACACTACAAAATATACCGAATTACACGTGGATACGTCAAAAGACAGTTACGCAGCATTGTTAGTGCAGCAAAATCTCGAGGGTAGGTGCTTGCATCTTCTATACTGTATGAGGAAAAAAAACATCAGAAGCAGAGAGCAGATAAAATTTTAGATCGTAACTGACTATGTAGCTTTTTAAATGGCGCTGACTAATAACTATTTGAAGTCGAGATTAGCAAAATAAGTCATGTACATGCACATGTTCGATTACATCACCGAGCACCGACCAGGGAAGTGCATGCAGCATGCGAATACATTGAGTAGGACAGATAGTATATAGTGCTGCATGATCCTTTCCTAAAGAGATTGGAAAGAGCGCAGAAAAACGATTAAAGTCTAAAAGCAACAAGTAATCTTTTAGAACAAAGTGATAACGGATATTATATCCTTGAAAATGAGCTGATTTGTGTACAAAAAAAAAGAAACGTAAGCTCTTTGTTCCGAAGGGAATGCTGAACGAAATGATTAAGCGAAAACATGAACTCGGAAATTTCGCGTCGAAAAGTTATATTTTTGACAGCATTACACACCTCCACGTAGATTATATTCGATTGCCATTGTCGTCGAACAGAAGTATAAGTACCTGCTCGAAACCTTTGATACCTTTACAAAATATATTTAAGTAGTTGCAAGGAAATTGAAAGACACAGGTAAGGTATCAGACAAATAAAAAATTTTGCAACAACGCTTCCGAAGCCCGTATCGAATCATTATAGATCGCAACATAACGTTCGCATAAAATGATTTGAAGGACTTCAAGATCAAAGAGATACAATAATATTTGATAACGACAGATATACAAAGGGGAAAATGAGCAAGTGGAGCGTGTGAATGCAACACTAGAAGCAGTTTTCCTAAAATTGCCATTTCCGAGCCGAGGAAATCAATAAATTCTTACGCGACGCTCAACAAGCATAAATTGTACGTTATAGAGATCCATAGATACGACACCATATGAGATTTTGTTCGACACAAAGTTAAGAACGCGGTTGGATCAACATATATAAGACGTGATCGATGATTGTAGGCAAAATGAATGTCTGCAAAATAGAGAGGAGATACGAGCAGCTGCGCGTGAATAAATTAGAATAATTCAAGATGTAAATGGGGACAATTGCAATAAAAAACACTGCTTGGTTCCAAAATATAAGTTTAGTGATATTGTATCAATCAAAAGAACGCAGCAAGGACCAGATCTCAAACTCGCAATAAAGTTTCTTGGACCACAAAGCTTCACCAGCGACTTGTTGTTCGAAGACGAAGAGGACATTCGAAATCAACAATAAACTACAGTGCAGTTTTTTTATATGTGAAAGTGCTTCAGTGATGAGATTGTGAATTGAATAATTATTGTATTATTATCATCGGAGAATTAATGCAGTGAGTTAATGATGACAGGAAACATGAGGCATTTGACCAGTTCGAACAAGTCTTTGCGAACATGTACATGTGCCTAATGTTCTGAGAAAGCACATTTAGGAAAGAGAAAAGGCATGCAAGAGTGGAGATAGAATGAGAGTAACGCCGCTAGCATTAAGGGGAATGGGAATCAGCTATTTTCGGGCCTCTGTATTATGAACACGTATTTTTCTTGTATTATAATTCTCATTTTACTTATTTCAATAAAATACTTTAATTTTTATATTAATTATCTGAATATCACAAGTAGCAAACCATAGCACCAATTTCACATATATATTATAAATAAATATCTTTTGTCAAAAGGCCATTCGGAAAAATTCACGCCACCTGAAATACTTTACAAGAACTTGCTTATTTGTTAAATACAAAACATATTTATATAAGAGTCATAAGTGTTTCATTATCGATATTCATATTATTCCTCGTGAATTTCTATGAAACCCTTGTAAATCCCAAAAAAACTATATACACAATGTTCTTTTATTTTCCAATTAAAAGTTTTTTTTTAATCTACAGGATGCCATATGTTGTTTTTGTATTGAATTTAGGTTGGTAACTTTTCGAAGTCTTTATAACAAAACATTGTCTCTCGGAATATTTTTTAATACTTTTCTATAAGTATACAGAATTAATGGAATTTATGTGACGGGAATTTCCAGTTATTTGGAGTGAATGTGACAGCTAAATAATAATTTTAGAATCGCACGAAGTTTTGATTATGATGCACGACGGCAAATTATTAATAGCTGAATGCATACGTATATTCTCATTTGACAGACGAAACAAAAATGAAAGCATCGTTCTTCATAAATTTTCTTCTTCTGGGATAAAAGCAGCTTTATTTATTCGTTCAGATCTTGACTGATTCTTAAATATTTGTTTAATTCATATATCCCAATTCATATACTCCGTTCCATATTTTTTCCTCCAAACTGCAACTACATTTTTTATATGAACGACGTGACAGAATTACCATGATCAACTCCAACATTATTTAGTAGCCGATTTATATAGTAAGCATTTATAATTTGCTTAAATAGTAAAATGAAACATTACAAAGTTATTCTAATTGTCTATAAATATTACTTTACTATTCTGTTATATTGTTGAATTTAGTATATACTTTATTAATTTAGACTAAGATTCGTGATTTTAATAATTGTTAATTTTAATAGAGTAAAATTATTACATTTCTAACTGTAAGATATTATTAACAATAAGAACTGTACCTATAAAATTCGTCCCTTTGTTTCATTCATTACAGTCAATCAGGCATTTAAATAATAGGAATGAATAATTAAGAATTCGTGTTAGAAATAAAGATGATCAATAATTAATTTTGTAGATTGACAATCTTGTATTACCTAAACGGATGTAAGAAATGAATATTTGATATAAGTAATTATCACAAAACCACTTAACTTCTCTTTATATAGATCATTACTTATCATGGAAATAAAATTTGACAGGTTGTGAATATTGGAGATTGGAAGAAAGATAAAAAACGTTCGGTGGATAGAATAATCAATTTTTTACAGTACACTCATGACTGAATTTATTTCTTCAAATATTAACTTCATAGAATAAAAAAATAGTAGGATTCTTCAACTTTTCAATCAATAAAAATTATCAATGATAATCCTTATTCAAAAAGGAATTACAATAAGTTATAATAATCAATAATCATAATACAATAATCAATAAGTAATAATGTATTATGTTATTGTTGAAATTGAGAATCATATTTGATGAAATCAAGATTTTTCCTTTTTAATTCAATCATAAGAATTTTTATTTAACTGTAATTCTTTAATTTATTGTTAATTTTGTTTGTTTTCTTACTTTTTTTTATTAATACCTTACTACCACTTTCGAATAATGTTTTCTGATATAATAACGAAAATTCCACTGATGTTTTCAAGTAATTTTTCAAGTAATCATCATTTAAATGCATAAAGGAAAAAACTTGATTTTTGAATACAAAAGATCCGTAAACAACTCAAATTTAAAACTTACACCATGTTTTAACGAACAGAGGAAATCTAAAATCTCAATGCCATTATTTTAGATACTATCAAAACTTACGTAGAATATATTAAAATTTTATTAAATACAAAGCTTATTCTAGATATTTTAAAAAATAGAATTTTTTGTCATTTTTTAAGAAAATTCAATTTTCTGTCATTTTTTCATAATCTATACACTTTGATATTGGACCTTAAAACTTCTGGATTTCATTTTATAGAATTTTGTAATGTCAGATTAATAAAATATTTTTAAAACTATAAATATTTGATCCAAACAAAAACAAAATAATTGCTAGTTTTTTTTAAATTGTTAAAAAAATGATATACTGTTCAAAATTTAATCATGGTTGGTTTAAGTACTTCTCACATTATTGGAAAATTGCATGAAATCAATCTTGAATGTTTTATAAAACATAACTATAGATTTTGAGAACAAGTATTCGACCGAAGTAGATCAACGAATTTTTGTGAAAAAACATTTTGAACATATTATCTACATTATATGGTTAATATATCTATCGATATGGCATTTTATGCTTGTAAAAAATATTTATTTAACTGTTTTAAATAGAAACTAAAGATATAAATAAATAAATGATTTAATGATAATACAATGTTTTAATTTTTCATTGATATTTTTCACAATAAATCATCCCAATTAGTATATAAATATATTTAATTATCTGTTTTAGAAATTGAAATATTTCCATGTTTTAATGTTAAATCTGACAGTTTTGGTGAATAAAAATAATATTGATAAGACTTACAAAAAATCAGACAAATCTGGGAATGAATTAAAAAAATTAATACATTAATTTTATATATTATTATACACGTATTGTATAAATTAAAAAAACAATTATTCTTATAGTATCAACTCTTTTAAATATAAGATAAATATGCTGCCCTCTTTTATATACTATGATTTTCTAAAAAATAATTACTAATTAAAACAATTTTCCATATTAAAAGATACATCAAATAGAGTAACAGTTGCCTAAAAGTTCAAAATTCTCTAGATTTGCCCATATAAAACACGGTTGAAAATGAAATTAAAATAAAAATTAAATTTTAGAAATTAAATATAATTCAGTACTTAATCATTTGAACACTATTTATAATAAAATTAGAATATCTTGTAGCACTATTATTAATTTTTTAATTCAACAATGTATAAAATTATCCAAATACTATTCATATGTATTTTTAAAAATGAAAAATCAACCTGTTTCACAAAGTGCTGAAAAATATTCATATAAAAAGATACATGGATTATTATTTTGAAATGATACGTATACTTAGTTATTATTTTGATCATTAAGCTAAAGAACATCATTAATCAAGTAAATATATTCATTATAAATCTATTTACTTAATTTAAATAAAAATTTCTTGAAATTAAATACTATTTTTCTTAATTCACGCAAATACTTAGTAAGCTTCAACTACTCATTTCTAAATAAAAAATATTTGTTGAAATTCAGAAATATTTTCTTAACTAAGAAAATTATTTCAAAAGTAATCAATCGTTTACTTAATTAAATTAAAAAATTTCATTTACTTAAAAATTAAAGTGAATCTTATGTTAACATTTACTTCAACTAACAAAATACATCGAGAAATTTTTTTCAAATTATTTTTGATTAAAAAGAATCCCTTAAGAAATAAAATTTTCAAGTAAATGTTTACTCCATTAAAAACATCTTCATCTTCATCATACACACAATGTATGCCTACAATAATGACTACCTAAAGGTTTCGACTTTAATTCTTGAGAAAAAAATGTGAATACATACTTAGTTGAATTTAAAAGTTCTTGAAAGGTAAATCGATTTGCTGAAATATAAGATATAATTTAAAATAAAAAAAATGTAATTAAAAAAAGAAACTACTTTTTACGTTTTAGATAAAACTTTTTAAGTAAATTTTTTTTCTTTAAGAAAATATTACTTTGTTGCTATCAAATATGAGTTTTATTTAAAATAAGAATTAATATATTTAAGCAATTAATTACTTTTAGTTTGAACAAAAAGTTAATTGTTCACATGATTCGATTCACTTATTTATTTATGTGTGTGTGTGTGTGTTTATTATCTGTTCTGTAAATGTTTAATTCTCTAGTAATGTAGACTGCCAAACTATAACAATCAATTTGAGAGTTAATAAGACTTCAATCGTTGTTAGATCCATTATTGCTCAAAAAAGGATAACTAGTTTAGCATTGTTGGACAGAGACAAAGATATAAATATAGATTGATCAAAAATTATGAATTGTTATAGCGATAAGAAAAAAAACCGCATTTGATTTTTAATATGTACTCTTAATTATTTCTATAATTTTAATGTTTATTCGTAAAAAATATTTGTAAAAATAAAATATTAAATAATAGATAAAATTCGTAAAACCAGCATGCATTTTAATATTTAGAATTATGTATATGTACGTCCCAAGGTATACAGATATAAAAATGTTTTTCTAGTTTCACAGAAATGTATATTATTGTATATTATTGAATATAGATAAAAATAAATAAAAGCTAACGAAAATATAAAAGCTGTAAAAAAGGCTATCGAAGATCAGATAAAGATAGATAACAAATCTATTATAAAACAGCTATTTATTTGAGACATCATTAAAATAATATCAAATCGTCAGCTGGAACGTAATAAAAAGTTGAGAACTGAAGAAAATAAAATGAAATTTATATTTTTTGAACTGTTTATATTTGCAACAATAACGCTTGGAATCTCTGAGAAAATTGAATACTACACGACTGAAGAATATGAGGGGCTTCCGAACAACGCGACAGGAGTCTATATTCTTAAAAACTACGAAAAAGGTGATCTTGTTTTAGAAGAAAAAGTCCGGATTTTTTCGGAAATGCTTCAAACCGTGAACGAAAATAAATATTTTCACGTGAATACCTATCGTATCATAACTCAAGTCCGTATTTATGATCGAAAGCCGGAAAGGCTTATGGGCAAAATAAAATTGATCAGTGGTGGACTAGGCTCTAAACACGTTGGATTCAGACTAACCGGCGTGTTCGCTCACAGTATTCATTTTGATGTTGAAATTTATGCAAGAAAACTCTCGTCTAATTATGAATGATTTTTCTTGCTTATGCAGCATATATAACGACAGTAATTTCTTTCGTACTAGTTAATTTACTCAATTCGATATTTAAATTAATTTTACTCAATTTGACCAGGATACAGAATTGTTCAAGTAAGATTGTTCTATTAAAAATTATATTAGGTTTCTAAGAATATTTTTACAAAACATTTGTTGATTTTGTTAAATAATATTCATTGCATATATTTTAGACAAATATTAAAAATTGTAATAAAAAAGTGTAAATTATGTTGCAGAATATATTCTGTATGTATGTAATAAGATAGTATAAAAAAATATTTATATTTTAAATATTTGAACAAATAAAATGCATTAGTTATTTGAATTTGCCATTTTTCATATATTTAAAAATTTTGTTCATGTATTTACATACATCATAAAAATGATGTATATTTGAATTATTACCAATTTACGATTAGGGTGTTATTTTGGTTTCAATTAAGTTTATCTTTGGTATTTGATGACCATTTGAAGTCTGTACATAATTTCTATACTTACATAAACATTAATTATGATTTTTTGCTCTTAAAAATAATCTATAAAATCGTTCAACGTAATCAGAATTTTCTATATTATATAGTAATTTCAAAGTAATAAAATTATTTAAAGCAGACACAATTTTTAATCAATAAAAATTAGCATTACATTATAAACAATTAAAAAGTTAATACATATTTAATATATTTAAAATTTTCATGTCTCGCAGAATAACTCTATCTTTTAATCCTGTTTATCTTTAGGAATATAACACGGTAGGTTACTACATTCTTTTAAATATTTAATTTTTAAAATCCTAACCACGTTACTTTAGTATATTTTCTGTATAACTATTTTTAATTTTTAAAAAACGTAATGCAAAAAATACATTATATCATTTGAAAATTCTGAATTTAACTAGTTTATATGTACTTATTATATATAGCTTATTATATATAGCAATATTTCAGAAAGCTGTATATTGAATCTCGAGACTTTAAGTAAATGTCTCAATAAATTGTTAAATTACATTTATTTTCTCGAGCGTATAAGAAAGTTTCCGAATTTTTCACCACTAAAGTTTAGGGCAACAAAATGTGCTTTGTCATGTACATCAATATTATATTATATCCAACAATCAGCTATATTTCTTTTTTCGTTTATTGCTGAAAAAACTTTCTTGCATATAACTAATCTTACTCGTCTTCTCGTCAATATTAGTTTATTTGTATATTTTCCTATGTCTTACCTAAACCTAAATAGCTTCACATGTAAATGAAATCGCACGAAAAATGTAAAAAGTCATTTCGAGAATTCGAAAATTTTCCACTCATCGTCCAAATAGTCGCCACGTTAAAGTCTCTCACACTACTCTTAAAAATACACGTATGAAAACATCATGTCAACATTTTAGAGTGAGTACGAAAAATCGTAATTGTATGGATCTAGTTAAATATGTAATTACATATATTGTAGTGGTGTTTGAGAATATCGAATTTGCATGGCAAAATAAAAAAATAACATCAAAAGAATAGTTTTTTTAATTTATCACAAAAAAATTAAAAAATATTTAAAACCAAAGGTGTCAAAATACATATTGTTTGTTCTATACATTTTTTTAGTTACAAGCGATGTTTTTGTTTTTCAACAATAATTCAACAATTTCATTTTGGGTTTTCCCGACGAACAAAAATGTGTTTTTGTAATAAAAATATTTACTTTCTTCGTACAATTTTGTAACGATTACAACAGATTTCAATAAGAATGAATATCAATCTGTAATATTAATCTTATCTGATCCTATCCTATCTTATTCTATCTTATCTTATCCCATCTTATCGTATCCTAACTTATTTTATCATATCTTGTCCTATTTTATCGTATTTTATATTACTATTATATAAAAAAATCAGCGTTTATTTGTTACCTATAATCTTGAAAATTATTCAACCAAACGTTTTAATTATTTTATGAGAATCGTTATAGCCCTGGAGTTAGATAGGCAATATTTTCTGTTAAAAATAATCTGACTTTAATTATTAGTGAACTAAAACGGAGCTCGGCGGTCGATGCAAACAATGCGCATACCGTAGATTTATATATTAGACCGCGCACTCTAGGAGCATAGTTAAAGCCTAATTCAAAGTAAGAGAGTAATACAAGGAGTCTTGTTGTCTCTCTATTACAAGCGAGCAACTGGGAAGAAAAGAAAAGTAAGGGAACAGTAGCAGTAGAAATATACATAGTATTGTTATTTTGAACTGCCACCTACTCTTTGCACGGAGCAAGATAGAAAGCACAACTCCAGGCCTAACTCTATCCTTTAATATGGACTTCAGAGTGCCCGTTGCAGCGCGCAGTCTAATATATAAGTCTAAGGCGTATACTAACCAGCCATTCTAATACCGTGGAATAGGTGAAGATCCATATTTTTTCAAATATAAAGTCCGTTCATGCAGTACGTTTTCTCACTCGGCTCTCAAAAATAAAAGAAAGAAATCAAAATAACTCGAACATGTCGAACATGTGCTGAACACATCGAGAGTCGCTTCGTTCTTCATATTAATCTAAGAAGTGTTATTTATAGTATTTAGCATAAAAAGCATAGGCGTTTTGTCTCAAAGCAAATCCCTCCAGATGCAGGTAAAGCCTCCCCACGCGATTTTTGCTAAGACAACTGATTCATGGAAGACATCGTTTTTCACTTATTGCGAGACGTCGATTATTCATAATGGCACTATAGGTCAAATCGTGTGGCAACCATTTTCCTTTTTTAAGAATGTTTCCTATCACATATAAACGTTTACTAACTGCTCTGTCACTGAATCCTAACTTATTAGCGAGTTCTTTCTGCGTTGGAACTGAGTTTTCATCCAATAATGCTTGCAATTCACTATCTTCAAACTTTTGCGGTTGTCCAGAACGTTTTTTATCATTAACATCAGTATCTCCACTTCTAAGTCGCTGAAACCACTCTTTACATGTTGTAAGCGATGGAGCGTGTTCGCCATATTATTCTTTAAGCAATCGATAAATTTCTACTACACTTTTTTTCAAATCAAAAAAGTGCAAAAGGACATGTTGAAAAAAGATTTATCACGATTAATTTTTCGCTGATAAAACATTATAATATTTACACAAATGATGGCGCCTGTTAACTGAATTTTATTAGTAAATGCTAAAACTAAAAAATAATTACTAGATCCGACACATCTGACTTTTCATATTACTTATATCACCATCTAAACGTGAAGGTCGGTAACTAAGTTCGCCTTCTAATATTTTATGTCCCGCGGTAATAAATTAATGAAATTAATGAAAATTAATGAAAATATTAATCATTTAATATATCTCCGCATACATACTATTGATCCTTATTTTTATGGTTTTAAAATTTTTTCGTATTTCATATGAAGTTAACGTAACTAATTATATTTAGTAATACCAGGCAACGTATTTCAGAAAACACATCCATGTCGGAGAATATTATTCCGAAGACGGTGTGATTTTAGTCAATAAGTTATTTAGACACTCTTTCTTGTTCATCGCTAAAGCGTAATTGTATCACACGCATGTTTTTTGTATATTTTGTTTTTTTGTACTGTGTAGAAAAAAGTGCATGATAATACGAGAAAGTTAAAGATCAATTTATATAACAAATATAAAGAAGCAAATCGATTTTTTAAATGATAAAATTTAAATCTAAATTACAATTAATAATATAGGTTCGTATTTGGACAGTAAAATACGATCCAGATATCTCGAGACCAATTTCTAGAGGAGTTTCGTATACGATCAGTAGAATACGATATGCAGGTGTTTCGAGACGACTGCTACCGGGAGTTTGGTATTCTCTTATCTAAATACGAAACTCCTCATAGCAGTTATCCTAAGACACTGAAATCTCAAGACGACTTCTACAAAAAGTTTCTTGTTTGATCGATAGAAAAAGATGTCTAGCTCTCTTTGGATGACTTCTACAGGGAATTTCGTATTCTCGTTGTAGAATACAATGTCCAGATGTCTCGCAAGGATTTTTGCAATGAATTACATGTACGCACGGTAGAATACGATGTTTAACAGTCTTTGAATCATTTCTCAGTAGAGTTACTTGCTTAGGTGGTACAATAAGATGTCCAGATGTTTCAGAACCACTTCTACGGTGAATTTCGTATTCTACCTCCCGATTACGAAACTCTCCATAGAAGTTGTCCCGAGATATCTGGACCTCTTTTTTACTGGCCGAACACGAAACTACAATATTTTCCGGTAGAAGCAGTATGCAAGATGCGCATATCATGATATTATATCATAGCATATCCTATCGCCATACTAAGTTAAAAGACAAAGCGCGATTTGCTTGTATACAAGAAACAAAACAAACTACCGTACCAATTGTTCTGGAATTTAAAATATATATTCTATGTTATCATCGGAAGGACATAAGCTTTGTTTTTTATGGAAAATCGTTTTCACTTCATCAATAAGTTATAAGTGCATACATTATAAGAGGCATATTATAATTTGGTAGGTATCATAAACTGAGTTCGGCGTCCATTCCACATGGTGTACGCATAGTAGCGTACTACCATGCGTGTGCACAGTTAACGCTCCTAGCTATCAGTTTCACCAGCAGCCAGTAGATGGCGATTTGAATATCAACTCAAAGTCATCAACTTAAACTAATATCAGGCTAGCTTATACAAATGCCCAAAACAAACTTTGGGATTAGTATCTGAATGAAGGTGTGATTTTAATCGGTATTAGTGTTTTTGGGTATCGGTATTAGTTTCTTTGGGTTAATCTTACAATTCCATCACCTTAGACATCATTTGAACATTTTATTTCTTCTTATGTAATAAAATGTGACTGGAAACTAGTAATTTCTTCGATCCAAAGGTACTACTAACCGAGAATACGAAGATTCATTCAAATACATAAAGCGTTGCCCAGAATGTCAAGTACACATGGTGTCGCAGAGAGCAGCTACGGGTTTAATGATCTAAAGAAACATAGAAGGCCCATGGACAACTGTGGCATCTGACATAATGGGGCCTTTTACCGCCAGTAAAGAAGAAATAAATATTTTGATATTTGAGGACGTATTCACCAAGTAGCTCGAGGTACGACCACTCTGTAAGGCAACTGGCTAGGCGATATTGAAAGCATTTGAAGAGCTGCTCATTTTCAAATGGGGATCACCGAAATATTTAATCGCAGATAATGACACTGAGTTCGCCAACAAAATAGTCGAAGAAAGACTTAACGAATTGGGAATTGTGCAGCAGTTGATATCACCCAATCACGCGCAAGCAATCCCCGTAGAGTGGGTGAATCTAACATTCAAGGCAATGATTTCTATTTCCATCAAGGAGGATCATAAAGGTTGGGATATTCATCTGCCCGAACTACAGTTTGCCATGAACACATCGACACATGCAAGTACACGAACATTTCCAGCTTTCCTGAATTTCGGCAGAAACCCCAGAGAAATGCCGACATAAAACATAATCATGACGTGAGAACATAAATCCAGTCACTGATACCTGGTGACTGACTAATTTCGAATGAAAAGGATATCAGCCATTTACGAATTAGAAAAAACATATGCGTCGCTAACAAAAAACAAGGGCAATACTACTATAAGAAGAGAAGACATTAAACTTTTGAAGTTAACGACATGGTATGTCGATGAAACTATGTCTTGTCATCGGACCCGATAAATTTTTAGCCAAGTCAGTGCCAAAATTTATAACCCCTTGTCGTATAATCAGAAAAATTTCCCCAGTAGTCTACGAATTACAGGACATAAGAGACAGAAGGAGAACAAGTGCACATATATCAAATCATATAAGATACTACCCTCCTAATACTTCCCAAACTTCTGTTACAGACGACGATTCTAGCAAAGAAAACCAGAATTCATGTGCTCCGTCGCCACACAGAAGAAGGGTAGATGAAAAACTCACCTAAAAATACCGGGTACTCACAACAAGGAGGAACCAGGAAAAATTATTACCCCCATAAAATAGAAAAATAAAGAATTAATCTCCGCTGACGAGGAAACCTGGAATATTAAAGGACCTCATACACCCCTACCGCGCCCAATAAAAGTACTTCTTATCAACCAAGACGGATATCGGCTAACTATAGAAGTGGATTGAATTCATTTAAAATATCAGTCGAAACGAGTACTGTCACATGCATTAATGAATCCGTCCACAGGCCAATAGCGATGCTAAGTAATTCCGCCACTGATAAATCCACTATACTGACCCTGATGGATTTGGAGGTTACACCACCTCCCAACTTCATACCTTATAAGAAGCCGCATCCATCACTACCGACAACACTACTACCACGTCTAGGCAGCATCCCCACCAGTAAAACTATCAAAAACTCGGCAGAAAATGTTCCAGGAGATATAATTGGCGTTACAACTGATTTCTGGACTTCGGTACAAAGGGGCATTACTACTCAACTTTCACACACCCACAGAACAACAAGTTCTACTATAAGTGTGGCAGAGCGACCCGTGACGCGCACACATGTACGTCCTATCCTAAATGAAGGAAGGACTTAGGAGGAAAAGAGCGACGGCGCAGGGCAGTCGAAAACGACGAAAACGACGCGTCAGGCGAAACATCCACAGTCAAGCGAATGATACAAGAGGTTGCTGGTGCTCTAGGCAATACCACACAGCCGGTATGATTATCATGCCTGGAGCAACCGTGTACCTGAACAAATAGATGCACTCGATCGCCCAAAAAAGTCCCAAGAATACAAGCCCTGCACACGCCTCAGCATTAATAAAATCGTTCCTACCAAGCTTACCCTATCGCATACCTATGATCCCCTTCCGCGAATATAGAAAAGCCCATCCTCAAGAGATCCCACGAATGACGAACAATACCTTTCAAAGGCAAAGAATCAAACCACTACGTAAATCTAAAATCGCGCTAAGGGATAAACACGATAGAGAATGTTGAAACCCACCCCGCTCCATACTAACAAAAGTCTTACGATGGCACAGCATCAACGAGCGCGGAACATAACGGTAAAAATCCGACGAAGTGAGCAAAGATGGCTCTTTCATAAAGAAAACCATTTATCGGTCACAAACGGCTTTTGAATAAAGAAAGCTATTTGCCTGATCCAACCACGCTGCCCCTGACGCAATAAGTTCAAGAATAGTGCTAACAGTACTCAAATATTTTCCAGCATATACTGATAGCAGCCAAATACTGATTACAAGAAAATTTGAATAATAAATTTGAATGGTTTGGGCTCGAGTTACGTATCAAATCGTATAAAATATTTAAAGGTATATTACATGAGTCCTATAAGATTATTTTATCCGAGTTTTATCAATCAAGTATTCACCTGATATAATGCAATATAAATTGCATTTGGCGATTATGCGTTACAGAGACGTCAGAATATCCGAAAGGCATGTAGCAAGAGATATTAATAAATAAATTATATATAATCTATATCTATTTTACGTAAAGAATATTAAACAATATGTTTTTTAGTTTGTCTTAAATAATGAATACAAAGAATGGTACACAAATTTTCTTGAGGTTTTTTTATGAGAAGTTTTCAGAGTAAATGGTTTACAGTAAAGACATTTGCAAAAATAAAGAAATTATTCTTGTAAATGTTAATCAGTATGAGTCTGTATTAGAAAATACTGCAATGTTTGGAATATCAATATCTGATATTGTATGTAATTTTTTATTCCCGCCTGGCGGACGGGCACCATGTGAACGATCACAGATTTATTTGAGAACGCGTCATTACCTTCATCCACAGCACAACTGTAAACTGGCCGCGTAGGACATTGAGCGGCATCTCTGTGCGCGCGTCGACTGATTAATTTAAGGCTTTAATTATAGGATCCGCGTCCAAACCCAGACACCGCTGGATTTGCATCGAAGCATTTTCTAAGAGTCCTAGAACGTAAAGTAGTATTCTACTTTACAACTTTGAAAAAAATGTTTTATGTTTTTTACATTTTTCGAAAGTAAATATATTCAAGAATGTTAGCTCAAAATTTTAGAAAGATTCAGGTAGTTAACTATACTTTTTCACCTTTCGAACGCACTTACCTGAGCGCGCTATTCCGACCCGCCCAGCGCGGGCCGGATAAGCCATGTACCTGGCCTTGTTCGCTGCAGCAGCTGTTAGTTTGATATTAATTAGCTCATATATGTGTATATTTCAGATGTTAATAAGTTCAAATCAAATCAAAAGATATTTTGATTATATAATATAATATGAGCCAATGTTATTTGGGTATTCGAATTACATATAATTGTTTATATTTATATATTATATAATATACTATATAATATATAAAATACATATCATTAAACATATAATATAAAAAAAAACATTTATTCCATACTTTTTCTGTGTTGCAGGTATGACGAGAGCAAGGATCCTTAGACGTCTGTAGAATTCTATGTATTATGTTCATGGTATTGTACGTTTTATATCACATATAAAATATCATATATATAGAAAAATTTAGTACAATTATATATTATATATATTTATTCTGTATTTTTACGTTACAGTAAAACAGTAGATATGCACATAATTCTAGACGGCCACGTTCAAAGAAAACGAACTGGTTGCCATATGTGGTCTGATAATGGAGGAGAACGTTAATTACATCAGTGAAGAGAGGCAATACATCAGAGAAGATAGACAGTACATAAAAATTATTTGAAGATGCTCAACATCTACAATAATTTATGTGACACTTAGTCGCAATTATAAATGGTGAACAGTTCTTAAAAAACAGCTCGGAAGAAAAGGACTTGATACAAAAGGCCTTCTTCGCTAAAGAGTATATATGCATTATTCTTCATATTTATTACTATTTATTTGTGACGATTACAGTTCTGCATATACTCGTACGAATTAAAAAAGTTTAGTTAAACGGCTGAGCATCTTATCTTCTCCGTTCATGATCTTGGATCTTTGTGGTCAAGACACAGAGAACTTTATGATGATGACCCTGCTTGCCATCTCTAAGAAATTCCAAAGCAGTATACCTACTCAGAACCTGTCCTTGATGGTAAGGACTGTCCACGTGTCCAAGACGTTAGGGATGTCACGCACGTTAGTAGATAATGCGAAAGGTTTCAACTCAGCACGTCATTGTTAATATCAAAGTGTGTATGATAAGAGTTCGAGATAATGTGACCTTTTGTATCGGCGTATTATTAATTAGTTAATTTTCCATTATGTATAATTAAGATGAATCATTGTAGAGTGTTTGCATTTTCTATTTGTTCCTTTCGTTCACTTACAGAGTGAAGGTTTTTACGCCTATTTAAATTTATATCAAATGAATTTTATCTTATATCAAGAGTGTTTGTATTTATACAACCTTCTCCCGAAAACACATCTCCTGACACATATAATATCTTATTATAGTTATAAATGTGCTAGCACCCCTCGTCTGGGTTCGGCTGAGATAACAATATATAGCCGAGTTATTAAACAGTTAAGTAATATCGATGTAAAAATCTATAATCCTATAGATAATTTTATTTCTATTCAATTGGTTTTATTGAACATTTGTACACTTATATTTTTTTATCGAACTACTTACGAACATTGTAATGCCTTTTGACGGAAATTGAATATTCACATCGTATTCATCAAAAAAAACTTAAAAATTCTGAATTTTCGTATTTATTTCAAAAAATAAAAAAAAGTTGAAAAAAATTAAAACCAATTTTATAGATTTCATAAAATATATATTTTATTTTCATTACAGTATTTCGGTAGAAACAATATTTCTGGAGGAAAATCCAGCAATTTCATATCTGAGACCCCTGAACAGTTTCCTCATATACTACATAATACAGAGATACCATTGAGTATATTTTTCTCTAGAAATACGATTTGCAGAATAAATGCATAGAACGAAGAGTATCTATTTTGGTGAGATCAACAACTTTTATTTCAAATATTTATTGAAATATTACTATTTTCCGAGATAAGCTCGGAAAAATATTTTTATAGTTTTTGCTCGGATAAAAAATAATTCAATTTACATCAAAAACCGCTACGATATTCATAATGAATACCCTAAAAAACATAAGTATTCAGCAAAATTGGGTATGATTACTTTTCAAAACTCCGCTCGTTATCTCTATTATGGTAATATGGTTTTAAAAAATTATGTTTTTTAGAACTTCAGACTTTATAAGTTCAGAATCTTTGTTAAATTTTTTTTTTAATTCATACGTATATAACATAGAATATGACGTCTCAGTTATGTTTAAGTTATTTATGTAGTCGACTAATTCATAAATTTAGAAATATTTCATAAACATTTTTATAAGTGACGAATTAAAGAAAATCCCTAGAGAAATTAAATGTAATATAGTTGATTATATTATTTATCAGTTTCAGATTATATAAATAAATAAGACTTTTGAATTCTAATATTGATTCAAGTATTTAAGAGTAAAAAGACTACGTATCTTTGGTAATTAATTTGCTTCAAGCATATATATATATATATACTAGAACAACTAAATAAATAAAATTGTAACAAAATCTAAGTTTGCGTTAAAAAAATTAATTTAATCATATTAAAATAATCACAATGACCATATTGAACATCTGAACTATGTTTATAAATTAAAAGGCCATGGAAAAATCTGATAATTATAGACTGTAACTCTTTTACAAAATTTATTTGGTTGTTTTTACACTTTTACAACATCCTATATATAATTACATTCGCATTATGAAATACAACATACAATAATGCTCTATTACTCAGATTAGTTAGGCAATTTTTTTCTACAGTGGAAAAAATAAAATGTTTTTAAAAAATACTAATTGTGATGGATGTCAGTTTCACCTAAAAAAGTGTATAGATTAAAATCCCGCCTTCTTTAGAGTATGCATTTCAAAGTTAGAAGTGTTCATTTAAATAAACTGCCACCTGGTAATGGTTTAATCTGGTTACACTGACTTGATATTCGACAAAATACGAGTCACCATCTACTGACCGCCGATCGAGTTGACTGCTGAAATCGTTAAGAAAGCACGATACTATTTTAATTTGGTAAATGGTAAATCGGTTTATTATCCCCACGATATTATAATAAACCGCTTCTAATATAGTGCGTGGATAATTTTATGGATTTAAATAAATTATCTTCAACACAAAATATGTAGCCTATGTCACTCTGGGTGCTTTAATGAATCTAATCAAAAAAATTTTAAAACAATTCGTTGAAAATTTTTTCAGATTTTCGGTAACAAATAAACAAACATTGTCTCTTAATATAATAGTATAAGATATAAGATAAGATAAGATTAATAGTTCGAATTTCCATTAACGAGACAGTATTTCTTTACTTTGTTTCTGCTTTACATTGATTTGTTTTATTGATTAGTAAGTAATTGAATCGAAATTTGTATGCTAATTGTATATTATTTTAATTGGTATCTGTGTATTAATTTTAATATCATTATAAATGATATATAGGTATAAGTACTGTAGCCGCGTTATAAACTATTATTGGAATAAAATTAAAACTTCCCCTGAGCGGAAGTTAACAAGTTAAATTAAAAAATTGGCAAAACATCCAATATAATTAGTCACTATCTAGATCTCGAAGAATGATATTTATCCAAGTACGAATTTATTTAAAACACGAAGTGTTTAAAACACTTATGGTTGTTCCTTTCAAGGCAAGGCCATGATATTTGGCTGACGGATTTGGATAGGTTGAACGGGATAACTTGACGAGATTGATAAATATACTAGAATATTTTTAATACCTATAAAAATATGCAAGAAAATTCATGTTCTAGTAGAAATAATTATCGAAACTATGAAGGTATTCATTGCGAAAAAAAATATTGAAATTTTGTATTCGTGTTATTCTTAAATGCATCTAAAAATCCTCAATTAAAATACAGATTACACACCGCATATGCTTCAAGTGATCCCGAAATAGAACAATTTTTAAAATATCTATATATTATATGGATAGCCAATAAAATTACGACGTAAAAAAATATCTGATCATTATTAGAATACAGCCAGACATTGCTAACGCTTTAAAGGATTTGGAGGTAGAATTTTATTAAAATATACATTTGAAATTATCATATGTATATTTGGATAACTGCAAATTATATAATAATAAGCATATATAATTTAATTAAACATTTCTAATTTTGTAAATATCTATATAATTTTTCAATTAAAATAAATATGCAAATTTAATAAAGTATAATTAGACATTTTGCTGAACACCGATTATTGAGAAAAATGTCCATTTTTGCGAAACATGTCCATTAGGAATTACAGATTTGAGAGAAATGTCGACCACCAACCATTGTAACATAGGCGCCTATGCGAGAGTCAATCATTCGTATTTGAATTTTTCATGGAAATCTTTTTTAATTGAACTAAAATGCATTTTAACTGAAAAAAGGATATCAGTGTAGCACTGCAGTAATAAAAATTATTTTGGGCTTAATATACTGTGCAGAGGCGTTTATGTTTGACCCGAACCTTCCACTGGCTCTAACTTATTTTCTACAACTGTATAGTGATCTAAATAATCTATGTATGATAAAAAATTCGAAAAAACAAAACAAATTGAGTGAACAGCTCTTCAGTCTCAGAGACAGTACTCTTGCACTCTCTCAAAGAAGTCATTTTAACTTCGTTCTTATATATATATATATATATATATATATATATATATAGTGTGTGTGTGTGTGTGTGTGTGTGTGTGTGTGTGTGTGTGTGTGTGTGTGTGTGTGTGTGTGTGTGTGTGTGTGTGTGTGTGTGTGTGTGTGTGTGTGTGTGTGTGTGTGTGTGTGTGTGTATTTACATTTATTTGTTACTAATTCAAAATATTGTTTTTTCGGACTACAATTCGAAGAAATAGAATTTTTGTACAACTTGTAAAAAACAGACTTCCAAAGATAAATATAGAATTGGCCTAGTTTCTCATTCATCGCAAAATAATTTACCATAAATATTTGATAATGTCTCTAACCACTCGATTAAGGCGATTTTATTAATATTTCCTCTTTGTTAAAAAAATATTGTATAATGATTTTATTTAAAAAATTTTTAAAGAAACAACAGATTGTTTTTATCTTATTGAAACAATTTATTTAATCAAAATAACTATAAATAAGTATAATACTTTATATATAAACTGTAATAATTATTTTTCGAAATCTAGTGGTTCGAAGCATACTTGAACAATAGAATCAATATTATGACCTCGTTGACTTTTAAAGTGTAAAGTAACATTACTGTATCCAGGACCTCCAGAAGAAAGTTGTACGAAAGCTCCTTTTTCATCTCTCAATGCAGCAAAAGCACGAATCTGAGTAATGACAAAGTATTTACTTAAATAGTATACGAACTCTTCCCTTACGATTTTCCTCGGTTTTGCGAGCTTGTAAACATGTTGTTGAATTTGACGATCACCAATCTGTCTTCTGCCAAGAGTTAGCTCCTGCGTTTTAGGTTTAGTACCTATACCTAATCCAGCGAACATAAATAATTTTCTGCTATTTGAATCGCTGGCCACGACTATTGTAAACAATATTACAAAAGGGAAATATTTCATCCAGAACATTTTTCTTATCGATTTCTTTAAAATTTTTACTGTAAGTATACTATATTCAATATAAAATACTATTTCTCACAGTTTACAATGCTGTGTGCTATTTAATACAAAAATTATTCTGGACTGTTATCTTTTACTCTTACTTTAAATAGACAGTGTTTAAATATAATTTAAAATCAAATACTGTAAAATACATTTAATCATTTATCCATGTAAAAATAGTATGCTATTGTTAAAAGATTTTTTTAAACTCCTTTCAGTTTTAAAATTTGATAAGACTGTATTTCATAACTCTTCAACTTATAAATATACAAATACAAAATTCATGAATATATAATACTTATTAGATAACGACACATTAACAATAAGATGACTTTTGGATAGACAAAATCATAAAAGATATTTTATATAAAAATATCTTGTAGTAAAGACTTTAAAAGAGTAGTAATTAAATGTCATTAATTTTAATTTATTTTGAAAGATTGTTCTATAAAGATCTTTAAGGCATTTTTAATTTTTTTTATTACAAATCTTGGAATGTTGGAATGATTTCTACCAGAGGCAAAGCAATGATATCCAATATGCTATATATATCGATAATATAACTGTATCTGGCTTGATTATGAAATTTATAATGGATAATACTATTCCTGGCCTGCTTATGTCAATAATTATTTTTTCTCACTTAGACTTATTAAATAAATCATTGCAAGAAAAATATAAAAGTATACGTCAAGAATTGAAAGGGATTGAATTAAGAATCAAAAAATTAGAAAGGCACCGGAATGATGAAATTCGGATGAAATTTCTAAAAATTGATATAATAATGCTGAAAGTTTCATTCAAAAACTGAATTGCAATGCTATTTAAATGCATAGAAAGTGCTGCCTTCTGCAAAAATTCACATTAATGCGTAAAATTATCTAGACGGATCATCTTTTGAGTATTATAAACAATAATATTTGGCAATGTTAGACGCATTTATAGTTCAGCTAAAAGATAAAATATATTAAGAAGTTATGCCTGATCTCATAATCTGGAAAATATGTTTTTATCTGGAATGATAACCGACATAATCATAAACTCTGTTTCAAATTGGACCCCGATAAATTGCAATTACAATTTCAATATTAGAAAAGGTAGATTATTAAAGTAAAATGTATAGCTTTAAAAGTAAATTGTCTAAAATAAAATAAACTTTACGAAAGAAATGACGTAAGAGTTAATATATTTTTGACTTTTGACCTCGCAAATAAAATAAGTATTTAGTCAAATAAATATTACTACTGCATCTGCTAAAGACATGTCCTGCTTTATCCTTTTTAATTTTAAAGTTATCCTGCTTTATCCTTTTAAATTTTAGAGTTTTACGCAAATTAAAAATTTATTTAAGAAGCACAACATTGTAAGAAAATTTAAATAATTTAACTGTATTATCGTGTGCTCAAAGATATTTTAGATAAAGTTAACCAAAATAAATTAATGCAGCAATTTATTATTAAAAATCTATATGGAAATACTACATTCGGAGAAGTAATAAAATGTTGATTTTTAGTAGACACTATTCGTTTTATTCATTTTTTTTGTGTGTTTGTAGACCGCCTTGCTGAGATGACTTGTTGTGCTACTGGTTTCCTCAATAAGTAACTATTAACGATTTCTCCCATTCGGATTATGAAATAACTAAATGAGTTCTTAATAATATTTATAATTTTCTCACTCATTTTATGTATTTACTTCTATTACAAAAATACATTAATTCTATACAAAAATTTGGTACATTTTAATTTGGTAGATAGCGGTAAATGAAAACAAACACAAAAAATAGAATTTCAATAGCAGGTAGATGTAATGATAAAATAGAAGGAACGTGAATATCATAACAATTTAAAGATTAAAATAATAATTTTTCATTTCTTTTATAAAAGAACTTATGGTAGTACTAGATGTAATATAAATCGGTAACGAATTCCATAACCTGCGGAGTCTATTAATAGTATAATCAAATGTATAATTATTATTAAAACTATATTTACGCAAGACCCTTTCATATCTATGTATCAATAATAAACTTTAATATCTTTAATATCTATGTATCAATAATAAACTTTTTTTAACGACGAGGAATAAGTAAAAAACTTGATTGTATTTTACAACGTTTTGACAAATTATGTGTTGCCCTTTTCAAGTATTTTTATTAAACTTTTAAAGTATCATGCAATACTTAGTGTCGTATTACAAATACTTTAATGTACGTACTTTTTAAATTTTCGATTCAAAATATTTACATTCTATAATAATAATTATATATATATATATATATATATATATATATATATATATATTTGTATTTAATTATTTATTTATATCGTATTACATTATATTATATTATATTTATACGATATATAATCTATGATAGAATTGTAACGCAAATTTTAAGTAAGTTATAGAATTTAAATATTGTTAACCGTATATGTATAAAGTATGTATATGTTTGGGCAATTCGACATGCAGTTATTATTCACTACAAGTAAGAGAACGAGACAAGAAGACAAAAACAAACTACCAAAAATTTGAAGAGTATACGGTCGCTTATAAGTTCCAATTTAGCGCTTGAGAGGGTTTCTAGTCGCACGATAAAGACATGGAAATGGGTGCCTCCCAGAACGCGCAGAGAGATATGGTCCCAAATTAAAAGAGGAACTTATATGGCGTAGACGTTCGTCCTTCTAGAGGGCGTTGCCGGATTAGAGCCTTGGTCTCCGCCAGTTGACCGTCGGAACCCAGGTATCCCCCCCTCTCCCTCAAAGACGAGCCGTCGATTTGACAGTTGAAGGAAGACTACTCCTGGCTCGACCCTTCAGCTGAACGGTACACTACCGCGACTTTGAAATTTCTGCGTTCTCCGCATTTGTGAAAATCCAGGTTTTCGTACATTGCGTTGTGTACATTTGCAGAGTGTAGAATTGCGAATATATTTGTCGTGTAGCTTCTGCGAGCATAAGCGTTTTTCGTGTATTTCGTGTATTTATTATACGCTTATCCGATAATTCGAACGGTGAATTGTGCGATACTCCACGACGCACTTACGGGACGAGGCAGGTGGCCTTGGAGTAGATCGGATCTGCCACGATCAATGAGGTTACTCCCAGCGGCATTCGTGCCCGGTGGCTGCCGTTACGACAAGGGCTGCTCCCGTGCCCAAGTCTTTGGGGCCGTAACGCAGAGCAGGAGATTCAGCGGAGCACACCTTCCTGTCCTGACTTTCCTCTGATTATCTAAAGAGTACTCCGACGATTGATGTATATGTAAGTAATGCGAATGTGAATACTGTGTAGTGCGAACGATTATAAGAGCGCTTATTTTATACTTTGTAGATTTAACGGCTTTTTCCTCCACTCGCAGAGTGGAGGTTTTTTATGCCTCGCGGTATTCCAATAAAATATTATCCGGGTCGCGGTCAGCAAAACGAAATTAGACCTCTCTACGTTCTCTGGGAAATATGAGGTTTGGGAGAGTTTTCGCTATCTTTTTTCCGCGCCCGTATATAATGTTCCAGGTTTAAGTGAGGCTACCAAGCTGCAATATCTGAAATCATGTTTGACAGGTTCTGCAGCTGATTTGGTAAAGGACGTTACAACAACGAGCGCCAACTATGCGTTAACTTGGCAAGCGCTGCGGGCGCGTTTCTATAACCCAAGGCTAATGGTGTCGAATCATTTAAACGCGTTGTTCATTCAACATACCGCATTTGAATCCGCGTCGGAGATGCAAACTTTCACCGAAGAAAGTCAACGAATCGTTCGTGCATTGACGAATATGAAAATGTCGTGCGATACTAGGACGTCTGGTTGGTTCATATTTTAAGCGTGCGACTAGATCCGGAGTCTCGGAAATTGTGGCAGTCCGAGCTAAGCGCCAAAGAGAGAGCGGTAATCTCGAGCATAGTCGTGGATAATATTGATTCGGATGTAGCATCGCGATTTCCAACTTTGAATGAGCTATCTGTCTTCCTCGAAAAACGCGCTCATGCCTTAAGCATGATTGGCGCGGAAAATAAAGCTGAAAAAAGAGATCCCCGTTAATAAACTACTTCCCAGTGCGCGGAAAATCTTTCACGCTCGCACGTCGCGACAGTTCAGAGGTAGTTCAACGAAATGCCTCCTATGTTCTGCATTACATGCTCTCGCGAAATGCCCATTATTTCTCGCGAAGAGACCATATGAGAGTCGTCTAGATAATCGTCACCTACGCGTCTGCTTTAATTGCTTTGGATCGCACATGTACAAAGACTGTACCTCGAACGGCAGATGCGCTAAATGCAGAGATATGCACCATACGCTATTTCATTTTGATGGAAAATTACAACCACGGTCTGGTTTATCTAGTATGGAGCATCTTACTTCTCGCAACGAAAAAGACAGGGGTGGTCCCTCTATGAGAATCAACGTGCACACCGTTAGCGCTTCTGCTTCAACATGCTCTGTAACTCTGGCCACTGCGCAGATAATTATCGAAGGCCCCCACGGCACGACAACACGTGCGCGGGCCCTGTTAGATCAGGGATCAGAGGGCTCCTTCGTAAGCGACTCGGTCGCTCAATTGCTCGGCCTTCAACGGCAACGTGTTAATGTGCCACTATCCGTAGTGGGCGGAAACAACGTCGGCGTGGCGCGCGCAAAAATCTTCATCGTGGGTTCGCGATCAGATCCTCAACTTAAAATCGAGACAGAAGCTCTCATCCTCTCACGCCTAACGTCGCAACTGCCCCCACCTAACCTGGTCGAACTCGATATGCAGCTGTTTAGAGATATGAAACTCGCCGATCCAGAGCTCAATATTCCAGGTAAGGTCGGTATTATATTAGGCGCAGATGTGTATGGCCAGCTGTTGCTACCTGGACTACGGTGCCTCCCCCCCGTTTCAACTCATTGCTCAAAAGACCTTATTAGGGTGAATAATTTCGAGCTCTACAAAAAGTGCTTCGCCACGGCGGACGGACTCCGATTCCCGCGATCAAGTACTATATAGCGCAATCGGTCGCGATGATTTGCACGAGACCTTGGAGCCCTTCTGGATCCTGGAAGAATTATCACGAGCGAATTCTATACTTTCACCAGATGATGAATAGTGCGAGAGGTAATTCGTGAATACGTATACGCGCACAGACGATGGTCGATATGAAGAGCGCCTCCCGATCAAGGGTCAGTTACCTGAGGTCGGAGTTGAGACACGGTGCTTGTGTTTCCGCATGTTAAAACACACTCACCGGCGCTCAAATCCGATACTACCTTGTGGAAGGAATATACCGAATTTACGAAGACATACGAACGGCTCGGGCACATGTCTCGCGTTCGGGTCTCCGAATGTACCGATCCTCGCGCGTGGTATTTACCTCACTATGCCGTCACGAATAACGGCAAAATTCGTGTTGTATTCGACGCCTCTCGTCGCACGCGCGAACGGCATCGTCCGAATGATTTTTTGTTCTCCGGACCCGCATTGCAGAAAGATCTATTTCTAATTTTAGTAAATTGTCGCCGTATCAAATTTGTTTTTACGGCAGACAAAGTAAAAATGTTCAAACAAATTCCTGTCGCGTTATCAAATTGTGATTATCAGTGAATTTTATGGGCATCGAACGATGAAGAGCCGCCGGTCGAATACCGTTTAAACACGGTAACTTACGGAACAGCTTGCGCGCCGTTTTTAGCATTACGTACGGTATCACGACTTGCGCGCGACGAACGCAAAAAATTCTCCCTCAGCGCGAAATGTCTAGAAACGAGCATGTACGTCGACGACACGTTCGCGGGAGTTGATGATCTTCCTTTGGTCATCGAAATACGCCAAGAGCTTATGAACTTCTGAAGACCGCTGGAATCGAATTGGATAAATGGTCGGCTAATAACTACGAAATTCTTCTGAACGGCGCGCGGCCGATCGATGCTCTTGTGCTGATGGACCGAGACAATGCGGTAAAAACATTAGGCGTTCATTGGCATACAGTCGCGGACGAATTTCATTTTAGAGCCTTGGAAATCAACGATTAGGAAATGTTATGACGAAACGGAGCGTACTATCATGCATCGCGTGCCTACTTGATCGTTTAAGATGGTTGTCTCCGGTAACAGTCGTAGCCAAAATACTCATGCAGTATCTGTGGATCTTAAAAATGATTGGGATGCTCCATTGCCCGACCCATGCGCTCTTAAATTTACCGACAATTTCAATAGGTCGATGGCTGGGGACTTACGGGGAGCAAGCGTGTCAAATTCACGGTTTCGTGGACACTTCAAGACGTGCATATGAGAGAGATGGATCCGTGCGAGTTCTTTTACTAGCCGCAAGAACAAATGTCGCTCTGGTAAAAACGATTAGTATCCCCAACTTAGAACTGTGTGGCGCGACCCTGTTGAGGAAGCTCGTGGGCCATATTCGATCTATAGACTTTTTTAAAGGTCTTCCGATTTCTCTGTAGATAGACAGTGAAATCGTATTTTAGTGACTGGGAAAACACCTGTCATTGGAAGAACTTTGTCGAGAATCGTGTGTCGCAAATCCAGACTTGTCAGGATTGCCAGGATTGTCAAGACTTGTCAGGATCCAGGATTGCCAGCCGCGAATTGGGCACACGTATCAACTAAGGAAAACCCGGCGGATATTGCTACTCGCGGAGCGTGTCCGGGTGATTTACGCGATTCAAACTTGTGGTGGTACGGGCCCGCATGGCTAACCTTGCTCCCCGAGAACTGGCCCCGGCATACACAGACCAACAAGCGTGAACCGAAGATTTTCACGCGCTTTTCTAGTATATCGCGATTGCTACGCGTTGTTGCCTACTATCTGCGGCCTCTGGTAAAACTACGTATGCGCGATAAAAGATTAATCCCGTTTTCCTCCTCCATTTCCGTATTTGAATTATCAAACGCTCGAACATAGCTTTACGGCTCGCGCAAAGTCGGAGCTTCGAGTATTGAAAAATGGCGAAAACGTGCCGAACAAAAGCCCGCTAAGTAAACTCAACCCTTTTGTGAGCGAAGAGGATCATTTATTACGCGTAGGAGGCCGACTCACGCACGCGCGTATGCCATTTGATCTGAAACATCCGCCAGTGTTGCCGAAAGATTCAAACTTTAGTCCGTTACTACTGGAATATGCGCATGCACTCGCGTTGCATGGGGGACCGACATTGACATCAATATTTGTAATCAAGCAAGCATGGATTTTAGGTAGGAACAAATTACTTAAGACCGTGATCCACAATTGTGTAAAATGCCAACGTGTCAAACCTCGATTAGCGCATCAGATAATGGGGGATCTGCCTGCTTACCGAGTTACGCCGGCACGTCAATTTACTACCTGTGGAGTGGATTATGCAGGCCCCTTTCAAGTGCGCACAACCAAGGGCTGCGGACATCGAGCTTATAAAGGATACGTAGCTCTCTTCGTCTGCTTTATAACACGTGCTATACATCTCAAACTTGTGAGCGATCTAACTACCGCGTCATTTTTAGCAGCTTACCGTCGTTTCACAACTAGGAGAGGGAAATGCGGAAACCTCTATAGCGATAATTCCACGACTTTCAGAGGAGTAGATGCTGAATTACGAAATATGTTTCGAGCGGCGTCCACGTTTTAGCACTCTTTTGTCGCTACCTTAGCGAATGAAGGTACATCGTGGTCATTTATCCCACCTACCACCCCACATTATGGAGGAATTTGGGCATGAAGTCGACGAAATATCATTTAAAACGAGCCATCGGCGATCATTCCCTTACGTTTGAAGAACTTTCTACAGTTCTCGCTAAGATAGAGGCGTGTCTTAATTCCCGTCCTTTGTACGCCCTCACTAATGATATCAAAGATCTGAATGCCTTAACGCCAGCGCATTTTTTGATCGGCCAAACATCAGCACTGATTGCTGACGAAGAATTAGCAGGTATCCCTGAAAACCCACTGAATCGCTTCCAATTAATGCAACGCATTCGGAAGCAATTTTGGAAGAGATGGTCGGATGAATACCTTCAAACATTACAAGAAAGACTGAAATGGCGACAACGAGTACAAAACTTTGAAATTGGTCAACTCGTTCTTTTACGTGACGACCGTTACTCTCGGACAAAATGGCCTCTGGGTCGAGTTATCAACACCCACCCTGGACACGACAGCCTCGTAAGAGTCGTCACAGTAAAAGCCGCATCCAACACATTTCAAAGATACGTTGCTCGCTTAGCCGCATTGCCTGTTAAAGAAGAGAATAATGCAAAACAATAATTTTTAAATTTATGTACAGAAAAGAAAAAATTTGATTCGCCCTACGGTCGAAGGCCGGCGGAAAATGTTGGGCAATTCGACATGCAGTTACTATTCACTACAAGTAAGAGAACGAGACAAGAAGACAAAAACAAACTAATAATGCGAATGTGAATACTGTGTAGTGCGAACGATTATAAGAGCGCTTATTTTATACTTTGTAGATTTAACGGCTTTTTCCTCCACTCGCAGAGTGGAGGTTTTTTATGCCTCGCGGTATTCCAATAAAATATTATTTTGATTGTCCCTGATAAATATTTATTGCTTTAATTTAACCCGCATACATATTCCTCTGCCTTACACGAATTCCCGCCTTTATGCTTCCTTTATGTGCCTTCCAAACAGTACACTAAAGTATTGTAAATTCATAACACGATACTAAGTATTATATTATGCTTCAAGAGTTTAATAATAATATTTTTAAAAGGCACACATCAGTTGTCGAAACGTCGTAAAATAAAATCGTCGTAAACTAATAAAAAGTTTTTTACTCTTTCTTGATCGTTAAAAAAAAAGAATTTATTAAATAGATTATGATGAATTCATTAACTGCCTAATTTTAAGTTTATTTTGCAAAAATATAGAGTCCAGTATTTATTTCAAAATGCTTTTTTCATTACATGGAACGATCAATTTCCAAAACTATAATTATTTTTATGTAAAAATATTGATTAGAAGAAAAGATGACAACTCGAATTTTGAAAAAACTTTAATTACTCGAAAATTCAGTTTCAAATGTAGATTTGGGCATAGTTTTGATACTTCAAATCGCTTTAGATAAAGATTTTCTGATTTTTGACAATTCAACCACAAACTGAAGCGTCCATACTTTAGGTGATATCCGGAGGCGAAAGTGTTGAATGCTTCTCCATAATTATTGTTTGCACCGAAAAAAGGAGTAGAATATAAAATATGTATATTAAGAAGATCTACAATTTTTTTTAAACATTTTTTTTAATTTTACGTATTGTTTGATATAAAATTGTTAGGGATTTCTCCATGAAACTTCAATTGCCGCCAAAAATTCACAAAAAGATGATGATAGATGTTTTTGGGAAATTCAGCCACACGGATAAATTTCCGAAAAGCACCTAATTATTAATAATATACTAGCTTTTGGTGAAAATTGAATTTTCTTCGTAAAAAGTTTAAAAATAATAATTTTTTTAAAAATTCAAATACGAAAAATTAAATATATATATATATATATATATATATATATATATATTAAACAAAAATTCTAAATCTCATCAAATAAAGATTTTCTCTGCATGTTGTATACATCCATCGGTAAATTCCTGATTTATTAAATTTATTTATAAAACAGAAAATATATAGTTTAGTGAGATCTAGAATTGATATTTGAAACATTTTTTGTAAACACTTAAACTTGTTGGATAAATCATCATTTTTGATAAAATTTTAAAATCAAAAATCTACTTAAGTAAATTTATTTTTCATTAAATGATAATGAATCAATAAAAATTAATTATTATTATCAATTTATTATCAGTCTTTTAGTCTTTTAATAAATAAATATATAGTATAGTATATAATATATAATAGCCTAGTAATCAGATTAACAATTACCCCCGCATAGAATATGAAATATAAAAGAAGTAATAAATCAAAATTCATATTGTTAGTGAAGTATACTCTGGCTTCCCTTCCCTCTCGAATTGTTCGCGATTACAACCATTCAAGCCGCTCCGATTTGTCCTCAGGAACTAAACTAAAATCCCTTAATGAAAATATATAAATTCCTTTTCCACTATTCCCAAATCCAATCCTAAATTAACTTACACTTTGAAATAAAAAATCTACTTCAAAGACTGTACGATCGATAGAAATAGTTATTAATTAAGAGGACATTTTCATGCAACAATTATTATTGATTCGAAGCAGATGAAGAAAAGTAGTTTTTTGTTGAAAGAATTATCAGGAAAGTATTAATTAAATTATAATTTCATCGCAAATAAAAAGTAAGAAAAATAATTCGTTAAATTGTTCATTAGTTTCAGAAAGTTAGTCAAAGTGCGTATATATATTCACTTTCTCGGGCTAAATTTATTAAATCATGCGGGAATGTAATAGTTTTTTCTAATACACCATATTGTAACATTGCAAATAAAGTAACAAATTTATAAGTTAACCAAATATTTTAACATCCTAATCGAATACATACCATTTTTTATAATTATCCGTTGCTTTGAAAACGACCGACAATAAAGAAAAAAATGTAATGTTATGAAGTATATTTAATTTTTGAGTAAAAAGCATTGTGTAATTAAGTGCTTCATATATTCATTCTTCAAGATTTGGAATTTTCGTAAAATGAATCCTCTATATGATGGCGCCCATGGCCTGCCATGGCTTTCCCTGAATATCTAAATATGGCGTAATATTCATTTATCATACTAGATAAATCTATGTTCTAATTTCCAATCTTCTGCGACATGGGAAACGCGAATAAATTTACGATTTGAAATTTAATATTTTGGCACAACTAATTCTATATATGACTGCATCTATGGTATCCTGAATGTCAAGATTACAACATTACGAAGTTTATCTTTTTAAATTTGAAAAATACATGTACGTTCGTTTACGAACATGTACATGCACATTAATCAATAAATTGTGTCGACGTCTCGTTTATGCATGCATTTATTTGAAGTTTCTCCGATTTAACTTACAATCTATTCTATATTGCTCAAAAGATTCAAACAAGATTAATCCAACAGTCCAAAAATGAGAACGCATTTAACTCACAAAAAACGTTCTGATTTCTACACCGTTTGCTGAATGTACTTAAAACTTTTGCAGCAATGTAAAATATATCTAAACCAATACTTACGTTTACTTCTAATAAGCATGATATATTATTTTCGTTAATTAATTATATTAAAATTGTCTAGTGTTAACTTTTTAGTTTTTAAAATTTTTTTTAAATTATATTTTAAACACTAATTTTTTTCCTATTTTATGGAAGTAATAATTAAAAATATATATAGATATATATAAATATATATAAAATAGATGAGCACGTTAACTTTAAAAATTAGTGTTTTGAGATTGATTTTTATTTCTTTAAAAATAGCTATTGTACATCTAAGAAATAAAAAAATGATAACTTTAAAATAGAACCGAATTTACGTACAATTTTTAAAATTAAAAAAAATAAATAAAAAATAATTTGTGTACGTATTTGGTCGTGCGAACTGAAATTTAAGAGACTTCTGCCAGTTTCGACATATTGGAATTCAATCATTTATTTGAAAATTGAATAAAAGAATTATTTAAAACTAAGGGTAAGACAGTTTACCCTCGAGCGAAACATGGGTGCAGGTAAGCTCACGAAGTAAAAATCCTGCTACGTAATTGCTATTTTTTTTGGTTAGTTTTTACACCACAATATTAGAAAAATCTTAGTTCTGATTTGAAGGTTAGACTTGCGTGAAAAGAATAATTCATCTCCATATTACTCAATTGTCGATTTAGTGCACGGGAAACTTCCGTGTAATGGATATATGTTTCCCAGCACGCATTCTTTAAATTATAATTGATTTGTAAATAATTTATACTATCAATGAACTGTTTCTATATTTCTCAATTATTAATAAAATCTTCCTTTTTGCAGCTTTACCATGACTTTTTATAATTCTACTCGTGCATATATAATTATATTATACAAATCATAACAGAAAGCGTTAAACGTTTATATAATACATGCTGCTTCTATAGTTGATGCACCAACAAACGCTGAAGCTTCCTCGTGCTTTGAAAAATGCTGTTTTGAGATTAAACTTGGAATTGTACATTAAAAATACTGTATGATATTTTTGTGTACAGACCAATTTTTTTACAAAAATTTAATAATTTAATTTTAATAAAGGCTATAATTTTATATATTATACTTTTCTATACCCCGCTATAAAGTATAAGTTAATACTTTAAATTATTTGCATGAATAAATAAAATAATTAACATAAAGACAATTCTTGATGTATAAAACTTTATTATCTAAAATTTTGGTCTTTAAGAACTTGCTAAAGTACATAAAATAATTTTTTTTTGACTGCTGTACATCTTAGTAATTTTAATTATTACGATTTGATTCTATAACAAAATTAATTTATCTCCAAATAGCTTGTTAAATTCTTAAAAAATAAGTATGATACTTTTAATTCAAAAATACTTATTATGTGTTTTATTTTAATATTATTAATTATTATATCTTGTGATACATTATTTTTATAAATGATTATTACAAAAATAAATTAATATTATTTAATCAATAAATTGATTAAACTAGGAAATAATTTATTGGATAATTAATGAATTTGTAAGTAAAACCATTATTTTCTAATGTGAATATTAATAATGCTTAAAATGATTATTTATACCTAACAATATTAAATAATAAACAAAGTAAATTTATAAATTCTCTCATCATTATGAAATAATATATGAACTATGTATATATTAGAATGAGTTTTATAAATCTTACGTAAAAATACTAAGATTAAAAATATTATGACATTAAATATATCAAGCTTCCAACGTAATTTATCAATTTGAAAGTCTTATCTTAAGATAACGAAATATACGACTTAACATTCTGTAAAAAGATACATTGAATTTCGTTTTAAATTCTTTGGAACTTTCACTTAAGAAACGTAAGTTTCGTATAATGGATAATATATGTTTGTATGAAATGATAGGATTGCATGTTATACAATAGGTAAGTAAAAAATAAATCGCTATAATTGGTAAGAATTAAATAAATGAAGGCCTTAAATTCGTTTGATCAATTTTACCTCTGATTTTACTCTCCATCACAATATTTTTTAAACTAATAAAAAGTTAAGTCTTTATGTGCAGAACGATAAAGGTCAAGATGATTTATCAATTAAGTTGATAACTTAAACTTGGATTCAAATAAATTCTTTTATTCAACAGCACGTTTTCGTATTTTAAAAGTACAAAACATTGGTTATTTTAAGAGCTAATAGTAATTACATTTATCAGTGACAACCTTCATACGCATTTACAATATTTCAAAAATATGTTCCTAACTGTTCTTTGTTTAAAGTACAGGTTTTTAATTGATTAGAAATTAGTAAAAATATAGTAAAAATTAAAGAATTTCTGTATTATTATTAACTGACACTTATGAACTCGACATATTTCTAACGGTTTAAATAATGTAAAATAATACAAATTTTAAAATAATGGAAGAATTAAAAGTATCTTATCCTATTCGCTATTAGCAGTAACTGCTTCTGATTCATTCGACCTACCATCTTCCTTATCCCCATTCGTTAGTTCTGCTGCATTTTTTCCTTTTGAAGCAGATTTTCCTTTTTTAGCCGCAGCCTTGGCTTTACCCTTCTTTCCAGGTTTAGCCTCTGTCTGTTCTTCTGTTACTTCTTCCTTTCCATTTTCTACTGACTCTGACTCAACTCCATTTTCTTTGGTTTCTACCTCACCATCGGCATCTTTCTGCTCATCCTGATCATTATCTTCAGGTTCAGGCGTACCAGCGTCGTTATCTACATCTTTTTTACCTCTGCCTTTTTTTGGTGCAACTAAAAAAGAATATCATACAGAAATTTCTTTTGTTTTAAAATAGCTTTTAGTTAATGAAGCATAGAAATAGAACTATTATAATTTTTTAGAGCCTAATTCTAATAAATTTGCATTGAAATACATTATAAATGTAAATAAAAAGTATAGGAGTTGTATTAGAAGAAGCTATTTAGTAAAAAGCTGATTATAAAAACTTTTAAAAAATCTTTCAATACTTAAATTTATATTTTTTTAATATTCACAATTTAAATATATTTTTCTTAAGCATATCAATTTTCTCAAAAAAGAATAAAAATTATTTAGTATAATAAATTCAAAGAAATATTAATGCTAGAACCATGTAATGTAAAATAAACAACGAGCATATTTTATTAAATATTTGCTTTTGAATACAAGCCATTGGTAAATAACGAACTCAGTTTAAATGATCAAGAAATATAGTTTTAATTTTTAGTATATTATATTATTAAAGTAAACAACAATTTAATATATGTATATCACATATCAAAGTATTCTAATTTTTTTGCATTATGAATATAATGCTATAGTATTATATTTTAAATAAATAAAGTTAATTATTTTTACACGAATTACTTTTATATTTTTCATATTTTTATTATATATTACGAAATTATAGCGTTTTTAAATAACTTTTATGATGTTTTGTAAAAATAAGAAATTGATTAAATTGTCATTTGAGTACATAAAATTTCTTTATTATTACCTTCTGTCTTGGAACCTCGACCTTTTCCTTTTTTAGCAGCAGGGGAATTTTTTTCTTCAGCTGATTTACTTTTAGTATCAGCTGCAAAGAAAAATTAAATGAATAATTGAAGTTTTATTAAACTAGTTCATTGTAATTTTATTTATTATCTATTCGTTCTTTTATTATTGAATCTAGAAATAACAACAAACCCTCATCATTTTTCTCCACAGGGGTGTCTGCTTTCTTAACTGCTTTTGCTCTACTTTTTTTTGCAGGTTTTTCTACAACTTGCTCGGCTTCTTCTTCATCAGAATTCTCAACCTCTGGTTCAACTTTCTTAGAATTCTTTTTATTTGATGATTTTTTATCTGCGGTTTCTTTTGATTTTGCAGCTTTGGATTTTGGAACTGATTTGACAGGTGAAGGTTCGGGTTCAGATTTCTTATTTTTGGCTGCTCTTGTTAACCTTACTTCTTTGCCCTCTGGTAACTCTTCTGTAGCTTGTGTTTTTTTCTTTTTTGCTGCACTTACATCATTGTTTTCTGCTACTGGTGAATCAGCAGCAGCAGCAGCTTCCGTCTCTGCTCGTTTTCCAGTTTTTCTTGGAGCCATTGCTGAAAACTAATTTTCAACTTATCTTCTAAACTAATTATAACTATTTAAATATTAGCAACGTTATTAGCAAGTTTGAACAGAAAACATTTGACCAAGTGATGAAGCTATGCATGGAACTTGCACTAAACAATAAAGGTTGAAGTGAAAAAATAAAATGGTTCATTATTGTAATACAGATGTATCTATGTGTCAAAATTAGAACAAAACACACGTAGAATTCAGCTAAGGTCCAATATTTGCATTTTATAAAATAATGTAATTTAAACAAAACTGTTATCTAGAAATATTTTCTAGATAGTAGTTTTGTTTAAATTACATTATTAACTTTCAAAACAAGCATCATAAAGAAAACACTTGGTCTGATCTTTGAGAGCCTAACGTTTTGATCTGTATAATATTTAATACTTAACGAAAGTTAAAAGTACCAAATTTTTTCCATGTGATAAATAAATATTTGTGTTTTAATGTATTCTAAAAGTATATTCTTTTTACTTTATAATCTTATATTCTGTAATGAAAGTAGTTGCGATACATCTATATATTATTAAAATGAAATAAATATTAATAAATTAATTAAAAATATATAACTTCATTAAGTTACACTTTTTTATTTTTTTTATTAAACTTTCTTATTTATTTAAGTTAACTTACTTAAGTGAAAAAATATGATTTATTACAACTTTCTTGAAAACTGTTTATATACAATTACTTTTGTATTAAACAAATTTTTTCTATTTTATTTGTAAGAATTAAAAATATTAAGTAATATGTTAAATGTAAACAACATGTATTTTTAATATAGATGTTATATATAAATTGGTTTGAAATATAATATAAAAATGTTTTGTTTATACATGCTTGAGGAGTAACTGGTATTGCTGTAATAAATTGTAAAAGATTGATACTTCTTATATTTTATTAGTAAATAGCTATTCCGTGTAAGTGCACCATGAAACAAAATTTACTTTCCAATAACATATATTAAAGAGAAAATCAAAAATAAAATTAAAATTATTTATTTATACAATAAAGTTAATTTGGAATATTTCGGAAAAATAATTGTAGAAAGACCAGTAAAAGAATACAAAGTAGTAATAGAGCATTATTTTTTCATCTTGTTTTCATTTATTAAATTTGAAACGTTATTATCACAAATAAGTCAGGGACAAGGCAATGAGAATGTGTGAGAGGACCCACGTTTTCTCTGATATTTTTCACATCGGAACATCAGAAGCTGAAAGATACTTAGTCACGAACTTGCAACACACATCGGACATCTTCGAAAACGTTGCGCATTTTGCGCGCTCAATCGCTTTTTCGCCGAAGCGATACAACACTAGCAAGGGATCTTTTTCCCCTCTCGTATATAAATTTGCAGCCGTTTCTTCTAGAATGCCCGCTATTCTATATCAATATAGAACTCCATGCGCCTATGTGGCCTCGCGGAAAAAGTGTGAATCTATATAAGAATATAAAATGGAGACAAATTGGACTTCTATCTAGTGCTCACCTCAATTTTTGCACTGCTCCCGCCTTTTTCCTAGTACTCGAATCGTTTCTTACACATTATATATATATATATATATATATATATATATATATATATATATATATATATATATATGTATGTAATACTACTTATAATACGTTTCGCCTCTACCTTTTTTTGCTCTTTTCGAGAGACGTCCAACGGCTGCTTTTGTCGCCGAAGCTACCCAAGTCCTTATCGCGCGTCCTGCCTTTTCTCTAATATCGCGCAATGTGACTCTTAACAGCCACACCGCTCAATTCTAGCACTGTGTAATTAATATATAATGCGTGCGTTCGTCTCTCGCGATCCAGTAAAATAACGAAAAATAACGAAAAATAAATGCGGTTATTCAGAATTCAATTCAGATCAATGTCGCTAGGCGCCAACTTACGTGCATTGGTATGATCATAGAGCAACGACGACGCGTTTTTAACATGCCGGCTCGCGCGGCCGGCACGGTCGACAGAGCGGCAATATATTACACATTTTGTCTCCTCGTGCAGCACGCGTGTATTACCTATTTCTCGAGATTTTTGCTCCGCGACCCTGCCTGAAATGCTAACTGTGCACGTTTCTTTTTTTTTTTTTTTATTCTCTTTTAAATAATAAAATCAGGACTTACCTTCGAGCGGGCGGAGAGAAGCGAGAGGAGAGTTAACTGCGATCACTGAAAGTAAAAAGGAGTGGAGAGCGTGAGACACGTTTTTTCACACTTGGATTCGACGGCTCACTAGGTCTCTGATTGCCTGCCTAGGCCTGAAGACCCGCGAGCTGGAGGAATATCGTGATTAAATATCTCGAAGTGCTTATAGTTAAAACAGAACCGACTGTGAAGCGTGCTGTGAAGTTGTGAACCGGCGCGCCGTGAGAAAGTCGTTCGCGTTTTTCGTTCGGGCGCCGCGTAATGTAATACACGCACGTACAATATCAGCACGTATACATACGTTCGGCTTCGGCAGCTTGCTAGCTTGCTGGCTTGCTTGCTTGCGCTCTCTCTCTCTCTCTCCCTCTCTCTCCCTCTGCCCCCCCCTCTCTCTCTCTCTCCCTCTCTCTCTGTTTCTCTCGCTATATATATTTCCCTGCGTCTCCCTTTCTTTTTTTCTTCCCCAGCACTGGTGTCTAGTGTATATATATAAACCCCTCCTTATTTTCGGCATCGCATGCGCGCGCGCGCGACACTCCGAGTCACGAGGTGCCTATTTTCTTCGAAGCGGACCAATTACGAGGGACTTTCATAAGGCAAGCGAGTTAGCCATTGGCAGGGAAAACCGGCAAAGCTCTTCCTGGTATATTATACACGTATATAATATAATATGGGCCCCCGATGATGCGCGAGCTGTTGATGGCGAGTTGCATGTGCGCAGCCGCTGAGCCGCACACTTTATATATATATATATATATATATATATATATATTTAATGGGTCTATCCAAGAAGGTCTCTGTCTCTATCGCGCGCGAACGCGAAGCGAAGCTGATGCTCTGAAACTCGAGATATGAGAGATTATAATTATAACGTGGAGTATCGCATTGTCGTTTATATATATATAAACCAAATGGCTATTGTATGTTCAAGGAGCCTGCTGAATTGATGGAATTGAAATTTTTGGAGATGTAAAAAAGCTTTGTTTTGAATCCTAATAAAAATTAAATAATTATTTTTAATCGTAATTAATACAAGTATCTTATATTTAATAATAGTATATTAGTGACACCTGGTCTCACCGATTTCTATCAATATATAGTATTATGTAGTAACCTTATACAGTATGGCCGATTGGTTATTGCCAGCTATTGCTCGTGACTCGTGACTTAGTGAGTCGTGTCCTGCTTTGGCTCTATTATATGGAATCCAGTATTACTATGCTGACTTTGTGAGACCAGGTGAGACATGTTGCTCACTAGCTTAGGACTTACCTTTTACTTATAGTATGGTGATTATATTATAATGCTGTATAACGCGCTGTATAGCAAACGGAATAAGTAAGTGACTACTGTATACAATACAATTGAATTGTGGATCACTTGCGGATGCCGTGCCGCGTGGAGGTTCCTACACTTTACCCGAGTTTATTACCTTTCAATTTTGTAATGTAAAACTAACTACATTATTGCATTATCGACCTTAAACGAATATCAACAAGTTAGTAAACCAACGGAATTTTTATATAAATTAAAATGTTGAATTCCAGTATTTTGTTATTAATTATTTACCTTCAAAAAAACCATTGGAATATGAGACCGTGCAAAATCTATAGTATTATAACTGATGTTCTAAAATTTCTCTATTTGTTTTAAGAAATTTGTAAGTAACCCTAGCAGATAATAGTCACTTGCTAAGAAATCAGTATCTTTTGATTAATTAAAAAAATATATATACACATACAGTACACGCTTTTGCTTGGCTCTTTATAAATAAGCACGTTTTTAGCGTTCGTGTACCAGGAAATAGGAATACAGGATGAGGTAGAATAAAGTAATATATGCTCGAGTATTATACGGTATACCTATTATGATATTTATTAATAAACTTAATTCTCTATTTGTGTACGGTTCCAATTAAAACATACGGTTTGATATTCAAAAGCCTTTTATGGAGCGAAGAATACGACTCTATGCCAACATAATATACTTGCTATAATATGCATGTAGACGTCTATATACAATATATTGATCGAGCACAATTCATTATGTGAAATCAATACTTTTTTCAAATAATTCACAGCTCGATTCGCAGTATTAGATTCTATTGAAAAAACCGAGAACATTGTTCGTATGATTCCAGTATTCTTTGATGATATTTCTTTCAAATTAAACTTTTAATTACAGATTACAAAAAGTCTGTTTAAATATATAGATTGTATTAAGTATACTAAAAAAAGTTTTATCATCCAAAAGAAAAAGAACAATAACTAATAATAAATTATTTACTGCAGAATAAATTTACTTCTATAAATACTTACTTTGTAAAGAGGAAAAGACAAATTTATTTTATATTTCTCGTTTCAAAGACCAGTGATAAATAAGTACAGAATAAAAAGACGGGAGATAAAGTTAATTTTAAAACTCATGTTTAATAAAGATTTATTATAATAATATAAACTAAAATATATATTTTTATCTGTCTTACGGCTTATGAATAAACTAATATAATTATACTAGCAGTCAAATTGTCTTTATTTATAATTACTCCCGTAGTATTTAAAATATACAAAATCAAAATTAAAAATTTAATAATTAAAAAATAAATATACAGACGGTCCAATGGAATCACTTCAATGTTTTTTTGCTTCTAGTATTATTGAACCCCCACTTCCTAGATTTTCCAATTCAAATTTAGAAATGTAGAAGATTCAAAAAGCTAAATATTAATTATGCTTTTTATGTTTAAATTTTAAATAATTGGATTGTATATATCATTTTATATGGAATAATTTTGAAAATTTAAACGAAAAATATTTCAAATAAAATGTTTATATCTTACTAAAATTTTCATATTTTATGCCTTGTATATATATATATATATATATATATATATATATATATATATATATATATATATAAATATATTGTTATAGAAATGATCTTTGTCGAGAATAATAGTAAACAAAATAATATAATTTTATCGTGGTTTACATACATTGAATCCGCGCTAAATCATCTAATAAAGACTTTATTCTGTACCTTTTTATTCACTATTCTGTCAGTTTTTTTTTCGAAAAATTGAGTTCTAAGCAAAATGGATAGGACATAAAATTTTTCTATTTTGATAAGATTTATAACTTTTATTTTCAATTTGTTTTAAATGTTGAAAATTATTACGTACACCATCAAAGTAGTTATAGGCTTATAATAAGGCTTTCATCGTGAAATTACATCTTTCAAACTTTAAGACACTATATATATATTAAATAACAAGCTAAGTAACTTTAACACTTCGACTGGAAGAGTTTCAATGACATTTATTTTTATTATCATTTACTAATGAGGACGAGAATAGGTTCAGGTAATAAATTACCTAAAACACCTAAACTACTTAAGTTACCCAAGACCGCCAGGACCTAAAAAAGTATAGTTATGTGTTTTGAAGAAAGAACCGAGATTCGCTTTTTCAATCGTTCGTGTGCTATTTCGTGCAATTTTATTCTTCGGTCACTTAACACCATATCGTGAATTTAATCGATCATTTCCGGGGGGGGGGGTACTCACGTCTACGGGACGTCCTGCACGATGTTCATCTTCTGTTGATGTACGGCCACGTTTAAATTCATTTATCCAATTGCAAATTGTTGCAAAAACGTTGTAGATGTGCCATGAACTGAATCCAACTAAGCTTTTATTTCTTTTGCTGTTAAGCCTTTTAAATAGAAATGTTTAATCACCGCTCTAAACTCATTTTTTCCATTTTCGTAAGCAAACAAGTTAGTTACTTCAACTGACGATAAAAATGAAACCACTAGATGAATATGGCTGCAACTTTTCCAGATACCTAATGAAGAACGATGCTTACTAGAAACAGACCATTTGCGATGCTACGAGCGCGATCTCTTAGATTTTCTAAGGACTTATTGACCTGCCCTCGTAGTTGAGTAAAATTCGTTTTTTTCCAATCTTTACTTATTTAATTGCTAGTGTATTCGAAATTGTAGAACAAGGAACAATTACATAGAAAATAAAAATAAAAATAATAACTGTTTAGTACTTAAAGCAACTTGGAGTAAAATTAAATAAGAGCTCATCTTGCTGGTCAAAATTAGGACATTGAATTTTAAATCGATAAATGGAGAATTGCAATATATATTTGGCTTACTAGGAAAGATAGCCATGAATAGAGATCAAAAAATCTTTCCGAACTGAGGACTATTTTTTATTAGTCTTTTTCTTAATAATTTAAGAAAAATTAAAATAAATATTCAAATTCAAATTCAAATTCAAAAGAAATATTCAAAGAAAAATTCAAATAAATATATAGTTATTGAATAATAATTTGTTAATTAAATATTTTATTTGAATTAAGATAATATTTATTAAAAGATAATATATTTTTAATCCATCTAGTATAAATAATTATTTATAATTCAAATAATATATAACACTATTTGGACAAATATTTTATTAAAATTAATAATTTCTTCCTCTGCGAATAAATATTCTAAATTTCATACAATTGTTTAAAAAATTTACTTTAAAATTGAAATACAAAGTTTAAAATCTGAAAAATGGAGGACTAATAATTCGGTAGTCTGAATTCAATTCGCAGTTTCGACTCGTCTCGGACTATTAGTGCGAAAGCCACCGATATATTTTTGTCACACATTCTTCTTCGATCAAAAATTGGTGAAGTTATTTTGAATTATTCCTTAAAGCTGTGTCCTAAAGCACAGTGTTCGTCATTTGCGACAATAGGATTGTTGAATGATTTGTGAAAAATATCTTTTCTCGATTAGTTTATGCATATTTAGTTATAATAAATCAACACAAATCAACTTGCTAAAATTTACGAAAACGCTCCGGGAAAACTCGAGTATACCGAAAGGTTGTATTCTTTTATTTTATGTTATTGTTACAGAGATCCTCATATTCATAAAAAAAAAATAAAATTAGTATATATGATAATACAAGGAAATACATCTGCCGTAAATTTAAATTAAATCTACCTCGGTAAATATTCTTGCGGATATTTTTCTTTCGGCAAATTTATCCCACCCGTCAGTCATTGCACTCATCACAGAGCTCATCACTGTATTAGCACTCACTTATCTCGCAGAGTGCACACCCACTGTCACCGTATAGTCACCATCCTAGCGAGTGAAAGCACTAGGTAGTTGTTTACTACTTTTATTCGCTATTTCGTCAGTATTTTAGATTCCAGTATTTTTTTACAAAAATGTTGTTGTTAGATTATTTTAGCCTTCTAGAAATAATAAAGAAAAAAATACTTGAAACTAAATATTGGAGAGTATCGTAAAAGAATGTAAACATATGTGTCCGCTGGGTCTTATTACGATCTGCGTCTTTGCTGCCCTGCGCGGCAAATGATTTATGAGTTTATTGCCTAGATGCCTGATGAGTTTTTATATAGGTTTTAAGTTTCTCACAAAGGCTTGCAGAGTTTTCGATTTCGAGTATCGCAGTGAGTCATGCGTTGTCCTTTCGTTTGAACAGACGTCTTTCTTTCCTCGTTTGAAATAAAGTTCGTGTTAAAAGATTATTTCGTGTATTTTTATTTTAACATTCCACCTACTATATTTAATAAAAATTCAATAGTTGTTTATTTCGAAAGTTTTATCCGAAATGATTTTTTGGATAAAAATCGAACAAATTTCGCCCCTAACGATATTACTTTAGCACACTCAAGCAAACTCGATTGTACCCTTAAGTCCTTTATAATCGCCTATATTGAAGAGTCACATAGTACCTAGGATGCATATATCAGCGAGTTGATATTTACGTATAACATGGCATATATAGTCAATATATATGTTACGGCATGTATTCTAACACATATAGCCTGGCCTTCCTCAATACCTGCCGTCATCCAATCAACTCTGGCACGCATGAAGAGCAGCGTAAACATGTAGCACAAGGAGAGGATAATCTGTACCATTGAAAAGAGTACATAGGCAAGTTACCTGAACTATATGTTGAAGCGATAGAAAACTCAGTGCAGGCACAAGTAACTCAACTGTACTCAGCTAAGTCTACTGTACTCAGCCTATCTCTAGAGTCTTGCGCTAGAAAAGGAGGAGGTAATGGCCCGCTGAGAATTACAAATGAAGCCTCTTCAATACGGCGAAGTCGTTTATCTCATCTAGAACAACAATCGCTACAACCAGGCAAATATTTTTTAGTAATGGGATAAGACGAATGCCGATCTCCAGGACTTCAAAGTGAAATGCCACGTGGGTGGCCACAATGCAGGCCACGCTATGTACAGCGAATTCACATTTGAAACATTTCAAAAGTAATTTGATAAGTAATATAACATATATATGTATATTTACATATATATATATATTGCCTTCGCTAGCAATTCACTTGTTATATTTCTATAAAATTACGTTTGAAATGCAGATTTTACCAATGGAATATTACGGAGATATTATTGAAACCAATACTCGTATAACATAAATATTACAAAGTCCATCTTGCAGATATATTACATTTGAATTATTGCTAGTAATGCAGAGTGAAGCCGCTAGATGGAGACGCAAATTTTGCGTCCACTTTAACAAATTTAAACAATCGATTAAACAATTTGTTAAGTAAATTTTTACTTAACAAGTCACCTAGAGTATTATATATAAATGTGGATTGAATACCAGTACGGGTATTGTTTTGCTAGCTGTTTTTTTGTATAAGATCAAAATATTGTTTTTGCTTGCATCTGTTTTTTTATATATCGCTTATACATTTCTCTTTGAAGGATTCCATATCGTACATAAAATGATTATAATTATAGCTTTCTTTATATAATTATATATAATTATAACAATTCTCTAATTATATTTTTAAATAGTTACTTATTACATAAATGTTATGATAAAATTATATAAACATTTAAGTTATATAACAGCAATATGGTATTATATACGCGACGAAATAAATTAAAAGGCAATATATTCTTTTATTATTATTTTCGAATCTATGTATCTATATATGAGCTTGTTCCTCTTTTTCCACTCCCTACGTTCGAAAGCTTATTTTATTTTTCATTAGCCATAGATCATTGTGTTACATACTAATTTTGAATTTATGATAAAAATTTTTTATAATCTGTTTTTTTTTATTTAGGAGTTAGTAGAGCGTTATTTGATTATAAATATAAATTACTATAGCTGTCATAGAAAATATACAATACAAAATAAATATATATATATATATATATATATATATATATATATATATATATATATATGTATATAGCTTCGCCCGAAATAATAATTTAATCGATTTCTTAAACAGTTCAATAATATCTAAATAAAAAGTATTCTATATATAAAAATTTATATTACTATAAATAATTTACCGTAATTTACCCATCGCCGCTTCTGTATAAAAAGCTGCTTCAAAGCAGCGTCTACTTCAAACAGTTGATATTTGTGTCTGTGTGCGCTTTCTTATCTAAGTATCATCTATCAGCTGTAGTACGTCCGAGTGAGACCAAAACCGAACATGATTACTACATCTGGTTTTATTGCTTTTACTCTTTGCTCCAACAAACTCGACTTCTTATATACATTATATTTGTATCGTAAAGGCCCTTGGGTCAAAGTGCTATATATATACACGACTGTAGACTTAGCACATTAGAACGCTTGCTTTACTGCCTTTCAAGCTTTTTTGAAAATATATATTTGGGTGAGGAAGAGCTCCTACATTTCATTTTGCGGAAAATGTATGCACTTATGCTTTTTGCGGTACTTATGATGGATGTCATAGTGCTTTTTCGCTGAAATTGAATTTGAGAAATCAATACAAAAAGCATAAAAATAGTGGTTTTTAGTATGCTCAGATAATAAGAATATTTTTTAAAAAATCTCAAAAGAGAGATATACATTTCATATAGTGCATCTTTTTTTGATCTGTTCATTTTTTTGGTACAACCGATATTTTTGAAGAAAAATTTAACAATGTCATCTAGGGTTGCTTCGAAAATCTGCGAATTCTGGCTATACTTCAGAGAGCACCCATATCTGATTTTGTTCAAAATTGGTGTATTACCATTTTTGGTATGTTCATTATTACTACCGTTCTGATTTTTATACATTTTGGATTTTATGGCAAAACACATAAAAACTACGTAAATGCATAAACATTATGTTCTATGAAATATTTTTAAGAATTTGACATAATTGTAAAACTTATCTATTTTAGCATAAAAGGAATGTATTTTAATAATATTTACAACTTTTATTTGGAATGTTTTTTAATTTTTTGTACTTTCTCTGATCAATTTGAATAACTTTCATTATTGTGTTTATTTGCTGGAATTTACTATTTAAATCCCATTTTCACAAAAGCCACTAAGATATATATATATATATATATATATATATATATATATATATATGTATGTATGTATGTATGTATGTATGTATGTATGTATGTATGTATGTATGTATGTATGTATTGGGAAATGATTCTGAATTCTCCCGAGCAACTAAATGAGACTTTTACATATGTTTCTGTAAATATGCGGCTAGTTCCGTGCAAGACATGTCAGAGCTGCGTTGACCGGCGTGGACCCATTTTACGGAACGGTGAATTAACTTTTCCCTCGAGCAGATCAAATATTTTTTACTAAAACTTTGTATTTTTGATACCTTGTCGATACGCACAAACAGTGTTTGCTATATTTGTGGAGAAATGGATTTGCTATTATATAATTTGAATATATTTCCAATTAGTCAATACCAAATTCAGATGTTACCTTTCATTTAATTTTTTTTGAGAAATGCTGCCTACACATAAAATATATAGAATAAAAAATATATATTTTTATAAAATTTACAAATTTTATCAAAAATTTTTTTGATATGTATAGCAGTGTTTGAAACCAATATGCAAAACCAGCATTTTTAAGTATTTTTTCTGATTCTATGAAAATTCAAAATATGCACAAAACCACTATGATATTCGCAATCAGCAACCCAAAATACATAAATACATAAATTTTGAGCAAAAGCAGGTGAGCAGAATAAGTACAGCGATAGATACGGCGATAGGTTCAACCTATAAGTTACTCAGCAGAAGCTCAGTCGTTTTGAAAATATTGGACAATATTATTCAAATCTTAGCAGAGGTATACTATATGTGTGTACATATATATGTGTGTGCGCGCGCGCGCGTGCGTGTGTGTTTGTGTGTGTGTGTGTGTGTGTGTGTGTGTGTGTTTATTAGGCGTAGGCAGAGCAAGCTCTGCACTAGTGGCCTCTCGAAACCAGCATCCCGCCGGAACTGTACCGGAATATTACTTCGACGGGGCTGTTAGTTAGCCTATACGACTCCTCTTCTTATGACACTATCCTACGTCCCCCATCCACACAGGTGATCAGGGGTTCGGTGTTCGTCCTCTGTATCTTAAAATAGCATCAGTTGGCCTGGTTCATCCTGGGCCATTCGTTCTATCGGCATATCTAAGTTTGGTCATCACCTCTTTTGCGAAACTGGCTACTGCCTTCCAGTTTTCAGAAGATTCCAGCATTATTGATAGGATGCTCTCTGGTCTTATTGGCTTATTGATGATGTTCATCAAGTGCTCACGTTGTGTTCTAAAACGAGGGCAGCTCACTAATATATGCTCGGCATCCTCGACCAAAGTCCGACAGATGGGGCAGAGATCATTATTATCCAAGTGAAAGCGGTGGAAATAGGACCTAAAACAACCATGTCCAGTCAACAACTGAGTTAGGTGGAAATCTAATTCCCCGTGTTTCCTGTTGATCCATCTGTGTATGTCTGGAAGGATACGATAAGTCCATCGGCCTTTGCTAGAATCGGTCCATCGTTTAGGTCCCATAACTGAGCCCTGGGGGACTCCCGCAGTAACCTTATGCGATACAGTGCCTTCATCCGTTCGGTATAATATTATCCTATTCTCAAAGTAGCTGGCCACGACATTCTGTAAATAACCAGGTACTCCGAACTCTTTAAGAGAACTCATAATAGAAGACCAGCGCGCTGAATTAAAAGCATTCTTGGCATCTAGAGCGACAAAGGCACAATACTGTTTAGTGCCACCTTTCCATCTCTTACCACTGATTGCATTTCTTGCGGTACACACTACCAGTTTAATGGCATCGACTGTTGATTTTGATTTCCGAAATCAAAATTGGCGTGAGGATAAGCCGTGCAATCCAATTAACCATGCAATGCATATTATTTTTTCAAATATTTTACCTACCGTGTCGAGCATACACAATGGCCTGTATGATGAAGGATCATCAAGTGGCTTATTGCCCTTAGGTAACAGGACTAACCTTTGAGTTTACCAGCAATCAGGAAAAATACCCTCAAGAAGACAAGCATTATATACTTTTAGAAATATAGCTCGATTCTTCTGTATCGCCAACTTAACTGCTGCATTAGGGATACCATCAGGGCCAGGGGCAGCATTGTCTCTAGTCTTAGCGTAAGCATTATGTAGCTCCATTTCTGTTATAGGAGGTATATCGTCCGAATGTTGCGTGTAGTACAGTCCCATGGATGTCATTGGGAAAGAGAGCGGAAACAATCTTATCAATCAATACCGTGCTAGTGGGTTGTATTGGTGCCCTACTCAATCGTACCATGACTGTTTTGTATGGTCGTCCCCATAAGTCATTGTTGGCCTCTGCACACAGTTCAAGACAGCATCGACGCTTGCTTGCCTTAATGGCCTTGACAAGCGCTCTCTGTGCTTCTTTAAATAAACTATTAAACGTATTAAACGTATCACGATGGGTGCGGGCTCTTTGGGCAAGTCTACGTGCGCGATGACATTGTTTGCGCAATTCTGCAATTTCATTTGTCCACCAGTAGACAGATTGACGATGTTTAAATCCGCTCTTAGTCCTAGTCATCGATGCATCACATGCTTCAGAGATATGCTTCATGAGTGCATTTGCCAGATGGCCTGGTGTACCATATTCTAAACGCTCTTCTGATATTATAGTGGCGAACACTTCACAGTTTAGCGATCTGATGTTCCATTTCCGTGTGGGCATCCACTCATTGCACTTGTTCTTTACTTTCTTCTCTGCAATCTCATACAAGATCGCCCTGTGATCACTGTGGGTGTAAAGGTCGCTTACTCTCCAATTAAGGATCCGCTGAATCAAGTCATCACTGGCGAATGTTACATCAATGACTGATTGTTTATCACCCCTAATGAAAGTGGATTCAGATCCCTTATTCACCACGTGGAGTTCAAGAGAATTAAGGCCATCAAGCAGCATACTACGTCTGTTATTTGTTGAAGCGCTTCCCCAGGCTGTGGACCACGCGTTAAAATCGCCACCGATTAATAATGGTTTCTTGTCCATGGTTTCATCAATTAATTTAGCTACAAGGATTTCAAACTGCTTGTCCGTCAAGCTTGGAGGAGCATATACACTAAAGACGTATATTTCTTGTATTTTAGCCCAGGATATCAATTCGCTCCGATGACTCGACTGCTTTAGTACCTACCTATTTTGATCAATCCAGAGGGCAGCTCTATTGCTTGTGTCACTTATCCAGCGCTGTGGTCTGACCCTGTCACAATATGGTTCGGAGATTACAGCAATGTCTATTCTTAGCTCCTTTATTGTCTGTTTCAGCAGGTCATGAGCTGCTACGCAATGGTTGGTATTCAGTTGGAGTATTCTCATGTTTTATGTCATTTTAAAAACTCCACGGTAATCGGGCACTTATAGCTGTATGCTGGATGGTTAATCTCCTTTTTTCCTTCACATTTACAGAGTAAACAACAGGGCCCGTTTACACACAGCTTGGATAGATGGTCTTTTCCACCGCAGTGCCTGCAAAGTTCAGTTCTGTCAGGGCCCGAGCACACGGACGCTAAATGGCCAATCTGCCAACACCTCAAGCAGCGCTTTATTTCTGTTTTTTTTTCGAACTCTGCAGCTGACCCATCCGATTCGAACATGCCCTGCACGTAGTAGCTCAGCTGCGTGGCTATATGGTACAGACACCACCGCCGTCTGAGTACCCCCATAAGCTTGCCGCAAGGAACGAGCAATTAGTAGGTTAGTGTCCTTTAGCTCGAGGTGTGTTCTCAGAGCCTCTAATACTTCATCCTTTGAAGTGACCTCATCTATATCTTTAATCTCCAATGTAATGAGATTAGTCAGGACCGAAGTGGATGCGCTATGGCCAACCTTAGATTCAACAATGCGTGCCAACTTATGTGCATCTTTGGCTGTCCGTTCCAACTGAAGTACAAGGGCAACGCTTGCATTTCTGCGTATCCTGTTAACCTCATTCTTGACATGAGATAACTCCGGGTCATTCTTTATTTGACGCAGTACCTCCGCGTATGTAACTCCTTCATTGGCCTTAATCAAAATGGAGTTAGGCCTGTTTCGTCCATTAAGCCTGCGTGTACTAGATAATTCTTTATCTTTGCCTTTGGGCTTCTTACGCTTGATGGTCTGCCATTGATTTTCTTTGGCTTCAGACTTGCCTGTAGGTACTCCAACCGACTCTAGTGGTCTCCTTGAGCCCAATGGTGGTTCTTTCGTCCTTTTGCCACCTATGGTTTTAGGAGTGGAAACCATCGCTTCTGCTGCGCTTCGTTTGGTGTCAGAGCGTAGACTCGGCGTAGTTTGAGTCATCACTTCATGTGTACCAGGACGTTGATACTGTAATAGATCATCCTCTGCCATACTAATGCATTTATATGAGGCATTAATGGAACGAGCAAGATCCTTAATGGTCTTGTGCACGTTATGCCTATCTTTGACAAAGTCCAACAATTGGCTGATCTTCTCACCAAGTCGCTCCAGGTCATTGTTTCTGCGCGTGATGGAGATTTCTCGATCCATCGTTTCTTGATCCATCATGACATCTCCTTTAGTACCCAGTGTACTATCTATGATTATGTTTGATTTTCCCTCCCCAGAATCCGAGGGGCTACCACCGACCATAGAGGCTTGCACTTTATCGGAATCGGTGAGGAGATTGACCGGTCTTGCCGGAGTTACTCCCTGGGGTATATCCTTGTTTATACCAAACATTAGTCATAATTGGCCTTAAGTTCGGGAGGCCCTCCCTATTAGCTTTTTCTGTCCGCCCTGAGTATTTTATTTCCTCAGTGCACTCTACAAATTGTAGCGAGCCATCCCCTATCCGCAACCTGGGGAGGCGCCAGATGGGAGAAAGCAACAAAACTCCACACTGGGTATATGTGTGTGTGTGTGTGTGTGTGTGTGTGTGTGTGTGTGCTAAATTCTATACAAGGGTGGCAAACAATTTCGTAAACATCTTGTTGCATACCTCATTCTGTCCATGCATATATGTTGACTCATTGACGCTTGGGTACCCAAACCTGTGCAATCTCGACCGCAACGATTACACACACACACACACACACACACACACAATACGAACACCAATTATTAAAAATTATAATAAAGCTACATCCCTGAAAAGTCGGTAGTGCAGAACATTCTGTTTAGTTCTGCAAACCACCGCAATTAATTTCTCTACTAGTTGCTGTGATCGATTCGGACTTCCGTCAGAAGTATCCAGCACTCTGAAATTCCATCTGAATTTTTCTAGCAGAATAATTTTCATATAAATTTGAAAAATTTAAGTAGAAAATGTTAATATATTAATCTATCTATATCTATATAATATAATAATATCTAACCTATTAGTTGATTGGATGCACTGTCGCCATTTTTTTTTCGACATAATATATTGTCTTGAGAAAAGTCGGATAATAAAACAATCGAAGCATTTTCAAAAAGATTGAAAAAAATTTAAATAGTTAAAAAAATTTTTCATGTATTTTTTATTTCTGACTTCTAAACAATTGAGAGAAAAATTGCTAAGTTCAACTAATCAATTATTATTTTTGTTTTTAATAAAAATCTGAGTAGAACAAAACAAGCTTGTAACAACAGTAATAAAAAGTCGACGGCATAGAAACTATTGTAAGAATTCAACAGATTTATCACACTTTTTTCGAAAAAATCTGTGAATCCCGATCATTTTATATCCCGAAAATTTTATAGCACAAAAATATGGGCGACATCTCGTATAGACGCCAGCAAATTCATTAAATTCAAGGATCGTTAATAAAGATCATTAAAAGCTAAACGAGCAACCTTTGCTACTGTATTGATAACTTACCTTACACGTCCTGGCTTAGTTACATTTTGTACTCCAAAATAAGATAGATATAGAATTTTACGAGTTGTATTCAGAGAAGTTTTGTGACACATGGCCAAAAAGTTGAATTACGTGGAGTACGCTATGTAGATAACGTTGCATGTACTAATCAATGGACGAAATAAGGTATATAAATAATAATATAAAGTTAATAATTTCGTTTAGATTATGAGTATAGATGCTTCACGGTATATACGATACTACGAGTTATCTGATTTACTTGTGATCAATAGATTGACCGTAAAAGCCTCACTTTCTGGTCTGAAATCCACAAATTTGATACCATGAACTGAGGGGGTAAGAAAACATTTTTTGATACGTACGATGAACACGTTGATTTTGTTATCAATTCTTGAAAAGTTATATACGCCAATAGAGTCCAACTCAAACCAGAAATAAATTCTCTAATTTGTAATTTATTTAAAAGATGATGTTTTATTTTATAAGGTAAAAGTGAAAAAAAGAATTTTTTTAAATAAAATCACACAATATTTTATAAAAGTAAAATGAGAACACGACGACTACCGTTATAGTTCCAAATTACAACAGATTATTGCTAAAATTAATCCCCATACCTACGATTCCGTACGGCATATGTAGTTTACGAGACAATAGCAAAGTTACACGTGGGAAAAAAACTTTACGATAGGTGCCCTACATCCCTACACGAAACACTCGAGCATTAAATTATTATTTTAGTATTGCTAAAAAATTAAGATAAAAACCTTTAAAATATAAAATCCCATAAACAATATCCGTTATTAATAAATTAATCGTCTGAACTATTATTAATGAATTTTACGAGACAGTGCACGGTTCATTTAACGAATTAGAGCTGGGTGGATTTAACGAGTCCGTACTCGGTTAATTTAATAAGCAAGTGCTTGATTGCCGACGGTATCTCCGGCGGAAAAATGTTAATGTGAACTTACATAATATATTATAATAATCTGAATGTTTTATCCTTTGTAAATATGTTAAATGTAAGAAATTCGGCAAAACCCTGTGTATGTGTGTGTGTGTGTGTGTGTGTGTGTGTGTGTGTGTGTGTGTGTGTGTGTGTGTGTGTGTGTGCGTGTGTGTGTGTGTGTGTGTGTGTGTGTGCATTGGATATACTAGTAAGTTTCCAGCGTTTTTCCAAAATATGAGATATTATTATGAAAACATTGTTACATATCCTTTATTCAAAGTATCATACATCGGAATATATAACTTTTTCCCATTTTTCTAGTAATTTATGAATTCCGGAGCAAAAAAATTTCTCGTCTTTTGAGCCCAAGAACGTATTGAGCGAATTTTTGATTCCCTCTACTGAACTGAATCGTATTCCTGTAAGAACGTCCTGCATTGATCTAAACAAGTGGTCAGATGAGGCCTACGATGGCTCGATCGCTAGAGCGAAGGACTAGTAACTTCGTGACCCGAGTTCAACCCCGGTCTCGGCCGATTGATACAGGCACCGCTGTAATAATTTACATGTGCTTTGTTTACAAACACATCGGAGACCTCCGTCGCTGATTAGCACCGATATTTGGAAGCATAAATAGAGCGACGTTAAATAACATAAAAAAAGTGGTCAGATGGTGTAAAATCTGGAATCTAAGGCGGGTGAGACAGAATTTCCCATACACTATTTTCCAAATAGTTTTTGACCGAAGCCTCAACATGTGACTGTGCGTTATCGTGATGAATAATTACAGACTCTATATCTCTATCTACCATATCTGGTGTCATATTCTGTCCGCTTTTCATGTAATGCTCGCTTCAACGCATAAGTTGGGTTCGATACAATGGTTCGATTTTCGGTGTCGATTGGGCGAGTTGACTGGGCTTTGTATATGATTTTCTACATTTAGGGTTATTCTTATAAATTCGATTTTCATGACCAGAGACAATACGATGCAAAAATGTTTTATTTTTATATCGCTGCAGAAACATTTCAGACATGCAAAACCGCCGTTCGACGTCTATTGGCTTAATTGCGTACGGCACCCAGTTGCCTAACCTTTTGAATGAATCCTACTGCTTTTAGACGCAGCACAACGGCTTGTTGCGTAACGCTTAATGATGCAGCAAGTTCTTGAATATGACATAGATTCTCATCCAGCAAACGTTTAATTCCTTGTCATCAAAACTTTTCGATTTTCTGGAGCGATACTTGTCTTCAACTTCAAAAACACAGCTTTTGAACTATTTTAACCACTCGTAGCACGTTGATTCACCAATATATTCTGCCTCATAAGTGTACAAAAACAAACGATAGGTCTCAGCTGCAGTTTTCCTCATATTAAAGAAGTAGCGCTTCTTGCAAATGACATTTATTTAGCTGGAAACTTGCCAGAATATTGATCGATAAAATAAACGGCATCGATAGAAATGCTCCAATATAATACTCTAAAGTTATTGACAGATATACAACCTACAAATATAACACATTTGTGCGAAACTCGGCGAAACCGCGACAGAAACTGATGAAAAATTGCTTAAAATGTATAGTAGTAATGCTCTGAGTCGTAGTCAAGTGCTTCGGTGGCATGCCGATTTGAAAAAAGGCCGTGAGGGCATCAAAGACGAGGCGCGGAGCGGAAGGCTAATTCAAATGTGAACCGACGTGAATTCGCAGCGCGTCCGAGCTCTTGTTCGTCAAGACCAGTGCCTAACCATTCGAATGTTGGCTGACGAGTTGAATATTAATCGGGAAACAGTTAAAAAGGTTTTATCCGAAAATTTCGCCATGAAAAAGCTGTTCGCGAAAATCGTACCGAAGAATCTTTCAGACGAGCAAGAAGCCCACGGAATGAACATCGCTCAAGATTATTTCGAGCAGGTTGAAAGTGATCCTACTTTTCTCGATCGAGTTCTTACTGGTGATGAAAGTTGGTTCTTTCAATATGATCTCGAAACTAAACGACAAAGCTAACAGTGAATGTTCCCTGGAGCGCCAAGGCCACAGAAGGCGAGAATGAGCAAGTCTAAACTGAAAGCCATGTTCATTTGCTTCTTCGACAGCAAAGGGGTGGTTCACAAAGAGTTTGTACTACCTAGATAAACCATAAATCAAGTATTCTACCGCAATGTGCTCGAAAAATTACGAAAAAGGATGCTCAGAGTGCGTCCAGAGATCGCGAAGACTTAGGTTCTGCATCACAATAATGTTCCCTGTCATTGCGTTCAGTGTCTCTCAGTTTTTAGCGTCTAAAGATATTGTAACGTTAGCACAATCGTCCTATTCACTGGACATGTCACCCTGCGACTTTTTCTTATTCCCCCCTCCATGTGTTAGCCATGCTTAGATAGAGCAAGCAGGTATAAAATCTAAAGGTCCAAATGATACTCACTCTGAAATAAGTTGCCCTAACATAAAATGTAATTCGTTGGGTTTAAAAAAAAAAAAATATTATCGGTTTTTTCTTACGGTTATACGTGCAATTTATTTGAATTGAATAAAATTAAATTAAATAATTTCCTCTTATTTGGAAATTAATATAGTATGTTAAGAAGAGATGTAGGATTGGGTGGTGGAGGTGCAGGGGATGAAACCCGCGCTGGGGGTTGGGGGGCGGAACCCCCCTTTTCTATAAATAAATAAGACTAATCAATTGAAGATTATAAGTTTGTTAATAATCTACGCTCAAATGAAAATTTTTAAATATTTAATAGCATAATAAATAGAATTTTAAATGAACACTAATTTAAAAAAAGATATAGATAATTTGTAGTACTTAAAAAACATAAGAATTTTTATAATAAATTTCAGATAGAATATAAATCTTATTTCATTTAAAAATCTCGAATACCTAACTCAAAGTGCAAAAAAAAGGTCGAACCCGCGGTCGACTGGCGCATATACTCGTAAGTCTAAACATCGTAAATGCCAGATGTTGCACAGGCAGGGAAAACTGAGAATCCTACCGGACTACACGGTTCCGTTAATTCACTTTTCCTCCCAAGGGAGGAAAAGTAAAATTCTGCTTTCTGATTGGTCGGGAATCGGACATCAACACTTTTCCTCCCTAGGGAGGAAAAGTAGTATTTTGCTCCCTCTAGACAGCTGCAGAAAATCGTATTTTGCGCCCCGAGTGCGGCAAAAATATTTTTAAAAGATTGTAGATACAGGCTTCAAAAAGTGTTGATCGGGAACATCTAAAAGGAGAGAGTATATTCTGTACCGAATAAAGTAATTAAGTTTTTATTAATACTGTTTCTATTCTAATATAATCATTTTAAATTTGGGAAAGGTATTATTGAACATGTAGACTTCCACCATTGGGTATTTTCAATTCATTATGAGATTATTACTATAATCTGTTGTTCAGCGTATTAACAGCTTTTCATTTCTATATTAATTAGGAAAAAAATTTTATAAACAGCAAAACCATTTGACGAACTACACTTTTATCTTACATATGCGCCTGTAAGAAGTAATCTTTTATAAGAGTCTATACAATCAGAAACTGGTAAGAAATAAAAAGTTATATATTTTTTATACATTAAGTGTTCCTATCTACATTTCATTATGGCGTATGTTACATTTCAATAAAATTATTTTTTATTCATTCATAAAATGATTTAATAAAATCATTTTTCAAGCTTATTTAGTTTTTAAAATAAAAAATTGTTTTACAAAAATTTTTAAATTATTTAATTTTTTTAAATAATAAAAAACTTTAATTTTTTAACTTTTAAATAATAAACTTTAATTAAAAAACTTTTTTATCTAGCTCGTATTCCAGATATCGTATTCCAGATTTCGACTTGATTCCTCTATCATACGCGCCGCTACCGCAACAATATTTCAGCCTACGAAAGTTATGGACTTACGGAACAAGATGGAAAGTGGACTTAGACTTTTTATATGTATGTATATATATGTACTGATAAGAAAGAACATGCTGCGAAATTCGTTCGACGTGCTCTCCGAGCAGAGCCGAGTGTCGAGCCCCCGAAACCGAGTCCAATCAACGAGCAAATCGAAGTCCATCGTCCAGCTACTGACTGCCATGGTGGAGATGTTCCTGATATGCCGATGGAAAGTCGTTACGCCATAGTTACACCGTCGATTCCAACCCCACCGACATAAAGAAGGCATCGTTGATACTGCCATCCGAATCCAATTTCTGCGCAGCTAAATCTGACACTCTGGAAGAGTTAAAAATCCGACCAACTATATAAGTAGAGCTTTCCAAGAGTCGAAGATTATATATAATTACTAATTTAGTACGGGCGAAAATGGCGTCGAAAAACCAGCGCTGGGTAGTTGATTCTGGAATTCTGCGAAAAAAATGCGGAGAAGAGGATCCTCAGGAGCTTCTGGTCTTCGGTTACAGCTGCAAGTTATTTCGGGATGACGAGAAGGCGAAATTGATTGATCAGGGCAAGCATTTGATACCTTGGATGGGCGATAGCACACTGAAGATAGACAGGTCCGTTTCTCTAACCTAAGAAAACACAAAAACAATTATCACTCTAGTATATTGTTAATTTAAACGTATATTTCCATTTACGAAAGTTTAATCCAATGGAAAGAATACGATTTTTTATTGACTTGTTTCAAAGCAGCTTAGTCACAGAGAAATTAATAACTCTGTTCTACCCCCCCCCCAATTCTTTCCTATACTTGATGAATGGATGAGCAATCTGGAGATTGTTTAAGGGTTTCCGCAGGTCTACCTCGGCCAACCTAGTGTGGCAGTGCTTTTAAAATGCGCTCCACACCATACAGACTGAGGTGCCTATGTGATCACTTATGGTGGCTTAGTGGCTGAGAGCATCCGATGGCAACAGCAAGGTGAGACACAACGTAGAGAGACAGGTGAAAGACCGATTATCATAAAATATCATGACTAATCGGGCTGGTATGTATTTGAGATTTAATACCAATTAAGAAGAGAAAATAATGCTAATTACTTTTAATGATATATGTATATAGTATTTTATTAATTGAAAGCAAATTTTACGTAAAAATTATTATGTTGTGTATAAATCTCTTACGTAATTTATCTATTTTCATTTTAACTGCATTCAATATAATTATATCATTCTATAAGTTAAGATGATAGAATGGTATTTAAATTTAAATATTAAAATAGTGTATATAGTCAATTTTCTTTTGAGCCAGAAAGATAAAAATTGATTATTTAATACAAATTTTATTGTTCGTATGTTTAAATTATTAATATTGATCAATTTTATCAAATCAACCTACAGTTTATACTGAGTTCCAAGTAAAAATTTATTTGTATAATTATTAATTTGTAACTCCTGGTAGCCATTGATATTTTTTTGATAAAATCAATATAAAATGATTTTTGATTGTGTAAAAACTGAAATATTCATCACGAAGTATATAAATATAAAAATTAATATTAAAAAATTTAAGATATATTTTCTTATTTTTAATTTTTTACGAAGATTTTAAGTAAGAATTTCAGGTTTTATCTTGGTTGAAGTTATCGTTAAACTATTTTCTATTTTCAGATGCAGAATGAAAGCTGTGATTATATAAGTTTATCTTTTATAAATGTATTATTTCAATCATTTCATTTTATGTGTATAGGTATGATGCTCGAGGGGCCTTAGGAGATCTACAGATGTACGAACCACCACCTGGTGGTTTTGATCATCGCACCATTCTGACTGAGGATGAATATAAAATTGAGCAGGCCAGTGACGAGGAAAGGTACAGATCCCTCTTCAATAATGATGCTGAAGAAGCCTTTTGTCATGGTAATTGATTTTATGAATAAAAAAAATATAAGTTTTAAATTTAATGATTGACGTATTTCTTTTGTATTTATTTTATGTCCAAATCATGCCATTCTTATATTTTTAGAAGAGGAGATTAAAAGACTTCATCAAGCATTAGGTTCGGATAGTTCATACAATCAAGTTGGATTCAGTTACGATGATGAAAAGAAGTTTGAAGAAGAGTCACAAAGTCCAAAGCAATCAGTGGATTCTCATGAAGAAGATGAAGCATTTGTACCTGATGTTACATTAGAAATACCAGAAGACATGGTTATAGTGAGTATTTGTTTTTATTAACATAATCTTTTTAATTTTTAACTTATATTTTTAGTTTTGTATGTTGACGTAAAATATTAATTTTCAGCCTGAAACTCAAAAGCTTAATGCAATCTTAACAAAAACTGCGCTTTTCATTAGTCAACAAGGCAGTCAAATGGAGATATTGATTAAAGCAAAACAGGCAAACAATCCACAATTCGCTTTTCTATCAATTGAAGGAGAGCTGCATCCTTATTATAAACACGTTCTCGAGGCTATAAAGACTGGGAAATATAATCCAGTAAAACAACCTGAAAAGGAAGAACCTGGTATGTATTCTATTTTATTCTATATAAATAAATGATATCTTTCTCTTCATTTATTTAATCAAATGGAAGACTAAGTTTGAAAGAATTGTTGTAACATGATTGATGTTATCTTCATTGAAACAAAGTAACTCAATTATAACCTGGATTTGATAATCAACATCTTCTTTGATTCTACTTATTTTGTAATTACCGTAAGTACCAACATTGCATTAAATTTTTAACAATCCTTTCTTCTATTTAAACAATTGTAAGTATTCTTAATTTTGAATCTTGATTCTAATTTTACTGAATTTAATTGACAGAGCCCAGTGAAGAATCAGAGGAGGATGATGAGCCATATCTACATCCAAGTCTTGCTTCATCTCTTAAAGTTGAAGCGGTATGTTTTATTTTATTTAAATGTTCGTACAAAGTAAAAATGTTCTTAAAGTATTCATTTATTTTCTTAGGCACCCAGTATACCCAGTATTAACTATAAGCCTTCAGCCAATTGTGCTTATTCTATGCTTGTAAATAAAATCACTGGAAAACCTCCAGTACCAAAACAACAGCAACAACAAGAAATTATACCTCCCCCACCAATGCCTCCAATTGGCTTTTATCATCCAATGCAACAGGTAAACATTTTTATCTTTAACAATAAAGTTTTATTATCTAAATTAAAAGTTACTTGTGCTTCCCAATTTTTAACTTAAAATATAGTATATCTTGATTCTATAATATATATAATAGAGTCAACATTTTATAGTCAAATATTAAAGTTTGATGATAATTTACTATTATTAATGTAGCCAATTTTTATTAAATTACAAGTTTAATAAATACTATCTGCATTTATCAAAATCAGTATTTATACTATTTACAAAATTACTGGTTTTACATTACTATTATCGGATTAAGTTATATATTGACTTACAATTAATAATATTTATTTAGACTTATCCACCGCTTCCCGTCACTCCACAACAATACGCACACGGTCCAGTCTTGTACAATACAAATGGTAGTACGGCTGCAGCAGCTGCGCCTCATGCTAAACCTTCCACTCCTACACAAGCAACTAATGCCTCACAAACGATTAAAAAAGAGCCGACTCCACTTGTTCCATATGGGCCGACACCACCGAAACCCTTAAGTAGGCCATCTTTTATCGTACCACCCGCCGATGTACAGATAATTATCGATAAAATGGCAAGCTATGTAGCGAAAAATGGTAGAGACTTTGAAGCCATTGTAAAAAGCAAAGGAGATCCAAGATTTAATTTTCTTGAATTGTCCCATCAGTATCATGGATATTATGCTCACAAATTAACGATTTACGAAGGAGCTGTTAATCCCCGTGTGCTTACCGAAGAGGAACTTCTTCAAAAACAAGAATTGCAGGAAGAAAAACAGAAAAAACTTGAAGAACTACAGAAAAAACAACAACGAATGGAGGAAGTACAAAAACGCGTTAAAATGATCCAAGCTAAAAAAAAGGTTGAAATGAGTGCAAGACAAAGTCCCGGGAAACAAATTACTACAGTGTCATTCTCTATTAAAAAGCCTAAAGAAGGCGAGTCAAGTGTGATCGAAAAACGAAATGCGCTTCCCTTGGAAGAAAGTGATGATGAAAGTAGTAGTGACAAAAAGGAATCCAGCTCAAAACCAAATTCGCCCTCGTCAACAAGTGAAGAAATTTGCACCACTAAAATAGAGAAAGAACAACTCTGTTCAGATAAGCCTGTGCCAAATGTAAAGCCTATAAAAGCTTCAAACCCTTATGTTGAAGGTGATTTTGTTGATCTGACAGACGATATATTTGAAGATTGTCAAAAAGAAATTCGAGATAAGCAGGCTGAAGATAGAATTAAAGACAAAATGATGGCGGCTGCTCGTGAGAAACTTGCAGCAACTAAAGAAAAACAGTTGCAGATGGAAAGGCGAAAAAAAGCAGCAATGTTTTTGAGTCAAATTCAAGCACCCACATTTATAAAACACGATACTACGGTGTCGACGGCGCTAAGGGATGACCCTATAATTATTTCGTTTCCATCACCTTCCAGAGAAGACGTTGAAATCGAAGAATTGCGAATAAACACCAATTCGTTAATGAGTAGGTTGAAGGGATCGCATCTCAATAGTAAAAGACCTAGGCAAAGGTCTACGAGTCGAAGCAATAGCACCAGTTATTCTGATAAACACAAAAGTCATAAGAAGCATAAGAAGAAGAAAAGTACTCATAAAAGGTATCTATTTGTAATGCATATTATATTTTTTAATATTATTTTTATTTTACTTATAGGTACAAGCAATGTGTATAACTTGAAATGAAACTAACATACTATTTCACAAAGTATAATGAAAATATCATACTATTTCACAAAGTGTCTATTGCCTATGTTATACTTAGTTGAATAACATATTTAAATAAATAAGAAAAAAATTGTATTTTTAATATCTATCTCAAAATAATTACCATAATAATTCAGAATATATGATTATTTTCACAAATAAGATTTTTTTTAACTAGCTTAATGCTATTGTTTAGTTATCCATTAATAACCTATTATTAAAGCATATTTGACCAAATATATAACAGCCACTTCCCTATTAATTTTAATATTAAAATATGTTTTAGTAGTTATCGCAGCAGTGTGAGCAGCAGTAGTAGTTCACGACCACATAAGACGAAAAAGAGTAAAAAGTCTTCTTCAAAACATGAATCTCGTTCCCGAAGTCCTCATAAGTATCAAACATCTTCTCACCATCAGAGAATAAGCAGCTCTAGTGATTCTGATTCAAGCTCAAACTAAATTAAAAAAATCATGTGAATTTGTATATACACATAGGCATTATGTACATTTTGTATTTTTATTGCTCTTCGATAAGAAATAAAAAGAAATTAAAAGATTTTAATTAAGTTTATATGTACAATTATTTTTACTATTTAATTATTTTTCTTCAGCATTGCATGGTTAATATTAATCATTTCCATCTGTAATTTAAAATGATTTTTAAAATATATTTACTGTGCAGTGTGCATGCTTCTGTGTGGTTGGGTGTGTGAACGTAGGTATCTTTTTTTTAATGAAAAGTTAAATATATTTGAACAGATCAGTAAAAATGAAAAGTAAATTAATTAAATTTGGGATTATGTAAATTATAAACTATCTGTACTTTTGTAAAAAAAATTTTTATGAATTCTCCAAATTTTCTGTTCAAAATTCAAAGATTGCTAACAATTAGGATAAAATGGATATTTTAATAACGAATTACTTTTTAATATATGACCAATTACATGTTTTAATAAGATAGTTTATTGTAATAAAAATATTTTTGAAAAAGACCTCCGAAAATTTACTAAGTTCATTAAAAAAAAAATTAAAAAATTGCACAGTCATTTTAAATAACAATTATATAGATAATTCACATTTGATAAAATTATTCAACAAAGCTTTTCATAGAGTCGTTATCAAATTTAAAATAACAATGTGTAGCCGGCTGCCAGGAATACGAGGTAGCCACTGAATTCGCGGAGGACCAGGACAGGACAAAAAAATATCCCTCGAAAGAATCGAATCGGCGCATGGTGCATGCCGACCTCTCCCACTGCAGTAACCGCGAGAAACGCGAGCATCAAGCACCGGCTACAATTTTTACTTGGCTCTGTCCTTTATATATTTTCAATTCAGTGTAAACTAAGCATTGTAAAATAAATTTTTTTATTTAATTTTAATTATTGATTATCAATTGTTAAAAATAATTTTTAATTTTCTATAATTTGACAAATTATGAGTTTGTTCTTTCATGCATTTTAGTGCCGGTTTTGAAATTAAATGTTATTAAATAATTTTTTGGGTACAATTTTTTTATATTGATTTTTTTCAAAAAAAATTATTTTACACGTTTAACAAGTCCTTACATAAAAGTCTTTTTGAATTATATTATATATTTAAAATTTATGTTTACATAACTTATATAACTATATACTTATTTAATTATAATATAGCCGAAACAGTAATAGAACTTATACTTTCTGAAAAATTGATTGAAAAATAAGCTTTATCATTAGATACAAAATACGAAAACTACGATAAATCGTGTTTACTGTTTACCATTTTTGAAATAAAAAAACGATAAGTTTTTGAGTAAAAATGTGTAGAATACAAATATATGTATTTACAAATAGTAAGACCTACAACTTTTAATTGAAACTTTTTTTAAAATACATTTGTAAAAAATGTTTATATTCAGTAATTCAGTCTAAAGTTAATAACAGTACTAACATTACATTTTTATTTATTATTTTTATTTATGAATGTATAGTCTGTATTGTAACTATAGAACTTATAGGACCTAACTAATCTATATTATAAAGGGCCCGACGAGACTCCCTCCCTAAGGAAGAAATGATTTCTATATCTCGCCAAATATATAATATATAATATATAACTAACGAAATAATTAACGATAGCATTTTTATATATTTGCGTTAAAACCTTGCTTGAAAAACTGTGCTTTACAGTTGAGATAATGCCTTTTGTTCCTTTGTCAGTACTTAAAAAATTTAATAAAAAAATTAATAAGAGCTTAGATATATAGTTCCAAAAAATGGTACCCAGAAAATTAAAAAAATACATACAACATATTTTTATGAGATTCAAATTCAATTTCGATAATATAATTTCATATTATCGAAATCTAATTTATGCCAATTTTCACTATGCCATTCGTAATTATCAACAACAGTGCTTTTAAATACGTAAAATTATACCCATTTTTTAGACAATTTTATGGATACCGCTTTTCGAAACTTTTGTCCAAACCGAAAATTTACATACTTTTTTATTTTGCATAACTAGTATATCACAATAATGTCTTTTCTACATTGTAAAATTCAGCTCTTGTTTAAATTGATATGACCTTAACAGAATGAAGCCCAATTCATGAAGATTTTCTTAGATTTCTTTCATTAAATAAAATAGCTATTATAAATCTGTTGAAACAATATATATATATATATATATATATATATATATATATATATATATATATATATATATATATATAGTATCGATGTATTAAGAAAATGAGTAAACAAGTTAATATACCTTGATTTTACATTACATCTTAAAGCGAAAATATATTGGAATATTTTCAGAAGTATCGTGTTACAGTTTTTAAGTGACAAAAATGATTTTAAAAAATTTCTTACCATTCAATAATACATTCTATTTGTCTCAAAAGATCTATAACAATTATTTGATTATAATGGACATGTAGCAATTTTTCATATATATTGCTCGTGTAAAATTAATTGAAACAAGGACTGAATTTTCAAATAATCGATATAATATTTTATTTATTTAATTCTATAATATCTATGAAGAAGTAGAGTTAAATATTTTTTATCTGGCTTATCCCATTTTCCTACTGTGATCGAGGGGGGTGGGGTTTAAGCCCCCTCTGCCCCGCTCCACTGTTCCGGGATCCACGGTCACTGGGTGGAAGGATGAAACATAGTATCTGCTTATAGAAATATTTTGATGCTCGATCGGAATAAAGTGGCGATCGTGGTGAGAGAAAAAAATTACGTTCTTAACGACAAAGAAGAGAACATTCAACTGTTCTATATAAGAGGCGCGCTCGAGCTAATCGTGAATTTATTACCGCGGAAGCATTCTCACTAATAAAGTATTAAAAAGTTAAATTTTTAGATTTCTGTCATTCTAAAGCGAATAAAAATTTAATTAAAGAATAATAGAACACGTAAAATATATTTTATATTCTCCAGTGCATCTTTAAGAATGGTATTGTAAAATTTCTTATAGTGTTTATCATTCATATAGATTATTTTTTATTTATGAATGCTGTAATACAATAATTGCTTACGCTACTTACAATTCATTAGTAAATCACCTCATCCGCATTATAATAAAAATATTTCCGGATATTATATCAAAAACTATTTGAACATTCTTTCAAATCATAGCACATTTTTATCTCGTATCAGTTTATATTCGCAGGAGTTTTATCAATCAAAGTTCCCTGAATATCATTTTTGTAGTCCTTTCTTTGGTATTTTTATTATACATATAACGCTTGAAAAGCCTTTATCAATACATTTGAACAAAATACAACGTATGCTTATCGGGACGTAACTAATTTGTTGTTAACAATTAGACTGGAAATTCAAGCAAATAATATTCCGATAATGAATCGGATTGAACGGTTCTATATATTCGTTTGCATAATAATGATTGTTAATAGCGTTATATCTATACTCCTTACAATTCTAAAATGTGCATGTAATTTTCGAATTTATTTCTTTCCCAGTAAGTAATATTATCTTTAAATGATATTTCCATAGCACTGCGGTATATGTATCAGAAACAGATTGCTCCATTCGGCGATAGAGCAAAACGATTTTGCTCTTTTTCGTAAAAGCAAGCGCGTACTACGGGATAAAAAGTTGCTTCACCTCGTCGACATGAAAAAATGCTCGATCTTAAGGGTCAATTTTTTTCAGATTGAAATCTTTACTTTTTGGTCCTAGTGTTTAATTTTCGTTCATTGATAACTTCAGTTATATTCAAAATCACGCTGTAAATCCTAATATTTGCAAAAAGGTTTAAAACTCGAGCATTTGCGGATGATTTGTTGCAAAATTTCTTCAAGGAGGGTCTAAAATTACAGACATTTTCCTGGGATCAAAATGCCATAGCAGCATTTGGAACAAAAGTTTAAAAAAACCGACCATTGTAAAAGTCGATACGTTGATAATTTTGAGAAAAAGTCAACATATTAATCGTTTTCGACACTTTTTTCATGTCACCGTAAAAAAATCGATTTATTTAGATCCTCCTTAAAATTCGAGTTCATCGTTATATTGTCAAATCTAACTATAGGAATAATTCAGATACAGAGTTATCTAATAAAATTTAATCGATGTAAATGCATTCATTCTAAAATATTTTGATGTTTTCTTTTAAACGCAAATTTAGATTTATATCTAAAAGATTGATTCTGTTATATATACCTAGAAAATTAAGATAGATAAAATAAACTTGAAGAATTTTCCGTGAAATATTTTATATCGTTCTCTCAAAAAGTTGAAGATAAACCTGAAGTGGTCTCCTTCTAATTCCATGGCTTATAAGTATATCTCATAATTTAAATCTTTAAGAAACAATCAAGAATTATCTTTCCATCTACAATTATTCGTAGTCTTTCACATGAAATCTCTTGATGCTTGTACAATAAAGTTCTGATCGATTTTGAAATAATATTAAACTTATTATATGTCAGAATACTTTATTTAACATTACTCGCGAAACGTAACTAAAAAATTAATGACACGTATGAAATAATCTATAATAACTCATACGACAGTGTAAGATAAAGAATTTTTATGACTATAGTAATATAGTTTTATACTAAGTACAAAATCAAATAGAGAATAAAAATCCCGTAAAATTAAGAATTTCAATAAATTAAGATGTTTACATATTAGACGCAAAACTAAAAAAAACCTTGCACGTGACTCATACAAGAGAGGCAATTTTAAGAAGCTTCATTATTTACAAGTGAAGATATTAAATAAAAATTTACTTTAATTTTTATGAGATTTAAATCTTAAGCTGTTTCTCCGTGATTTCGCCATAAGACGCCGTATCTCTAGAAGAGGTAATCTTCTCAGTATTCTTGAATCATTTTATTTATTTGTTATTTAAATAGAATTACGTAATCGCAGAGCAACTAGTTAATTATTAAGTAGAAAAATTTTGATCCGTAATATATAATTCTAATTATAAAAATATTTATGAATTTTTTTGTTGAACGTTTTCCGAAATATAAGGCTGTAATATAAAATTTCACCAAAAAATTTTCTCTTAATTCTTCTCTTAACAAATAGAGAAAGTTTTTCAACACTGATGACAACAGTAGTTCGTTACTAAAAGCTTAAAATTGTTTTGATATACGAAGGAAGATAGAATTTATTTAAAAAATTGGTGTTTTGGATTTAAATTAAGATAAGATTGATTGTATGAAAATGCTAAGGTTATTAAAAAATTACAATGCAGTATTATAATTTATTCATTTAAATATAATTACTAATAAGTTTAGGGTATCTTGAAAACAGCAGAATTTAGTCGTTATAGTGCATAAAAAAATAGAAAAAAATTATAATAGAAAATTAATATTTACAATTACTTGAATTGTGATCGATTTTTCTTGTAAATTATATAAATTACTTTGGTGTATACTTTCAAATCCATAATAATCATAGAAAGTCCTTATATAAATCATAGTATATATTTAAAAATATTTTTTAAATGTATGATTTACATTATTTATTTTCAAAGCATCTTTACTATAGTTTTTATATTTTCCACAAATAACAGCTGTTATAAACCATAATTTCACAACGGTATTGTCTTATTAAACAAGATGAAAGTGGTAATATAGTACAGGTGCTTGGTTCTATTATCTGTATAACTATTGTAAACATAACTATTGTAATGAGCATAGAATTTTTATTTTAGATTCCATTTTTATCCGATTCTAATATCTTTAACTTTTATTTCATATCCAAAATTAATACTCAAATAATTTTTATATACTTAATATTTCGAAATGTTATTATCTAATATTTTTACGAAGGCATCAAAGTTTAATTCAACTGAACAGAATTGAAAAATAAGAGTATGTAAATAAAATTCGGAAATTATATTTTTTCGAATGGTAAAAAAAATTTAATACGATCACCAAATGAATGATAAAGAAAACAACATTATAAATCAAGTAAAGCAACTAGTTTAAATATGATTTAAGTAAATAATTAAAAATAATTGTTCATAAATATACATGTCTTCGTTACTGAACCTTCTGACTGTTTTTTTTTTTTTTTTTCATAAGATATTACACGGGCTAAAGTCAACTACTAATATTTCAATATTCAACAGTAAGTGCGTTGTTAATATACTTTTTCATCGGGACTTAAATTGATACCGAAGCTCTCGCGCATTCGTTTTCATTAGGCCAATACCTTTAAACGCCTGTGAAGCCAAGAATACTATATAATAAAATTTCTGTATATTTTTCATGATTTCTCATATAACAAATAATTTAATAAGTAAAAACTTATCTTACGATTCTCATAATTAATACACTCTGAAATATCAAAATAAAATAGATAGACAGATATAAATATAGATACTAGAAAGATGTAAACTTATTTCTATATTATCGCAATAGTAATTTTCATACAAAACCGAAATGAATTATATAATTCAACAGTAATATAGTATATTATAATATCGTATATAGTATTTAAACATAGCAAAAATAATGTTATGACATTATTGTTCTATATAATATCACATATCACGATATACGACATCAATGAATAAAATAAATGAATACCGAAATAAATCATATGAAGTCAGTCTTATGAATAAATATCACAGAACAGTTACAAGTAGTATAAAATATAATTAGATATTTCCCACGCTCATATAACTGCTTACAAATACAAATCATTATATTAAAAAAGAAAAAATTGAGCATATAATAACCCCACTCTATACCGCATCCTTCAAGGAATTCATAACAGATCCATATGAACCCTCTTTATATATATATATATATATATATATATATATATATATATATATATATATATATATATCAAACAAAATAAAATGTATATGCGGTATGTTACAAAATAAATTAACATAAAATTGAATTGGAATAGATTAATCGAGTTCGGCATGTTTCTTCATTGCTGATTGAAACTTGTTCAGAGATTGAACAATACGAATTTTAGCGAAAAAGAGTACCACAAATTCAAATATATTTATTTTATCATTTTCATTAAAGAATCCCTGTACAGGAATATATTTTTATACTGTCTGCAATCGGACCTCGGAAGGTTGTCGACTATCCGTACGTAGGCATCAGCACCAAATCCAGGGTTTTGCGAGCGGGTATAGAAGGAAAAGAGTCTTCATTGATATAAAACTAACGAAATATAATTCCAATGAAGATATAAATCCAATGAAGTCTATTTCACTGGAATTATATTGAAATCAATTCATAAAATCTATTTCATACATTTGTACCTTTATCGTTGTTAATTCGTTTAATCCACAGCTTTTCACCTTCAAGTCGATAACGTTTGTAATAAGCTCCCATCAATCCACCGTTGACTTTGTGATTCCATCATCGCAGAGATTTTAATTTGATTTGAATATAATCAATTGAAACTAATGGACACAGTCAGATCTTAGCAATTCAGATTAAAATCTCATTATGCTACATATTTGTACAAAATAAAGTAAAAATCGATTTTTTACTACAGTAATGGTACTATTGGAAACAACAATCTTGAAAATATTTAAAAAGTGTTTTACACATCATTTTATGAAAGTTTTGATCGTAAATAATTCAGATAAAAAGTAGATATACAAACAGGATCTTTGTCATTAATGGGTTCAGAAAGTCCTCGCGTAAATCTTCCTTATCCCTACAATGTTAAAGCAGCCAGAGTAAGAGAGAGGGAGAGAGAGAGAGAGAGAGAGAGAGAGAGAGAAAGAGAGAGAGAGAAAGAGGAAAAAGGAAAAGAGTTATTTTATTTAATAAAAAATCAATTCTTTAAAATATGCGATTATTTCTGCATACGATATACACACAACTTTCCTTGAATAAAAATATGAAAATGTTTATGTTATAATAGCTCTTCAAGAAATTTAAAGAATTGTATAAACAGTGAAAATGGATTAAGCTGTAACTTATAGTCTTATAGTGGATCTATTAAAAACTATATCAACATAATTAAGTTTTAAAATATATATACTGGTTTCAAAACACCCTTTTAAAGATACATGTCTAATTTATAGATTTTATTCTATTTTTTAAAGATACATGTCTAATTTATACATTTTATTCTATTTTATTCTACATAAAAATTTATCCACATTAACCACATTTTTTAAAAAACATGATATTTATTTACAATTCATAAGTGTTCCAATGATTGTTTGAAATATACTTAAATTTCATCTGTTTTACGAGGTTGATTTTAATATTGATTTATTTTTCTATATGTAAAAATAATTGGATTAGAATAAAATAAAAACATGTTTAAAATGTACGTGTGTGCGTGCGTGCGTGCGTGTGTGAGAGAGTATGTGTTTCAAATGCTTTAATCTTGTACTGCTTTCATTCATTTTGCTCATCAACACAATGAGAGTTATTATATGTTATCTCGCTTAACCAATTCATAAATATTCCATAGGTTCAAGTATGATACAATATTTATAAAACTTTCACTGTTCTAATTTTAATCGTTGCTTTGAAGATAAATAAGCATCTTACTGTAATCTGCATAGATAATATTCATACAATACAATATCGAAATTTTATCTGCACATTAACATAATTCAGCATAAAATTTCTCGAATAATATACTATAAGTCAACTAAAATTTCAATCCTTTTAAAGCTTTGCTTTTCTTTAGTATATGAAATTGTAAGTGTTATGTAAAAAAAATTTGCTCGCTTTTGTAAATAATTCATGAAAAAACTACAAAGCGTATTCGTATAAATATACAAGGAAGTTGATAAATCATCAGTGCACTAGTACGGAACTTTTCAAATACATAAGAATATTACTTAAATAATTATATCTGCCTGCATGTATATATTATGAAAAATCAAATATTACTTATAATAAATTGAGTAATGAAACTTATATATATATATATATATATATATATATATATATATATATATATAATTAATTTATATAACTTTATTAAAAACAAATTGAAGAGTTAGCGCACTAAACGTACCTTTCAAGGTGCTTCTCTTTTCTTATAATCTTCGTAAATTCCATGCAGTAATTGATTATAACTATACTTGATTACTTTTTATCTTTCACTTTTTCGTTTTATCTCTAGAAAAGATCCTATGTATATTACAAACCATAATCGGTATCGTATAACTGAATTACATGCCTGGATTAAACTAGCATTTGATGTCTTTTCAGTAGTTTTCCGATATGTAAGAAATCTAAATATTTCAGATGGTTTCCCAATAATTTTTCAATTGCCATATAAGTCGATTTATTTAAAATATAAACGCCTTTTTTCATTTCATTTCATTTCATTTTTAAAAATGATCAACAGTTATCAAAAGATTTTTTTAATAGAATATTTTCAACTCACAAAACTTAATACTTTATAACACTTTAAATAAATTTAAATGCCTAGAATTTTATTAGCAATACTGTTTCAAGATAGTCATGTTACCTAATTAAAGAATGAAGTAATCCACGGTTAATTTAAATTTTTTAAGTGTTTCTTGTTTAAATAATTGAATTGTGAATCATAGAAGTATATGTATATAATAATGTCCTTATGAAAAATCAAAGATGTGTTTATTTTATTAGTTTATAATTTAAGTATATTTATTTTAATCTATTTTTTATTGAAAAATATATTAAATAATTTGCACCTACAGAATTTTATTTAATTGCATTTTTAAGCATTTTTTACAATAAATTATTTAAGTATTGTATTTTATTGTATAAGTAATGTATTTTCTTTTTTAAGTATTTTATTTTAATTGGCAAATTATTATAAATTATTTAAAAATATGTCTTTTATATAACTGAAATAATTTTAAATACAAAAATATTAAAACAAGAAAGGGCTGCCGAGTAGTAATTATTTAATTTAATCTAGAGCTTACTTCAATATTAAGAAATAGACTAAGAGGTATAATAGATAATTTATAATTGCAAATTCATTATCAATACAATAAAATTTATATAATTTAGATTTGCTCCAATAATTTAATCAAAATAAATATAGCTACTAAAATCTACTTGTTTATCCACAGAATATCAAAAACAATGTTGTAATAATGTTACACACTCAATATTTGAAGTTTTATTCACTTATCTGAATTAAAAATTGAATCTTGTGGCACACGCGTATTTGAAATATTATATAACGCTACCCAATATTCTAAGTATTTGGAACAACATTAATAAAAACGATATTAACAAACAAAATAATAATAATAACAACAACAATAATAATAATAATGATGATAATAATAATAAAGAAAATTCTGATATTGGTTTTTATTTTATTGTAGGCTTTTCATTAAATTCGTATATAATTAATCATATTATACAATATAAGAAAATTAGTCAATAAAATAAATTATTCATGATTTAATATGATTTTTATTTATGTGTGCAGTATGCTGGGGATAGAGAAATAGAGTAGATAAAGCAATGAAGATTATATCTGCTTAAATAATACATTTACGAAAAGTAATGATTTAAGATATCACGTATATACTCTATCTCATCACGTTTTTTCTGACAAGATAAAATAGTGGGAGATCTGGTATGAAATATGCTAATCTGCTGCGAGGGTCAAGGGTGAAGCTACTGCTTTATAAACTTAAGACGTAATTGAAAAGATTCAGTTAGTGAACGTGTTTGAATTTAGTTAGCGTTAAGTTTAAATATGACCACTAAAGTAACAGTAAGTTAACTATACTTTGATATATTGTCAGCGATTCTATTCGGAATTAATTTTATGTTAAAATTTATTAATTTAAAAAGGAACAGAAAAAAATTGAATTTCACAAGAGTGCTTGTAATATAATTATCGTGCAATAAAGTCAATATACGAATTTAAAATAAAATAAAGGTTTATAAAAACAGAAGAAAGTATTGTTCTCCAATATTTAATTATATAAATAATTATTCAAATAATAATATCAAAATTTTATGCTCGAATATTATATAAAAACTTCAATTTGTCTTGAAAATTAAAAAACCAAATACTTCCTTATTCCAAATTTAATGAAAACTAAAAAAAAAGAAAATTTTTCATTAATTATGCATATTAATTAATATTTTTTCAACAATAACTATTTATGAACTTTCGTTTCATTTCAATATATTTTTAATTTGTCAAAGATATCTATTGAAATTGGCTAAAAAAGTATAAGTATATAATATATCACGTGTTAAAGATAATGAATAAAATTTTATGTTACGTTAAAATAATTAAAAATTCAATTTTTTCTTTTGAAATTAAAAATAATTATTTCTTTTAGTCAACTATACAGAAGCTGCCACTTTTGGATCCTTCGGATAAATTTCGACCAGAACCCGTTTACAATGATAAAAATAAAAATCAATTTCGAGATTATACTGATGATTTCGACGATCCTATTAAAGAACGAGTTCGTTCTACCTACATAAAAATGCACACACATCAAACAGTTGATTTTGTTAAATGTAAGTATTGTTGTAAAATGCACAGATAATTTAATTTTTCCATAAATTTCTAGAACCATGAATATTTAAAATTACCTTTATATAAATCGTGAAAGAGCTGCTGATTATTATAATACAAAAAGTGATATCTTAAAAAGTTTCGGTATTTAGTTCTCCATCGTAAGGTATTTTATAACGAAAATAATCAGAATATTTGAATCTGATGATCCCATTTCAAATCTGCTATTATGAAAGTTTTATATAAAATATGAGCAGAAACTTAATTGTAAGAAACGAATCTTGCTTCTCGTACTTTCAAATCAATTTTATAAAACTTAAAGCTTCATTAACCAATTTTCTAACATTGATGATGAATCTATCAGAAAAAATATATAATTTTGGCAGTTTGGATGTTTTTACCGCGTGATTCTATAGAAAATAGAAAATTTATATAGAAAATCGGAAACTTTCTGTTAAAAAAAAATCTAAGCACTATTTAGTTTTCATTTTATCTAGATGATATTCCTCGTTTTCAAATTATTCTTATATGATTTATTTGCATTCTTTCCAATTTTTATACCAAGTGATTTAAGCAAAAATACTGAAGCCTCTTAAAAGAATTAGAAACGAAATTATCGATAAAAATAAATAAATAAAATGCTTATTTACAGCCTTAGAGTAAACCCATATATTTTCAAAGGTGTTCAATATTTGAAAAATTTTCTATGACTCTCGAAAGATTTTACGCAGAAACTTTCCAAATATCATTAAAGTATTTATACGAGAAAAAAAATTTATATCTCACAATTTTATTTTCTTTTTATTTATTGTCATAATCCTTTGAAAATATTTGTATAAATAGTAATTTATTTTAGCAAAATTTCAAGACCTGGATTTTTTTTATAATTTATACTAATTTATTAATCATTATTACAATCTTTAAAAGTGATGTTTATGAATGTTAAAAATATATTAGAAAGTAAATAAAAAACAAACATTGTTGTATTCTATAGTTTAAAATAGACTTTATATTTCAAATCATTTTGGTGATACTATAAACACGAAAAGCAAATATTATTTTATGATGTTAAAGCTATAACTATCAGAATATTTTCAACAAAATATAGAAAGCAAAATTTAAAAAATAACTATTCAAAAGAAATGCTAAGTAAAATTTAGAATATTTATTTATATGAGTCAGCAAATAATTAAGTACTAATGTATTAAAAGTATTATTTAAAAAACTTGTTTATTAAAAATTAGATTTGTGAAAATTTTCTTTGCATTATATTTTTAGCTCGGAGAGAATTTTGGCTTCAATTTGATAAAGCTCAAATGACTATGAAGGAAGCCCTCTTAAAGTTAAATGATTTGGTAGATGAAAGCGACCCTGACTTAGACCTTCCAAATATTATTCATGCATTTCAAACTGCAGAAAGAATCAGAGCAGAACATCCAAATGAAGATTGGTTTCATTTAATAGGACTCATTCATGATGTGGGAAAAGTAAATGAAATAAATAATCTAATTTACTTATTCTATTGTATTAATGTGTTACCTGATTATTATGAAGATAATAATTTCGAAACGTTTACAATGAATTAAACTTGATTAATCGTGTAAATACACACTCGCGTGCGCGCGCGCGCGCGCGCGTGTGTGTGTGTGTGTGTGCATGCGTGCGTGCATGTAGGTATATAATTTTTGTTGTTTAATTATAGATAATGGCATTTTATGGTGAACCTCAATGGGCTGTTGTTGGTGATACATTTCCTGTTGGCTGTGCATGGGGTGATTCTATTGTATACAGGGATACAAGTTTCGATAATAATCCTGATGGTAATGATCAACGATACAAGTAAGTTAATTGAAAAGTCATAAAATTCTTTATTGCTTAAAAAAATTGATAACTAAAATAAATATGCTCAATAGTCTAGAATAAATTTCCTTTGAAATATATAAATCTTATTTTCATCATGATTTAGGAAATATTATATTAAACTTTTTTATTTTTTTTTATGTATTAATATTTTTTATTTACATATTTAGAAAATATAATTGACTTGAAATATTAATTTATTAAACATGTTGAAAATTTTATTAATGTGCTTCAGTTTGATATAAAAATGTTTATTATTTTCTTAACAATAATTTTTTCAAATATCAGTACCAAATATGGAATTTACAAACCAAAATGTGGAATAAATAATCTTTTAATGTCATGGGGACATGATGAATATCTTTACCATGTATTAGTTCATAATAAAAGCACATTACCAAAAGAAGGTTTAGCTATGATACGCTACCACTCTTTTTATCCATGGCATGCTGGAGGTGATTATAGACATTTATGTAATGAAGAAGATGTAGAGATGCAAAAATGGATTTTAGAATTTAAGTAAGCTAAATTATTCTAATATATTATAATGATAGATTATAACTATTAAAGAGATATAAATAATAATATTTATTTTTCTGTGTTTTAGTAAATATGACTTATATACTAAGAGTACCAATGTTCCTGATATTGACAAACTTTGGCCATATTATGAACAACTTATTGAGAAGTATATACCTGGAGTTCTTAAATGGTGAAATAAATTAAAAGCAATGTTTCTTATAAAGTTATAAAAAATTTTAATTATATGACTAATTTATATATAAAATATTATTAATTTAAAATTTGTACTTTTTTAAGCTTTAAATTTTAAGTTTTTATCACATGTCAAGTATTATTACTTTTATATAATTAATCTGTTATTCATAAAAAAATTGTAACATACTTTGCTAGTTTACTCTAGTTCTTTTTTTCGTTTTTTTTGAAGTGTCAATTTGTTCAGAAATGTCTATATCTTCAGAAATATCCATTGATTCCTCTTGACTTTCTTCATTTGTAATTTGAGAATTACGAACTTCATCTTAAACAAAATACAAATGAAAATTATACTTGTGTGGTAGAAATAACTGATCATATTATCTAATAATGTAATATTTTATTTAATATTTTGGAGTTAAATAATTTTCAGTACAATTTTAAATATACAAAAGTATTGCACCAAATAATATTACATTATTAGTAACAATGAAAGTTTTTTTTTATTAATATAATTTTAAGAACTAATTTACATTTTGTAGAAAGTATTCAAATTTGTTAATTTAATGTTTAATATTTAAACTCATTGCATGATTACTTGTCCTTCACAAAATATTTTGTCTGATCCTAAATATCGCTGGAAATGCTACTGATCCACTGTGTAGGCACTTAATAGATTAGGCAATAATAACCAAAATTTTTAAATGATTTATTACCTATTTTTTTAATTTTTATGATAAAGTAAATGACACATAAATAAATTTCTAAATAAACAATTTAAATATTGTCTTTTACTGACGTATATATAAATGGAAATACTATCTTGTCTTATTTACTTTAATCATAAAAATAAGAAAACTCTGCCAGATAGACGGTAATAAATTATTTACCAAATTTGGTTGCTATCACTCGGTGTATGAATTTGAGTATAGCGCGACAGCTTATTGTTCGATAGAAATCAAAAGTTACCTTTGACAAATTTTTATGAATATACTATTCAAAACTACTCTTTTGTATAATTCCATACCTATAGACTTATAATAAAACGAAAAGAAATCTGTACAAATCTTACATTATATAAAAAAAATTTATAAACTTTACATTATTTTAATAAATTAAATATCTACCTTTAAAGTAAGAAATGAAATTTTATGTTATTATTCTTTTTATGCTATAATATTTTTAATAATTGTACCTGGTATATTACTCATATCCAAAATATGCTTGCAATTAGGACATTTAGTGTTATTTTGCTTACTATTGTAATGAACTAAACAGTAGTTATGAAAAAGTTTATCACAATTTTCACAATTTTGACCCTACAATAAATTATGATTTAATTACATCATAAAACATATATTTAAATACTTTTTTAAATAAATAATAATTTACGTGAAAAATAACTTGTTTGCATAAATAACAATTATGAAAATTATCTTGGTATGTTGCTCGAAAATAAGGCATAAGTTCAACAATACTTCTTACACCCATATAAATGTAGCCTTCCTAAAAATATAGCTTTGTTACTTTTGTAATTTAAAAAAAAAAAAATTTATATCAAATAAATAAAACTAACCTTACAATACAACCATTTTTTTCTAATTAAAGTTTTAATAAAATGATCTGCATCACTCATTGTCAATTTTGTATCAACTCCATTAGAAAGATTAAGGCAATCTGTACTAGAAATACACCCATCATCTGCTCCAATTATTTCAGAGTATATTAACCTTAACAATGCTCTTTCTGCCTGAGTAAATTCTGATGGAATTCTAAAAAAAGTTAAATATTTATCTTATGTAATAAAAAAGGTAATATAAACTGAAAATAAACTATTGATTACGTGATATCTTCTTCATACGTTGTGCCAACAATGGACCAGTATTTTTTTCCTGTCATTTCACAAATCCCAGATTTCATAGACATAAGTAATGGAAGTAACTTTTCATTTATAATGGATGCAATAGTAGCAACATTTATTCTTTCATCTACAAAAAACATTGTTCATCTCAAAAGAAAGTTTTGTATAAGATAGTACAATAAATATTTAAGGCTTGTATAATTATAATTAAAAAATATAAAAATATAATATTAATTTTTTATTCATGTTACAAAACATTTACCAAAAATTTTTACACCCAAAGCTAATGCATCATTGTCTAGTACAACTCCACTCTGCATTACAGCTTGCAAGAAAGCACGGTAACGGTTGTCATAAGTCATCTTTACTTAAGATATATCAATTTTTCTAAAAAATACTAATTGATCTAAAAGTATTGTTGGAATATTTAAAATTTTTTATTCCAAATAAATCCTATTTTGTTTCTATCATAATTTCAAAATGTCAATTATTTGTTCAATGAATATAAATTACATTAATTTCTCATATAATACAGCACAGGGCTCACTCGATCCAGTCGTTAATAATTACTATTTGCTGCTTTCAGCTCTGTTTATTACTTCACAGTTTACAGTTATAAACAATTATAATTGTAATTTAAACCACCGTTCACAGAACCCGATAAATACAGATAAGCACCTGTAGCTGTCTGTAGACACCAGACACTATAATATCTGCTAAAATATTAGAAATTAAAAATGTGCCCGCGTATTGGCATATAATATTTATACAGGTACATATCTTTCCGGCGACAGTAATGCTCTCTATTGGCGAAAAGGTCTACTAAGCCCTAAACAGCACTTGTTGCTGGTCGTTGTCGACTGATTGACTGCCAAACTGCGGGGCGAAGGGGGGGGGGCACCCCATAAGACTACTCATTTGTAAAACGTCATATCAGGTCATATTTTCGTTGATTATAAGATCTATTATTTACGTATTTCGAGATTCTCGAGACGTATTCAAATGGTATTCAATCCAATTCCAGTTTCCAGCTGATTTCATTTATATATATATATATATATATATATATATATATATATATATATATATATATATTTATATATATGATAATTAATTATTTATATTCTACTATATTACTTGAATAATTTTTCTGAATTCTGAATCATGAAGATCTGTAATTGTAGTAACAGTTTAAGTAATATATGTGTATACATCTATAAAGAAAAGATATAATTTAGTGTGGTGCACGATGACTACAATAAAACATGAGATAACAGCATCGTTTATATTTTGAAGAATTAACATATTTTTGAGGTTAGTATAATGTTTTTATTTATTATTATATTTACTATTAAATCAAAACATCATAAAGTTCATATTAATATTTATATTTTTTAAATAAATATAATAATTAATTTACAAGTGTTCTTTGGTTGTATTAAAAATATCAAGCTTCTAATAATATTGTAAATTCAGTATTTATTCATTTTTAAATTTATCAACAATTAAAGTACTTTTGCTAAAGATATATCTGTTTGTTTAAAGAATAATCATAAAATGAAATTCTCCATTATTTTATGCTAATAAATTCTACTTTTTATAAACAGACACAATTTTTATACATAAAAAATTAAATATAATTATTTAAATATTAATATAATAAGTTATAAACAAGTTATATAAAGAATCATACCGAAAAAATTATTTGTGAAAAATTAATAAAATATACATTATTTTAATACTTGTATTTATGTTTTCATATTTTTAGTCTAAAACTAGTTTATGTAATGGAGAACTATAGTTTTTGAAGAAATATAAAACCATTACAAAACTTTATTAAATAAATAAATTGGGATTCAATACACTCACCTTAAATATTCAAACTTGACTAATATAACATTGGCATACAAAGGAATATACAGTGACCTGGTAACCATTCACTTCCATATATGAATTATATGCATCAAATATGATGAAAAAAATAATCCTTTATCTTCCTTTTGTTCAAAAAAAGCTTCTTTAACTTTATTTTTAACTAAGTATTGTATGAAATAGTATATTTTAACTTCTTTGACTTATTATTTAGTAATCGAATACTTGGCCCTTTTCGTTTTTTTCTCCACATGATTTAATGAATGATTATACTGTGATACCTTTTTATTAATACAATAATATATAAGATTATAAATGGATTTACATAATTGATTTCTATAATTTTGAATTCTATAATTGATTCCTATAATTTTTCATTATGTTGTAGAAAAACTTATAAAATATACTTTAAAATATTTAAATAATGATAATTATTTATCTAAATACAAATGTCAAGTAATTAATATGTTTAAATAATTGAATATAATGCAATAAAGATAAATCTTTAAAAATTTTCAGCATACCTATAATTATTTTCCAAAGATGCTGTACCTCAATGAACTTATATTATTTTATTTTAATTTTATTACTCACTCTTCCACACATTTCATTGATATTCAATTATTTAAACATATTCATTAAATGAAATTGGTATGAACTTAGATAAATTATCATCATTAATTTAATTTTTTTAGGTATCTTTTATAAGATGTCCTATAACATAGTGAAACATTATAGAAATATTAATCAATTTATAATGTTATATATTGATGTATTAGTGAAAAGGTATCATATAGTATAATCGTTAAATAAATCATGTATTACAAATGTCGAAGAGGGTCAAGTATTCAATTGCTATATATAAAGTCAAAGGAAATTAAAAATACTATTTCATAGAATATTTAATTAAAAATATAGGTAAAGAAGTTCAATTTGCACAAAACAAACGTAAAAAAATTAATTTTTTCATCATATTTGATGCAAATAATCCATGTAGAAGTGATTGGTGTTTCAATCACTATAGATTTCCATTTTTAGTATAAGTATAAGAAAAACTAGAAAAACAGTGATCTTGACATTTGAAATTTAAATTTTATCAAAACTAAAATATAATTATATTGTACCTTACAAAATTATTCTTGGCATACAAATAATTGAATGAAGTATACAGGATATATAATACTATATAAGTATATAACATTTGTAAATGCTGTTGAAAATGGGTTATTAATGCTAATTAACATAGAATTAAATTAAAAATTAAAAAAAAATTTAATTTTAATTTAATTTTTATTTTATTTTGTTAGTAGTAATTTCCATTTCAGATTCTATGGGGGTTGTCATTGTCTGATTGTCATTATATTAGTACAATATAATATTGTATCAAGACTGTAAGACCAATAAAAACATTTATTGATTTAATTCACAGCAGTTGACATAAGTACAATTTATAATATAAAAACTATTGTTAGAAATAATTATGCAAGTTTTTTCTACCAGTTATACAGGATCTATACAGGAGAAATAATGCCCATTATTTTAGTACTGTAATTACATCTAACATTAATAATAATACCTTCTCTTATTTGAACTATATTTCACTGTTTTTCTTTTATACTTTTCACCTTTTTACGTTTACAATCTTACTTAAAGTCATTTAATTATTTACATCAAAGTTTTGCCGAAATTATGCGAATTATCTAGAATATATTTGCACGTTCAATCACTTTAATAATTAACAGAGAACGTATAATTTGTCAAACATAAATATGTGCTTTGTTCTTATTATGTATTCAGTTATAGTGAAACGATGTTGTAACTTTTTGTATGCGTTTATACGTGTTTATTAATTATATACACAATTAGAACAATGATAATTTTTATTAAATTACTGATACAAATTTCATATACATATAAAAGTTAGATATGTTTTTAAATATTGTTACATTCTTTATTCTGACTTTAGAGAATCTTCTATGTATATAAAAACTATACACGAAGCAGTGTACATGACCGAGATGAAATATCGCTTACTTATTAATGATAAGAAACACTTTGAATTTCCGTTAGTGATCAAATTAGCGCCACGCAATTCTCAGGCATGTTGAAACCACAGAAAGACTCAGAAAGATTTAATATAGTGGGAATGCAGGAATAAAAAATTGAGCCTAAACAGAAGCTTTAAACTATCTTGAATGAAGTGTTAAGCGTAGAGGTATTCATGACAAGTGAATGCGAATACACGATCGTATAACGTGTACTACAACAAATATAATACATTATAGATTATATATTCTTAATTATTCGAACAGCAGACAGAATAGTCAGTAGAAATAGATATTGTAAGTAGATATAGACAAATTTAGCATTTATTATTTTTTCCAAATTTTAAACTTAATAAGTTATTATAATAACAACTAAAACAAAAATTATAATGCTTGTGTTGTTTACGTTGTTAATTAGAATGAACGAAATTGATTAGTTTAGTTTAGACGAAATGTGTGTGCGCGCGCGCATGTGTGTATGTGTACAAATGAAAATAATATACAAGCTCCATAATTTAAATAATAATTAGTTATTAAACGAAGGAAATATAATAACTAAAAGTAAAATATAGATTTATTTTAATATAACAATAGAACAAGATCAGTCGTGTGCTTGCCGAATTAAGAAACTTTTCGGAGGCATACGTCACAAAAAATGTCTATTGTTATGTTGAAGTTTCAACTTTTATATATGCCTATGTCTTAGCTATCTATATACGAACTATCTAGTCTTTATAATAATAAACTGTAAATAAATAAAGAAATAAAATCATTTAAGCCTTGATGGTCTGTAGGTTAGCTATAGAAGAATTTGAGGAGAAATCTAGGTCAAAACTTCCAGAAAGACGAGTTGAAAATATATGCAGTGAACATTCATATAAATTTTCTAATAATAAAAAATGTATGAAATTGAATTTACAGATACTTTTGTATTCGTTGATGATAATTAAGAAAACAATTCAAATTAGGGTGAAGATGAAAATATCAAATTGTAATATATCATATATATATATATATATATATATATATATATATATATATATATATAATGTTTATTATTATATGAATAAAAATTCGGACAAATATTTTTAAATAATTATAAAGTTCTGAAGAAGTATTCTTAAAAAATATATAGTTATAAATAATTCAAAATTATTTGTGCATATATCAGCTGTATGTATTTTTCAATTTCAGAATCCACTTTGGTGTATTTAGTACAACTTCTAAAAGTATCTTTTTACATGTAATTCAAAGTAGCAGAAAAAATGTCGGCTGCAAAGGTTTGTTTATTTGCAATACTATTAAGATTAACAATAAATTCTGAAAAATTATTTATATTACAAAAAGTTTCAAAATACTAATACTGCACACGATAATATGGATTATTACAACAAGTATTTAAATTGTACAGTTTGTCGTAAACCGTATAAGTATATATATATATATAATAATTTAAATTTTTATTGAAAATCTAAGCTTATATTATCTATATAATTAGGAAAATAAATTCTTAAGCTTACATCTAAATTGTATAATATAATATTATTATATGATTTTAAAAGTCTGTAATTAATTTTTCGACGACAAAGCAGCGAATAAAATTGAGCAGCGACGAGATAGCTAAGGCGAATGGCCAGCTGAGGCGCTCGGTGATGCTCGGTGATTACGTGCTCGCGGAGAAGCTCTTCTCCGAGGGCGTCGTCAACATCGAGATGAGCCCATGCGACCTGCTTTATACAGCGGTGGCGAATCGCGACGCGCCGATGGTGAAGCTCCTCTTGGCCCACGGGGCCAAGCTCAATTTGAAGGAAACGATCGTCTCGGGGGAGAAGGGTCACTCGTATTTCTGGTGCGCCCTGGTTTGGATGAATTACGAAATTTGCAGGCTAATAATCGATGCCGATTCCAAGGCTGCCTTACAAAGGGGCACCGGTTCCTTCTCAAATGGTAAGTATTTTATATAGATTAATTATTATTATAAGTATTTACAGTGCAAAGATCTGTGAATATTTATTTAGTCATTATAAGTGCAAATTCATTTTTGGGTTATTTTTTGTAAAATGAAAATTATAGCTATCAAAAGCATTCCTTAATTATGTTTTTGTTTTTTTTCTTCTGCTCTATCTTAGAATTAGAGTCAAAAAGCTGTGCATTAAATTTTTTTCAGAATAGAAGTTAGTCAAACGGCAAAAAATTAGTACGTTATTGTTAAAAAAAAAATTTCTAGAGTAAAAGCGAAGAAGCACGATTTTAATTATTTTTAATGTTACACTTAAAATTTGCTTAATAATGTATCTATAATAATGCAGTTATTATATTTTTCTATTGAATAGTTGAATACGAATATCATTAATTAATTAAATAACTATAACAAGAAAAACAGTCTCTATAAATTAAAATTACACAAAAATTAAAAAAGGTTTACTAATCCGTATTTCATATCGATATTCTCCAGTATATTCTTTAGACTCTAGGCAGCGAATTATGTATCCATTGCAGTATGCTATAAGTTGTACTAACGAGGAAATGATAAATATGTTACTTAAACACACTGACGTTAATGTCTGCGATAATCAAGGAGACTCAGTACTTTCTTATGCCATTAGTTATAAATTAAGGTAAGGAGATCTCTATCTGAATGCTAATATTCGTAGCATAGGTTAAACAAATTTTTAAATAAAATATAAATTATATATATATATATATATATATATATATATATATATATATATATATATATATATATATCTGAGAGATATTGTTTCACCTTCTGAAACCTTCCTTATTTAACGTAATGCAGATATTTAAAGTTTATTTTTTATCACTTATTTACTTCAATATATTGAAGTATATAACTCTTGATTTATTTACAAATTTGTTTACAAATGATCCTTCCGATTTTGAAACCGTGCTTTATCATTAGATGCCCTCCAAAAAGCACCATAAAATGTTCATATCGATTTAAAACATACAATGAGAATTTTCGACTTATAAAATTTATATATCTGTAAATTTGAATATTCCTAGAAAATATGTAAATGGTACTTTTTCTGCTGTACATTGTTCTTTAAAAATTTTCTAAAGCTATAATATAATAAAATCATCATCCAAAAAAGTATTGTAAAATATGAACATTTGATAATTTTTTACTAGGAATTAATCAACTTTATAAAAATACTAATGTCGCTCGTCTCGGCTTCGTCCGACACAATAATTCAACCGATTTATTAAACAGTTCCATAAAATCTATGTAAAAAATACTCTGTGTATAAATCTATATTCCTATAGATAGTTTTACCTATCGTCACTTTAAAGGTGCTATTTCGCAGACCCTTTTTAACGCCAATTTCAATTGCTACCGATAACTAAATATTCGCGGTATTTAATACGCTAATATACTATATATATATATATAAATCTTACATACGGCTTCTAAGGAAATATCGTACTTTCGTGTTCGGGCGGTAGAAAAAATGTCGAGGTGTCTCCGGACGTCTGTTACGGGGAGTTTTTTTGTTCGAAAGGTAGAATATGATGTCCAAGTATCGCGGAACAATTTCTACGGGGAATTTGGCATTCGGATGATATAATACGAAACTCATCCTAGAAGTCATTCCGGCTTACCTGGGACCTGGACATCGTGTTCTACTGTCCGAACACGAATCTCATTGTTTAACGTGTACAAAAAAAAAACGCGCTTTGCCTTTATAAATTAATATATATATGATAATCTAAAAGAAAAAATACTAAATATTAGCAACAGATAAGTGTAAGTTTTTGTAGAAAAGTAAGCCCAATATTCCGTCATTGTTTGAAAAATTGAAAAAACATTTTGCAAAAAAAGTAAACGAAATTACCAAAATCAATGGTTTTATTCATTTGCGTTCTTTGAATTTCGTGGAATTTTATTTATTTTTTTTTAATATTATGATACCAAAATGTTGGCTAAATTATTAATAATTTTAAATAATTCTACATCATCGATATATTTTTGTAAGATCTTTCCATTTTTTGAAATACTATGAAAAAAAGAAAACAAAATTTTAACACATAATTTTCTGAAACAGCGCTTTAGCTCTGGAGCTTATAAAAAAAGGAGCAAATGTGAATGCTCGAAATAGTGCAGGGTATACGATAATTCATATAGCGGCTTTAACTGGTTCCTTGGAATTGGTGAAGGTGTTATTAGATATGAATGCCGATGAAACACATCCGGAAGAAATCAACCTGCTGCACTGTGCTGTACGTTCCGTCAGAACTGACAGCGTGGATCTTTTGGAAATGTTGCTGAAGCGTGGATATTCTGTTAATGCAACGGACTGCAATGGGGATACTCCGTTACACACAGTCCTGAAACCAAATCAGGCTACATTACTTATAGTAAGAAAAACCTTATTTCTATATTATGATTGTTAAAAAGTATCATGAATTAATCTCTCTCTCTCTCTCTCTCTCTCTCTCTCTCTCTCTCTCTCTCTCTCTCTCTCTCTCTCTCTCTCTCTCTCTCTCTCTCTCTCTCTTCCTCTCTCTCACTCTCTTCCTCTCTCTCACTCATCTCACACTCACTCACTCACTCTTTTCAAACCAAATTTATTTATACGTGTACTATAATATAATCATTTACTTCAATAATATAATAAATACGGTTAACCGACAAATAATTTAATTTACTTTAGGTAGAAAGAAAAAAAATTAATATATTATCATAAAACTAATTCATAGATTAAGAATATGTGATTTGTGGTATATACACTTAACAATAAGTAATTATTACATTATTTTAACTTTATATTTATAACTTATTAAAAATAATTTTTTTCCTAAACTTGAGGATAGTTATTAGCTTCTTTAAATTCATTTATATTTTAATACCTTCTTCCAAAACAGCGTCAATTTTGTTCATTAATATGCAACGTTGCTTATCTCCCTCGGGATAGCTTACGCGGTAATTTGCAGAATAGTTTGACAGGAGAGGATGTATTTTCGGATGGCGGATCGGGTAAAATAAATCAGTTGTTACATAATATATTTTCTAATAAAAATATAAATAACGATTCTTTAAAAGGAAATTCCTGGTACAGGTTATCTTAGATTTCTGTAACAGAATAAATATACTAAAAAAAAATAACTTCAAAACAAATACAATAAATGTAACGCAAAAAATTATAATAAGCTGAATATCTTAATTCTAAACGCGCGTTCTTATCTGCTACGTTAATGATTCGGCGCTCTTTACCGCACGAATACCCGGTACTACTTTGTACGCGGGGAATTCATAAAAATGAGGGTGATGCTCAACATGAATATAATAAAGATATTCTCAATTTCGCTCGTTTTTTGACGAGGGTCTCGTAACCAGGATCAAGAGTTAACAGATAAAAAAGGTTTCCGGAAAAAGAGAACTATTGGTCTTTCGAGGAGCACCTCGCGACCAGGATTATGCTTTCTTTAGGCCAGTACAATTATTAACCGTCTGTCTTTTGAGGAGCGCCTCGCAACAGAGATCAAGCTAATAATTTTTTTTTGGAAACGGATTTCGTCAGGATTTTATTGAGCTCTGGATAAATTTTTGCTCCGGGAGGAGTTCATGTAAATTAACTTTATCCGGAGTCGGTTTATCAGACGAACAGCTAATTTTTTATGTTCAGGCCAATTTATATTATTTTATTCGGCTTATTTTGCCACCGCTCGTGTCACATCGGATGAGCCACCGCTTTTATTATATTAATAATCTTGATAATCGCAATAATAATTTATAATAATAATAGTTCATAACAATAATAATATTAATAATAATTCATGAAAATTATAATACTAATTTATAATAATTATAATAATCAATGATTATAATTTGTTGTGGTGGTACGCTTACATATTTGGATATATGCATGCATACATATTCCAATGTACGTGCCCACGTATATATTACATAATAACTCGTATTAATAATTTGTTATAGTTTTCCGTATCATGTGTTATGTGTTACCTAGTAGTATAATGTGTTGGTGTACTTTTAATATTTTCTGTCGTTGTGAAATTTTTGAGCGAACGCCTATATTAGGTCGTGGCAAATACCTATTAATTTTCTTAATATAAAATCTTGTCGTAACCTCATATTGAGTCGTCAGCGGCGACTCTTTACTTATTACAATTAAACAAATTAGTATTATAGACTTTACAACTATAAATCATTAAGTAATAAATTAAATTTTAAAAACTACTTGAGTAGTTTCACAAAGTAATGCTTTTCCATTGACAATTGCCTACCAGGTGATTAAGCTAAATATGAAGACTTTACTTTATAAAAAATATGCGAGGTAAAATGTATTTGAAAGATGAAATTAAAATTGTGATAAAATTTAAATGAATAGAAAACAACTATTTTTTTACATTTAGCCCTGGACTGCCTGCTAGGCTAGCCAGTATTATGAGTGGTCTACTCTTAAATATATGTTGCTTAATCAAAAACCATTCAGCTTCTAATATAAAGATATATAAATTGATTCAAAATTGAGAAGAATTAATGTTAAATAATTGCTTTGTAAAACTATTCAAGTTGTTTGTAAAATTTGATTCGTCATTTAAATTTATTTCGCGAAATTATAGAGCGTTTTTTTTATTCTTTATTCATTTGCTTAGTAAGCTTAGATGGACATATTATTTTATAAGATATATGCAGATATAAATTAGATATCGCCCGTTTCAAAGCAATATTTTGTTTCAGCAATCAATTTATATATCAAAATATTATAAGTTCGTTGGGTTTTGATCAAGCATCGTACGTCTAAGATTAGGCCATATATCATCTTAATGAAGAGTCCAACAAGTGGTCTAAAGCGAAACCTGCAAAAATAGTCGTTTTCTGTTCATTTGAAGTTTATCACAATGTTAATTTTATCTTTTAAATACATTTTTCTTTGCATATTTCTTATAAAACAAAGTCTTCATATTTGAGTTAGTCGACTGGCAAATAATTGTCAATTTTCAAACATAGCTTTTGTGAAACTATTCAAGTGGTTATTAAAATTTAATTTATTATTTAATTGTTGTGACACTAAATAATATAACGTTTATTTTTCTATCCTTTGAAACATTAAATATTTATAGAGATATTGAACATTCTTCTCTGAAGTTTAAAAATACCTTTTTTTGATATATTTTCTACATACTTGAGGATACAAAAAATCATGTTTGAGAATAACATATTGGAGAATATTATGAATATCTAATAATCTAGTTGCTGGATGACAATAGCGAATAAGCTATGTAAAGGTCGTATTTATAATTTTGTGTTAATTATGGCTCTACCTATATCGGCAATAATTGTAATTATTGAATTAAAGCGAAAAGGTAATACATATTTACAAATTTTAAATAAAAAATTTCTTTGAAATTCAGTAAGAATATTTTAGAATACTTCTATTGATTAATTTCTATATATCAATGCAGTTTACTCTATTAACCTTCAAAGCGTTAGGGTTTTGAAAAATTTTTAAATCGCATATTTCTATAAAAATGTTTTCTCGTATTGGTTCTCAAATAAGGCCAGATTAAGATGTTGTCAATTATAAATTCCTTACGTCTAACTCCTTATATCCGCCTGATACGGTAAAGTCAAATCTTGGAATTTTTAACATTTCAACAACAAAAAAATAAAAAATTCAGTTGCATTATTTTTATTGTATTTAAAATTATTTATGTTTTATCTAGTCAAATAATGTCATTTTGTAGCATTATAGAATGAAAATTATTATACATTATTAATCTCTACATATGAATTTTCAATTAGATTTCAATTAGATTCAATTAAATTTCAATTTAGATGAAAAATAACGAGTAAAAGTTTTTACGCCTCTATGCGTTTTCCGATACTTTAAGGGGTAATCTAAGTAAATCAAAGGGGTTACTTACAATATCAGTTAAAGATTTTTTTAAATTGTTTTGTGACATCAAAATATACAGAGTTTCCAAATTGTTTCTATACATTTATTCAATATTTAACAGTCTTAACTTTGTTTTTTATTGCACACAATTATGCATTTACTTGCAAAAACAGCGAATCCAACTATATCCATGATTCAGAGAGACTGGTACTCCATCTGAAATTTAAAACATTAGATTAAGATTTAATACTCTATATTAGGATGACTATCGTGAAAACTAATATCGTTACTATCATAAAACTAATTAAAAATATTGAATAAGTTTTTTTACATTTTATTTTGTAATGGGGTACTTATTCGATTGATGTCCGGTAAAAGTACCCGTTAATAGAGATATAAAGAACCCCAAACGGTTTAAATTGTTTTAAAAACAATTGGGGTGGACCGTAGGTTCTTTACTATTACTTTTCCTCGGACTTACCTTTTCATCCTGGAATTTATTTATTTTTTATTATTTTTAATAATAAATTATTTTAATATATTATCAATAATCCAGGAAAGGACGGGACAATAAGCAGATACAGGGAACATGGAAAGATTTTCTATTATAAATAAAGAAAAAAAAACTTTAGATTTATTAAATTTTATGAAATTATAATAAATAATATCCTATCCCTACCTATTATGTACTCGCGCTATACTAACGCGTGTTTCCAGTCACACATAGTGCGAGAGACAATATTATAGGTCTTTTAGGTAGACCAAGCAACAAGGGCGCCGCTTTATGGAGACTCAGAAGAACTACTACCAAATTATGCGTGTGCGCTTGTTCCTCTTATGTTATACGAACCTATGCTAGTTTCGTACTATCTCTCTCGCACTATTAATCAGTTGTAGCCAATTTAGTATTTATATTATTTAACTATTCGGGTTTTCTTACCTAAATCTCAAACAGTTACTATTTAATAAATTCCCGAATGAATAAAAAACAGTTAAGTAAATTCACGAACTTCAAATGAAGTCGAAGTTCACAACCCAACGTAGAAGGACAATCGAGATGTCTTCCTCACATAACAAACTCCTATATAAAACAAAAATATCGCCAGAAAAATATTTGAGACATCGGTGGTACAGTTTGGCCAAACTCGAAGATACTATGAAGAAAAATAATAATTCAATTTATAATATAATATTATCACACCAAATTAAAAGGTAAACTTTTAGAAAAAAATATCGAACAACTTTCAGCACACAGATCTTTATAAATAATAAAATAATTTTACTATATCGTATTATTATTACATTAGACTTCTATCTCCATCTCTCTCTTTCCTTTCTATTTTTCCCTCCAATTTTCCTTCTTACACATATTGGAAGAAATTCCTATATGTGTTACAAATTATAAAATGTAAATATTACTGCATAAATGAAAAATTGTACTATTATAGGCGTAAATTTTTTTATATTTCAGATCAGAACTATAAAAAGAAAAGTTGAACTGCTTTTGAAATATGGAGCAGATCTATATAAAAATAATACAGTTAATGGAGAGAGTTCTATAGCAATGCTGGCACGTCGCCGCGTGGACTATTCTACTCAGAGTCGTAAATGGATACCAATACCATTGGATAATAAGCAAGAGAATAGGTTGCGCTTTTTAACAGATGCTTACGGACACTTCATACCAATAATAATGCAACTTATCAAACTACAATTTAAAAATCAGCCAATAAGTGAAGAAGATACTCAAATAATTTTAAATCATCACTGCTTAAGTACTTTGTACGAAGAATATCAACGTCAATTTGAAGAATTGAAAAAATTGATTATCTTTGAGAACTATTCTGTAGCAAATATTTTCTTAATGAATAAGATATCATTGGCACTACTTACATATAATGAGAAATTTGTTGAGGATTTTCGTAAAATCGATTTGCAATCTTATCCATCTTTTTTAACTGAGGTTGAAAAAAAGTTTGAGAGTGCCTTAGATATAAAGAAAAGATTGACTAGAATTGAATCAGAGTTAAATTTAATTTTTAATCTATATTTACCTAAATTAGCTATTCAACGAATAGCAATGTATCTGTTGGAAGAAGAAATTGATTTATATTGTTAAAAACTTAAAAACTTATTATTTCGAAGATTGCAAAACCGAAAATTTTCAGCCAATTTATTTAAAAATAGTATTCAGTATTATTTTTATATTGCATTGATATAACTGAAAATGATACATAGATCACATTAGTATTTTGATCTAAAATAGTACAATTATTTACATATAACAAGAGTTCTCAATTTCAAGCAATTATTCTAATTAAAAAATATAATATTATAAATTACAATGTTTAAACATTATTTCAAATATATATTTTATTAAGATTACATTAATGTTAGATTTAAAATAATGAATTTATTTGTATAATTAATAACGTGCGTGTGTATTGATAATGTATAAGAGTGTTTAAAATTCAAACATTACAAATTTTAAAAATCTTTTAATCGATGCAATAGATTTCGAGTAACAGTTATTTCATTTCTATATACCAACGATCAATCGAATTTCACTATTTAATATTGCACTGGATGTAAACAGATAACTACTTGTTGACAAATAAAAATTAAATAAAACACATATGTTAATTCATACATCAAATTGAACAATTTGTTTTAATTTCATTAAAATCCTATTAAATCAAGGATCATTATTCACTGTTACTTTATTCAAACAGTTGTATGAAAAAAGTTCATTACTCAAATTTCATTCAGTATATAATTATAATAGATAATAAAATAAGCACAAATTGGAAAAATATTATAGAAATCTAAAAAAACTCAATAAAAAAATTTGAATAATATACTTCTGATATAAAAAATGCATTAGGATTAAACATTCTGTAAATAATTTAATATTTGATTCATATAATATTCAGTTATTCTAAACAGACATTTCTTGGCATTTCATTGATTTTTTACATTCACAGTTAACTTGATTCTTTTTCATAAAATGTTTTCTATCCATTATAATTCTCTGCAACAATATCTGTTTTGTACAATTCTTATAATATATGTTCTAATACCAAAAAAATATGATTATTTCAGAAACTAGATGATTGATTTAAGAAATGCCACAGGTAATCTAATTCTTTCAAATTCGGCAAGAATTATTTCCATAAATTCATTTAACTTCAGTCAATTTTTTGATTCAAGTACACACTATAAATCTATAATGGTAAAGCACTTATCCAATTTTTAATTATACTCATTGTGTTCAGCTTTAGATTTTTTAATACATTTTATAACTTTTTCCATATTCCTTTTCCAAGATTATTTTTTTTCTCTATAATTCTATAATTAATAATTGGTTATCTTACTTATTATTCAATATATGCTCTTATACATAGTATTTTATCAACCCTTTCTAGGAAGAATCTTGACCGTATTTATCAAATTTTGGATCATATAAACAAAATCTATTTTCTTATGTGATAAGTTTTTTTATTATTAAAGCATTTCTAGGAATTTCTTTAGGCAAATAAAAATATCTATTATTTAAAAAAAATTAGTAATATTCAAGTAGAGTATTTATAACAACAAATGATTCTTTGATTATTTCAAAATGAAATACATTTGAAAATGCTTAATGTTGTGCAGCGATGTTCTTAGGGGACTTGTGTAAAAATATATTTATATTTAAGTGAACAATTATATCTTTTTAATTGGAATAAAATAATTATATAAGAGTTATAATTTGCAAAAAAAGTTGAAGATAATAAATTAGAAATCAAATTTATAATTGTACAAAATATTTTTTTTGAAGAATGTAGAAATAATTGATTTTATAATAAAATATATAAAATAATATTTATTGGTTTTAACACTTTGTAGTTTTTTTAGTTTGTTTTCTTCCTTATTTGGTCATTGGAAAAGAATATGGAATATCAAAATTTAGTTATAATATATATATATATATATATATATATATATATATATATATATAATAATTAAGTAAGTTTTAAATTAATAATAATTAATTTAAAACTTTTAATGATAAAATGAAAAATTATTCTTTCATGCTTAATTAACTAATTGAATTGTTGGATATTTTTAAACAATTGTTTTAGTTCCAATATTAATTATAAATACAAACATGCAGGCGTGTGTGTGTGTGTGTGTGTGTGTGTGTGTGTGTGTGTGTGTGTGCACATGTGTGTAGTTAGTAAGAATGAAATTCAAAAAAAGTTTTAAAATGTAAAAAACAAAATTTATAAAAAGATAAGGGACAAATATAAAGCTGAACGCCAACGTGCAGCGAATTTTGTCTTTTTGTTTTCGTAAACTGCGAGGGGCTACTCACTTCTATAGAGAACAAGAGAACCAGTTTGAAAACCAAAGACAGGCAGTGCTCAGTGATATTTGCTCTTGCAAATATTAACTTTTTGGTTTCGGAAATACTTAATTCTCATGAAAAATATTATAAATCGAAAGTTACTTTTGTTATTTTTTCATCTGATGTATAATTTCCATGATAATATCGATTTAATAAAAAAAACGGAAAGTTTTATCAAAAAGTCAATTTTAATAAAAATTCCTGTGGTCCTCAACTGTGTGCAATCGAATTTATTAAAAAATATTTATTTCTAGAAAGCAGGAGATTGAACATTTTCTGGTTTTCTATAGCTCTCTCAAGTTCTCTTCGACTCCGCTTTTATCGCTTGTACAATCTTAAAGATATAATTCGATCTATTATTTACTTTTAAGGTGTCAGATTGCAAAAGAGAAACAAGAGAGCTAAAGAGAGCTCGGCGGAAGCCAGAGAACACTCGGAAGGAGTAGCCCCTCGGTAACTATCCACATAGTACATATCAGAGATGCCAGGCCGGACAGCCAACTCGAGTATGCGCGTTAGAGTCTTTACCCCTCCACGCGCTGATTGGCTGAAACTCGCGCGATATTTTAAAGTTATATGATCTGTATGATCGTATAAAACAACAAGCAAGCTGCAAGACTATTAAAAAAATTATTGATACTATAATATATAACTGTGGCCACATGCATATAAATATTTTACACATGTCCACTACTAAAAACTCATTAATTAATATTATTCATTATTAAAATTATTATTAATTATCAATATTATTATTAATTATATAATTTAATATATATTAAATATATATTAAATGATATAATTATAATAATTTTATATTAATAACTATAATGTTTAATAATTATTATAATAATTTATAATAATATTAATCATAATATTCATAATTAATAATAATTTTAATAATGAATAATATTAATTAATGAGTTTTTAGTAGTGGACATGTGTAAAATATTTATATGCATATGGCCGCAGTTATATATTATAGTGTCAATAATTTTTTTAATAGTCTTGCAGCTTGCTTGTTGTTTTATACGATCATACAGATCATATAACTTTAAAATATCGCGCGAGTTTCAGCCAATCAGCGCGTGGAAGGGTAAAGACTCTAACGCGCATACTCGAGTTGGCTGTCCGGCCTGGCATCTCTGGTACATATACGAAAAATATTGTTAACCTTTAGACGGCCGGGATGAAGCCTACAAGCGTCATATGTTTTTCCATTCACTTTTTGTATTTCATATTTCCAACATAATTAGTGAAAAAAAAACAATTTTAGTTCAAGTTGGTCGCCATCTTGAATCCGATATTTTGAATTTTGAAAGTTTGATTGCGCTCTGTCTTAAATTAGATTTTCGCTATCCTTCCCTTTATTTCTAGCGCGGCGCTAAGCACACCTAACGTTTTCGTCACTTCCCCGTTCACGTTTCTGATACATGTATCGCTCTCGCGTAATCGTAATTTAAATCGTTCAGCAATTCTCGGCCCCACTAGCGACAAACCAGCTCCCGGATCAAAGAACGCTCTATAGACCATCCCGCCTAATTTTACCGTGAAAAATTATAATTTTCTCCACTCATTCCGGCTACGTAATTCTTTTTAGCCTCCTTTGCCATCTCCGTGCTATCATCCCTCTCCGTTGCGGTGCCCAAGCACCTTCTCGCGCCTCGCGATCTTCCCCTCCTTCGCCACCATTTGCAACAGCCCTGGTACAAATCGTGACGAATTCTACTGCATTTAAGTTCGGAATCGCCTCTCCGAAGACACCATTTAGATTCGAATACCACCATTTCTTCGTCAAATCTTCCGATGACTTCGGCTGCATGTCTGATTTAGGACGTGCACCTACTCTTTCTCCAGGAAACGCAAATTCTCCCTCGTATTTAGCCGCCATTTTGTTACACGTCTGGCTCATAGGCTTGCGAACTTATACCCTTTTCTGATCATCGCCCATACCATGGTTTGGGGTGACTATTATAATATATTTGAAAATACAATTGTCCCGTGCAGAGGCCCCGATTTTTAATAATATCTTGTGTTTCACTTATAGCTTTATTCTTGAAATTATTGTAGAAGTTTGTGTAAAAAATTTCCTTTATATCTATCACGTCTTTAGCGGTTATCTTTGCTAGTTGATCTGCTTCTTCGTTCTCTTTCTTACTTTCGCTTCTCGATTATTTAAGTACCCTGTATATATCATTTTGGCTTGAAGAATATAAGGATTTGTTTTCATATGTTCGTTGAATTGAATAATAGGACGCTTAAAGAGTCTGAAAAGAAGTTTACATTCCTGTCTGGAAAACACTTGGCAGCATTTAAGGCTTCGATTAATGCGACGCACTTCACTGTAAATATCGATACGCATTTATGTAAACTATGTTTATGTTTAATATTTACTTCAGGTGCGATACACGCTGTTCCTACTCCTTCGTTAGTTTTTCTACCGTCAGTTAATGTATCCAACGTGTCGCTTCTACGAAATAATTCATTGTAGTCTTTTCCAGATTCACTTGAGTGCCTCAGTTTCTCTCCTGTAGACGTATCTATTAGCACGATGGTCATGAATGTTTTACAATTGTAGGTGTACATATTTGTTATATGGCTCCAGTTTATTTCTTTAAAATAATTTATAGCTTCACCAATACTATGTTGAATCTTGTTATCATTTTGGTTTGGGAGTTTTTTACTAATGTAAAAATAGTGTTTAATATTTTTACTAGTATTTGAGTCCTGATTTGAAAAAAATCTTGAAAAGATACTTATTATACAATTCGTGTGTCTCTTTTCTAGCAGAGGTACTTTTGATTCCGCCAGTAATATGTTCTTTGGTGTGCTTATTTGATAGCCGAGGGCTGCTCTGATTATAGCATACTGAACTTTCTCTAATTTTTCCAATAGGGCTCTGGTTTTCGGGAAATATATAAACATTCCATAATCGATAGTGGATCTAACGTAGCCTTTATACAGAGACATTAGTATTTCTGGATCATATCCCCAGCTTGTTCCACCAAGAAATTTAATTATATTTACTTTATTTAAGTGTTCTATGAATATCATTTTAGAATCGAATATTAATCCTAAAAACAGTACTGTGTTGCTAAAGGTGATAGTGCAGTTCGAAACTTTTATTTGTGTGCTACCTGGTAATTTTTTTTTTTCTTCTACAGTTTTTATAGCTTTTTCAAGTATCCTTGTCTCCCTTTTTATAGATGAAAATTTAATATATATTGCGATGTCGTCAGCGAATTGTGAAATTACAATACTTTTTTTGCAGATTATCTATTATTTTAGAGACATAAATTGTATATAAGTGGGCTCAATAAATCCCCTTTTGGAACGCCCTCGCCTACCTGTCTTATTTCGTCTTGATGCTCAGTTTTTGTATGTATATTCCTTTCATACATAAGAAATTTAATGCAGTATATTAAATGAGCACCCTATCTCAGCTCATTTTTCAAGTAAAATGTCGATATTAACATTATCATAGGCAGACTGAACATCTAGGAAAGCTGATAAGATTTGTTTTTTTTCTATAAATGCTTTCTTGACTTTTAGGCTAAGGTTTATTAAATTATCTGTACAAGATTTACCTTTACGGAAGCCATGTTGGCTTGTAGATATATAATTATTATGTTCAATTCACCATTGCAATCGATTTTTTATTAGACTTTCAAATAGTTTGCAGGTACACGAAGTAAGTGCAATTGGTCGTACATTGATGTATGCATGTTTCCAACTGTTTGTATAGCGTTTATTTCTATATGTTTCGTTAAATATATCTAAAAGTAAGAATTTATATCTTATTGGAAGATTTTTTAATGTTTCGAAATCGATCCCATTCATATCTGCCGCTGACTTAGAATTTTTCGCTTGTAATGCAGTATTAACTTCTGTATGTCGATGGGTGCATCGACGAATTCATTTACTTGGCAACTGGGAAAATTCTCAGGATTTGTTTGCACCCACGAAGGACTTAGCTTTTCTAGCGCATGCATGATTTTAGTCAGCGACCGAAAATTTTTATTTGTGTGCGTAATAGATGTCTTGATCCATTTATTTTTTAGAACCTTACTCTTGTTCCATGCATACTTTTGATCTGTATGTATATTTATTGACTCAGCGAATTTTTTAAAACAATCTCTTTTTCTATATAAAGGTTTTCTTTGCTACACATTTCTTATACTCTATTAAGTCAATTCAATTGTTATTAGTTTGCCTATTTAATAGGCAGCTAGTCGTCGCCTTTTGGCAGTATTGCATTCATTGTTCCACCAAGGAGTAGGGTTGTTATAATAATTTGTGTGTTTGCAGTAGTTTCTTCTAGGCGTTCTAACTTTTAGAGCTTCTGTAATAGCATCCACAAACATTTTGTATTTACGATCGGCTTCCAGTTGCTCGTACTCGTTTGAAAAAATTCAAGATATTTGCTTTCTAGATGTTTTACAAATTTTTGCCAATTTGTTCGAATGGATTTTCATTTAAAACTTTTTTTGCGTAATGTGCCTTCTCGCATCGATTTTTATAAAGACTGGAAAATGATCCGATCCTAATGTTTCGTTTAACACTTCTACATTAATTTGATCTATTATATTTATTGTTGATAATACTAAATCTAAGATAGATTTATAGTTTCTATGTATATCTACATAAGTAGATGATTTGTCATTGTGTAAAATTAGATCATGAGATTCGAAAGCATTTTCAAAGTTTTTGCCATTTAAATCAGAGTACTTAGAGTTCCATATTATGTTATGTACATTATGCTGTTATTATTATTGTTTACATTTCTTACTAAAGTGTGCCACTTATCTTGTGTTAGTGTCGCGTCTGGAGATCTGTTAATAGTTATTATGATACCGCCGCCTCTTGCATTTTTCCTATCCTTTCGAACGGTGATAAATCCTGAAAATTCGATGTTGTCTTTCATAGTTTGTCATGATTCTAAACATAATAACAAATCAAAATTTTTTATTAGCGTTTCAATTTCTTCTTTTCTTTGTATAAAACTACGGATGTTCCAAAAAATTATCTTTAAGTAGTTATTGTCTTTTTTTATCTTGTAAGTCCATTTTGTTATTTTTCAAATTCATTTAGGGAGCTCAAATCTTCGCTTGATAGTTCTACTTTTTCATCTAGTGACTTCGGCATTTTTAAGCATTTTACTATTTTTGTAATTCTCCCTTTAAGAGAACTTTTTGTAAAAACAGGATAAATGTATATGAACAGCAATTTCCTTGCTATTCATATACATACAAATGAGACTATGAGAAATGCGCGATGCAAAGCGAATATTCTGCGGATTTATTATCTTTGCAATTCCAACAGTATATTCTTGTACTGATACTCCTTCGATGGCATCTAAAACAATTGCTTGTTCTTTAGCAGGGAACTGATCCTGTTGAACCACTTTGGCGTAAGAAACATTAGAAGTTGGTTGCGTTGTTGGTGATAACATTTTTTTTTTGCAAGTTCCCGGTTGTCAGGGACACTTAGCACTTGTTCGTAAAGAACTTTAAATAGGCTTTTTACGCCGTCACAGAACTCTATACACTCATTATACCATGCACTGTATTTAATATTACTCGTTGGCTCGTGTTTATAAATATACGTCTTACTTCGACGACAGATCGCACGAGACCGCATTACTATTTGATTAAACAGGGGGAAATAATCAATAAACATAAATATCTTATATGAAGCACACATTGTCATTTTGTGCGGAGAAAATGAACAATATGTTTTCAATTATTAGAGTCACTATTTTGTAAGATACGTCAGTGCTTTCTTTCCTTAGCCTCTCTAACCCAATATTTTTTTTGCTACACTTTTTATAAGGCCAATCAGTGGCAGGAATAGTCGTATTGGAAAACCTATAATGTATCATGCATATGTGTATCTACCAAGTGTATTTTTTTAAACTGTTTGTATTCCATCATGCACATCTGACGACCCTCTCCCTACTTAAAGCTTTATATTAAGATATTTTCTGTTTTAATTTAATTAAACTACTATTAATATACTCAAAATCTTAGATTACAATTTCGAAATTAAAACTTATAAATATTAAACCTATAAATATTAAAGACTATCTAAACAATCTGTGAATTATAATAAAAATTTAAAAATATGCAAAAAGAAAAATTTCAGTCGGTAAACTATCTTGTAATAAGAGTATACTATTCACTAGAAGATAAAAAATAAATAAATAGTATATATAATAAAAGTAAGATTAAAACTATTTATAAAAATACTTCTTGTTTTAATACATATTACTGTCGATAAAATACTGTATCTGACTATTATTACAGTACAATTTAGCATGCTGAATCGTTGATGCAATGTGTTTCTTTACTTTACATAAATGAGAATTTTATTTTGAAATTAATTATAGAGATTTGAATGTGATTAAATAAACCAAACTATGTCAGTCCATTGGATTCTTCTATAGGAGGTTGAATTAATGCATTTACGTATTTCCAGTAAGCGTTCGAAGCATATTCAAGTAGGTTACAGAAGCTTTCAAAACCTATAATTAAGAAATTTTAATGAATAATTAAAATATGTTTATACTAATCTTATCTTATTTGTTTATAAATACTTACATTGCAAAAACTTCTAAGCGAAAGTGTCACCATTTTTCCTGCAGTAAGTTCTACTGGCTGTTGTGTTGTAGCGACTATTAAAATAAAGTGTTCAGCTTTTTTACTAGAAAGTTGATACCAATTTGTCATATATGCGGCTTCTCCTATACTCCTACACTGAAATAGTAAATCAATCCTATAAATAAAACATTATATTTAAAAATTAAAATTAAGTATTTTAAATACCCTGTTGTAATAAATACGATTGTTTTAAATACAATAACTTTTTGTATTTTTAAATGAATTGTTTACGATGTATTAATAGTCAATTACATTATGAATTAAAATTATCTACACTAACAAAAGTTACATTAAACTATTGAATATTGTATTATATAATACTGCAGATGAATATCGTTGATCAAAAAATGAATAAATATGTACGTATCTTTTTCTAAAAAATCTGGACGGATCGACTTGAACATCTATATAAATGAATTACATATTCACGTAGATCGAAGTAGATTCTTATTAGATATCTTCATAGTTATCTTCATACATACCTTCATAGATTGACACATAGTTACTTGGTTATATAAATAGATTGGTTTAGAGAACTATATAGATTTATATAGATATTGTTATGTTCATTTATATAACCTCTTGCATCATTAAGACTAATGGCTACATATGGATACATAGATATAGTACGATCGTACTCCTAATGAGTTGGAGACAAAAATCGGAAAAGTTCCAAAATGCAGGCTGAGACTTGATGCTAGATGCCATCATAGCCGAAACAATATCTGAATAAGTATTCTTAATATTAATTTACAACATGTTTTACCGCACGAGGACGAATGCATGCAGGCACACATATGTATATCTGGCCATACGCCAAGAACCAGGCGAAAGTAGATACCTCTCGATTGCGATAAACTGAGAGCCACAACAATAATACAATATACACGGTACATTGCACTTGCGTAGGAGTAGCAACCAATGCAAATTAAGTAGTTGGCGGCGCAAACACTATATATGATAAGAATAAAAAGACTCGTGAGCGCAAAATAAACCGATCATAGAGTAGCAATCGCATATAGTCAGGCATGAGAAATAAATACGTCTCTAGGAGAGTGGAGTGAAAAGTTTCCGAACTGATGAAGAGACACAGCATTTATCGGCTTTGTTTCGTTTCATTTCTCAATCTAATTTCTATCAAGACTAATACACTTTTTATAATGGTGCTCTAATGTAACGATTCGATTTGTATAGTCCGATTTGTTAAATCAATGAAAATACTCATTTACAGGATTGATGACTTTCTTGTTTTTTTAAATTTATATACCTCCAAGCCAATTTTTTAGATTAGGAAATAGATTATAGTGACTGAGGGCTAAAGCTGATGAATATCGTGAATGGAGAAATGATTTGATCCCTAATTTGCTGATTTTAGCCATCACAATAACCGACGTATGGGTAGATGTGTTATTATAATGAAACAAGATTTTTTTCTTTGCCAAGTGATGTCGTTTATTTTTTACTTCATGCTTAAACGTTGCAATAACTAGTAGTAAGGACCATTGGTGTTTTTACCGTTTTCCAGCTAATTAATGAAGATAATTCCTTTCGCATTTCAAAAAACAGTGGCCAATACCTTGTTCGCTGATAAAATTCACATGGTTTCGGCAGTCCGTTACTTCGACTGTCTTTAATATAAATCAAATAATATAAATAGACACAAAAACGTCCTCAATTATTATATCATAGAATTATTTATTATAATGTAAACTGTCGGTCGCTCGTCGAGATGTACACAAGCGTCATCTAATTTATAAATTTATCAATGCACACAGTATATTAAGTTGTATAAATTTCCATAATATGAACTCGTTCTGCAGCTGTTCTGCTCGGAACTAAAAATTTAGTTTTTGCGCTCACTCTCAAATTTTGAAACGTTTAGCTTGGTTCTGGTAGTGAGGAGTTCTTTAAAAGAGGGAGGTTTAAGAGTTTCTTCCCATCTGCAAGTTGATAATCTCGGTTGCGAAATGCTTACGATAAATCCGACAGTTATCTCTTTTCTTCCAGATTTTCTGAAATTAATTCTTGACTCTCTTTACGAGATACTCGTTACAACACTGGCAAAATTAATTTGATTTTGAGTAAGTTCATTTCACTCTGAGTGGAATAACGAGATTGGATCAGGCTTTTCATGTATTGCATAATCATTTTTATCTGTGTTTGTTAGTGAACAAGCTCTACATAAATATACGATACGAGGAAATTATCAATATATTGACGATAAACCGAATTCACGTGCTAAAGAAAGAGAAAAAAAATTAATCCAGAAGCGATCCAATCTTGGCTCTTTATATGCCATGAGCGAAAGATTATGTTTATTTCTTTTTCTATTGAGCAAATAGACGCTCTCAGTAAGGATATAAACTAACTGGCAAAAAAATGCCGACGAGGGACTCCGTGGTAGTTTTTTTTAGTTGAGCTGGATTTCACCCCTTCACATCTCGGAGTCTTTTATGTAACCCTGCACACAACTACTTGAATTCAGAATGGTCTACAGATGGAAGACGGAGTCTGTGTTGATTGCGGAGCGTGATTGGTCCTTGCATCTCCAAAGAGATTGGTTATTACAGTTTTTATTGCAATTGCAAATCTCCGGAGAAAAGAAGGGGGCAAGATCTGGAACGATCTTATACCCGTATCTTATTGCAGACATCATATTATTTATATATGAGATCAGACAATTAAATAATGCCAGCTGTTTAGTATTTTATAACAACACGTGAGTAGTGCATGTCACGAAAATGGAACGGAGAAATTCAAAGCAACAGTGCGCGATAAAATTGTGTGCGAAACTCTGCGAAACCGCAGCAGAAACTTAAACTTAATGAAAAAGTACTTAAAGTGAGTGGTAGTAATGCCCAGAGTCGTAGTCAGGTGCTTGTGGTGACATGTCGATTTTCAAAAAAGCTGTGAGACCGTCAAACACGAGGCGCGGAGCAGAAGGCCAATTTAAGTGCGAACCGATGTGAATGCGCAGCGCGTCCGGCCCTTGTTCGCCAAGACCAGCGACTAATCATTCAAATGTTGGCTGACGAGTTGAATATTAACCGGGAAACAGTTAGAAAGATTTTAATCGAAGATTTCGCCATGAAAACACTGTGCGCGAAGATGGTACCGAAGAACCTTTCAGATGAGCAAAAAGCCCACTGAATGAACATTGCTCAAGATTGTTTTGAGCAGGTTGAAAGTAATCCTACTCTTCTGGAACGAGTTATTACTAGTGATGAAAATTGGTTTTTTCAATACTAGTATAACCCTGAAACTAAATGACAAAGCCAACGTGGCTGGCCCCTGAAGCGCCAAGGCCAAAGAAGCCGAGAATGAGCAAGTCCAAGGTGAAAACCATATTCATTTACTTCTTCGACAGCAAAGGGGTGGTTCATAAAGAGTTTGTACCATCTTCACAATAAAGTATTCTACTGCAATGTTTTCGAAAAATTAAGAAAACGGGTGCTCAGAATGCGTCCAGAGATCGCAAAGACTTGGGTTCTGCTCCCTGTCAGTGCGTTCAGTGCCTCTCAATTTTTTGGCCTCTAAAAGCATTGCAACGTTATCACAACCGTTCTATTCACCAGATATGTCTCCTTGCGACTTTTCCTTATTCTAATTACTAAATTTTGACATATGCAAGGTAAATTTATTTTCCTTTGTCCCTTATACATCTATTTTCAATTTTATACAAGCATTATGTACTTATAGGGAAACGTATATTTATTTATGTATATTTTTTATCTTATTGATTGATAGAGTGTATATTTACTCTATTAAATTTGTTTATTTATTATATTTATACTTTAGTTATGATTTAGATACCAATTCAATTTTGTTTTCTATAATAATTAAGCTATCTGTCATATCGATAAACTGACATCATTGTTTATTTTATTTTAGTATTTCATGACATTTTGAATGCCTTATTTAGCAAGTTCTTGTATTAATAATGCAATTTATTATAGAATTTTGTATTCAAAATCACGAATAAACACAGATATTCTTCTGACTCACTGTGTCTCTGCCTCTTTGTCTCTTTCTCTCTCTCTCCTCACTGAATGGCAAGCTGCACGAAGCTATATATAACTGCAGCTATATATAACTGTACAAACGCCCTATTCATCAGACATGTCACCCTGCGACTTTTTCCTATTCTCCCATTTGAAAAAATTCGTCAAAGGTTGATATATGTATATATGCGGGAGGGGTTTAATTTTAAAATATACTGGATTTAATTTTTAAATATACTGGATTTTTTATTTTGTCGCGTTACTTAACTGCCTGACCTCGTATCTTAATAATTTTAAATAGCTAAAGGTAATGCATAACTGCAACTTCCTTTTATGACATAATACTTTGTAGAAAACAAATATGCTTACATTTTCTGTCAAAAGATCTCCTATATAACAAAATATAAAAATGTTGAACGTCAATGAGATTAAAAGCAAAGAAAACGTAATAATTCCAATGGTTTCACTTTGTTCGAATTCCTAAAACATTTAAATCAAAAGTTCACTATCTTTCTAAGATCATCATAGTTCAAAATGTTGAAATTAAGAATGATTTACGACTTACTGTCATGAAATAATATCCCAGCATACATATATTAAAAGTACAACCAATTAGTTCAACTAAACACATTTCATTTAGAATATCTTCTAATTTGGAAGCAAATCTATAAATCATTTATTTATATAATATACATATTAACAATGACTCAGTATATTTTCCATTAACTCACATTTATTAACTCTAGTAATTACGTAATTAAATATTGATATTAAATAAAAAATAAAAATCAATGTAAAATAACGATATGCTCTTTAATAAATATATTTCTACAATATACATACTGCAATATTTCACCGAAAGAAACTTTACCAAAAGATAATTCGCCTTAATAAACTTCGCTAATATGAACTACACCAATACGACTTTTTGTCAATAGAAAATATGCAATTTGACATTCACAAATATATGAATTTCATTTCTTATTCTCATTTTTTTTATATTTCATTATATTGTTGACGAAATATAACCTTTGTTGAAGTGTCTCTTGGTAAAATATCTTAAGCTGAAATACCGTTTGGTAAAGTGTTTTCAAGCAAAATGTCGTGGACCCGTAAAATTCTATAATTAATAAGAAAATTTTTAAAAGAAAATTTCTACTCCAAACTGGTTTACTAAAATATGAATTTTGTAAAAATTATAGATAACGCTTTGTAGAACTGAATTTAAGTTTCAATGCAATAAAAATATTGATAATTTACATATTAAAAATAGGTAACTTTATAGAGCGTAAGTGCTGCTGAATAATATCTCTGAAACTGCTATTGTCTGAACGTTCAGTAAAATTGTGAAGCAATGCCGATGTAATGCTACATTGACTACAAACGTGCATGGTACAAAGAATCGCTATGCTGCAAACGCCACATGTCACAGAGTACATGACAAAGCCGCAAAGACAATGTGTAAAGAAAACTAGACCATACATAGGCATAATCTGAAAAAAAATATTTCAAAAGATATCATTAGATGAAATTCGTGTATATGAATTTAATGATATTTTTAATAATAGTAACGTCAGTTATTATACTTTTATAAATCTTACAGCAACAACATATAATCAGTTATCAAAACATTGTACATTTCTGTAAGATATTGTTATATTTAACCTTATATTTACTTATTACTGAATAAACTATTATAATATTATTTATCATTCCATTAACTGTACAATACTATGTAAAAATAATACGATCAAATCCTGCTTGTTAATAACAACATTTTTCATTCGAAATTATACCATAAATAAAATAATTCAATTTTGTATATATCTCTAAGTTATAATATATTGCATTTTTGTTCTAAACAAGAATTCATGATACAAAAAATTCAAACTCGTAAGTTAAGTAAATGTAGATAGGTCCTATTGCATAGTAAGTTCTGTTCTTTATATATATAATGCATGAAATCTATATAATCTTATTATAATTATACCATTTAATAAATTTTATCTAAATTCTAATTATACATATTCCATGTATTCAAGGTTACTAAAATAAAATCCTAGTTCAGAAATAAAAATATATTTTTATTGGTTGAAAGTTATTGATTTTGTATTCATTCAATTTGAAATTATAATATAATTTCAATAAAAACAAAAAAAATTGACAGTTATAAAACGGTTCAAATAAAAAAGGTTTTAAACATAAAAACAAACAAAATCCGATATATCCTGATTTATATTCAAAAATAAAACTTAAAGATTTACAATTATTTAAAAAAAATTCTATTTTAGATAATATTTATTACTTGCATGAGGATTAAAAAAGATGAAATAGCTGGGATAAGCCAAATGCTGATAGCTCTTGTTAGCAATAATAATGGTCTCTCTTGTTAAAGGTAATATGGTACTATAGGGTAGCCCACCTCCGTACATAAAGAAAGCACAGACCATTGTGAATAATCTTGCTGTTTTCGCATTCTCCATCATGTATCCTCTTTGTTCGATTCCATTTACTTTATGCCAGTCTGATGCCATATCTAATATACAAGAGCCAATTTGATCACGTTTGAAAAGTACAGCAAAGTATTTGAAGATATTCATCAAGCAAAAGCTCAACGGTCCAATCATCTTTAATCGTATCTATATTAATATGAAATCGTTAATAATAATAATTACTGCGGATTGTTGACTGTTATTAAAAAAAATACTAAACTTTATAAAATATTATGTATTGTACATTAAATATAAGATCTTGGAACTTCTTTAGATACAAGAATAATGAAACTATGCTATTAGGTTGTCAAATATCACCCTTTCACCTTTTTGTCTTATGAATTTCGCGGCTATGTACAAAGCGCTACAGAGATCGTATCTGGCAATACTATACACCATTTGAAAGGTCTTGACGTAACGTACAAAACGATGCTATACATGATTAGTTTGGATATTGCGTTCAAAAGTTATAGACGTGTAAACATGGAGTTTACTAGCGCCGAAATTCGCGCTATTTTAGTTTTCCTTCGTCAAAGGCAAATCCGCTAGAGAAACGTTCTGTGAGATTAATGGTGTTTTGGGGGATGTCACGCTATCACTTCGAACCGCAGAGGAATGGTTTCGACGATTCAGAGCCGGTGAAAACGACACCATGGATAAGCCAGCTGACGGAAGACCTGTGACGACGAATACCGATCAAATCATGGAATTTATCGAGTTAGACCGGCATGTGGTATTTCGTGACATCGCCCAGGAGATGAGAGTTAATCATCAAACCATTTTAAATCATCTGCAGAAGGCTGGATACAAAAAAAAACTTGATATTTGAGTGCTGCATGATATGATGCAAAAAAACCTTCTGGACCGAATCAACGCCTGCGATGTGCAGCTGAAACGGAACGAACTCGACCCATTTTTGAAGCGGATGGTGATTGGCGACGAAAAATGTTTCACATACGACAATATCAAGCGAAAATGGTCGTGGTCTAAGGCCGGTGGACCGTCCCAAACAGTGGCCAAGCCGGGATTGACGGCCAAGATGGTTTTGCTGTGTGTTTGGTGGGACGGAAAGGGAATCACTATGAGCTGATCCCATATGGCCAGACGCTTAATTGTACCATCTTATGTGAATAACTGGACCGCTTGAAGCAGGCTATCGACCAGAAGCGTCCACAATTGGCCAACAGTTGAGGACCATATCTAGTGGCTAGAGCGCATCTTGAAGTCACTTCGAGAAGCGATACTATTTGTGAATTGGAAGAAATGAAAGTTTCGTTACTCACAGCTGGTGTACCTCGTTTTTTAGTTGTATCGTAAACATTTAAGACCAGATCCAGAGAAGGTACAACCAGTGTTAAAATATCCAGCATCGAGGACCGTAAAGTAGCTAAATCGGCTCCTGTACAAGGTTGACTGGTATTCAAGGTTTATGAACAAGGATTTGAAATTAAAAATCCCGCTAGTAAAGTCCTTCTGGGTCAATTGTGAAGCAAACAATTACGTGAGTAATTGTAGTTATATATTAAGTAATAAGTACACTGGCGTGGAGCGATCCACTATATTCCAGACACATTAACCGAATGTCCGAAAACGAGTTCGAGGAGATTAGGACATTCAAGCCCAGCGAGGATGAATTGTTTACATAGAAAATCCTGAAGGTCATGAAGTTTCCATACAAGTTCCCTGGTTGCAGTGTACATGATGGGATGTTATATAGGACGAGAGTTAATCCAAACATGGAAAACGTATAGAAGACTAAGATAATTGGAAGCTTGTGGTGCCGGTGAACCACCTAGGTAGAGTGTTACGCGAGACACACAAAAAATTAACAACTGGCCACTTGAATATCTATAACACATACGAAAGGATCATTAATGGCTACGATTTACCAGGAATTTACCATGAGAATAACACATACGTTCACCAGTATCCAAAATGCCAGCTAAACATCTCACGCAAACGGGACCACAAGGACTGATGAGCCATCGTATTGTGGAGAGACCATGGATCGTGGTGACTTCTGACATCGTCAAGCTTCTCTCGAGCTGGGGTCAATACTAGTACATCTTGGTATTCCAACATCTGTTCAATCATTGCGTAGAACTGAAAGCATTGAAAAAGACTACAAGGCCATCGCCAGGGCTTGTGAAGAGTTGGTTTATTCCTATAAAATAGGCCCGACTAATTCCCGAATGACAAAGAGACCGAGAATCATACAATGAAGAGAAGCTAGAATATTATGGCGTGAAGTACGCTACACCATATCACCCGCAAGCGAACTCAGCAGAACGGAGCAACCGAACCTTGAAGACCATGATCTTGATATTTCCGGAACCGGACTACCAAGACTGTTACTTTCATCTATATGAACTCCGCTATGCAATAAATACGGTGACCCAAAGATTGATCAAAGTATCGCTTGCCTTTTTTTGTATTTTAGTACACACCCGTAACTGGTGAAATGTTTTAGAAGAAAGGTAGAATCAGAAGATTTACGTTCTCGAGGCGGGCTCGAGTCAGTCAAAAGTGAAGGTATAAGTGTCGGAACTGAAGTGGTAAGGTATAAGTGTCCGAACTAGACCCCCTCCACACGCGACGCGGTAAATCGCAAGCCCAGCACTTGGGACCGAGAAGCAAGTTAAATTCCCTTAAAATATTGTAAGTGACCGGACCAGTAGTTAAGTAGTGAATTTATTTTCAACGATGAGTCAGATACTGAGACTCCGCCGCCAGGGCCTCAGGAAAGGGGCCGTGCAGTAGATAATCTCCTGACCTCGAGGTAGTCATTGCCACCGCTTGACGGTGACGAGGTTGATTCGTGGTGGACATCATTGTCTTGTGGCGATGATACCGTAATAAACCGATAACGATTCCTGCCGAACTCGTGATTCGCCCTCGTATTGAGCGTTATTTATTATATATCGGAGCACCTATACGGAGCGATACCCCCGATTGACAAGGGTATCTTACTATTCGACGGCCTAGAGCAGATTGAGATACAGTCCGAGATGGACTCGCCCCGCAGATGTTGCTACAACTGCTGGTAAGGAGAATGGGACATAAGGCGTCCAGACGATGTGGTTAATTGTAAAATCGAAACGAGCGTGCAAAACGAGATGTCCACAGACGATACGGCGATATTGTACGTAGATATCGCACCGCGTAAGCGAGGGAAAGCACGAAGAATGTCAGTCGTAATCCAACGAGAAGTTGTAACGCGAACTCTTGCGAACTACCTGATAACGAATCGGACTGCCACAATGGCATACCCCTGGTGAAGCGATAAGTAGATCGTCCCAGAAAAATTCTCCCCTCAGCGCTACAATGGAAGCTATTACCCCATCACATTCGGGCTAAGACTTGAGCAAAGATGTTCGTAGAGCAAAAATTTCCTTGTGACATCAAACGCGCATTCGCATTCTGAGTAGTGACACTGCCCAAGGGCATCTGTCTTTATTGTTTCCTTTCTCACCTTCCTTCTTCTTCCTATTTACACCATCCTTAAATTATATATTATTTGTGCAAATAACTTATTTACTTATCCCCGTCCTGCAATGACACGATGGTCACTTAGAGAATGAGATATGTACATGATCGAGCTGTCACGTTGCGGCTACCAGCGTTGGAAGAGGGGACATGTGACGGGGATCGCGAACACCGCATGCGTTTACTATCCCGCGCCCATGAGTTCTCTCTCCGATTGTAGCCTGTGTATATTTTGTATATCCAAATATGTATATATTTAAGTATTTCTGAATTAGTCTAGATTCTATTACAAGCCAATCACGATTCGAAAGGACGCAGAGGTGAGTAAAGAGGAGAACGAGAGAGGGAAAGAGGGGACTGACGCCTCGCTTGATTCGGTATAGCGCTTGCCATAGAGAGAGACTGAGCTCCACTATGGCTACAAGCTAAACAACCGTTAAACATTGATAAAATAAAGCTTTTTTTGAGTGCCGTTGTGTCACGGTCCGGTCTCTTCCACACGGGCTTATGGTGATTTTGCACGTGGATGTATGCCATACCAAACAAAACTTCCCGCCTCTTTGCGAGGCCTTCTTTGCAGCTAAGCACCGTGGGTTCGAGAATCACCAATCGTTGCTTCCAGACCAGCATTTTCGTATCTACGTGAGGCCATTTCTCACATCGAGTTCCAGGCGACTAGCACACCGTCATTGTGACTGGTAATTCGCATTTATTTCTCTCTCCCTCTCTCCCATGTGAATATAACTTTAAAAGGATGTAAGTAAATGTAATGTTCCAGAGCGGTGCCGAAGATTTAGTTTAAATAACATTTAGTTCACTCGTTAAATATAGAAAAGCTCTAAAATTCTCGCGTGAAACAAATAAAAATTTTGAAATACTTATTAACGCAAAAACATTATAAAAATTATGTGAACATGACAATAAAAAAAAATTAGATAAAACTACAAATTATAAGAGTTTATGTCTGTTACAAAAGAATATTCGCCAAACTTGATATAGCAGCAACTTAACAATTCGTAAAGGAATGTTAGAAATATATTTGCCCTCTAAACATAATGATTACATCGCAAGAAAAAATAAAGAGCTAAAAAATAAAGAGCAGCAACACAAAGAAACACTGGAAGTTGTTTACAAGCACATCGTAGACCTCCGTCGCAGATTAGCACCGGTATTTGGAAGCATAAATAGAGCGACGTTAAATGACATAAAAAACATTGGAAGCCTCAATAGCTGCTTTTCCTCAATGTTCCAGCCCTTCAGAACTCAGTAGGTCTAAGTAGTTGTAACGTTTATTTGAAGAGGGTGTGCACTTGAACATGCATTGCTCAAAATAATTCTAAAGTGCATTTGTCTATTAAGTAACCGACATCTTTGTCGACAAGTGATGAGGCTTAATGGGACCGTGCTGTCTGGAAATTGAACGATAGAACTCAAGACACGAATTCATGCGAGTATCCATGCTCAGATCAAACACTGCTATGGTTTAATTCAGACTACAGCTATCTTTTGAAAAAAAGTCCAGAATTTTGTTGTCTTGCAAGAGGAAATTTGGGTAAAATATAAATTAAACCACACCGTTGCCTCAATTCAAGTCTTTTAAAATAAAAATTATCTTTTCAGACACCGGACGGTCTAGTGAAATTACAACATTGTGTTATTGCATACAGAAAATAGAAATGCAATAAACTTGAAACTGGCATATAAATTGACATAATACCATGTGACTACTCAGGAGTACCAGAAGATGAATGTTGTCATGGCTGCTGAAGTATGAAATTATTTATTTGTAATGATTCGATTACATATGTGCATTTCAACATTTAGTTTGTTCTCTAGTACTTTTTCAGGCATTGTAACCGCAGCATTGGTAATTTACAAAGACTGCCAAGATGATATAAATGATTACGGACCAACTATAACATTTATCAAATGAATAAATAGATGAAATAAATATAAAAAAAACAAATAATAATAACCTATATTATAATGTAAGTGTCATTTAAGATAGAATAAATTTAATTTTAATACAATATAATATTTTCAGATTATACATGAGTTTCTAACATTCTTGAACGAGTGAAAAATTATAGATAAGGAAAAAATTATAAGTTCATACCAAACAGTACCCTTATAGGTTTGAAAGTCATTTTAAAAACAACAACCCAAATAGCTGAGTTTCTCTGATATGAATGCTCCCATGATTACCTGCTAACTGAAAAACTTATACAAGATGCCTTAGAAGTTAAAGTCTAAATTTCAAACTAGTAATAAAAATAAGTGCTAAGATGAAATAGGATAAATTTTTTTAACAGAGGTTGTTCGGAATGATACGGTACTGTTGTTGATTCATGCCCCTCTGAATGTACAAAATTTTACAAAGAATATGCTATATGTTTTTAGTGTGTTCTTTAATTAATCCAGACAGGAATAACAACGTTTCAGGATTAAAAAGTTTAGTAAGCCTGTCAATCATTGAAAAAATAATTTAAATAGTTTCAAATTTAGTAAGCAGTCGTAGAATAAGATTTTACAATATTTAAATAATAAGCTACCGTAAAAAAACATTTTTTGTATTAAAATTATTTCATCCCTACTGATTCTAAAACATAATCATGCAGAAATCATAAGACACAACTCGTATACATATTTGTGTAAAAATTATATTTAAATAATAACATATAATTATGTATTCTAACATTTAATTTAAACACATATTTACTTTCATATGATGATTTCATAAGATATATTTCATATAATAAATAATTATTTGGACTACCCCGATATCCTTTTCGATGAGAAACATGTGTAAGCAGCAGGGCACCAAAAGAAAGGCCAGAAGGAAGATACAAATTGCTATTGATAACGTCCTTAGTATTATCGAGTAGTTGGAGGTTTTCATGGGCCAGATACCTAAAGGTTGAAGCAACCAACGCGTCATCTGAATTGCATATTCAAAATCTCCCGTATCCATTTTTTTTATTAATGGTGATACTGAAGTTTTCCTTTTTTGCAGTTTTACGTAGTGTTCTAGTTATTCAAATACTGATGGCTGCATCTTTATATGTATTTCACTTTTTGAGAGAAGATCTGTTTATAATATATTAAAATCTCTAAAACATGCTCTAAAAATCATTAGTAAAATAAAATTTATATTATATTTAAATAATTATTCAAATATCAGCAGTTTTCTATGAAAAACAACCCTTTAAAAGTAATAATTTATACATATTTTATGTATTATTTGTGGCCAAATTTATTTAATAAGACTTCATCATTATTTACTAAAAAAATACAATGCATACAAAATGGTCTCAGAATATTAATGGTGACTCTCTTAAGACTACCTGTTTTCATCATTTCGTCAGCTTATATAATTTCTTTTGGATATGCATAACTTATATATATATATATATATATATATATATATATATATATATATATATATATATATTAACATTATTTCTTTAAATTATCCAGAAATTATGAGATCATTTTTTATGATAAATTTGAGTATTGAATCGAAGAACATATTGTATCGCGTATAATTTAATTGCAATTATTCAAACTAGAAATAATTATTAAAAATGTATCTTTTTTTAATTTAAAAAATCTATTATTGCTTATTATAGAAATGCTATATTAATTATCCAAACAATAATAAAATAAATTTGAATACAACTTGCCATGCATGTCTTATACAGTAGTTTGCACTGCATCATCGTGCATTTATTTGAATACTGTATGTTCACTTGGACATATTAAATAGCTTCGTGAGAGCTGTTATCATGTTGTCTATTGATTGAAAAACTAGTTTAGTTCCGACAATGCTCAAGAACAATGAACAAATATAAATTTACTTTATAAACTGCAATCGTCGCAAGTATGATTAAAAAATTATAAACATAAATGTTTCTTTGTTATGCTTTTTATATCTTCTAAAAGATCCGATTTATAATTTTCTTTAATTTCAGCTTTATCTACTCTTATAAGGCTATTAGGTCCCATTATGTGAATTATCAAGCTGTGTCTTTGTAAGATAATAACCGTACATTTATAAGATAATAGCTGTGCGAGTAGTTTTTAAAGTTGTTTAAGATAATGTCGACAAAATTTAATTAAAGACTAGAGCCGAACAATTATGAAAGTACAGATGTGTACGCGGTTTCGTCTTTGTCTTATATTCACATATGGTTCATAAGTTTAAAAGTTTTTTGTGAGTGCAATCGATTAAACTCATTATTGCTGGGGTTACGTACACCAGCTACGAGTAGCTACCTGCATCGACGTTTAACTATAGAGAGTTGTACAAGCAGATGAGGTTTCAGTTCATTTCCTAGTTTATATCAAGATGTGTCAATAACAAAAAAGATTTTACCCAATTCTTTAAAAATGAATGATTTGGTAATATTACATTATATTGCTACTATACTTAATATTCATTTATTTTGTTGTTGATAATTTACCAGTACTTTCATACAAAGTTGCTGAATGATTCAAAAATCTTTGCTTGCGGTAATAAGTTTTTTTATTCAAAGTATCCAAATATATGCACACGTTCATTGTTGTTTGTACAACAAAGTATATATAAGCACAAAATTTTATTTATAATATTATGAGTTGAAAATCCCTTTTAATATATTTCTCAACATTTTAAGACTCTTACAAATCTGTTAAATCCGATATATACATTTTCTCGAATTCTCAGTACATTTGCAAGATACGAGGTAAGACAGCAACTGACGATCGAAAAATTAGTGACATATTTAAGTGGTAACAAATAGTATTTCGCAAAGCTTTGAATTACAATATTTCAATTGTGCTTCATTTAATTATTATAAGTTAGTTTGTTATATAATTGTTTTTGTTGATGATTAATACATTTTTTATTATGTACAGATGGTTATTTTTATACTAATGTAAATTTATAATTATTTAAGTATTTAGAAATGTTTAGAATGAATTATATGATAAAAGTAATATTGAAGAAATTGTAAACGCAATGATTATCCATACGTTTGGAGATTTATTCTTTAAGGCCAGATAATGGTCAATTATGAGAAGAATAAATGAAACCTAAATTTTACCGTCCTATATTTATTGTCGAAAGTTTCACTGACAAATATTTATTATCCCATAAATAAAAATAAATAAAATGATTCAAAAATATACTTTTATGAATCTGACATATTTTAATTTTAATGATTAAAAATAATTTCTAAACGTCAACATTAACAATTCTAAGTAATTATCGAATTTATTCAATTAATAAACAAAATACTAAGACAAAATCTAAAGTCAAGACTTTTCAAAAATAAAAAATTTTAGAAAGCACTTTCGCATGCGCATGTGTAGGTAGATATAAGAAATATTGTCAACAATGAAGTTAGTACGTAATTATAATTGGTTTAATAATTATTATGATTAGTACTTGTATATATGAAAATTGTATGTATAATTACTTTTTATATAATATAAAATTATACTATATTTACTAAACAATGAAGCTTTTTAATTATTGTATTTTTGATAACATAATAACATTAACATATAATTTACAATTGCGAAGAATCATTTCAGCATTCTTAAAAAACGAAAAAACCTTTTAGATCTCAATTTTGGGCTCGTAAAAAACTAAATGGAACCAACTGAAATGGAAGCAAAAAAATGCTAAATTTAAAAAAAGTATAACCTATGTACGTCCAAAGATCATATAGAATATATATTTCGAATTTCAAAGCAATTCGTTCAATAATTTTCTTATTTAATGATAATATGATATAATATGATATCATAATGTCAGTGATGGGAAATAAAATTTTTAAGATGACAATCCCGTAGGAAAATTGATAGTATTAACAATTACCTTATGTATAAATATTTCAAAACTTAGTAGCTGTATTTTTGTTTTATTTTATTTTATTTTGCGGGCTGAAGTCGTTAAAATGATTATACTGATATTATTGGCAAATATTTACTAAATTTTCAATTAATTTACATTTAATGATTGTTCATTTACTAGGTAGGTATTCTATCATTATGCATATTCTGTCACATTTATTTTCTTTTTTAAGGTGCGAGCCGTGTGAGGCTCAAGTGGCATTTCTTAGAAAAATATGCAAGAGACAAGAAAACTTTAAAATGTAATTATTTATCGAACTGACTGAGTTACACAACAACATTTATTTTATTTTCCCGCAAATTACAATTTTAAGCAAAAAATGGTATCTATCTAAAAAATAGCCAATTTTTACTCCCGATTACCTGGAGAAATAGATTTAGTGCATCGAAAACTATAAAAGTAATATAAAACTATAAAAATAATAATACCAAGTTATCGAGAAGACGTTGACTTTGATACTACTTTCAAGGTATTTCAACAGCTGTATTGATATAGCATGACAAATGAAGAATAAAATTAGCGCTCTATCATTAATATTTTTATACACTTTTTATTCATACAAATTGAGGATAAAATGTGTTACATTTTTTTAAAGCAATATATATATATATATATATATATATATATATATATATATATATATATTATTACATCCTAAAAATTTCTATTGATTCCCGTAAAAAATATCTAAATACAAAGAGATATTTGTTTTAATTTTTCATTTAATACATTTTCGTAACAAAAACATTCACTCTGCTGTCACACGTAGAAGGAAGAGCTATTGCACATTCTTCGGGATTGAATGCTCTATTCAAACATATGAAAGCGCCAGCTAAATATTGTTCTTTTCCTGCAGAGTCCTAAAAACACACATTTAATATAAGACAATCCACATAAAAACAAAATATTACATAATATTTATAATAGCCTTGAGTGAGGCTTTTAATGTACGAGATGTGGCTTTTAAATAACAGGACTGGTGATACAAAACATTTCATTTTGATATTGCGCGCGTGCGTACGTGTGTGTGTGTGTATTTATTACCACTTTCATTATATACTCCTCCTCAATCCCTGCATCGCTCTATGCTAATCTTTCATTGTTCGTGCACTGGAGGTCTTTTGCTATCTCTTTCTTTAGAACGCGTGCCGCTTTTTATTTCAGAGCTACAGTAGACTTAAACTTGTTTCTTTTAACGCAGATTTCACTTTAGAAAAGAAATAGAAATCGTACAGTGCAAGATCTGGCGAATAAAGAGTGTGGTATAACACTTGGTTGTTGTAATTGGCTAGAAACCTCTTGATGGATTTTTACTTCCACAGTTCAATTAATTTTTTTCTTATGCTTTTACGGTGTTCCGTAAGAACATGAACATTGTAATGTTGTTAACAGTTTAATCTTTAGGAACCCAGTGGAGGTATACAATTCCATTAATATCGAAAAATCAATCATCATTGCTCACTTTCGCTTTAATGACTCTTGCAGCAGTTTTGCACACGCTTTTCGCATGTTAAAATTTTCATGTAAACTTTGCCGCATATATTCCTTATGCATTCCTATAGATTCAGCAAGCATACAAATACTAAAACGTGGATGGGCGACCCGAGTGTGAATCATCTTCAATATCTTCTTGACCATCTTAAAAACGCTTAATCCACTTAAATGCACTCGATAAATATTCCTTACTATACACTTGTTTCTTTTGAAACTGTTTTCAAAGTTTCATGTGAAATGTCACAAAAGTCTGTCGCTCTATTTTTACATCGATCATTTTTTTCAGAAAAACAAAAGAAAAAAGTCCCTAAATAAACAAAAACCATGCTAGACCGATTTGTATGCAGACACAGTAGGCGCCGCATTCGAAAGAGTAGACTTCATGCTAAACAATTGACAGTCGTTAATCTTTGCCGCGTGCTTACTTCTTCTGAAGCAGCATCAGTCTCGTTATTTTAATAACTGCACCTCGTACACTTTTATGGTAAGTTATATTCGAAATAAATGGGACGAATGTCGCTTTTTTTTATTAAATTAAATTAAATTAAATTAAATTAAAAAATTCAATATTATCCATAGAATTTCTGAACACATACGTTAAGCATACAAAATACGTGTTATATATAATAATTTTACAGATAACCATTTTTTTCTTGTACACTTGGAATGGTACCTTTATAATCATTTTTTTATTCTTGTATCGAGTAAATTTACTGTATATTAATTATCTCCAAAATTTTCCCTGTGACTGAATAAGACTTAATAATGTTCCATTCTCAAAATATGGTAATGTTTTACATAAAATTAATACTGTATTCTATTTGATTTATTCTTAATGAAAATAAAAATATAAAATCAAGCAAATTGTTTCAATAAAACTTCGATTTTTGGCATTATACTCAAACACAGAATAAAATTACCATAAATAATGAACATATATCCTATTATCATTTGAAGTTTTCTTATTTACGCTCATGAATATATCAGTCAAACTTTAACTGATAAGTAAAGAAGCTTTATATTTGGCAATGATATATAAGAGTAGGTTCGATTCAACTCTTTTGCTTGAAATATTATGCTTTCCTTATAACCTTCGTTCAAGAACAATTTTTTAAATTCTCTGAATACATATTACATCAATTTAATTACTTAATTAGAACGAAGTACTAATTGTTAGCAAATACCATATCTTGTAAATAGGGCAGTAGTATGTCTCAAAAATGTACAGAGCTCATTTTCGAAATAATTAAAGGTATCTCACTCAATCTGGACTGCAGAGGTATCACAGCTTCAACTGTTTAACGGGCCTTTTATTTCTTAACCTTGAATCTATTGTAAATAATGACCATCCCTCTGTTTACTTTATTTTATATTTATTTATTGTTAAATTAAGTTAAAATATATATTTTCTAGAATATATTGCCAAAATTTTAAGATGGAATACCAATCTGTTAAAAAAACCTATAAATAATTTGTTTATAATTTATAGCTTTAATACGTTTGAATGATTCTAGTATTTCTTTATTAAAAAGGCAGAATAATCACATATTTTTAAGTCAAATTTTTCAATACCTTGCAGAGATTGTAATTGTATATACTAAAATTTTTTGGTTCAAAAATTTTTGACCATTTTTTCAAATATTAATCAAAGATTATCCTTACCTTATCTATAATACATTTTAAGTGTACATTGATCTTTAATACTTTTTTGATAATATTCTTTATTTTATCTAATTTATAGCCCTTGTCAAAGGTTATTCCATTATTGCTGAGAATAGTTCCTATGTTATAATGATGTAGCATTTCTAAAGCTTTGGAAATATAGTTATTTATTGTGTTTGTTTCTTCTTGTTTACTCATACACATTCCATATCTTATCCACGCATGCTTCCAATAATTATCTTCAACTTTTATTGAGTAATAAATAGGCCATTGTGCCCTTAATAGAACTTTATACATTCCATTGAACTTTACGTTACTGTAGCCAGGAATTTGACTATAACAGTTTTCGGGGTGGTCGTTGTTAATTTTTACTGGCCGGAATGAAGTAATTATCCAATCGAAAGGTTTTTCTAATGTGGCCCAAGCATCATCGAGTAAGGCAAAATCTTCAGGATTGTAATTTGCGATTGGCCACTGCTTGTGAATAGTCATAAATTCAGTTACAGGATGACTCTGATTCAATAGTATCTGATCATAATTATCTATTACACTATAAAATATGTATATATTTATATTTTGGTCACAAGTAATAACAAAAGCAAGAAGTCAAAGAAATATAGTGAAATAAAAGTTATATGTTGTATGTAATTTATCGTTGATATTACTAAAAATATATTATTTAACACGAAGAATACACAAAAGAGAAGATTTTAATTATTAGTAATAAAGTAACATTAGAAAATATTATTTATAATTATAAAGATTGGGTGTATAATTTAATTCATTTCACCAAAAATAATATTTATTTATAATTAAATTATAGAAATATATTGTGTATTAAATTTTTAATTAAAATTAATAATATATCAAGTATGTATTAATTTCAGTATTACCGATTTTCTCCATTGCAGAATACTAAAAATGTAAAAACAAAAACAATAACGTTTTGCAACATATTAAGAAAGCTATGCTATTATAGAAATAACATATACCACTGAAACAACACTGAATGTAGGAATCTTGAATTCGGAGTAAGCTAATATATAGATAGTTTAAATTTAACTAACTAATACAAATCATTTTTTTAATGATATTACATAATTTAAATTTTAAATTAAAATGTTGTAACAACTGTAAGATAATATATTGATAATTTTTTTCAGAGTATTAAATTATACACGTCAAATTAACAGATAAAAGTAATGAATGTAATTAATCAAAAAATTGATTTTAGAATAAATAATATTTTATTCACAGATTTTTGTTTTCGTCAATGCTGACTTTATTATTAACTGTTATTTATAAAAACATTATAAAATCACGGAAAATGAAACATAAAATTATAAAAATATTTAGTTCTAACAATGATCAGAGTATGAAATTTCTTTCCATATTCGTTTGATAGTGATAATTTTAGTATTTAATATATTACGATTTATACTCACTGACTAAATAGAAATATATTGAACGTCTGATCCTTTTTAGACTTATAATTAAAATTATCTAAGTACCGAACATAACTGTTAAAGAATGTTTATGTTTTTAATTTTTATTATCATCTAATTCAAACTAAAAACTATAATTGTCCTAAATTTTCCAAAAATTTACTTTGAATCAATTATTTATCTCTCAATTATTTATTAAAAACAATATCATAGTGATTAATAATCTATTTTTCTTATAATCTAAGACAACTCTTTTATATAAAATATTTTATAGAACGTAATATATTTTATGTATTTAAAAACTGAGTTATTTAATTTTTATTGTCATCTAATTCAAACTAAAAATTATAATTGTCCTAAATTTTCCAAAAATTTACTTTGAATCAATTATTTATCTCTCAATTATTTATTAAAAACAATATCATAGTGATTAATAATCTATTTTTCTTATAATCTGAGACAACTCTTTTATATAAAATATTTTATAGAACGTAATATATTTTATGTATTTAAAAACTGGGTTATTGGGTTATGAACATAAGTACCTGGTAAACTGGAAAACTCTATTTTACGTGGTTACGACCCTGATCACGCATACCATAAAGCAAATTTGATTTTCATAGTAAAAATCATGATAAGCCCATAACCACGAATATGATAATACATCGGACAATTTTGAATCTTTAAAAAAATGTTTCGAATAAAATTGTAGGTCTTATTATAATGAATATTTTAATATCTATAAATTTTTTCTGTAAAATTTATATATTTGGAGAAAAATGAAATAAAAGATAAATATTCGTATTAAGACCAGCGAAACACGTCAGCGATTTACCATATCATGGCGATGATACAATGTGAACCACGTTAAAAGCATGTTTATTATTTATTATTTGCAATAAGTAATTTAATTAACAAATATTTTTATCGATCTTATAGTCTTTATACAATAATATATTATACTATGATAATATAATGACAGTCAGACTGTCCTTATTATTAGTTTTTGACTGAAGCGGTTCGAAACGTTGTACATTTAAGGTACATTTAAATTGAAAGTGGTGAGGGCAGTCAGGTTGTCCTTTATTAACATAAAATACAGGTTATATTATTTTATTATTTTGATTATTTTTCGTTTTTAATTATTTTATTTTATTTTAATTAGTAATTTCTATTTCAAATTATTCGGAAATAATTGAAATCAAAGACAGTCTAACTATCATTATATTAATATAGTATATTCTTGTATCAAGACTGTAAAACCGATAAAAAATAAAAATATTTATTAGTTTAATTCACAACAGTTGACAAAAGTACAATTTTTAGTTTTTAATCAATAAGGATTTCTTAAACAGTATCCTCCATACGATATATATACTCAACATTCATATATATATATATATATATATATATATATATATATATATATATATATATATATATGAATTTTGAGTAGACATACCTTCTTTATATCAAGTACAGCTTAAACGCTTGTAATATTGAATAAAAATATTTATAGACCGTACATTACAGTAATGTTTATAAGTGTCTGAAATTTACTAAAATTTGCTATAAAGAATGGAAAAAATCTCTGTATAATGTATAATTTTCCATGTACTAATCTATAAATGTATAATTCAGTTGTTTTTCATTGTTATTTAGAAAAACTTGATATTATATAAATCAGAAAAAATTGTAAGCTATTCGAACTATACTATTGGATCTAATCTCAAGAAAAGATTATTAATTAGTCTGTAATATTTGGATGCTGATATATTTTACTACTAGTGTTTACACTGTAAATGACAAATTTAGCCCTAATGAAAACTATGGCATTTCAAAAGATTCCAAGGAAAACTGACACTTTACAGTAAATACTATTTTTTGAGACTAATTTTTTTATTGAAAATAAGAAAATACCATATTTTGATAATGGGAGAAATTTGCATTACACGGCCCATTTTTGAAACAAAAATTCTGACCAAACCAGTCACTTCAATCCCAAATGTGTTTGATTACCATAGAATTAGACTAAGAACGAGTCTCCCATCTAACCTTTAGTAGGAGTCAGATACATTGTGGATCATCCAGTCAATAACTAAGCATGAAAGCGTTTTACAACGTTACTATTTCGGACCCTTCATTATAAATATTCAAAATTCATAAATATAAGTTAACGATCTGCTACGCTCCTTGTATATATGTAATTATAGTAATAAGTAAAAATACAATTTTTATTTAAATATTTTTATTCAAAATAACAATTTCAATCTTTAATATTATCTTATATTACCATATTACAAAATGATTTGCAATTATAATAAATTTTGCCGTTTTTTCGTTAGGCACTTTTTATGTGTATTCGATTTGGATACACTATTATACTACTGTCTGGAGAGCCATCTAGAACTGATTTGATTAATTCAGAGTAAGCAGCTACGCTGGTATATATACAGCCATAGTTAGTATCATCACAGTCAGCAGCATTACGGCTAGCAATTCCCACTATTTTATCACGGATAACAAGTGGTGCACCAGCGTCGCTCTGTATAAGTATATAAATGTGTAAGATATATTATATATAGTTTATTTACTCGTAAGGTATCTCAAATATATCTGGATATCGTAACATTGTAGCGCTCGGTAGGAAAAGTTGAATGCAATTGTAATATTAATGGAGAGTTTCATGCAGTATTTTTATGACGAAATATTAAGTGCGCAACTTAGTTTTCACTGCTGGTCAACAGCCGGCTACAGTAGTTAGAGCTGATTGATTTTGATATGTTCAAAAATTAACGAATCAAGTTTAGATATGTAATAAACAAGTCACTTTAACACATTAGTGATTCCGTTTGTGCGTTATATACTTATGATTATGTGTCAATTACTAATTTAGTACTAAATAATGTCATTTGCAAGAAATTTTAAATTTCTTCTGTCAATCGAACCAACGACAATTGAACTATATAACTCTAAGAATTTTACAGAGATGTTGGCTAAGTGAAACAATGTTCTATGATTGACTCCGTGCCTTTCAAAGTGGCGATTTCGGTGTTATAAAACGTTTGTGTAACGAAAGATCCAAAATCTTCGAAAACACGAAATTGGAAAAATTGCTCGATAAAGATTCGTGCCAAATACAAGAAGACCTTGTTTCAAAATTACAAGAAACTCGTCAAGTTATTTATAAGCGATTATATGCAAAAGCAAGAAAGTTAGATTATTTATGATTGGAAACCAAAAGATGTGAAGCTGTCATTTTTTGACTACGAACCACTGCTCCAGCCGAAAAAAAGAAATATTTTTTCGTTGCATCGTAACGGATAGTAAAAATTGTATGCATTACTAGAAGTCCAAAGAGAAAAAACTCTTCAAATTTGCTCAATTATGTTTCGATATCGTCGGTTCGGCCGAATATTCATGTTGTGAACGCTATGAACATGTGATGAACATGGTCTTGTTAATCAACAGATCCGCTAATATGAAGACATCAATAAATGGTTTGTATTGATAATAAATCAATAAATAATTTGTGAAAAGTCTTAAAACATGAACACTTCCACCAACAAGATATTCGAATTTTATCAGAAAAATGAAAAAAAGTTATAACTAGAAATGAGCAATACTTCGAATGATTCATTTTAAACATTTTTTCATATTAATGACGTATTTTCATTTTTAAAAAAGCAAGAACTTAGTTGTACAGTTAAGGTTATAAACATATTATGCAATAGTGTGTTATACCTTCTCTACAAATTGTATCCTCTAACTGTTATCACCATAACAACATAATTATTGTCTGATAATATGAGCATCAAAATACATATTACTTTAATGTTCGATTTTTTTCTACTGAATTTTTATGTGCTATGTTATATATGAAACACCATGTATAATAAAAAGCTATTTATATTATTTAACTTTTTATTATATAAAATTGTTTAAAAATATATTTTTTCCTTCATTATTATTAGTAAATATTCTCTTTTTAAACTTAATTAGAGTGAAAATTCTATAGATGATTGTAACGCAGCCTTACCGTACAGATACCGCATATTTCTCCCTCATAGTCTGGTTGCATTACGCCACACATTTGCTTATTTGTATTAACGCCAATATAGCTAGCTAAACATACTGCCTCAGTGGTTATTTTAACAAATGCATATTTCAATAAATGATCTGTTCTTCCTCCGCACCTTTTTTCTTGTCCAGTAGATAAATCAATTCTGGTCTGGACCGATATATAGCCATACCCAGAAACCACTGCTCCCTGATTATGGAATGATTCATCTGGATTCGGTAAATTAAGTATTTTAACAATTAAACTAGGAAAAAAGTCGATTGCTACTTTCACCTAAAACAAACGTTTTGATTAGAGAATTGGATCCTCGTCTGAATATATTTGTTAATCCTATAAATGTGTTAAAAGTTATTATAGTTGTACTCTGAAAAGTGTTAATATAGTATATTATAATCCAAGGGAGCAAACGTATTTGCGCTTGTGGATAAATTGACGCCCTTGTATCATAATATACTATTTTCACAGTCAGGGCAACAGAGACAATTTAATATACCTACATCTTGCAGAAGTAAAATAACACAATTTCGCCTGAAAGAGTAGAATAAAAAATTAATCAAAAAATATTATTCAGTATAATATTACTAAATATTGTAAGCGATAGCTAAGCTTAATAAAAAATTAATCAGGAAGGATTTCAACTGGGTAATATAGGCACTGTATGCAGTTAGCGCTTGAGGTGAGCGGGAGTGAGATTTAGAATCTGTATTCTTGTTTACTTTTCTAAGACTTTCCTACTTTCGTATCTTCAGTTATTTCCACAGTACATGTCAAAAGCGTAGTTTTCATATTCTAATAGATACCACAGTAAATTTTATATTCCAAGTCATGTTATGTGAACCAGAATCAGCTATGACTATCAACTGTTCGATTTTGTTTGTATCTATTGTATACCTAAGATTTATTATACATCGCACATATTATCACTTTTAGGGAGGGCCTAAATACGTGTTAAACTCGTTATTTATTTAAATAGAACATTTTGCTCCTTTGAGGTTGTCGTTATAAATGATATGAAACACCTTGTGTGTGAAAGAGTGCCGTACAGCATTCGAAAGAAAAAGTATTTGCCAGGGAAGCTAAATTGACATCCTTACTGTGCTAGAACGGCAAACATGTCCTTGCCGATCAATACCTGTTTTACTCTCTTGTACTATAGCATAAACAAAGAATAAATAGACTATATTATATATATTATTTATTAGTAATGCTATATATTCATAAATCAAATTCATGTCTTATAACGAAAAGAATTAATTAATTCATTACCTGAGCTTGAAATTTCCATTGTAGTAACAACTATTTTTATTTATTGAATATATTATCTCTTAAAATGATTCATAGCTTTTTATTGAATGGAAAAACATTATTTATATTATATGCAAATCAAAAAACACATTAATTGAAGTATTGAGCATAGTTTTTATTACTTTTATGATCTTTCAGATGGTGAACAAATACCGTAATCTACAAATCATTTGCTTTAAATAAATGATGATCAGTAGGAATACTATCTGAAAAATATGACTGAGCGCTAGTGTTCGGTTCTCTCAGATGACAGACAGGCCGAAACTAATGACAGAGAGAGAGAGAAAGCACGAGGGCCGGTGAAAGCCGGTGAAGTTCATCGTTTGAATGGTTATTATTATAAGTATGGAAAAAAAGGGAAGAGGAAATGTATGCGCACATCTGGCAGAACTTTGCGAATCACTAGCCTCTCCGATTTATGGTTCTTTCTCTCCAGCGTCACAAAAGGGTCATCGTATGCCCTTTGGCTCGTCTGTCGCAAACATCCCTCCCCCTCTCCTATGTTCCGAGTGTCCAGACCTCGCTTCTTTTCTTTGATTATTTTCCGTTTTTAAATTCTGTAAATTTCTATTTTCATAAGTGTGTGATTTGGTATAGAGCGCGAGCAAGTTTGTGAGTGGCTTGACTAATTTTGTTTAAACTAAAGTGCGATTCAGCGTCGGCTGTCAATTCGCGGCCAAGGTACTGAGGGCTTGGTGAGATCAAACCCTGTGCTCGACTCATAGGATCCTCCCAAGCGGCATCTGCGCCCACTAGCTGCTGTAGACAGCAAGGGCTGTTCCCATGCCCAAGACGTTGGGATTATCAGGTAGCCGAGGAAATACTGCGAAAGAATCTTCATGCCTTAGGCTTCATTGTATAAACTTCCATCGTTATTGTTTGTTCGATAGAAAAAATATTATTTTGCTTGTTAAACTTTGCCGTTCTATATATTAACGGTAGTTAATGGCTTTTTCCTCCACTCACCGACAAGAAAGCTTGTCTTCGGTTTGTATAATGTCTGAAATTATTCAACAAAGAAGTAACATTAAATTTTGTGCGCGAAATGAAACATCGGCCACCGAAATGTTCAGAATATTGCAGAAGGCCTTTGGTAAGAAGTCAATGTTAAGAGCAAGTGTTTTTGATAGTCACAAATTGTTCAAAGAAGGTCGAGAACGCGCTAAAGACGAATCACATAAACGAATTTATTGACCATTGAAACGAACAAGAATATCTACTGATGGGCTACACGGCGACCAAATCAAAGAATTGGTTCTGCAAAATTGTCGATTGACTACTAGAGCACGTGCTGATATTGTTGGAATTTCAAATGGGTCAGTCAACACCATTTTCAAAGATATTTTGTGCCTGAAAAAAATGAAATCTCTGTTCCTGTCAAATATAGTCAATTTTCTTAAAAAACAGAAGGCATAATAACTGGAGATGAGACTTGATGACAAAAGATGAGAATTGACAACAACCAATCAATCGAGCGAATATCGTGGCAAAGGAGAGCGGAAACTCAAAAAATTAGGCCAAAGTCGCTCAAAAATCAAGATATTGCTTACTGTGTTCTTCAATTATCGTGGTATGGTGCCTTAGAAATTTCTTCCAACTGGCCAAATGGTTAATAATGAATATTTTTTGAGCATTATGCCTCGTTTGCGTGAAGCTATTCGTCTCAAAAGACCAGATTTATTGAAAGACAATTCTTGGTTTTTGCATCATGATAATGCATCAGCTCACACTCCATTGATTTCACGTCAACATTTCGCAAAAAATTCAACCAAAATCGTTCCGCAACCATCGTGCTCACCTGATTTAGCACTGTGTGAATTCTGGCTGTTCAGCAAACTCACAGACCACTTCGGGGACACGGTTTTAATTCGATTGAAGAAATCAAAGCCGAATCGAAGAATGTACTGATGATCATTACGGAATACGAGTCTAAAAAAAGTTTTGAAAATTGGAAAAAGCGTTGGCATAGTTGAATTGCATCTCGGAGAGATTATTTTGAGGGCGATGAATTAAATTTAGAAGAAAAAATAATGATTTCAAAAGTTATAAATAAATCTTAATAATATTTATAGACAGTAGTATATATCATTACCATATACAACTAACTACGATAATCTGGCTCCAGTTTTTCAACAATATTCGAACTCTACTATATCCATCACAAACAAATCTTTAAATGATGTAATAAAATTACGAAGATAATACGGAAAAATTAAGAAAAAATGATCTATTTCACTGCAATGATTGTTCTGCTGTATATACTGGAGAAACAAAAATATCTTTAAAATCTCGCGTGCAAAAACATAAAACTAATAAAAAAAACTCATGAAAATGTCGTCCATATTCGTAAAACGACTTTTAAATACGATTTTTACTGGGATAAAGTAAAAATCCTCGAAACAGAATATATATATATATATATATATATATATATATATATATATATTTATCTGAAAAATAATAATTATAAAATTAGTTGTACATAGTATTAACCAAAACGAGAATTTTTACGCTTGAAATTGTGCAAACTTGCTGATACTTAGGAGTTTTGAAATATCTAACAGTTTAATTGTAATTTCATTTGCTCTAGATATTTATATTTCTCTTGTTTAAATTTACATTGATATTATTAACTAATACACATCTATATTAATTTGTCTGCCACAGATTTGAAAATATTTATGTATCACAAATTTTTAGCGCATTAACAATATTTTTAATTAAGAAAATTTGCGACTGGTAGAATTGCGCCATTCGCTACACCTCTCGAGCGTCTGCGATAGGTTTCTGCTTCCCCACCACTTGTATTAGGGCCTATGAGGGGGCTCAGGACGACCGCCACCATCATTCCCCCCTCCCTCTCTCTCCCTCTCTCTGCCTCTCCCCCTTTCTCTCTCTCTCTCTCTCTCTCTCTCTCTCTCTCTCTCTCTCTGTCTCTCTATCCACGGCCGTACCATTAGACGTATGCTGAGCCTATACACTCCTAACTATCGTATCACATTGGTTATATTGTACTCTGAATATATAATATCTTATATTAAAATGTGTGATTTTTTTTGTAACATTTTGTAACATTTTTGTAACATTTCGACTGATAGTAATAATTTTATATAGTAATATATTAATGTATATTCTTTCCATGTATGATTAATTCGATGTTAATATCAAGATATAATAATATCTAATTTAGAAAGACAAAACGAGTTATTGTTTGTACACGTTGAACCAAAAATCTACTGAACAGATTGTTCGGAAATTCGAAAGATATATTCTATATCATCTGCGGGTGAATATGGGCTATATTTTTTTCAAATTCAATAAAATAAAAGATGAAAAAATAGGAAATTACTTTACCAAGTATTCCGTAACTATGCATGCCTAACGTTGTTTCTGCATAAAAGGCGTTATCTAAGCATCCGCTTCAAATGGTTTTTTTCGCAGACGATTTTTTGTATCAGTTTAAGTTGGCTACAGTAACTAAATATTCGTGGTATTTAATTTATTTAAAATACGACAATATACAAATACATACGTGTATATATATATATATATATATATATATATATATATATATATATAATTTCTATGAGCAAATATTGTTATTTCGTGTTCGGAAGATAGAAAACGCTGCTCGGATATTTTGAGAAGACTTCTATGAAAAGTTTTGTGTTTTTCTATACGAAACCCTAACTCTATGTAGAAGTCGTCCGCAGATACCTGAACATCTCTTTCTGTAAAATTTATTGAGCATACCTAAGAAGTTTTCAGCGTTTTTTCACAAAATGTAAGGTTTTATTATTAAAATATGGTTACATATACTTAAAAAATATTTAATATAGATTAAAAAAAATTTCTCGTCTTTCTAACTTAAAAACATATCGAGCCAATTTTTAATTCCTTCTATGGAACTGAAACATATGCTCGTAAGAGAGTTCTGTATTAATCCAAAAAAGTGGTAGTTAGATGGTGCCGAGTTTAAACTTTAAGGCGGGTGAGGCAGCATTTCCCACCCACTATTCTCCAAATAGTTTTTGACCGAAGCCACAACATGTGCCTGAGCATTATCGTGATGAAAAATGACAGACTCATACCTGGTCTCATATTTTGGCCGTTTTTCCTGTAGTACTCACTTCAAACAAAAAAGTTGGATTCGATATAATGGTCCTTTGATGGTTTGAACACTCCGAAACAGTTCATAATATACTCTACCTTTTGGATCCCACCATATGCAGAGCATGACCTTAATTACATGAATATATTTCGTTTCAGCGTCGATTACGAGGGCTCGCCAGGCTTTGTATACGATTTTCTACGTTAAGGGATATCATAATAAATTCATTATTGATCTTCAATAACAATACGATGCAAAAATGATTTATTTTTTTAGTTTCCAACCTTTTGAATGAATCGCAATGCTTTTAGGCACAGAAAAGCAACTTGTTGCAAGACGCTCAATGATGCAGCAAATTCTTCTTGATACTGATCTATATCCTCATCAAACAAAGTATCTCATTCCTCGTCTTCAAAACTTTTCGGCTTTCCGGAGCAATGCTTGCCTTCAACTTCAAAATCACTACTTTTTAACCGTTTGAACTACTCGTGGCATATTGGTTTACCAATACATTCCGCCCCATAAGCTTCCGAAAGTAAACGGTAGGCCTCAGTCGCACTTTTCCTTATATTAAAGAACAGAAGCAGCGTTTCCCGCAAATGACGTTTATTTGGCTGAGAACTTGACATGATTTTGCTCATTAAAATAAACGACACCGAAAGAACTGCTCAAATGTAATGCTGCAAAGTTTTTGACAGATACACAACCTATTAATATAGCACATGAGGTACGACATTTCTGCTCGGGATCCACTGGTAACGGTATCTTTTGACAAACGCTGAAAACTTACTTTTATATCCATTATATATATTTAATATTTTTCATTAAATACAGCGAATATTTCTTTTTTTCCAACAAAAATTGAAACAAAAGAAATGATCTGTGAAAAAAACACTTTTTGAATTTGACGCTGAGATAGTAACTTTTTGAAGCAGAAGCTGAAACAGCGCCTTTTTATACGGGAGCGACTATAAGTAATATTATCTATAGGAATATAGATTTATACATCGAGTATTCTACACATACATATTATTGAACTATTTAATAAATCGGCTAAATTATTAGCTCGAGCGAAGCCGAGACGAAGGATGCTTTAACAACTTACTTTTGCAAGAGCAATATCATTTAAAGTTTGGTTGTAGCCCATCACATAAACTTGGGAAACAGTTCTTCTAATACGGGATGTAAGATTTAAATTATCTACACCCAAATATACCGAATATATTAAAAATTTTAAGTAGCCAGCATCCTCGATAAAACATTGAGCTGCGGATAATACAAATTTCGGCGCGATGACGCAACCACTGCAAACGAGAATTTCATGGTTAGAATAATTTATTTTGCCCATAATAGCTGCTTGATATTTAAAATTACGTTGAACCGCAGGATAACCACCCACAATCCCCTCTTTCTTTAAAGCTAAAACTAGAACAAAGAAATATACATTTTGTAAATAGTTAATATTTTATAAATGATTTGTATTAATAGATTAGATACTATTAGTAGATTTTTAATAAAATAATTTCATTTTCAGTTTGAAATCACAATTTTGAAAATAGAAAGTGTAAAATATTAGAAGAACAGCACGGACGATTAGTGTTTACTAATTAACTACTCGACAAGTTTCAGAGATTGTTCTAATCAGAGCATCGAATCGAATTTCGCAGTTTTCGCATGAAGGCACAGAAGCTCGCACTCCAAAATTCATGAAAACAAATTGATTTAACGTGCAAATATCATCATTTGTAATGGAATGTCAACCTACTAGAAAAATCGCTCCTCTCTGTGTTTACAATAACTACATTAGACTATCTAAAATATGAGATTTTAAGTAATAAGTCAGTTTTAAAGTTTCGAATGTTATCAATGCTCTTTCAAACTGATTTAATTTTATTGTAATATTTTTTAAAATAAAGGTAATTTGTATGAAGAAAAATTTGTTCTAACTATCGTCAAAGATTTTTTTAAACTAATCTGTTAATTTTTATGGTTTGCTTTAGTTTACATAATAATAATTTGATTTAACAAAAATTATACATATCAATATTTTTTCAAAACATATAACCTACTTACCATGCTTAAACCAATATGCAATGGAAGTAACATAAATAAATAATACTAAATTATAATAATTCATAATCATCAAATATTTCAACGATAATTATTGTCTTAATAACTTTTATGATGTGTCTAAATTAATGTGTCTAATCTAATCTAAAAAATTCTATTTTATAGTTAAATTTTCAATTATAATATATTGCGCAAGTAATATTAGATTATCGATTTAATAATATAATACATTATTAAATATATTCTTTCGCATACTGATATATAAAACACATGTATATATTTACATAATCAATATAGAATTTGTATTGATTTTGAATTTTTAAGAAACAGGTTTGTCGCAACATTTATTAAATTAAATATTTTCTTAAATTTAATGGATATTCAAAACATGAAAGTTACTCTTTTTAAATTAAAATTATTATCCTCTTTCCTCTATGGCTGTATGTATAATAGATCGTAGACCATAATAGTTGTAGTTAATAATATTATGCTTTTAACAGTTTATTATTACAGATTGAATAAATTTTTTAAGGTACAATTTTTAATTTTATTGTCAAATTACATATCTCATTATTTCAAAGCAATCATTATATACTACACAAATTTAAAAAATTAGCTTTAAAATTTAATTTGTTCAGAACGGATAAATATGATAGATGCACTTTGATGTCGCCATAAAAAGTACAAGGAAAGAGCGAACTAGAACGTGCCTTAAATCTGTACGCGTACGCAATAATGGAAAAGGATCATTCAGAATGTGTTAGTTAAATTTGCAAAGTGTCTTCATCCTACAGTGCTAAACCGGTTGGTGACGATTAAGTTGTAGCAGTAAAAGTACAATGGAGGTCGGTAAAAAATTATTTTACGCTGAAATATTTGTTTGTATATGCCATTGTCAAAACCTGGAGAACTTCGAGTTGCGGATTACAATACAACTCAGATTCATCTGATAAATGTAGAAATTATATTCTAATTAGACCGGTACTACCCCCTCCCCCCCCAGAGAGCAGCTGTAAAAATATATCATTATATAACCTAGTATATATATCGAGATTCCGTGAACCGAGTTTTATTTTGTTGGTTGGAAATTTAAGATTATTAAAAAATCTCTATTGCACATTTTTCTGTAGATCTGTTTATTGTCAAAACCTAAGCTATAAATTCTTTTGAAAATTTCAAAATGCAATTAAGAAACAGCAAAAAAAACGCCAACTGAAAAAATTATATATGATATATTTTATGCCAAATTATCAGTCTAAATTTTTTCAGTTTTTTTAATCAGAGACAATTTTTTCGAGTTTTGAAAAATTTTTATGCTCTTTTACAATTTAAAGAAAACTGCTACCATGCTAACAACATAAACAGCAATAGAAATAGTGAAAATAGTATTAAGAAAAAAGAATTTATATCGAACAACATTATAATCGACTTCAAACTGAGTTTTATTTCATATTTTATATTAAGATACATTTTTTATAAGGTAACTTTTTTATCAATTTACTTAGTACACTTTTAATAGAGGACTAATTTAACGATTTTTTATAAAAAAAATTAATTTTAATATTACATTGCAGAATCTTAGTTTTAATCATCCTTGTCACTGTCATCATTTATTACTGAAAGTACATCAACTCTATCGAAGATTTTTGAAACAATTTTAACTGATTTATTGATAAGTGTTTCCATGATTTTTGCACCATTTAATATCGAATTATAAGGTTCTAACACATCTACAATAAAGTCATACTTTGTGCAAATTGTGAAAAGCTTACATAAAGAATTATTTTTTGTGCTCAATATAATTTTTTGGTATTCATTATTTATATCTTGTTGATGAAAAAGGTATATTTCATCAACCATCCATGCTAGATGATTATCTTTTATATAATGTAACTTTTTAGCGGTAAGTAATATGCAATCTTTTATTAAAAAAATTTTAGACAGCGTTTTCATATCAAATCGAAATGGTAAAACATCTTCTTTAAAAGACTTTAAAAACAATATACAAAAATCAGATATGTTGTGCTTTGTCTGATCCAAGCACAACAAAAACGACGTTATTTGTATTCCGACTTCATAATTTAAACAAAAAAATGACTAAAGATTAATTAACAGTTCGTGTATCTGAGGTTCTAATTAATGCTAATATTGTACGAATTCATAATTTTAGGAATTCGTTCTAATTTAAACTAGTCAACATTTTAAGTAGTTCTTCTTATAATGTAAAATCAGCTATTGTATCCAGCAGTTTATTGTCCGTTGGTAAACTTAATTTTTCTAATAAAATAGATACTTTTTCTATTTCAATTTAATAAGAAATAACCCGGATACTGTTTATTTCTAATACAGTCATCATACAATCAATTTTTGATTAATTGATTAGCATCAGAACGGTTATTACTGAGAATGAAAATACTTCTCGTAATACAAAAATTTCTTTGCGAACATTAAAAGGTTCTGATACAATGTTTGATGATGTTTTACGTAAGAAAAAAAATTTATGAGTAGCTATTGTTAACTACTGTAAACAGTATTTGTGAGTCGCTATCTTGCAAACGGTAGTTCTACATACTCTACATTAGGTGTCATACAGTCTATAAACTCAATACAGAGAAGATTATTTAATAAATGGAGTATATTTTTAACTAACTTGTTTATTTAATAACTTCTACTGCTTCGAGATAGCAGACGTGATGAATGGATAACACTTGTTACATAAAAATTATTAATATGAATAATTTTTTAATAATTCTAGAATCTGTCTAATAATCTAATAATTCTAAAGTTCTGTTGCTCGATATTCTGTTTTAATTGATCTCTGATTACCTCTTTGGTAATTTATTTTTACGTATATTACAACTTATGCGTTTCTGAATTTGACTATTTTCATGATGAGAAATGTTTATTTAGATAAACGATAGGATATATTATTCAGAGGCAAAATAAAAAACAGTGAAACTGTAGTTTATTTCAAGAATACATAAAAGTAAAAAATGAGGAAAGAATCATAAAAAGAAAAAGAAATGATCGAAGCCGACAAGAGGACTTGGCTTTAACCACACAAGATCACTCGATTTATAAATTTTTTTGGGCGACTTTTATCGACTTTTCATACATAGACTTGCAATCTTGAGCGCACTCTAAGCCTTTCAACAAACACAAAAAGTTCACATATTTTCATTCCGTGATCTCTAATTTTTAATCCACCTTTTCAAAGAAAAAACGCCCTTCGTATCGAAAAATAGTATGTGTGATTTAACCTCTCTACTTTGAGGTAATAAATATCCCTTGGTCGGAAAATACCTATTTTACTCCCTTGTGTTCCAATATACTATTTCTTGTAGATAGCCAAAGCGGATTAGAAGCATTAAAATTAATCGAAAGGATTTGGATTAGACCGAGTAGTAACAGGAAACTAAAAAAATCCAGGTCAAAACAGACGCGGAGAATACTTAACAAAATGTTGAAAGAAGTAGCAGGTGCAACAAGCATTTTATTGCTGCAAGTGCTTCTTTTGAAATAAAAGGTCTAATATAAAAATTAAAAAATGATGGTTCCCCATTTCAAAGGGCTGCCACGCTATATCGCAGACTGGCAGGAAATTATAGCCCGGGAGACTTTGTGGAATGTTAGAGTGGGAACGATACCGTAAAAACACGTGCGCGCAGAGATAAAAATCTGCTTATTTGAAAAATCTCTTTATTTGAAATAAAATAATTATTAGAGAACTTAAAATAAAAGCAATTTATTGATACAACAAACAAGATTCGTGGACTTATAAAAAAACTGCAACCTTTTTCTCGAAAAAAAAATTGAAAAACACATTTTAGAATTTTTTATAGTAATCAGACTTTTACGCAAACATCATTTAATATTCTTTAAAGGTAGATTATTTGTACTTACTTTTCACCTCTTTAAAAAATAAGCTTCCTATGTTTATATAACGAGATAAAAATACAAAAAATTCAAGCCAAATCTTCAAACATCTGAATTGATTAAAATATACATTTAAATATTAAGTGTTGTAAAACTATAAAAAGTCGCTAATCTTTAATGACTAGAAAATGGTTTATTGAAATTGCTAAAACAAATAAAATTATACTTTAGAGTGTACAGGAAATTTACTTTTAAAAAAGAGATGAAATCCTATAAAACAATCCATTTTACAAAAACATAAAATTTGACAAAACTAAAAACTATGTTACTACAAAAGAAATGATCAAAACAGAAAAAAACATATTTAGTTTAAAATTTTTTAATCGATGAAGTTTCTAATAATTAATAGAAACTTGTACAAAGTCTTTGGAACTTCCATATAGTAATGACAGTAAAACTATTTTTTGTTTTTTCATATAATAATATCAAATTGATTTGTTATATGTTAAATCTAATATAATCCTTTAAGCGTCTGAATTATAGTCCTATTTGTTTGATACTGTCATAAGAGATTAAAAAAATAAATCTTTATGAAAATGACGGAAAATTCCTGAAGAATTTTATAGAAACTAATACAAATCGTTCGATGCAAACTAAAAAAATAATCCAGAATACCTACAGTCACTTCATTTCAAAATTTTTCTGTGTCTGATATTTTTCTACCCTCCGTCGTGCCCCGCGGACTTTCTTATTCTAATTGTTTCTCAAATGAAATATCATTAGTAATAATATTTTAAAATGTCTTTCTCATTTTTAAGTCTTAAATTATTGAATTTTAATTCGAAAAATTTATCTTTAATTTTTCGTGTCCTCGAATTATAAAAATTCGTAATTTCCTCAAAGTTTTCTTTTTCCCCGATGATAATATTTATAAAATTCATATTATAAAATAGATATAACAATATAGTTTAGAAATTTGCAGTTTAATATTTAGTTTTGGTATCGACATGTTTTTGCATGGATTCATATCTCTGGTTCCATATTATGTCCCATGCACCAGAATTACCGTATGCCTTTCGACACCCCTAATCCCTAATATATCCTAATCTAACAACAATATTCGCGAATCTCGATTAATAGACTTAAAACACAATAAATCTTTATAAAAATGAGGAAAACGTTCTATTGGAATCGATTAGAAATCGATAAAAATAAATAGGTTTCAAACTCGGAAAATATTCTACATAAAACCTTATAAAAGGCAAATATAATATTATATGGAACAAATATCTAATAAATTTTCATTAAGTAAAATATTAATTTTATCAGAAAATTATCTTTAAAAATAATCCTATCTGATCAATTATTATATAATCTTATAAATGATTAATAAAACCATTTAGTACAGTTTTTAAAAGCATATAATACAACATATGGTGCTGATTTCATAGAAAAACAAATAAAATTATTTCATTATAACCAATAAAATTTCTTTTATTAAATTATATGGGATTTTTTTAACAAGAAGAACCTAATAAAACTTATAAAAATTGCAGCTGGTTTTTTAGTATGGTTTCAAACAGTTTACAACACCATGATGAAAGGCTACAATTGCAAAATACTATTTTTAAATCATTAAATTTGAATTCCTTTACCATTTATTAATTTATAAATTTTAATATAATAAATAAAACAATATATTTTGATTTTTCTCCTTTTTGCTATTTGGCGTCGGATTGGTTTGGCGTAACATTAAGAGTGGTGAAGTGAAATGACCGTGATTTTTTTTTATTCAAGAGCCTTATGCGCCTACTTTTTATAGTGCTATTTTTTACATTGAGATAGATATTTTCTTTTAAGAATTTCGAAAATACTTCCATGTCTTTCCAGTATTCGGATATAATATCCAAAGGATTTTGAGTACTTTTTGTTTCTGTCAAATAAATTCGTCGTAGTTAAGCAAAGTATTTCCAGTCTTAAGATACTTTTTAATCGACGCCAGCTGTATATCAAGGACATCTGAGACCAGACTATTTGTATGGTTGTTTTGGTTAGTAGATGAGTTTTCTGCTGGAACTGTTTTACCTTTTTTCTTCTTAGTATTTATTGCAGACGAGGGGAGAGGATCATTGTAAGGAATAATAATTTCTTCTTGTGATTTGATCGAGCTAATTACTGAGTGACTACGTTTAAATGTGCTTTTGGTCTCATATGTATTAGTCGTATTGATGTTTATGTTTACATTGTGTTGAGTAGATGAGCGGAGAGTTTTAGATATAGGTAGAAAATTTCCTTCTCGGGTGATTTGTTGTGTCTGAGTGCTGGTCTGAGTATTATAGCTTGGGCAATGTTTCGCCAAGTGACCTTCTAAATTACATGTAAAACATTTGAGGAATTCGGGCCCGGCAAATATATAGTAGTCTGTTTCATTAAAGTTTATTTTAAATAGCTCGGGAAATTTGGTTACATCGTCTGGTTTTACATAAACGTGTCTTCTAAAACTGCCAACGTGTGCATATCCTTCTTTGTTTATAGAGGTCTTCAGCGTGGAAACGGGAGATTGACGTTTAACTGTGAGCTGTTCTCGGATATTTTCTATTATATAGTTGGGAATATCAGGAGACGCGTTTGAGAAGATTATTCATTTGCTCTTGGTTATTAATGGTCTAATAGTTACTTTTTGATCTTTGATTTGCTAGGAGATATATTTATCTGTCAAAGGGGTGGTGGTTTCTTTACTGGTCAAATAGATATATACACGATTATTGGATATCCGCGAAGCGTATAAGACGTTTGAAGGATGGACTAGAACTCCCACGGCGCAGGCATAGTCTGTTAGGTTTAATCCTTCAGCACAGTCCAATAAGATGCCCTGATCTTTTTTGAGTAATTATTGGGTTGCGTTTGCGTATGATGATTGGTTCAGTATATTGAAGGTTGGCACATTTTTTGGAGTTGGTTGAGATTTATGTAGGTCTTCCATATTTATCTATACACTTGTACACTCACGCGATACGCGAAAGCTTCGGGACGCGCCCAGGTCCGACTTTGATATTGGTATAACAGAGCGTTTGTAAACACGTCTATTCACTAGAACCTCACAATCGAAACCGATTCCACGCATTTATTTTATTTGTTTATTAATTAATTGGAGAATGAAAACAGTATATATTTATCAATTAATACGTATTCGTTCTAAATATTTTATTTAAATATATAATTATTATTAAAAATTGCATTTATATTGTTTGTTAAATAATTAATTATATAAATTTAATTTAATAAACGAAATACATACATTAATAATGTTCAACTCGATTTTGAATGTGTTATTAGAAATTATATATTTACAATGAATATATAACATTGAACCTTTCAATTACACATTTTAAGTATAGTTTTAATTCAAACAATATGTAAAATTAAACAATAAATTATAAAAACGTTATTATTATACATTTAATTACTTAAGGCAAACTAATACATATTATAAACAACAAATATTGTTAACATAAAATAAAATTATTCAGTTAATGAAATGAACATCAATAAACAAAAAAAACTAACAATAAAATAAGTTAGAAAAAAACGTAAAAACGAGACCCGTGATGTGATCTCTGGAGAGTTGAGAAAATCATGACGAACGCCTCCACCTAATTTTGGGTCCTCGCTACAGCGATAGCCCTTTTAAACGATTGTCTCCCACGCAATTAATGGGCAATTAAGATTTCTCGGCTACCAATGAAATAAAAAGATCTTGAAGATGACGAGCTGAGCGCCCTGAACGCCGAGGAAAACCACCCTTTAGAAGGAGGAGTTTTCTTTTGTAGCGGCACAGTTTTTCGGTTTTTAAAAAACAGAGTTTTTTCGGCTTTAAAAAAGAGATTTTTTCCTTCGGCTTTAAAAAGTAGATTTTCATTCAAGAGTTCAAGATTTTAGTTCGATCGTAGTGGTTTTGACTAGTTGTTTCGATAACAACAACAACAACAACAACAAAAACAACAATAACAGCAGCAATAGCACCAGTAACAGCAACTAAAAATCTCTCCAGAGTCCGGTAGGGTTCAGTACGAATTACACTTCTAATAAAAAGTAAGTAAAATAAATCATAATATTTTCATTTTTTTCTTACTCTAACTCTCTAACTCTCTCTCTCTCTCTCTCTCTCTTTCTCTCTTATCTCTTTTTATCCGGAGAAGCAGTGGCACCCTTTTAATCAGGGTCCAATATTCTCGTATAAAATTGATTGCAGGTACGACGACGGTTGATTCCGACATCACACTAATTACTAAAAATAAAATTTATGACAAGAAAAATTTAAGGTGATTTGAGAACTACTCAAATTACTGGAAAATTACATGAAACCACTTTTAATCGTTTTATAGAACAAAACTAATTTTCATTTAAAAAATCAATCGAATTAGCTGGTTGAATTTTTGTGAAAAAATTTTGACCATAGTAACTATTTCATGTTTAATATATCTAATGGTATGATATTTCTTATTTTTTATGTTTATTTAACTGTTTTATATAGAAGCTAAAGATCTAAATAAAGAAAGAAAGTATTGATCCCTTTGTTCCGAAATCGAAATGGTTCATACGTGTATGTATGTGTAGTGCATGCGTGTGCAATAGACTGCGCCAAAATGACGAAGGTCGAAATTTTCTTCGGCACAACCCAAAATATTATAGTATATAGTGTAATTAGAACTGGTGATTTTTTTTCAGATTTTTAAATTAATATTTAGAACTATTGCAGGCCATTTGAAATTTTCATGTACCTGTTGTACCAACTTCGCTGTGTAAGTGCTAAATTTACAACGTATATAAAATTTAATACTCCAAATACAAAGGGACCATATTTCTTACAGTGGTATTAGTAAACGATACTTTCCTGAAACCGGTGCATCTGCCATAAATTAGTCCCTAGCGAACCTTTTCCAACAGAAAAACTCTCTTAAGCGTTAATCCTCTAAATTAGGGTTCGAGCCATAAACTTGAAAAATGCAAGAAATATTAAAATTTTTTAAAAAATTAATATTTATAAACAATTAAAGTTATTATTCTTTAATTTTTTAATATTAAGTTCAAGGCATTTTGAATTTTAAGAATCTGTCAATATTTACTGTTTTACATTAAACAGATATGCGAAATTTTTTTCTAATTTGAAAAGTTTATTATATATAAATTTATATATGATTAAATAAAATGTATAACAAATATTTTATATAATTAATAATATATTTGTATTTATATTTTATTATTTCTATATAAATAACCTGATAAAAATTAATTTAAACATTTTGGGAAATTATCAGTCCTTTCATAAGCATTATTAAACTAATATATAAATACATACATATATATATATATATATATATATATATATATATATATATATTAATTTGATTATTTTTATTGTTATTGTATACAAGTATTGATATATAATAAATAATTATAAAACCAACTGATATATAATATTATAATTAAATAAAGATTTACTTTCAAACAAATATAAATAAGTATAAATACATGTAAGATAAATAATAATAAAATAATATAAATAAATACAAATTAATATTTTTATAATAATGACAGTCAGACTGTCTTTGTTAAAAATCGTGATTAGTATGATGACTGTCATAATTATAATAATTTATATTTATTTATATTTTTGTATTATTATTTATTTTATTTTTATTAATATTTACTTATATTTATTTAAAATTAAATCATTATAATTATAATATTATACATAATCACATATATATAATCTATATATAATAAATGCATCTATTTTTTTATGTAATAGGACTGCAAAGCTAATCAAAATAATTACGTTTTGTTAAAGCAGCTGTCATAAGTACAAAAAAAATTTATTAAAAAGTATTAAAAAAAGTTTTTTATACCAAATTATTTTAAGCACTATGTGGATATAATTGTTTTTATTAAATTATTAAATTAATATATTGTTATTAAATTTAATATATTTAATATATTAATATATTAAAATAAAATTAATATATTGTTAAATAATAGTCGAGATTGACACAGCAATTGAGCTCCTTGCACTTATGTATTTATCAGTATTTCATACTGATTTATGCCGTACTTGCCACGTCTTTATGTTCTTGACCTTTTCTTGAATTAGGGAAAGTTTAGAGGTATATTCTACTATGCGAAGTGTACCATAGTTACATCGTCCACTATTAGTGTAAGACAGTTTTCTCTCAGGCTTCGTCGTGGACAGAAATTACTTGATTTCGCTGTACAGCTACCGTGAAAATCAACAGTGCTTACTAGTGCCAAAACCTAATTCCAAGTTAAACTGGTTTTTACGAAATATTTTCTTCAAATTTATTTTTATACTCCAGATTTTTTTCTTATATATTGTAGCTGTAGTTTGTTTTAAAATAGTGCTATAAAATTAATTAGTGGAATCTAGAATTTTGGAAATTTTGTCAGATTATAATGGAAAACAATAATATTAGATGGCTTGTTGGAACTGAAGAATCAGAGATTTGCGGATACAAATTACCGTCGAATAGACAAGTGCTCAAATGTTTCTTATACTATCATCTTTCAAAGAAAAATACATTGAAAGAAACCAAACTCATTATTTATGAAAAAATTATGCTTTTCTGGAATAAGGCTTGTATTAAAACTAAAAATAAGCAGCACGTTTGTGAAAAAATTATAAATTTATATGATGCTTATAAAAGAAAAGAAAATAGATACAAATATCGAAAAAATGATAATCAAAAAAAAAGAACATGAATTTAAAAATGCATTGGATAATTTATTTGATATAGCACACCAAAATGCCATAGATTTAATGGAGACAGAAAAAGAAAAACAGTTCTTAATAGCTCAAAGAAGAAATAAAATTGAAGGAAATTTGGGTTTTTTTATTAAGTCTGCTGATTCTGAGAAACTGGATTCAGATAACTCACCAGGTAAGACCACAATAGTTAAACGAATTTCTTGTATAACAAATTGGTTGCTTTGCTCGTATACTTTACATTTAAATTTTACATAATTTAACTTAAAGTGAACCTTGTAATAATTGTAAAGATTATTTGTTTATAAGCTAGTTTTTAAATTTTCAGATGGAAGTAATTGTTCATCAAATGTATTTAATTATGTACTTGATGATGAAAATATTCAAGATGTTATAAATGCATGCGATTTTGATGAAGACAGTGATGACGACTTAAACTTCGAACACCAAGACTCTTTTAATAGATCATCAAAGAAAATTAAGTTCTTATCTGCAGATGTAACTGTGAATTTAGATCGTGCAAAAGTTAGTAGTCGCATGGGAGCACGAGTAATAGCAGCTATAGCACAAGAATGTGGCATTTCAATTGATGAAATGATTTTAAGTACTACAACGCTACGAAGTTACCGAAATATTCATAGCAATAATATTGCAACAGCTATAAAAGATAGATTTGTTACAGTGTCAAAAATCATTATTCAATGGGACGGCTAAATGATATCAGATCGAAACAATTTAAATAAAAAAATAGATATTATGCCAGTTATAGTATCAGGAAAAGATACAAATGAAATGCTAGGTTATGCAAAATTAGAAAACGGTACCGGAGAAGCACAGGCAAAAGCAGTCATAGACTTATTGAAGGAATGGAATCTTTTGGATCAAGTGGGTGGTCTATGCTTTGATACTACTGCATCAAATACAGGAGTAAAAAATAGCGCTTGTACGATAATTGAGGAAAAATTAGGCAAACGTCTTCTACATTTTGCATGTCGCCACCATGTGCTAGAAATACTTTTGAGAGCTGCGTATGAGTATAATATGGGCGGTACATCAGGACCAGATGATCTATTATTTAAAAATTTCAAAAAATACTGGAGTAAAATAAACACAAATAATTATTTACAAGGAACAGATGATCTCGAAGTAATGAAAGCGCTAAAAAATAAAAATGAAGTAATATCATTTACTAAAGTTATGCTACAAGTAAGTACAAATATATTAAATCTATTTTTTTTAATTAAATTTTTTATTTCATTATTTAGAATAATTTCTAATAGCATTTTTTTATAGAATCATAGAAATATACTACGAGGTGATTACAAGGAATTACTACAATTAGTGCTGATATTTCTTGGCGAAATCGATTCGTGCGAGGCAAATTTTCGGGCCCCAGGGGCTATTCATCATGCTAGATGGATGGCTAGGGCAATTTATTCATTGAAAATATATGTTTCGACACCAATTTCATGAATATTTATCAGAAATAGAAATTGAAGGCTTACGTAGTTTTTGTATTTTCATTGTGGCTATTTATATTAGAAGTTGGTTCACAGCATCCATTCCGGCTGTAGCTCCAAGATATGATTTGCAATTCATACAAAATGTGATTAATGTAAAATTATTTAAACAAAGGTATGCGAGAAAATATTTTAGAAAAATTAAAAAATCATTTATGGTATCTTGGAGAAGAGTTAATTGCGTTAGCTTTTTTGATGACGGTATTTCTATTGAATGTAAAAATAAAATGGCAACGGCATTTCATTCCCGACAAAGTATGGACGTAAATAATGAAAAAAAGTTAATCGTACATGATGTAACAGTTTTAAAAACTGCAACATTAGATCAATTTGTAACAAAAAAAACTCGAATTTTTTTTTGAAAAATTAGATCTAAATTGCGAATTTTTAAAAACTGATTCCAGCACTTGGATATCACGAGCTGATTATAAAAAGAATTTAGAACATATAAAATGTTTGCAAGTAACTAATGATCGAGCAGAGAGAGCCATTGCATTAATTTCCGAATATAATCTCCTTTTAGCTAAAAATGAAGATTCTAAACAAAATCTATTAAAAGTAATATCATATTATAGAAAAGTGTCTACAGATTGTTTGAAAGAATCTTTTAAAAAATCGTTATGTACATATATTCTTGATAAATCTTGTAGTTACAAATATAATTAAATGTACTAATTATTAGCAGTGTAAACTTTGAAACTAGAAATAAACAAATTTTTATATAATGGTTAACAAACGTATTTATTATGTATTTTCATTAATTGAATTTTAAAAAACTATATTTCTATTTGTTTATGTACATATTTTATCATTTAAAATAAATTTCTGAATTTAAATCTAACATTTAAATTCCTTAATATTAACCGATTTTTACAATTCAAATTTCCTTTTAAATGTTAAAATTTATTGAATATTGCTATTATTTTATTGTTTATAAATTGTTTAAATTATAAATATATTATTTTTAACTGTATAACTCATTATATGGTGCTAACCCTAATTTAGAGGATTAGGGTGCCCTCGAGTCTCTACCTGAAAAAAGGGTCAGAGTCCAGGTAGTTGGAAAGTATCAATTTCACTTTTTCTATTTCTTTTAATAGCCCTTATAAAAATTTTTATTGCCTTGCTTTGACAAGTTGACCTACTTTTTGAAGGAAAAATTTTTCATTTAAACACTATTTATACTTATTTATTATTATAATTGAATAATTCTTTTTTGCCAGTCGATTTTTAAAGAGTAGATCTACATGTTATAAATTTAGCAGCCAAGTTGAAACATATTTACTTGGTAAAAAAGGGTATCGAAAATAGCTGTTTTTGCTTATTTTTGACGGTTTTTAAACGTTATTATTTCTATGATATTATTATTTTTTTTAAATGAAAAAATGGGTATCTACAGTTGGTATACATATAAATCTGGAGCCAAAAGTATATGTCTTTATAATAATTTTATGTCATAGAAAAATGAATATGAAAATTACTCAATGTTAATCTCCATAAGAAAATCGTGCCTTCGGTAATAGTTGTAAATATTAATTTAAAAATCTGAAAAAAATCACCAGTTCTAGTTACAGTATATACTTGAATATTTTGGGTTGTGCCGAAGAAAATTTCGACCTTCGTCATTTTGGCGCAGTCTAGTGTGCAATGTGCATGCATACGCATTCATGTGCCTATGTATGTTATATCAAATTGTAATTATATAGCATGTGTGCTTCCACATATTTGTAGATTTCCCTTTAAACAATTATTACATTTTGGAAGCCATAAACTTATTTTTACAACGGAAAAATCAATTTTCTATTATGATATAATGCATAAACCCTATTAAATAATGTTTATCGAACAAAAATCGGACACGAAAATATAAACACGTAAATAGAACGTTCTTTGTTCTTATTTCTATCTGAACATACATCGATCCACATCAATCATTGTAGCAAGCTTGGTTCTCAATTTTAGAAAATGTAATTTCTTTGAAACCGATTTACTAACAAACAATATGTTATACAATACTTCTAGGAAAATTATAATGGAAATGTGCGTGCGTACGTGCGTGCGTGCGTGCGTGCGTGGTTGTTTTGCATATACTTTTGTACTTTTAATGTTTTATACATTCTATATTGTATAATATATATATATATATAGTTTACATTTTTCTCATTTGCACACCCTATATGATTAGCTACATACATTTGTTTACTCAGTAAGCATCGGACATTTAATCTATACACGGTATCTTACATATTAAGTTTTTTAAATTATACATCAATGGGGATATTTATTAATGTATGTATTTCAGTCAGTATAATTTATTTTACATTAATAGACAAAAGATTGTTATTCCAAAATATGTAAATCCTTCGAATTCAGAATGCAAAATTTTTACTGAACATGTATCTATATTAATAAATACATCGTAATTTATATTATAATTATGTAAAACTTTAATATTTTACTTATAATATACTAAAGAAATTATTTGTCGGCATCGTGGTTAAGGAATCTTGATTAATGTAATATGCAACGTATTTCGATCTTCAAACAGTTGATTGGTTCTTGCATAATGCATGCACAAAGCGCTAACGAACAGTACGCTAGCATTACATGTATAGCAACAAAGGAATTGGTTTACTTTTATGGTATATATAGATATAGATTATAATAGGAAAACGATTTTTGTCCTCTCCCTCTCGAACTTCGAATTCAAGTTCTGAATAATTCCTAGAAATCTATGTTAACTAAAGTTTGAAAGAAATATTTTTCTGCCTTTCGTCTCAGCAAGGCTACTAATGCATTTACGTAGTTTTTTGTGTGAAATAAATTTTAATTGTACGAAATAAGTAAGTGATTATAATAATTGAAACTTATAACTTATAATTATACCATTCTGATTTTAAAACGAGTTTATTAAATAATGAATACATAAATAATATCAACACATAGCACATGGCATTTAAAAAAAATATGCTTCAAAAAATAGATTATAATAGTATTTAAAAATTCAATATACATTTTGTTATTATTCACGTTTTTATGCTCTTATAGAAGTTGTTTTATTTATATTTAAATGTATATAAGGTAAACAAATAATACTTATTAATATATACTTTAATTTGATCAATATACTTTATAAAATTGTTTAAATAATGTACTTTTTTATACAACGTTCAGATTTTTAGTTCAAATGTAAAAACATGCTTATTAAATACAAAGTTATATTACAATTGTTTCAGTTTTTCTCTGTTTTATTTTAAATTTGTAGTTAAAATAATTAATATTGGTTTATTTAATTCTATTTTATGTTTGTCTTTTCTCTTATAATAAGCATATTTATAATCATATTGAAAGTGAATATTAAATTTTAAATGTATAACTTACATTCATTGCAGCTCTTTTAAATGCCCTGCTGGTATTATGATAAAAATGCTCTTCGAAATACACCCTCAATTCAAGATGGAATTGATTATGAAACTGAGTGCAAATATCGAAAGGAAGGGGCAAGATTCATCATAGACATTGGTAAACAAATGGATCTTGGTTATTATACAGTAGCAACTGGAGTTGTATATTTTCATCGCTTCTATATGTTCCATTCATTTAAGTCATTTCCTCATTATGCAAGTATAAGAATATTTTTAAGAATAACTTACCCATCCTAAAATTTCATTAATATTACTTTTATTTTAATGGATATAAAAATATTAGTTCTTGAAACAGAAATTTAAATTTAAAGTATTTTAGACCATCTTTTTATTTTATGTATGTTATATATAAATATGTATAAAAATGTTCATTAATTAGAGAATTCATAGGGAGACTTACTTTACTGAAGTTGTAACATAAATATTAAATTTATAAAAATAATTTAATTAGAAAAGAAAGATACGAATTGATTATTTTTTAATAATTTGTTTATTTGTGATAAACTAAAATTTTTAATATAATAAGAGCATCTAAATTTATAAAACTGGTAACTAATATTTATATTTTATATTTTAGGTAACAGCATGTTGTTGCTTATTTTTGGCAGGTAAAGTAGAAGAAACCCCAAAAAAATGTAAAGATATTATTAATATTGCTAAAACATTAATTGGAACTGAAAAGTTTATAAGTTTTGGAGACAATCCAAAAGATGAAGTGATGACGTTAGAAAAAATTTTATTACAAACAATTAAATTTGATTTGAAAGTTCGGCATCCCTATTCATATTTAATTAAGTATGCAAAATGTCTTAAAGGTAATTATTTAATTTCAGATAGTATATCAAACTTTAACCATTCAAATTTAATTAAATTAGTTTTTAACTAAAGCTAATGATAGATTATAAACGATCTTAAATTGTTCAAGTTAGAAAAGACATACAATGAAAATTCTTTTGTTTTTATAAAAATCTTGGCAATTTTATTTTATCCACTTTTTCAAGAGTTTTAATATTTGGCATAAGATTGAATTAATAAGTTCTTAATGAACCATAAACCAAACACACTATTGTAACAAAAGAATTTTCATTACCTTTTTGACCTTGAGAAATTTGATAGTAATGCAGTTATCTATTGTCAGCATAACATTTATAGAAATTTCTAATTTTTTATAAAATAAAAATTTACAGGAGATAAAAATAAACTACAAAAAATGGTACAAATGGCCTGGACATTTGTTAATGACAGGTAAATATGATAATATTGTTAAAATTTTCATAAGGTTCGAGCGTGAAAAGAAATTTATTAAAATCAATAGAAATTTAATCACGTTATTCATATATGTATTATATGCTATAATCTAAAATTAAAATTCCAAACAAAATATAAGTAATTATTATTTAATGAGTTTTTTTATTTTAAGACAACCTCTTATGGAATATCAATGAATTTTATAATTCTTTTATTTTATAAAGTTTACTTTTCGTTTTTCAGAAAAAACATATAATAATCAAAAATAAGGAGAATATATATGAAAATAAATGTATCTGAGTTTTCTGTTGATCAAAAAATAGATATAATTCACTGAAAATAAACTTATTGTTTTCAAATTGAAAAAAATACATTTTTCGAAATGTATATAAGTTAATGAATATCCCTAAATAAAAAAAATTGAAGTAAACCTTTAATGGAGCTGCTTAGATATCACTAAACGCTCGAACCACCTAATTGATACAAATTAGACGCACCTATAATGAATATGTAAACGTAAAATGTTTTAAATTTTAGTTTATGTACAACATTATTTATGCAATGGGAACCTCAAATTATAGCCATTGCCACTATATATTTAGCTGGCAAATTAAGTAAATTTGAAGTAGTTGGTTGGGGAGGCAGGAAACCATATCAATTGAGATGGTGGGATATGTTTGTTAAAGATCTTCATTTAGATGTTTTAGAAGGTAAAATTAATAAAAATTGTAAATATCACAATATTATTTTATTTAAAATGTTTTAAAAAAAAATTTTTTTAATATTTTTTTGCTATATGTTTTACTCTTTGTATAATAAACAAATTAACAGTAATGCATTTTTTCTAGATATTTGTCATCAAATTTTAGATTTATATACTTCAGTTAGCAGTAAAAAATTAACATCTAATCATCAAGAGGTTCCTGACCCACCTCATATACAATCCGTAGAATCAATTAACAGTAATGTTAAATTTTATTGTCCTAATCCTATTGAACCTACTGAAACATGCTTATGTAAGTCGTTTATAAATAATTAAACGCTTAAATTCTTAGATATATTCTATAATTTCCAATTATTTTCAAAAAGATTAGTTACGTGACTGAAGTTTAGCAGCAAGTTTCAGGGTTAAAGTAGTCAGATACAACTGAACGATGAAATTGAGTATTAAATAATTAAACGAAGTTCAATTATTAAAAAAGATAGTTTAGCAATTATTATTGATGTATTCCACTATAATGGAGAATATAGTTAAACTACTGAAAAACATTTTAAAATTAAATTTCACTGTAATGCATTACGTAGCTGCTAAACACTTGTAGATTACTTACCTTTCAGAATATTTTTGTTTAATATAATTTAATAAATGTTAATATTTTAATAAATATAACTTGATTTATAAAGTTATTCATTGATCACTAGTCATTCAAGCACTAAACTGTTTACTCAGAAAAAATTTTAAAAAATATGTATAAATTTATTTTCTAATTTATTATCACTTTCAGAACAATTAATTTAACATTTTAACGAGCTATAAAGTAATTTATTAAAAACATTAGAAACCTATATAGATATAGATGATTTAAATTATACTATATTTAAAATTGATATTAATTTTACTTTTAAAAAGTATTTTTATCAAGAATTTAAAATAACTTGTTTACAGCAACATCTAGTATAAGGGATCCAAGATTAGTAAATGGTTCTTACATTGTAAATAGTCATGTGCAAATGAGTATTTCAAACATCACTCAACCAATAACTTCATCATCGCCAATATTACAGATGTCAAACTGTATTTCACCATTACCAAAAGTTGATAACAAATTCATATCTGATCATAAATTTAGTCAGAAAATAAACATTGATAATGAAAACATTAATAATCCAACTATTAGTAATGACTGCAATTTCAATAATAACATTCTCAAAAGAAATACTGAGCAAGAAAATCCATTTAATAATTCAATAAATAATAAAGAATATTATAATAAAAAAGAAAAAAATCCATTTAATGATCATAAAAGTAATAATTGGGATAATGAGAAACAAACAACTCAATTCAATAAGATCTTAAGATGTAATCCAAATTTTAATTACAATCAACATAAAAATCGATTTAATAATTCTAAAAGAACGAATTGGGACTTGAAAGAAAAACCAAGAAACTCATTCCGACGCATCACCAATTCACACAACTCGAACTTAAATTTCAAAAATAAATTTTATTCGAATAACTTTTGAAAAGAATTCTTTTAAGGAAGCTTAAAGAATTACTAAAACTAAACCTAGCACATTATTTTGTAATGCATGCATTTTACTACAATTTTCTTTTTTTAAATTCGTCGTATTGTTGCATTAATTATTCAATACAATTCTATTATTTAGTTTCTACTTTTGTATACAATGAAACATACAATGTTATCATTATGCGTTTAGAAAGGTTTAACTTTTCTTTCAGATATTATATAGTATTAATTCATCATAAAATTATTTATATATAAGTAATACCACTATTTTATACTGTAATAATTAAAAAAATATTTTATTTTTTTACAATTATATTGATTATACATTTTTTATTTTCTTTTAATTCCATAACAAAAATGAAGGATAAATATTCTACTAAAATTTATTTAGAATGTTTGTAGTAATTTCCATTGTTTTGGTATTTATTATTACAAAAAATATATTTGTCTAAAAATTTTTCTAATAAAAAATTAGTTAATAAAATTGAATTTGTTTTATTAACTTCTTTTACACTAGAATATATCATTTGTGTTATTGTTTAATATTAGATTTTTTGTCAAAAGTATAGAATAGAAAGTCAAAAATTAAACTCTTTACAATAACATGGTTATAGTTTTTTTTATTTACAAAGAATAAAATATCCATTTTACAAATTACTACAATGCTAATATGTAATAAATGTGACAATAATTTATTTAATCACTGGCATGGAGCAATATTTTACATTACAACAGTAGAAAAATCAATCTAAAATTGTTATTTTGAGATTGGGGTGATGTAAATTTTTTTTTACCGACCGTTTTCCGGCTGAAAAATTGAATGTTGTGAATACTTATCCAAAAAAAAAATTAGAAAATAAAATTTGGCAATTATATAACTAAAAAACCATGTACCGAGTTCATATCCTGATTATCGCATCCGTACATAAGGCCAATCTTTATACCTGGTTGCATTCCCAATTATACATACAGGACAAACTATAAATAGACAAACTATAATAAGTATTATTATGAACAAAATAGTAACGAAGGATTTTTTAGAACTTTACAAGCTATTTTTAAAAATTGTTCTAGCATGTCTATTGAAGCTAATAATTAGGTAGTAACCATATGAATTGCAAAAATGATCACAGGGCAATTGCGCGAAAACAAATCTACCTCCCTCGTTTATTTAGAGGGTAAATCAAGGATTAAATTCTTCACAAACAAATAATCGACTTGAATATCATCAGTGATGAAATATTCTAAAACTATTCTACTATTAATAAGAGGGGATTTGGACAAAAGTCTAAAAAGCATTTAGACTAAACGAATCATTCCGAGGATCATTCTCATAACATTATTATTTGATAAGGTTCATAGGTAGTAGAATAGAATTTTTGTCTACTTTCTAAATGCTATTATTATATGTATATAAAATACAATTGCCAAATAAGTTTGTTGGTAAATTAATTACTGAAAAAATTATTTTTTAACCCGTTTATTAATTGCTGTACATCAGATTTACATATAATCTATTAATCATGAAACATGGTATAAAACTACTTATTTTGAATTCCTTTTAAAAAAGATTACTTCAACATTAATTCTTTATAAATTCTTATAAAATTATTGATTCTTGATTTCAGTGGCAAATTTTTTAACATGCAATCCTCTCCTTTGAGTGCATTAATATTCATTGCAATTTATGTAAATTTATTTTATTAAAATTAGATTTCCATTTATGTAAAAATCCGGAAATAAAAACATATCAAAGTACATAAAAACTTTTTGATATAAACATATTGTTATAATTCAGTAAGATTATCATAAAATGATGAGAAAAATTCATTTTTCCAATGGAATTAAAAAAATTGTTATCTGAAAAAATTAACTATTATTCATAACATGCGCCATTTTTTTCAAAAATTATTCTTTAAAAATGATCCAGTTTAAATTCTGTTCTATATCACAAAATGCCTTTTTTATTTATACGAAATTTGCGAGGGGATACTCACTCCGATTGAGTGCCAAGTTCTCAAAAAATTCTATTTTGGATCTCACTGAGCTCTCACCGAGCTCTCTATAGCTCTTCTGGTTCTCTTCTGCAATCCGACACCTTAAAAGTAAATAATAGATCGAATTACATCTATAAGATTGTACAAGCGATAAGAACGAAAGTCGAAGAGAACTGGAGAGAGCTAAAGAAAACCAAAAACTGTCCAATTGCATTACATATGTTTTTCGTAAATTTTTAGGTATTCGTTATACAATGTCTAATTGTGCTTTCATCAAATAAATATTTTTTAATAAATTTCATTGCGTACAGATGAGGACCGCGGGAATTTTTTTAAAGTTTACTTTTTGATAAAAATTTCAGTTTTTTTTTTATTAAATCGACATTATCTTGGAAATTGTGCATCAAATGAAAAAATATCAAGAGTAACTTTCGATTTATAATGAAATTTTCATGAGGAATAAGTATTTCCGTGACCAAAAAGTTAATATTTGCTCCGATTTACTCTTTGGCTCTCACTGAGCTCTCATTGGCTAACTGGTTTTCAAACTGAATCTCTTGTTCTCTTTAGACATGAGTAGCCCCTCAGAAATTTGTAATTGTTATATTTTTATTACTTTCCTTCAAAAATATTTGTATAATTTCTATAAATTTCACTCCAATCAGCTCTCTCTCTCTCTCTCTCTCTCTCTCTCTCTCTCTCTCTCTCTCTCTCTCTCTCTAATAAATAAAATTTTAATTCTAATTCTCTCGATAGGGCGCGATCTAATGTTTTCGAGATTTTCTAAAAAAAACTTCTATGTAGTTGTTGAGCATCTAATTTGAGTTTTTCCACTTGTAGAATAAAATAATGAACCGAATAAAATTTACCTTATCGCCTACGTGTCATACAAATTGAGAAAATAGAAAAAGTAAATTGCTATGTAACCAATATATGCTTTAACCACGCAACGCAGAACCGAGAAATAACTATAAAATGTAGGTAAAACAGGCAGAAAGGAGCATATATTTGACAGAGATTGTGCAATCTGGTGCGACTTGGTGCGACACGACATTCGTACACGTATTTGATCAACTAAAGGGAGCCCTGTGTGCTTTAAATGTTATAACTATGATTTGCATTAACAGGATAAATAGAACTATTATGAAAAAATAACAAAAATATGTATCTATTGAATTTTTATTAAATATAGTAGGTGGAATGTTAAAATAAAGATACACGAAATAATCTTTTAATATGAACTTTATTTCAAACGAGGAAAGAAAAGAAATTAAAAAAATTTTTTAATATAAGTTTGTAATTTTCATAATTATAATGATATTTTTGTCTGACTAAGCAAAAAGTACTTCATAAGATCGACGAACTGTCGACGAAAAGTCGCATAATTCAAGGACAAACGCATTAGTTTCATTGATTAGATATATTCCTTACCCTGAATCGAGCCGATTAAATATTTTTTAAATTAAGTTTAAAATCATTTTTGAAAGTTTTGAGATAAAATTTGATGTTATAAATCTTTAATAAAATTATAAAAATGAACCAGTTCTGCTTCATTAGAAACAATATACTGTATGGAGAACAAAATCCAATAATTTCACATAGCCATGAAATGGGAAAAGTTTTCTTAAACATTTTCAATGAAAATCCAAATCATATTGGACAGGTATGATATCGAACTTAGTTCATTATATTACAAAAAAAAATCTTGTAAATCTTACTTTTGCAAAATTTTTAATATTAAACATGAATTTTTTTAAATATGGTTAAGTAAAAAAAATTAATTTTTTATTCTCTATGATTGCATAATTTTTTTAGTGCTTTAAATACTTGATTTGTAAACAGTTTAATTCATTAAATATACGATAGATTGAGGCCGAAACGGGCAATCAGACCACGTTTGCGGGTATGAAAGAAAATACGATTCGCTGTGCTTTGTGGATGAAAAAGCAAAAAATTGGAAAAAACGATGTCGTTGCTATTTGTTCACCTAATCATGAAGATCTTTACATTCCTTGCATAGCAACTTTTTATATTGGTGCAATTTACAACACGTGGGAGCCTAATATATCCTTACGTATGAATAGATACATTAATCAGACTTCTTGTTTAATTATTATTTCGTTTGTAAATTGTTTTGTACTGTAGATCCTGCACGACATTTTATGAAGCTAATTAAGCCAAAAGTTATTTTTGTTTATGAAAGTAATGTTGAAATTATATTGGAGGCAGCCACACTAGAAAATGTTGAAGTACAAATTGTTGTTTTTGGAAAATATCCTAAAATGCAGTCTTTGAAAGATACGATGAAATTACAAACGAAAAGTGAAGTTCAAAATTTTCAATGCTCTTCGATAGAAAATCCGAAAGATGCTGCCATGATACTTTTTTCTTCTGGTACAACTGGTCTGTGCAAAGGTATTGTACATTCTTACGAACTACTTTCAACAATTTCTGAAACCCACAACATCATTTCAATGGAACAAGGTATGAGCCTTTGGTATTCTTCTATAAATTGGATAAGTGGAACATTCTGTATGATACAAAATATACTTACTGGTACAACCAGAGTCCTTCATGCAACTTTCGAGCCTGAAGAAACCTGCAAAGTTATTGAAAAATACAAAGTAATGATAATAATATTGAATTTATACTCTTGAAAAATAAAAACATTATTATTGCGCTTCTTTCTGTTACTAACTTTTTTCCTTTTTATCGATCAGGTCAATTGGTTATTTTTATCCCCAACTATGCTAACTTATTTTATAAAATCAAATGTATTAAAGAAATTTGAATTAAAATCATTAAAAACATTAGTAACCGGAGGTGCCAAAATGAGCCGTGATTTTATATGCTACATCAACGAAAATCTGCCTCATGTAAAATTCATCCAATTATATGGTACTAATGATATTTGCTATTGATTAATTTAATTACGAAAAATGCTAGAAAGAATTTGAAGTTTATTGTATGTTATCTATTCAATCAAGGCATGACTGAGTTGGGAGGGGTAGTATGCACTTCAAATGAGCATTGTAAAAAAATTGAATCCGCGGGATTCATTTTACCAAATACACAAATGAAAGTAATTGATGTTGACAGTGGACAAATATTGGGACCTAATCCACCCGGGGAACTTTGTTTTAAATCGCCTACAACCATGCTAGAATATTATAAAAATTCAGCAGCAACTAAAGAATCTATTGATCAAGAAGGTAGAAAATCCTTTTTTAATGATCAAGTAAATTCATCATTGGTTTACTGTAGATCAAGAATAATTTTCATTTAAATCCATCACGGTTAAAGTTATATTAATATAAATAAATATATGCATAATAAAAAATCATAAAGCATTATTCTATTTTGTATCCATTTTTAATCGGAAAAAATCCGTCTCAGAACACTGAATTAGATAAATTTGTTCTCTTCTAAACGAACTATTTTTCATTTGTTAGGTTGGTTACACACGGGGGACAAGGGATATTACGATGAAAATTGAGAAGTTGTTATAATTGACCGAATAAAAGAACTAATAATTTGCAGAGGATACCATGTTATACCAAGTCAGATAGAGGACATTTTAATTAATCATGTAGATGTAATAGAAGCTGTAGTTGTAGCAGTACCTCATCAGTTTGACATCGAAAGAGCTATGGCATTTGTTAAAAAACATCCCAATTCAAAGGTAAATCACTTTATAAATATATTTACAGATATTGTTAATGAAATATAAAATTTATTGAGAATTATTATAAAAGAAACGTATATCATTATATGAATTTCTTTATTAGGTATCAGAACAAGATCTTATAGAGTTGAGTTCTAAATTAGGAAAGGAAAGAACGCTTTGGGGTGGTGTGCAATTTCTGGAAGAGATTCCACATACTGCTTCAGGAAAAATTAACAGGAAGAAATTAAAAGAAATGGCAAAGCTATCCGCTAAGTAATATTATACTTTTTGTAAATTCATGAAATTACAAATTAAATATAGGTAACGTAATCACGATATAAATTTTAAAATATTGGATTTAAAAGGAATAATTCGTACAGATACGATAGAAAAAATTTCTAAGGAGTACTAAAAAATTTTTCTAAAAAAATTATCAATCGTAATATGATCATTCAATTTATTAAGAATAATAAGCATGTCAAAATTTAATACAGAGAAAAAACAGATGTAAATAATAATCTATATTAATTACATAAAACTTGACTTTTCTTGCGTGTTTCTAGTGTACAAAGTATGTAATTCCAGCATTTTGATTCTCAGTGCTCCAGTTATGACTAAGTGCAATATATGTACAAAATTTTAATCAAACTTTCTTGGAAAATATAACGATAAAATCGTGGAATAGTATATTTTCACAAAATTTCAGACTCATTTCAAACATTATTTTATATCAATAGAGTTGAAAAGTCATATTACAATACAATTCTCACTGAAATGCAATGTTTTAAAAATAAAAAAACACTCTAAAAAAGATGAGGATTTCATTATAACCCTTTATAATATAATGTATATTTATATGAATCAATATATATAAATATATTATAATTATATTCCTTTTTGAAATTTTTGTTATGTAATGAAATGTAAAAATTAATTATTTATTTATGCAATATTTATTTTCTTCACAGATCATCTTTCATTATCCTAATTTGAGATTAGTTTCTACAAATCATTTTTCTTTCATGCAATTTTTTTAAAACAATTTTTAATTTATTTAAAAATACTAAAAATTACATTTTTAGAAGAACTTTTTGTGTGGGGGAAGGGAAGATCCTCTACCCCCTCTGTACTCCCACCGTGGACACTGTCTCCTTCTTAGCGTTTTATAATACTCACTTCTTCAATCATCTTTAACTGTCCTTCTGAAAACTTAGACGCTTTACATTCTAAAATAACAAGCAAAAACGTATAATCATTCCAAATAATTGTAAACTAATGAAAAAACTCATAGTTGAAATTTCAATTCAAAATAAATAATATGTACATGACTTACCAGACTTTTAAAATAAAAGGGTCCAACTATATACAAAATCCTATCCACAATGAATAAAAAATTTTAAATTGTGATCATATCTTCATTATTGTTGTTTAGATATACCAGGTGTACCACCAGTATAAAGTGAGTGGTTTTTGTGAAAATGTAACACCCATTTTAATGGTAAATAGAAAAATATTTTATTGAAAGTATTGGCCATTATTTTCTCCACATTTTGACCAACTTTCTGGAAATTTATCGATACCCCGTCAATAGAGTTGTTTGTCTTTTGAAGGAAACCAATAAGACGCCCAATTTCCGAAATCCTTATAGGAATCGAAATGCTGCTCAGCCAATGCGTGCCCGATTGCGAATGCGTGAAAACAAATGGTAGTCGAATGTAGCCAAATCTGGGAAATATGGAGGGTGGAGTAACAGCTCTCAGAAAAGAGCTTTGATTGAATAGTAAACAAATTGAATCTGTGGGATTCGTTACACCAAATACACAATTGAAAGTAATTGATGTTGACTGTGGAAAAACATTGGGAGCTAATCAACCCGGAGAACTTTGTTTCAAATCTTCTACAATCATGCTAGGATATTATAAAAATTCAGCAGCAACTAAAGAAACTATTGATCAAGAAGGTAGACAAGCCTCTTTTAATGATCAAGTAAATTCATCATTCGCTTACTGTAGATCAAGAATAATTTTTATTTAAATCAGTCACGCTTAAAGTTATATTAATATAAATATATATATAATAAAAAATCAATAAGCATTATTATATTTTGTATCAATTTTTAATCGGAAAAAATCCGTCTCAGAACAATGAATTAGATAAATTTGTTCTCTTCTAAACGAACTATTTTTCATTTGTTAGGTTGGTTACACACGGGGGACAAGGGATATTACGATGAAAATGGAGAAGTTGTTATAATTGACCGAATAAAAGATCTAATAATTTGTAGAGGATACCATATTATACCAAGTGAGATAGAGGACCTTCTAATGAATCATGCAGATGTAATAGAAGCTGCAGTTGTACCAGTACCCCATAAGTTTGACATTGAAAGAGCTATGGCATTTGTTCAAAAATTTCCTAATTCAAAGGTAAAATACTTTGCAAATATTTTTACATCAATTGTTAGTGACATTATGGCATTTATTTAGAATTATTTTAAGATAAACATACTTGATTATTCGAATTTATTTATTAGGTTTCAGAGCAAGAGCTTATAGAACTGAGTACTAAATTAGGAAAAGAAAGATCGCTTTGTGGCGGAGTACAATTTGTGGATGAGATTCCACATAATCCTACTGGCAAAATTAACAAGAAGAAATTGAGAGAAATGGCAAAGTTATCCGTTAAGTAAAACTAACGTATATTTTTTATATATTCAGGAAATTATACATTACATAAAATTTGTACTTAAATCAGGTAATGTAAAGTATTAAGACAGGTGTAATGGAGAAAAATTTTCTATACTATAATAAAATATTATCAATCGTATCATGTACATTCAATTTCATATGTCTAATAAATATACCATAATATTACACTGCGAACAAAAAAATGTCCAAAAGTAAATGATAAATTTCTAATTGTGATTTTATTTCATTGTTAACTACTGCATATTTGTATATTTTACTTAAAACTAGTTTATGATAGACATTTTTGAGATATCGAAGAGAAAAATTATTTTCTATATATAATACATATAAAAATGCATGCATATCTTTTCTCACATAAGAATTTACTAAACGCTTTATTTACGAAACGAGAGGTGTGTGGCTTGAGGCGAATCCCAGAGTTGTAACGAGATTCATTAAGAATTCTTTTCGTACGAGGTAAGGATACTATTTTTCCTCATGAAAATCGGAATCAAGCAGCGAAGGTGCGATTTGTAGGTTAGAATATGGAAATATATTTGACCTTCTATTACTGAGATAAATTGTATCAAGCTGATATAGAGTAATTATTTGATTATTTATTTAGTATAAAGATCTATGTTTATTGGAATTTATCTAAATTTTTTCGAGAATACTGACACTATATTAGAGGTCATAAGAAGTAATGATTGTAAAAAGAAAAATTTATGGTGCATTCGAAAATAATTTCAATTTGCGAGGATAAAGCATCGATCAGTTACAAAAAAAATAGTTTTGAAGTTACAGTTCAGAAAATGCTCCTCAAAATTATTTGAATTGTATAGAATAATTTAAACTGATTATAATTAAAATTATGAATTATTCATGAAGAGACCTGTTAATATAATTCCTTGTTAAATAAACTTACTTTCCTTATTAAACAATGAATAGCTATTTTATTTAAATAAATAATACTTTTTTCTAGAATAAAATAAATTTATTTTTAAATGAACTTTTTTGTTAAACTGGCTCAATACGTTCTTCGACTCGAAAGACGAGAAATTATGTTGGTCCGGAATTCATAAATTACCAGAAAGGTAGGAAAAATTTATAGGTTCCGCATTTCACTTCACATTTTGGAAAAAAACAACGCTGGGAATTTACTTTTATACCCAATATTACAATATTTGTTTACATATATAGCAGCTTTTAATCGGTTGTGATGAAAATCGAGTAACGTGTGCCATCGATTAAGAGTTCGTCGTCTTCTTTTATATAAATTTGACAACGAAATGATAAAGTATGTGTTCTAATAGACCTCAATAAGCCTACTCTAATTTTGACACTATAGAAAGAAGCGTAATTAATTTTTTCTTTGGCAAATTTACGAGGATTTCGTGAGGAATAGTAGATTCAAACGAAAGGACAACGTAAGACTCACTACAGTATTCGAAATTGAAAACTCTGCAAGCCTTTGTGAGAAACTTAAAACCTATATAAAAACTCATCAGGCATCTAGGCAATAAACTCATAAATCATTTGCCGCGCAGGGCAGCAAAGACGCAGATCGTAACGTAATAAGACACAGTGGACACATATGTTTATATCCTTTTACTATAATGCTCCAATATTTAGTTTCAAGTATTTTTTGCTTTATTATTTATAGAAGGCTAAAATAATCTAACAGTATATATGCAATTAGTTTATATATGCCTTATTCTGAACTTTATAAGAAAAGCTATTATAATATAGATTTTGAGAGGAGAATATGTGCAGACTACATATTAGCAGTGCTTGATGCACACAGCGGAGCATTCGTTATCAAAGCTTCTTATTACGATGTCGTATTTCATTGTTTTGCTCCGTCGCAATCTGGGCGCGATACATATATATATATATACCCCACGAAGTCTTGAGATTAATTTCTGTATTTAATTTTTTATATATATTTTTATGATGAATCATTGAATGCTTTGAATGCTACTCTTATAATATAAATTAAATTTTGAGTAGACTTACGAAAATCACTCACACCCAATTTTATTGAAGAATTTTACCGAGTTTACACTATTGAATTTTTATTTCATATAGTAGGTGGAACATTAAAATAAAGATACACGAAATAATCTTTTAACATGAACTTTATTATGACACAAGACAGTCCATCGGAAAACCAAAAGAGCAGAGGCATAACAAACGTGTACGGTGCAGATCGCACCAATATTTCTTAGTTTTCCGAATCCACTAGTAGCAGTCTGTCTGTATACATATTCTTCGAATTCTTGGTACAATAATATCTTAGTTTGTCTACATTTTTCTTGAATTTGGAAAAAAAAACTATCGTTTAATGCTGGCTGTATAGAATATATCGTTAAATTTTTAATACTTTCGATGCAGTTTTCAATTTCGAGTACTGTAGTTAGTCTTGTGTTGTCCTTTCGTTTGAACAGTTATCTTTTCTTTCTTCGTTTGAAATAAAGTTCATATTAAAAGATTATTTTGTGTATTTTTATTTTAATATTCCACCTACTATATTAAATAAAAATTCAATAGTGTAAAGTCGGCAAAACTATTCAATAAAATTGGGTGTGGGTGATTTTCGGAAGTCTACTAAAAATTTAAATTTAGCGCTAATTTTTTTACCCCTGCGTCTCCAGTTTTCACTTGAGAATACAAGGAGGTCTTCAAAATATCAAATAACATAAACCTTGGACGTATGTGCGTCACGGCTCTCTCACCCTTACTTATGCTGCGATAGCGGTTTGCTACGGCATAGCGTGCGCCGCGCGCCGACGCCGTGGCAGCGCGGGCTTACAAATTGTGATTATATAATAAAGGAATCTAATAAGACTTTTAGTTCCTTACCGGCCGCCTCAAAGATCGATTCGTAGTACGTACAATAACATGGAATGCTCGCCGGACAACCATCGAGGCCATAACTTTGAGAATCCACTGTCGACGGCATTGGTGAGCGAGGAATATAATCTAAAACGGTCGCTCGTGGCGCCGACGATGGACACCTTCGAAGACAATAGACCGGCAATGTCACGGCCGGATTCGCAGATGATAATAATTAATAATCCAGGGAACTCGCATCTGAAAGAGGAATCCTGCTGCTCCAACTGCTTGAAATGTTGTGCCAATTGCGCCGGCTGCATGTGCTGCACCATCATCGTAATCGGCTTGGTGCTGCTTACCATAGGAATTATCCTGCTCATTTTTGTCTTTGGGATCTAAATTTCATCAGACTATCGTACGTGGGTGTGATATATATCAAAAAGTTAATCGAAATGATTTGTAGAAGATCGGCATCACCGTTGAGAGAACGTTTAAATGTGATTTTTCAGAAATACCATATGAGCAGCAATATTTAGTATGAGCCAATGAATGAATATCGAAAAGAAATCATGTTCGGCAAAATGAAATTTATAATTTTAATAAACAGAAGCTAATTATAATCAAGAATATGGAGATTGATGTGGTATATGAACAAGTGTGATTATAGTATATAAGAGCAAACCTCAATAATGTAGCAAACCTTTGTTATTGTAAAAGATAGGCACACAACGAAAGAGTGTGAAAAACTTTATTAATAATTTTATAAAAAAGCTCATTCTGAAATATATCTAGATGTATTGAATATTCTGTATTAATATACCCTTTTTCCCGGTATTTACTGAATAAACAATAAGTACTAAATTTCTATTAAATTTATGTATTGAAATAAGTTTTACTTTTATCAGTATAATTTTTTTGAAATCTAACTTTTTTTATATATTAATGGAATAATGTAGTTAAAATTGATTTATCATGAATCTTTGTTAAAATAAATGCAGAAAGTGTGTGCAGAGGTAAGTAAATATAATTATAATTTTTTTTTCAATTATTAGATGTTAATTTATAATTTAGAGTTTCTTTTAATTAATTCCCTATAATTAGACCTAGTTTATGTATTAGACCTTTTTGTTTTTGTCCTATACTTAAAAGTATAATACACTTATATTTATATATTTTATATGATATTCTATAAACCGCCCGATGATATAAATATTAGTATATAACTATATACGTATATAGATGCCTGAAGTTCCAAAACCATGATTATAAGGTAAAAATTTCCAGAAATTGGATTTTCATCGCTAAATTCATGTTTGTAGACCGGACAATTATATTATCCATCGTATGGAACCGAATGGAACCAATTTTGTGGTGACATGTCGATGCCGGTCTGTTGTCTCTCACACTCTCTCTCTCTCTCTCTCTCTCTCTCTATATATATATATATATATATATATATATATATATATATATAATAGTAATAATAATAGTAACATATGCACTAGTACAGCATAATAAAAAGTTTCCGGCCCTCGCGTAGCCAAAGCTGGACAAAGCATATATAGTCCAGGCGAATTAGATCCAAAATGGCCGACTTACCAACTTTTTTCAACGGCTTTTTTTACACTAAATGATAGCTGAGAATGTATAGAATAAGACCCTAAATGGTCGGAATCGCAAATATTAAAAACACTACTTAATAATTGAATAAATTATTAGTTAATGTTTCATGCTTTGTTATATAACCAAATTAAAAATCAAATCATTGAAATAGTCGGATTCCTGTTTGTATGAAGGAAAGGAGAATAGAGAGAGAGAGAGGGGGGGGAGATAGAGGTGTGTGTGTGTGTGTGTGTGTGTGTGTGTGTGTGTGTGTGTGTGTGTGTGTGTGTGTGTGTGTAATTATATTGTATCGTATTATAGATTATTGCATTGAATTGATTCAATAATAAATACTTAAAAAGATATGAAATCTCCAACAAAATAACTTAATAAAATTAAAATAGTTACGCGAATTTGATGTGTTCTTAGCATAGTAAGAATTTTACATACGTACATCTTCTCACGTATTTTTATAAAAAACTTATGTAAAATATTTTCCGAAAGTTCAAAATATCTTAATGTAAAGAAGATTCTATAATTAAATTAAAAATCAGTTCAGCGATTTAGTCAGATGTCCTGCTGATTGTGATAAAGGGAAACATATAATATATGTTCTTAGCATATTAAGAAATTTACAACTTACAAATCTTATATATATTTTATAAAAACTTTATATAAAATATTTTTCTAAATTCAATAATATATTAAGACAAAAATACAAACATAATAATAGGTGTAATTATATTGTAAATCAAACCACAGCAAAATAAAAAAATATTCATATACCAGAACAATATTTACATAAAATATTTTTCTAAAATATTCTGACATAGATTGACAAAAAATAAATTATATAACGTAATAACGTCTAATGGACCATTAAAACAAATGACTAAGAGCATTTTATATGTATCCCTATAAATAACAGCTTGTATAGTTTACACAAATATATCTAAAACTCGAAAAAATAATAATCAATAAATAGCTTTAACGAAAATGCAGCTTAATAAAGTAAAGAGATCATTTATCGACAGCCGAGTTTATTTGCATACCATTTTGACCATGCGTGGACTCATAAAAAAGAATTATCTTGAATCGTCGATGTTTATGGTACATATTCTTCTACTATTTATTTAGATTATTTATTAATTAATTATTATATTAAAAAAGCAGGTATGAACTTACCAGGCCCGTTCCCACAAAGTTTATGCTGCTTTTTTTTAATAATTAATTTTTGCATGAAAGAATTTTACAGTATATATCGAAATCTGAACTTCTACTAATGCTATTCATTATATATAATACATATTGAACGTATCGCATTAATAGTTTACATATACATTATGGCATACAATAATAATATGCAATCTTAATTGAGCTTATAAACTAATTAAGATAATTTGGGGACACTTGTACAATCGTGCAATGAATGTCTCGGCATCTGCATTTTTCGTAAACCGAAATTCGTAAACCAAAATTCGTAGAGAAAAAGTCAAAGTTTGACTTAGAACGTCTTACCGTGTTTTATTAGCCCAAACCAGATCAAAAATATCATATTTTACATCTATATTTATATACATATACACATATAAACGCAAGGGCGAAAATAATTATCTATTTATTATCTTCGTATGTTTATATTCTTTTGGAATTCTGATTACGAATATCAGTTACTGTTCACAGAAATCGAATTATCATGACGAAATCAATAAAAAAAATCCATAAAAATAATCGTTTTTGAAACTTATCTCGGAAAATAAAAAAAATTTTATTTTCCAAACAGTAGAAGTTGTAGATTTCATAAACATACATCTTTTTTCTTCTATACCTTTTTTTCGGTGCAAGCAAGATTTCTGGAGAAAAAATTGAACCATTCGATTTCGAAGATTTGTAGGGTACCGGTAAGAGTGTAGCCAAATTCTCTTTAAAATTATTTAATTCATTTTGAAAGAACTACTTGTACATAAATAATGCTTTGAACAAAAAGATGTATTGTATTATCATAACTATAATATTAGTTTGATATATATTTTTGAAATTGATCCTATTTGTTGATATGAGTTCAAAAGACATCATTTTCATTTCAATTCGAATGGTCCGAATATCAAATTCTAGTTTACCATACAGAAGAGATGCTACTAAAGAGTACGTCAAGAATTTTGAAAAGATTTTTATAAATTTGAATAAATTCTTTCAATATAAAGACCACAAATCGGAAGATCGACAGAACCTATAGGTTTATTGAAATGAATTCTAAAACTGATTAATGCTTTTATGGCTGTATACTTACAGAAAATTGATATTGATCTCCTTGCAACCAACGCATTGTTATTGTCACTATAGTATGACTTTATTTTAAATTTATGCAATGAAGTTCTAAAATTTGAGGCTGAAGCAAAAGTTTTCAAGAAATGAATTAATCAGGAAGATTTAAATTCAAACATTTTACGTTAAAACAGAATAATCAAATATGCAAGTAAAGATCCGGAGCGAAACTTATAGGTACATTACTAGTTATTATACTTTAATTAAAAATTTACTAATAATATTAGAGCAATTTTTGCCAAATTGAAAATTGAAAGTCAAGATTTTTTTCTCAAGTTATAAAAATGGCAAAGGAAAGAATAATGCAATATCTCCTACAATAGTATATAAATTGGATAATTAATAATCTATTAGTGCCAATGTTTTGTAAAAATATTTATATCATTAATTTTTATATATAATTAAAATAATTATAAACAAAAATAAAAGATTTATAAATCTATATGGGCTATTTTTAATATTGAAAAGGGAGTTATTCAAATCGCTTAGGTTCGATAATTTAATAAGCTAGTTTACTAATATCAAAAACAGAAAAAATGTATATTCTGTAGTTTTATTTTGTGTTTTAGTAAATTTATTTATATAAAATTCCTATTCCTAGAAAAATCCTTAGTTACGAAGCAAAGTCATTTCCAAATACACTCATTAAATTACAATGTTAAAAAGGGAGGTCCGCAATGATTTTAGCACCAGACACCGCAAGAGCTTTATCCAGCACTGAGAATTGCAAACTGATTTATTTTAATGACAAGTGATACTTTTAGTTCTGAATTCGAAGAAAACGTACTATTTCAAATAAAAACGTTCCAATGAACGTAAGTTTGAAAAAGGATATTTATTATAGTTGTTAATTCAATTTTGGAATATTTATACACGCATTAATGAACGATTGTCTGCCAAACTACGTGTTCACAATAACAAACTTTAATTTTCAATAATTAAGAAATTATTGAACAATAAAAAAAGTTAATTTAACTATACACAGTAATATCAAAATTACTTACGAATTATATTAGTAAGAAAATACGTACCACGTGAACATTAATATACAATAAGCAAATAGGAAAATAGACAAACATTAAGATATATATCTCAATCATATAATAAAACGACTTATAAAAATGTATCAACCGTGGCTTCTCCGAGTATTTATTTTTCAATTACTGTTCATTTGATTTAGTTTCAATTTATACGCTTGGCGGAGAACACGTACTGTTCACAACTTAATGTTGCTAATGTTTACTTAAACAATTTTTATTATTCTTTAAATATTATTTCTCAAAGTAATTTATATAAATTTTCATAATTTAAAAAATTTTTTAATATAAGTTTGTAATTTTCATAATTATAATGATATTTTTGTCTGACTAAGCAAAAAGTACTTCATAAGATCGACGAACTGTCGACGAAAAGTCGCATAATTCAAGGACAAACGCATTAGTTTCATTGATTAGATATATTCCTTACCCTGAATCGAGCCGATTAAATATTTTTTAAATTAAGTTTAAAATCATTTTTGAAAGTTTTGAGATAAAATTTGATGTTATAAATCTTTAATAAAATTATAAAAATGAACCAGTTCTGCTTCATTAGAAACAATATACTGTATGGAGAACAAAATCCAATAATTTCACATAGCCATGAAATGGGAAAAGTTTTCTTAAACATTTTCAATGAAAATCCAAATCATATTGGACAGGTATGATATCGAACTTAGTTCATTATATTACAAAAAAAAATCTTGTAAATCTTACTTTTGCAAAATTTTTAATATTAAACATGAATTTTTTTAAATATGGTTAAGTAAAAAAAATTAATTTTTTATTCTCTATGATTGCATAATTTTTTTAGTGCTTTAAATACTTGATTTGTAAACAGTTTAATTCATTAAATATACGATAGATTGAGGCCGAAACGGGCAATCAGACCACGTTTGCGGGTATGAAAGAAAATACGATTCGCTGTGCTTTGTGGATGAAAAAGCAAAAAATTGGAAAAAACGATGTCGTTGCTATTTGTTCACCTAATCATGAAGATCTTTACATTCCTTGCATAGCAACTTTTTATATTGGTGCAATTTACAACGCATGGGAGCCTAATATATCCTTACGTATGAAAATATACACTAATCAGACTTCTCGTTTGATTATTATTTCAGTTGTAAATTGTTTTGTACTGTAGATCCTGCACGACATTTTATGAAGCTAATTAAGCCAAAAGTTATTTTTGTTTATGAAAGTAATGTTGAAATTATATTGGAGGCAGCCACACTAGAAAATGTTGAAGTACAAATTGTTGTTTTTGGAAAATATCCTAAAATGCAGTCTTTGAAAGATACGATGAAATTACAATCGCAAAGTGAAGTAAACAGTTTTCAATGCACTCCGATAGAAAATCCGAAAGATGCTGCCATGATACTTTTTTCTTCTGGTACAACTGGTCTGTCTAAGGGTGTTGTACATTCTTACGAACTACTTTCGATAATTACAGCAAACTGCAAAAATATATCGATCAATGAAGGTATTACACTTTGGTATTCTACTATAAATTGGATAAGTGCAACATTCTATATGTTTCAATCTATACTCACTGTTACAACTAATATACTTCATGCAACTTTCGAGCCTGAGGCCATGTGCAAAGTTATTGAAAAATACAAAGTAATGATTATAATATTAAATTTACGCTCTTGAAAATAAATACTTTATTATTACGTTTATTTCTGTTACTAATTATTTTCCTTCTTATCAAACAGGTTAATTGGTTATTTTTATCTCCAACTATGATAAATTATATCATTAAATCAAATGTTTTAAAGAAATTTGAACTAAAATCATTAAAAACATTAATAACTGGAGGTGCCAAAATGAGCCGTGATTTTATATGTTATATCAACGAAAATCTGCCTCATGTAAAATTCATGCAAATATATGGTACTAATGATATTTGCTATTGATTAATTTAATTACGAAAAATGCTAGAAAGAATTTGAAGTTTATTGTATGTTATCTATTCAATCAAGGCATGACTGAGTTGGGACGGCCGGGTTGCGCCCAGAACGAACATTGTAAACAAATTGAATCTGTGGGATTCGTTACACCAAATACACAATTGAAAGTAATTGATGTTGACAGTGGAAAAACATTGGGAGCTAATCAACCCGGAGAACTTTGTTTCAAATCTTCTACAATCATGCTAGGATATTATAAAAATTCAGCAGCAATTAAAGAATCTATTGATCAAGAAGGTAGACAAGCCTCTTTTAATGATCAAGTAAATTCATCATTCGCTTACTGTAGATCAAGAATAATTTTTATTTAAATCAGTCACGCTTAAAGTTATATTAATATAAATCTATATATAATAAAAAATCATTAAGCATTATTATATTTTGTATCAATTTTTAATCGGAAAAAATCCGTCTCAGAACAATGATTTAGATAAATTTGTTCTCTTCTAAACGAACTATTTTTCATTTGTTAGGTTGGTTACACACGGGGGACAAGGGATATTACGATGAAAATGGAGAAGTTGTTATAATTGACCGAATAAAAGATCTAATAATTTGTAGAGGATACCATATTATACCAAGTGAGATAGAGGACCTTCTAATGAATCATGCAGATGTAATAGAAGCTGCAGTTGTACCAGTACCCCATAAGTTTGACATTGAAAGAGCTATGGCATTTGTTCAAAAATTTCCTAATTCAAAGGTAAAATACTTTGCAAATATTTTTACATCAATTGTTAGTGACATTATGGCATTTATTTAGAATTATTTTAAGATAAACATACTTGATTATTCGAATTTATTTATTAGGTTTCAGAGCAAGAGCTTATAGAACTGAGTACTAAATTAGGAAAAGAAAGATCGCTTTGTGGCGGAGTACAATTTGTGGATGAGATTCCACATAATCCTACTGGCAAAATTAACAAGAAGAAATTGAGAGAAATGGCAAAGTTATCCGTTAAGTAAAACTAACGTATATTTTTTATATATTCAGAAAATTATACATTACATAAAATTTGTACTTAAATTAGGTAATGTAAAGTATTAAGACAGGTGTAATGGAGAAAAATTTTCTATACTATAATAAAATATTATCAATCGTATCATGTACATTCAATTTCATATGTCTAATAAATATACCATAATATTACACTGCGAACAAAAAAATGTCCAAAAGTAAATGATAAATTTCTAATTGTGATTTTATTTCATTGTTAACTACTGCATATTTGTATATTTTACTTAAAACTAGTTTATGATAGACATTTTTGAGATATCGAAGAGAAAAATTATTTTCTATATATAATACATATAAAAATGCATGCATATCTTTTCTCACATAAGAATTTACTAAACGCTTTATTTACGAAACGAGAGGTGTGTGGCTTGAGGCGAATCCCAGAGTTGTAACGAGATTCATTAAGAATTCTTTTCGTACGAGGTAAGGATACTATTTTTCCTCATGAAAATCGGAATCAAGCAGCGAAGGTGCGATTTGTAGGTTAGAATATGGAAATATATTTGACCTTCTATTACTGAGATAAATTGTATCAAGCTGATATAGAGTAATTATTTGATTATTTATTTAGTATAAAGATCTATGTTTATTGGAATTTATCTAAATTTTTTCGAGAATACTGACACTATATTAGAGGTCATAAGAAGTAATGATTGTAAAAAGAAAAATTTATGGTACATTCGAAAATAATTTCAATTTGCGAGGATAAAGCATCGATCAGTTACAAAAAAAATAGTTTTGAAGTTACAGTTCAGAAAATGCTCCTCAAAATTATTTGAATTGTATAGAATAATTTAAACTGATTATAATTAAAATTATGAATTATTCATGAAGAGACCTGTTAATATAATTCCTTGTTAAATAAACTTACTTTCCTTATTAAACAATGAATAGCTATTTTATTTAAATAAATAATACTTTTTTCTAGAATAAAATAAATTTATTTTTAAATGAACTTTTTTGTTAAACTGGCTCAATACGTTCTTCGACTCGAAAGACGAGAAATTATGTTGGTCCGGAATTCATAAATTACCAGAAAGGTAGGAAAAATTTATAGGTTCCGCATTTCACCTCACAATTTGGAAAAAAACAACGCTGGGAATTTACTTTTATACCCAATATTACAATATTTGTTTACATATATAGCAACTTTTAATCTGTTGTGATGAAAATCGAGTAACGTGTGCCATCGATTAAGAGTTCGTCTTCTTCTTTTATATAAATTTGACAACGGAATGATAAAGTATGTGTTCTAATAGACTTCAATAAGCCTACTCTAATTTTGACACTATAGAAAGAAGCGTAATTAATTTTTTCTTTGGCAAATTCACGAGGATTTCGTGAGGGATAGTAGAATCAAAATTCGAGATTATTAGTCTTTTATGATTTGTGTTTCAATATGCCCTTTTATCAAGATAAGCTTGTCTGCAGCTTTCTCTATTAGTCCTTTTTCCAAAAGATAGATGTTATTTCTGTTACCTGTAACTTTAGAAATCTTAGGTATTCGGTCCCAATAGTTTCTGCTATAGCATCGACATAATCATCATTTGCGAAATTTTCTACTGCATCTGCTTTAACAGCATGTTTATTAGTTAAAATAGATAGAGCTGCGAAAGACACTTCCATATGTTTTGGTATATGTATGAGCAGAACTTAGAATGATTTGAGTGAAATAACCCTTGGTACCATAAGCCATTTTAGCTGCTACAGAATTTTATTTTAATAGATTCGAACTGCAATAATAGTACGAAATTTTAAATAGTATCAAGATACTGTTTAACTTTACTCAATTACACAAGTCTTGAGCACATCTTTTAACATGATTGTTCGAATGTTTATATATTGATTTTTCTCTCACAAATTTTATACCGACTAAAAAGTTTTGAACAACTAAATACAGTAAAATTTGCCAATGAATTTTGACGTTTTATTCCAATTTTTTATGACGTTTTTAAAATATTGATTTAAATTCGTTTTTTTATATAATTTCTATTAAAAAACCGGTCACCTCGATAAATTTTATAACATTTTCTCTTTATCATATTTTGTAAAACGTTTTTATCTAATATATTTTGTAAAATAGTTATTATCTAGTATTTAATTATAGTAATATTGTACATATAAATCGTGATACATATAAAAACTATCAATACAATAGCTTGGCTTGAGAAACGATTGCTCGTTCAAGTTGTTGAAGAATCTTAAAATTATAAAATGAACTATTATTGTTAAAAACTTAAAAATTTATTGATCTATTCAAATTATTGCTCATTTAGCGCCATATTCACCTCAGAGTAAATTAATTAATTATCATGTGTAATACGGAGGAACCGGGAAAATGGTTTACAGGTTGAGAGGGAAACTGTATTAAAATGTACTTTTTCATCAGTTACTAGTCACTTACAAACCTAATTAAAAAACTAATTGTTCTCAGTTATACTCAGCAGTTTCATATATATGTATATCGCATTGTCTATAAAACTTGGACTATAAAAGTGGTGTGAGAAAGATAGTATCTGGCAAAGACGAAGCGATATAATATACTGTCGTATGACAATTACGCTGAGTCTGTCTAAGAAATACGCTCTAAATTACTATGCTGATTTATTCAATAGTACGTTATTTATTAGTTACCTGTACAGCACTGGCAACATGATGTATGCATTATTCTTATCACGCGTCATTTAAGCATTACTTGTTATCACGCGATTGTTATAGGCATTGTTCTTTTTTATATTCCTTTTATTCATAAAGCATTTATATTTCAATTTATATTCTCATCAATCTAAAGTGTTTTTTAAATCAATGTCTTAATATGGTACAATCAACAAATAAAATAATTTTGACTAGCATATTGCGACTTGTTCGCGTGTAATCTATCTGTAACTCTATAACTTTTAAAAATTTGAACATATAATAAAATACATCGTTCATTTGCAGTTAACTCTTCGAGATTATAACCAATAAACGGAGATGGAGTTTGAATTTTATAATGTTATTACTTTATTATTTTATTGTGTTTTCTCTCTTTTCACAGTTTTAATATTATTTGAATGGCAATGGGGGCGTATAAGGGATCGGTAATTGTTACTGATTCAAATAGTACTGACATTTTATTATTAATTAAATTGAAACATTAAATATTGATGTTAATTTTAAGTTTAAATATTAAGTGAAGCTGATTCATTAAATTGTTTTTAAGACATTGTAGTTTTAATTTTAAGTTTCTAGAGAATACTTTGTAATAAATATTAGATTATATTACGTATAGAGTAAAATCGATTCTTGAATCACATATAAAATCTCTAAGGTTCAGACGTTTTGATAAATTTGAGAACTGTACTGGTTAAAATATATGTTCTAAAGAAAATTAAATAATATGGATTCTTTGAAAATAAGATGCAATTTCTTTTAGACTTATTTAGTTTAGACTTATTGACTTTCTTAATAAATGAAATGTATGAGGTTTAAAAGTTATGTAATATTAAACCATAGATTTATGTCGAAATTTGAAACACATGTAAAGAAATAAGCGAATGATATTAAACTTATCAATGTTAGCGAGTGACGTTGTGTTTATAGTTTAAGAAAAAATATATACAATTGACTCGGGTGCGAGATTACCTCGGACAAAAGCGGCTGCGAGATAAATAATTTCATGATACGTTAAATGAAACGAAACTTTTAGTTGTAAAGCAAAGACAAGAAAAGAGAGATTTTGAAATGTTTAAATTTAAGAAAAATTCTATATATCGAAGCCACTATAAAAATAGAAGTCGATGAAAAAGGCGCCTAAAAATCGCGAGCAGACTCTTGTTATAGGCCAAACTACGTGTACAAATAAGGTATACACATTGATCCGTGCCGTGATGGGAAAACCGAAGATTTTCTCGTAAAATAGCTTATATACGGTTTCATAAATAGGTGGCCGAATACTTGCTATTGAGAAAATCTTGAGGTTTTCAAAAGAGATTAAATGGTTATGCTTCCTAAAAACATTGATCCGTGCTGTGACGGGAAATTCGGATATTTTCCTTAAAAGAAAGCCTTTCTACAGACATATATTGAAATAAGTCGTATTCTGGCTTTCGGAAAATATCGAGAATTTCAAAATCAGGGGACGTGTATGGTTGGCCACCTCGGGCTCTCCATCCGTCCGGCTGCGCGAAGAGTTTGGGCTGCGATCGGCGCGAGCGAGGCTTATCGCTTGTAATTGGAGTCCTTTTTGAGGGGAGTAAAGAGTCTATAAAATAGCGCCGTCAGAGCGTTTGAGTCATTATTTTTTTCTCATCTTTGCTACGGTACGCATCGGTTTTGTATTTCTATTTTTATATATTAAACATTGTTTTATTGGAACTTTTGTTATTGTTTTGTTTTAATTATAATAAATCCCAGCATTTGTTTTATTTATAACAGTAATAATGAGGATAAAAACCAACTTATAAATTATGGGCATTCCTTATATGGTCGGTTAGGTATTTACGACCGAGACGGTCGCATGCGTTCATGCTCTAAGCGAACGTAACTGCAAATCAGAGATAATAAGGAGAGATTGCCGATGACATATACGAAAGGCTCGACGATTTTCGAGCGCCCGGGAGCGTGCGCCCTCAGCAGGCTCAACTGCTACGCTAACGCGCCAACGCGACGTCACAGCTACGTCAGCATAAATTAATGTGCGCATTTGCCTACGTCACAGCTCGTGACGTAGGCAATAAATATATATAGATATAGTTATACGCTTTTGTCCAATGCGACGTTGTCGTTTTCGTTTATATCATTACAGAGGCTAAGCCAAAACATCTAATATGCGCACGAGTATCAAAAAGCAATTCAGATCCAACTCCGATGCCAGGTTTATCATGCAGACGAATTTTTGATTCTGCAGAAAATTAAGACTTTCTTTTCTTCCATTGTAGAAATTTCAAATTGAGTCTTATGATTTTGTGCTAAAATGGATATTCTTTAATTAATTTAAAAAATTTAATTTTAATTTTTAATGCTTATATTATATTGTAGTAAATAACGCGTATGAACAAAAAGAGAAAATCCATTAATTGTCTCAAATAATAAAAATATAAATAATAATATAAATAAAAAATACTCTGTATTATTACTTATTGGTATGATATACATATTGATAGACAATTCGTGTAATTCCGATTTAACACAAAGATTAATCTAAATCATAGAGTCATTTTCTGTATAAATTAATAACGAAATTATTCTGTTTGTTTATTTATAATATTGCAGTGATTGTGGACATAACCTCACTTATGATGAAATTATCTATTGAAGAAATTGTTAAAAAAAAATTATCTGAATTACTTATGTATATTATAGAGTAATTGCAATTATTTATTTTATTCTGAAAATTATAGTATAATATTTTAAAGAACATATAATAAATCGTTTATAATCATAAATGTATATTATTTAATATATATATATATATATATATATATATATATATATATATATATATATATATATATATATATATATATATAAAATAAAAGTATCAATATAGAGTAGATTGAAATAAATATAAATGAGAAGTATGCTGTTTGAATGTGAAGGAAACTAGGAATCATGTACGTAATTTATGAATTATATTTAATATGTAGTATCAGAGACATAGGTTGATCAACTACGTTAACATTAAAATCTACGTCAAACTCGTATTTTTTAAAAATATGTTTAAGCTCGTGTCATAACGTATAGTAATTTAAAATACTTATACATTTTTTGATTGATAATGCATATTGTAGAAAATACAAAACTTCAAATTCTATCCTATTGTAAAATGTTGTAGAATGTAAATCTTATATCCTGTAGTTATAATTTAGATAGCGTATAACTTTTAAACTTAGTTTTTTAACTAAGTTAAAAAACTTCTATACTTTTATTTTATTTTATTTTAGCATTTAATAGCAAGAATTTCATTTTCTATTTTTGATTTATATTATTATATTATTTATATGTTTAATGTTGGAGACAATCAATGGATTTTCTTTTTTTGTTCCTATCGCATTATTTACTACGATGTAATATAATATAATATAATAAATCGTTTATAATCATAAATGTATATTATTTAATATATATATATATATATATCATTGAAACAGAGATGTTTCGAACAACTTGTCAGATTTATATAAAAAACTGATAAAAATTCTGGATAGATAGATTAAGTATAGATTTTGAGTCGCTTGATTACTAATATTATAGTGATTGATAGCAATAAAAGGTTTTGGAACAAACTGAATAAAAAATTATAGATCATATCAAAATATAATACTTATTTTCCATGCAATTTTTCTCTAAAAGAAAAAAACGGCAATAAATTAATAGAATAAAACTTATGATTTATATAAAATTGTTTGATAGATAGATCTCTTAAAAATAAAATTTTTTATGTACAGCTGGTTCCGTTAACTGTTTTAGAAGCTACGATATTTAAAAACAATGTTCGGAGATCTTTTTGGATCTACGAGGATCGCCGGGCCACTTTGGGGTACAAATATCTGAAATTTTTGTGCATGATTTACATACATGATTTACATGAGTGTGCAGTCTTATAGCAAATACTGTTGGGGCTGTTTATTTGCTGACTTGTTTACTGTTTTTAGAAACATCTCTGTATTAAATTTTATATATTAAAGAATATACATTTAAGATTATAAACGATTTATTATATGTTTTTTAAAATATTATACTACCATTTTCAGAATAAAATAAATTATTGCAATTACTCTATGATATATATAAGTAATTTAGATAATCTATTTTTAACCATTTCTTCAATAGATAATTTTATGATAAGTGAGGTTATGTCCACAATCACTGTAATATTATAAATAAACAAACAGAATAATTTCATTATTAGTTTATTCAGAAAAGGACTTTATGTTTTAGACCAATCTTTGTGTTAAATCGGAATTACACTAATTGTTTAAAATGTCAATAAGTAACAATATAGAGTAGATTAAAATAAATATAAATGAAAAGTATGCTGTTTGAATGTGAAGGAAATTAGGAATCATCTATGTGATTTATGAATTATATTTAATATGCAGTATCAGAGACATAGGTTGATCAACTACGTTAACATTAAAATCTACGTCAAACTCGTATTTTTTAAAAATATGTTTAAGCTCGCGTCATAACGTATAGTAATTTAAAATACTTATACATTTTTTGATTGATAATGCATATTGCAGCAAATACAAAACTTCCAATTCTATCCTATTGTAAAATGTTGTAGAATGTAAATCTTATATCTTGTAGTTATAATTTAGATAACGTATAACTTTTAAACTTAGTTTTTTAACTAAGTTAAAAAAACTTCTATACTTTTATTTTATTTTATTTTAGCATTTAATAGCAAGAATTTCATTTTCAATTTTTGATTTATATTATTATTTATATATTTAATATTGCAGACAATCAATGGATTTTCTGTTTTTGTTCTTACGCGTTATTTACTACAATATAATATAATAACTAAAAATTAAAATTAAATTTTTTAAACTAATTAAGGAATATCCATTTTAGCACAAAATAATAAGACTTAGTTTGAAATTTCTTTTGCAAAAAAAATTTCTTTTTTCTCTTTGGAAAGTCTTGATATTCTGCAGAACCAAAAATTCGTCTGCATGATAAAGCTGGCATCGGAGTTGGGTCTGAATTGCTTTTTGATACTCGTGCGCATATTAGATGTTTTGGCTTAGCTCTGTAATGATATAAACGAAAACGACAACGTCGCATTGGACAGAAGCGTACAACTATATTTATATATATTTATTGCTACGTCACGAGCTGCGACGTTGCTGTTTTCGTTTAAATCATAGAGAGGCTAAGCCAAAACACATCAAATATGCGCATGAGTATCCAAAAGCAATTCAGACCCAAACTCCAATGCCTGCTACATAATGCAGACGAATTTTCATTCTGCAAAAAATCAAGACTTTCCAAAGAGAAAAAAGAAATTTTTTTTGCAAAAGAAATTTCAAACTAAGTCTTATGATTTTGTGCTAAAATGGATATTCCTTAATTAGTTCAAAAAATTTAATTTTAATTTTTAGTTCTTATATTATATTGTAGTAAATAACGCGTAAGAACAAAAAGAGAAAATCCATTGATTGTCTGCAATATTAAATATATAAATAATAATATAAATCAAAAATTGAAAATGAAATTCTTGCTATTAAATGCTAAAATAAAATAAAATAAAAGTATAGAAGTTTTTTAACTTAGTTAAAAAACTAAGTTTAAAAGTTATACGCTATCTAAATTATAACTACAGGATATAAGATTTACATTCTACAACATTTTACAATAGGATAGAATTTGAAGTTTTGTATTTTCTACAATATGCATTATCAATCAAAAAATGTATAAGTATTTTAAATTACTATACGTTATGACACGAGCTTAAACATATTTTTAAAAAATACGAGTTTGACGTAGATTTTAATGTTAACGTAGTTGATCAACCTATGTCTCTGATACTACATATTAAATATAATTCATAAATCACGTACATGATTCCTAGTTTCCTTCACATTCAAACAGCATACTTCTCATTTATATTTATTTCAATCTACTCTATATTGATACTTTTATTTTATATATATATATATATATATGTATATATATATATATATATATATATATATATATATATATATATATATATTAAATAATATACATTTATGATTATAAACGATTTATTATATGTTCTTTAAAATATTATACTATAATTTTCAGAATAAAATAAATAATTGCAATTACTCTATAATATACATAAGTAATTCAGATAATTTTTTTTTAACAATTTCTTCAATAGATAATTTCATCATAAGTGAGGTTATGTCCACAATCACTGCAATATTATAAATAAACAAACAGAATAATTTCGTTATTAATTTATACAGAAAATGACTCTATGATTTAGATTAATCTTTGTGTTAAATCGGAATTACACGAATTGTCTATCAATATGTATATCATACCAATAAGTAATAATACAGAGTATTTTTTATTTATATTATTATTTATATTTTTATTATTTGAGACAATTAATGGATTTTCTCTTTTTGTTCATACGCGTTATTTACTACAATATAATATAAGCATTAAAAATTAAAATTAAATTTTTTAAATTAATTAAAGAATATCCATTTTAGCACAAAATCATAAGACTCAATTTGAAATTTCTACAATGGAAGAAAAGAAAGTCTTAATTTTCTGCAGAATCAAAAATTCGTCTGCATGATAAACCTGGCATCGGAGTTGGATCTGAATTGCTTTTTGATACTCGTGCGCATATTAGATGTTTTGGCTTAGCCTCTGTAATGATATAAACGAAAACGACAACGTCGCATTGGACAAAAGCGTATAACTATATCTATATATATTTATTGCCTACGTCACGAGCTGTGACGTAGGCAAATGCGCACATTAATTTATGCTGACGTAGCTGTGACGTCGCGTTGGCGCGTTAGCGTAGCAGTTGAGCCTGCTGAGGGCGCACGCTCCCGGGCGCTCGAAAATCGTCGAGCCTTTCGTATATGTCATCGGCAATCTCTCCTTATTATCTCTGCTGCAAATCAAGGAGGTCCAAAAGCACATGGAGTAAAGGCTGTACCCGTACCCCAGACGACGGAGCTGTGTATCGCGTCAATTTCGCATTCCGCTTTACCACAAGATAAGTTTCTCGGACTTCCATCACAGGTTGCGTTTGGTAGGGGCCCACGAGTCTCAAAAAAGTTTTTATTAAAACCATTTTTCCCGAGACCGATATTCCCAAAGTGGACGTTTTTCTCAAACGCAAGATTTTTAGAAAATTCGATTTATCTACTGATACTATTCAAAAACAAAAAATATATATTTAATATTTGTTTTGAAAGGAAATATAAGTTACTATGTAACCTATAATTATTTTTAACAATTATTTTTGACAATTATTTCAAAACTCTTATGAGGTATGGCTTTTTCAAAATTTAATTTTTTTATGATTTTCAATTATGAAATAAAAATTCATATTCGAGTTTCATATTCAAAATTTGATCTAATCATCTAATATATATATATATATATATATATATATATATATATATATATATATATATATATATATATGTGAAGTATATAATATAGTACGTGATTTAAGTATATATCACGTACTATACCTACAACATTTCAGATAGATGTAGCAAGGACGTTAAAAATTTTAATTTTCCTCCTCATTAGCCTGTGAATGGTAATTGCTCGCTGTAAACTGAGACGCGCTTATATAATTATGGGCTATAAGGTATATTATAAGTCTTCCTTATTTGCTCACGTTGCACATTTTGTTTGGATTTTCGTTCTTCTCTCCGACGCAAAAACAGTTTATTATTAGTTAATTCTTATAAACATATCCAATAGCACGGTTGCGCCACGAAGGCAAGTTTAAGAACCGCTGAGTCTTAGCGCTGCTACTACTCTATTTACTTCTGTATTTCAATTTTTTTTATGTTATTTAACGTCGCTCTATTTATTATAAGTTACTAAAAATGATAAAATAATTTTTGTCGGTAAGCCCATAAATACTTTGATTCATATAGAATTCATTATTAATAAATTATATAATAAAAAGTCTCTAATGTAATAAACAGTAATTATAGTTGATGGCATCAAAGACTTGGACGTATGGGTAAATCGAAAATTATTCAAATAAAAATAATAAGATGGTCGATAGTATTAAATTAATTAATAATATTCTACTAAATGATTATATTTGTGAAGCTTGTATTTTTGGCAAAGAAGCAAGATTATCTTTTCAGAAAACCAAAAATAAAAATCATATACAAGACCAGTTTTTATTATCCATTCAGGCATTTGCGGACCAATCACTCCTTCGACAATAGATGGTAAAAATTATTTTGTATTGTTTGCATGATGAATTTACGAACTATTGCGTTACATATTTAATAGCATTTAAGTCAGATGTATTTTTTTTCAAATACTTTATAAAAAAAATGTCAAACTCATTTTAATTTAAAAATAGTAAATTTATATTGTGATTATCGTAGAAAGTATTTATCGAATGAAGTAAAGGACTATTGCAAATATAATGAAATCAGCTATCATTTAACAGTTCCTCATACTCTATCATTAAATGGCATTTCAGAAAGAACGATTAGAACAATTACTGAAAAAGCATGTAGTTTGATAAGTTGGGCTAAACTAAACAAAGTATTTCGGGGTGAAGCAGTTTTAACGGCTACGTATTTAATAAATCGAGCCCCTACTAATGATATAAAACAGTATAAAATACCATATGAATTATGGCATGGTAAAATGCCTGAAGTAAAATATTTAAAAGTTTTCGGTAGTACAATATATGTGCATAGTAAAATAAGAAAAACAAAATTTTAAATTTTGAAGATAAATCTTGGGAAGATATTTTAGTTGGTTACGTTTTAATTTGCTATAAAATATGGGACGTAGAATCAGAAAAATTTATTGTAACAAGGGATGTGATAGCTGATGAAATAAATTTTTTGAATTTGAGACCAGAAATGAGGCTTGAAGGAATTGTAATAGAAAATTCGAAGAAAACTGATGAACGTGATCTTTGTAACAAATCAGTAGAGCCTCAGAAATCTGATAATGGAAAATCAGAAAAATTTCTGGAAGACCAATCTGAGAAAAATGAATCAGATAAACAAGATTTGAAAATAGACAGGAATTTAAATGAAAATTCTAAGAAGTCTAATAAATCTATAATAGAAATAGATAATTGCAATCAGTCAGAATTTCATATAATGTTAGATTGAATGATAGATATAATACAAAGAAAGTAATTACAAATCTAAGAAGGAGTGATAGAGTAAACGATAAACTAAGAATTTCTTATGAAGAAATAAATTACGTTTTATGTGCATAATCTGTAAATTGTGAAATTCCCAATTATTTCAATGATATTCAAAATAATATCTGTTATAATTCCGAATTGGCGATTCGGGCAGAGGCTCACAATACGCGAGTATAAAGAACGCTGCACATGCGATGTTAATCGGATGTGCCTTTAGATAAATAAATGACTTGAACTCTGAATGTTTTAGTTTCACAAAGTTTATTAGGTATATTTTACAAAAAAGGAGCTGAGGACAACTGTTTCGCTCTACCGTTCGACTGTAACTGTCGTACAATCTGTTGTTTCCACTAAATCATAAAACATACTCAAATACAGATATCGTATAATCTGATAATTATACGATATTTATCACACATACAATAATTATTACTAGCTAAACAGATAGAAAAACACTTTAGTATAACGTTTGTCTATTTAGTGTCTCTAGATTCACAGTGCATCACTCCATTGGAATCGGAGAAGCATTGTTAACACTACGCTTATAGACCCCTGATGTAGTTTTCACTGAAACCACTCGCGTTGTGCCATCGCTGCCCAGAACAGCTTCAACCACCCGACCAAGCGGAAAAGGGAGTAATGGAGTATTTTCCTCTTTCAATAGCACGAGTGTGCTTATTTTAGTTTCTTTCGGTTTTTTGAACTACCATTTGGCACAAGTTGTCAGTTGATTCAAATATTCTTTAGACCATCGTTTCCAAAAATGTCCTTTCATGTACTGAATATGTTCCCAGACAGATAGTCGCTTTCTAGGAATGTTGGTATGGTCTACTGATGGTAAGCTCGTGAAAGTTTCTCCGATTAAAAAGTGGGCTGGCGAAGTGGCTCGAAGGTCATTTGGATCTTCGGATATAGGAGTGATAGGTCGGGAATTAAGGATAGCTTGAATTTCAATAGTGTACGTATTCAACTCCTCATACGTAAATAATTTTTCACCTACTACTCTATAATAATGGAATTTAAACGATTCGACCGCGACCTCTCATAACCCGTCGAAGTAAGGAGAACGCGGGGGCGTGCCAAGTGATCCCTTTGCTCGTTAGAAAAGCCTTTACGACATCGTTATGTGCTTGTAAGTTTTCAATTGCTTCAATTTCGTTTCGCACTCCGACAAAATTTGTCGCATCGTCTGAGTAGATATTAGTAGACAAACCTAGTCTCGCGAAAAACCGACGCAAGCCAGCGATGAACGCTTTAGTCGTGAGATCTGAAATGAGCTCAATGTCAACGGCCCTTGTTGTGAAACACACAAATATGCAAGCATAAATTTTTACCTTTACGCGATTCACATGTTTTCTTTCCTTCACGTAAAATGGGCCACAGTAATCAAGCCCGGTGTTTAAAAAGGGTCTGGCTATAGTGACTTTACTGGCATGTAAATTACCCATAATATATGAACATTTTTTCGGATTAATCTTAAAGCATGTCACGCAACCTTTAATAATTTTCTTTACTGAATTTTTGCCATTCAGCGGCCAATATCTTGCTCGCACTGCATGCTACGTGGCCTGAGTTCCACCATGCATAATTAGCTTTAAGGGCATCTATAACAATCAATTCGGTGATATGATGACCTTTCGGTAAAAGAATTGGAATCTTTTCTACATATAACAAACTAGAATTCATCAATCTGCCACCTAATCTTATTAATCCTTGATCATCTATAAATCGATTTAATTTTTTAAGCAGACTATTTGATTCTACGCTATTTGTTTTTATTAATTGCTTGAAATCGCTTGAAAATATCGCTTGAAAAATGTGCGCTATCCATCTCAGTTACCGAATGTTGACCTAAATGACGTTCTTTCCGATTTTGACAATTATGTGTAAAACGTACAATGTAAGTTATTACGCGTTTTAGTTTATCGATTGTCGAAAATTTCGTTAGCATTTCGAGTTTCTGTGTCGTTAAATGAATTAATCGTGTAGAACGTATTTCAGGGACCGGTAAGTTTTGTATGACTCTCTGTGGCCAAGTTGACGCATCTTTAGAAAGTCATACAGGTCCGATTTTCCATGTACTATGGTTTTTGAATTCGATTGGAGACAACCCTCGCGAAAGAATATCTGCCGTATTCTCGAATGTAGGCACGTGTCTTCAAGACATCACATTTGTCATTTCTCTTATTTCCGAAACATGCTTTGCGACAAAGTTTTTGAGTTGACATGGATGCATACTAATCCATTGTAACGTAATCGTAGAATCGGACCATAAAAGTATCTCATTAAATTTGAGCGCCGTCGCATCTAAAACTGATTTTATTAATCTCGATTACAATAAAGCTGCGCACAATTCCAACTTCGGCAATAAAATCGTTTTAAGCGGGGCTACGCAATTTTTCGAGCACAATAAATTAGTTTTAATCATTCCGTCTTTGTTAATTGAGCGAATGTCAATACATGTCCCGTACGCTTTCTCACTTGAGTCACAGAAACCATGTATCTCAATCCGAACCGCGTTTCGTATTACGACGTTTTTTGCGAACCGTATGTTATTCAGTTCTGAGAAATAATTCTTAAAATCCCGCCAAGCCGTGTATATGTTTTGCGGAACCGATTCATCCCATTCAACGCGGCTTTGCCAGAGCATTTGCATCATAATTTTTGCCGATACAATTACGGGTCCAAGTAAGCCGATTGGATCGTAAAGTCGGGCATATTTGACAAGCTATTTCGCTTTGTGAATTTTTCCTCAAATTTATTAACAACTATATATGTGATTTCATCGCTATCTCTATTCCACTGAATACCTAGCGTGTTCAGTTCCGAAGTCTCGTTTAACATATCTAGGTTTACTAAAGAATCAGGTAATTTGTGTGTTTCCCGTAAATCATTGGATATCCACTTACGCAAAGTAAAGCCACCCACCTTGGTAAGGCCAATAAGCTTGTCGCGTAGTTTTATCGCGTTTTCTACAGTATCCGACCCAGTGACGATATCATCAACGTAACAATCACGCTTGAGGATCTGACTCGCTTTGCGAATCTTTCGCTTTCGTCTTCTGCTAATTGATTAAGCACACGAGTCGCGGAATGCGGAGCTGATGCGCTATCAAATAAAACCACTGGAATCATATATGTTTTCAAAGTTTCCAGTTCGTTTTCCCGCCACAAAACTAATTGATCATATGAATCATCCGCGTGAAGCCGTATTTGTTTATACATTTCCTCAATGTCTTCGAGCAAAACGATCTCGTATTCGCGGAATCTAAGCGTGATTTCGAAGCTGCTGTCTTCAACGACGATTCCGACCATGAGGCAGTCGTTTAATGAGACTCCTGTGCTCGTTTTGAAAGATGTTATTTACTAATCGACGCTTAATTGTGGAGCTTGATTCCTTTGAGACAATAGGGTACGGCAGAAAGCAATATTTATCTTTAATTTCACATTCATCGATTGGAACCATATGCCCTAATTTAATTGACAGTTACTTGAAGAACCTGTCATCTTTTCTCTAAAAAACTCGTGAATTCAGCCATCGTAGGCATGTCCATACCCATGACGGCCTTTTCCCACTCCTGATGCGTAATGCGATCAAATTTAGCCGTAAAGTTCAAAATTAAGATCGTATCCTATGCGTCGATAGGCTGACCTAGCGATTTTAGCGCGCGCAGATGTATATTCATACCATCAATAGATTTTCGTAAGCTTGAAGCGCATTCTTTGCCAATCCCCGGAAGATCCATTAAAACGCGAACATGTTTTTCAATTATAACACGCTTATTGTCATAACGATCCCTTAATGATTGCAACGCTATTTTGTAATTTTCCTCAGTCAATACAAACGAATTAATAATTTCTTCTGCTTCTCCCTTTAAGCATGATTTTAGATAATTTAGTCTTTGAATGTTACTTAAACCTGATTCTCATGTACGATCGCGACAAATTGATTAGAGAAAGATACCCATTTGTCAAAAGAACCGTTGAAGGTTGCGAGTTCGATACGGGGTAGGCGAAGTCACGAGGCCTCATTTTGACTTGTACCGTTCACAATTGGCTGTATTACCGACTGCTCTGACGTGTTACGTTTTCTATATATTATATATTGCGCGCGACTCATGATTTCGAAAAAGGCCTCTTCAAAATGATCATGATCGGTTGACGTTATTCCTGCTATTGCGTCAATACGATTCGATAAATTTTCAAATTTTCAGATTTTTGACAGGCGAACCTTAACTTCCGTTTTTTTCTCTTGATTCGAAGCGTCGCTAATAAATGATTGAATTTCGTCAGCTTCGTTTTCAGTGCCCCTCTCATGGCTTTTAAATCTTTTAGTAGTCAATACTTACATATAATGAAGCAAAAGCTATCGAGAAATAAATTAATTAGGAATGTTCAGATTCAAATATTTTTTTACGTTAAAATAGACAAATCAAATATGTAATTAAAGACCCCGAGCGCAACTTATAATTACATTACTACAATTAAGTCGTAAGAATAGATAAAAACGATAATACAATCTGTCCTATAAAAATGTTAACTTGAATGATTATAATAATGCAATTATACTGACTGTTTGTTCAAATATAGCCTTATCGACTGTGTCAAGGCCGATAAGTTAATAATTTACATAAAAACTATTCATTAGAGTTTCCGTGGCTAATGGCTATTTATTCTCTTCGTCGTTTGCGAACAGTTGTCACGTGAGCGCAGCAAAAAAGGGCCTCAAAGCTCTACCTTAAGAAATATGCAAATGGGGCCATTCTCAGTATAATTCCAAATTATTCTGCCTCAGATTCGTCAATATTAATTTTTCTATACATTTTTTTTACAGATTGGATGCAGGTACAATTATTTTTGTTCAACCTGAAGCGCATGATAATACATATTAATTTATCTTGAATAGTCGGACCGTTTAGAAGTGAAACATTCAATGAATAGATTATCAAGCTCTTTGCGGACGCCTCGAAAACTATTTGAAGTTTCGTAATTAAATTATCTTTTTTATGTTGTGGCGATGCTGTATATAATATGTAATCCTTTGTTTATATTATCTCTTTCTGTGATTTTCGCATATGGTCTAAGGTATGGTAATCATTAATAAGTTTGCATAATTTTGCTTTAAAATTTTGTCTTTCGAAATTAACGCTCTAATGCATAGAGACGCTTCATTTCTGAGTCATATGGTCTACCAATTTTATGGTGTATGTAACGTCCATATCCTATTTCGTAGTTCGCAAGTACAGATCTTCGTATAATTTTTCTTAGCCGGAGATATATTTTTTCATAAGATTCCTTAAATTTTCCAAAAACGTGTTACTCGATTATCGGTTATTAAATTATATATTTTGATTGCAGTGAAATTTACGGCCATTAACAATTCACCAATCGATTACGATAACGTTTTTTGTAAAATGATATTGTCATTATTACTGAATTTCGTTGCTACTTGCAAATTAGTTTAAAAAACACGGTTCTAGCTAAAAGTGTATCGATTTCGTAACGTTTGTTAAATTCTAGATCTACGAGAGATAATTTTTGATTTTACAAGGGGTATATCAATTTTCTTCTTTGCTAAATTCAATTTTTCTGTAAGCCTGACAATAAAAAAATATGATTGTAAGCAACCATTTAATAGCACTCTACATTCATATATTCGCAATTAAATTTATCTAGTAAACGTCCCTTACGAAAGAATGTTCGACATGCTTAGACTAGTTTTGTATTTTTTTTTTTAATATTAAATCAATATAAATTACTAAACATTTTATACGATTCGGCAGTAAAACATTGAAGGATCGAATTTAAACCGTAAAAAAGTATATTTTTTATAACTAATAAAAAAAATTAATGAAAATGTGATCTAAATATTTCTCTATCATAGGAAACGTTTTTTTCAAACTATGTCCTAGTGTGGATATGAAACAATTTAATGAACTACTTTATTTAACTATTTTAGAACGTAATTCATCAAATAATAATAATATATTTACTTAATTTAAACATTCAAAATTAGTAAATAGTAGATTTCACTAAAACTACATCTTTTAAATAAAAAAAAATTTTGTCATTGATCATAAATTATTTATCAACACATGAATAATACATTTTTTAATATGAAGCTTGCTAAAAAATTAAATATATTAAAGAAAAATTATTTAGATTTAAGATAAAAGCAATAATAATAAATATGGTTCGAAGAATAAAGGTATATAATAGTACTTTTGATATTTTATTCATGTATTAACGCAAGCATTATATACAAACAATAATAAAAATACCATAACCAATATAACAAATTAAAAATTAAAAACTGTTCTGATGTCGACTGTTTTTAATCAAATTAATAGATATTTTTATCGATCTTACAGTATAATAATATATTATACTGTAAGTCTGACTGTCATTATATTAGTATAATATATTATTGTATAAAGACAGTAAGACCAATAAAAATATTTATTAATTCAATATAACAAACATACAATTAGAAAAAATATATTTATATTAATATTTTAAAAGTATTTATATTATAATGTGAATATCTAAGTAAATAAATATGAAAAAATATAAGAAAAATTATTTTTTATTGAAGAAAAACTTTAGAAAATATTGTACTCATAATAATATCCAAAAATTATAGAAACTAATTTGTACAAGTTTTAAATTGCTTAGATTATCACAGAAACAATCAATATATCATTACAATATGTTTGATTTTTTATAATTTCTGTGATTTTATGTCTTTTTGTATTTCAACTAATTTTATCTGTAATTTTTTCCTTTCTTCTGCAATCTCTCTCTCTTTTTTTCTCATAACAGTTTTTTGTGCAGCCTTCTCCTCTTTTAATTTTTTTATTTCTTCTTTTTTCATTTGCACATTTAACGATTCATCTACAGTTTCAACAAAAGGCAATTTTTCTTCGATTTTTCTATTTTTGTATGCTTTTTGATTGGTAAAAATTCATTGGGAATGGTAAAGGCATTTGAAAAACTGTTTTCACTTTTTGATACACAGTCATTTGAGAAAACTACCAAATAAATATTAATTTATTTATAACATGAATCGTTTCAAGCAAATTATCTTACAAAATTTACCTTTTTTTACTTATCATCACATATATTTGTATTATTTTTTAAGCATCGTATATTAACAGTGATTTTTATATGTTTTGAATAAACAGTATGTTTATCTTATTTATTATTAAAATTTTATGAGGCGAAGAATTAATTTCAGAAAATTCGTTGACAGTATCATCTGAAATATAAGAATTTCATAATAATTAAATTTTAACTAATACAATTAAACATATATTATTTAAGCTTACTTAATTCAAATTTTTTATTGCATACATGATTACTTTACTGTACTATAATTGTGTCAACTACTATTATCAGCTGCAGGAAAATTATTTGCTAAATTTACATTTTAATTAGTAAGCGTACATTCTAAAATATCTTTTTCTTCAGATATTATAATTTCTATATTTTTAATCAATGGAATTTCTAAGTAAACAATTTTACGGGCAGTACTCTCTAAAATATGAAAAATTCATATGATTTATATTTAAAACAATACAACCAAAAATGTTCAGTACAGGAATGATTGTTTATTACATTAGTATCTATAAACTTATTATCAAGTAGAGTCAGATTAAGATAAACTTATGATCAATGTTACTCTCTAAAAGTATTTCTTCAGATATTATTAGTTATTATTAGTCTAAAAGTAATTCTTTAGATATCATATAATGCATTTATTATATTATGATTAGAAAAGTCTAAACTATATTGAGAAACATTGTCGACACTTAATTCGATATTTTCATTTTTGTTATTAGTGGAATTAGTGGAATTAGATAAATTAATCGACTTATTTGATATAGGCACTACTTTTTCAAGGGTAGGCTTCATATTAATACCATTTTTATCTGTATATTGAAATTTTACAAAAAATTAAAATTTGTAAGAATAAACTTCGATATACTGTGTGTGATATATATATATATATATATATATATATATATATATATATATATATATCACACACCAAAAATATTATTAAGTTACGTTAATCTATTTAAAACATTATATTTAATTATTTCAAATATAATAAGATACATATACTATATAATATACTATAATATAGTAATATAGTAAATAATGCATACAAAAAGCAACGGTAAAGAAAGCGATGCACAATTGAGATATTCTCCTTTTTTATTAGTTATTTTTGTTTATATAACTATTTATTAATTTTCATAATACTAATTCTCTATAATTTGGTGTATTTTCTATGTTTAAAAATTGTCCAATGGTAAAACTTCAAGAGTCTTAACTTACCTTTCTTGATCTTTGTTGTTTTAATGTAAGGAAAATCTCAGCGCAGGGGAGGTTGATTAGTCATAACGAGCGTCGATTGACGCGCGTCTCGACAGAGAAAAAAAACGAAGAAAAAACAGTGCAACGGCCAAACTCTGTAAAAGTGTCAAGACAACGTTGCTCGTTTTTTTTATACATCTCGCTTCCGGGTGAAAGTTTCCCAACAAGAGAAGACGTTGCCCTTCGTGTAAACTATCGTTTAAAATGAAATTCGAAAATATTTTCAAAACTCGTTTCTAAACTTAAGCACGGATGCCACTTTTATAATGACCCCCGAAGAATCTGAAATAGCAATTACTATTTAAAAAAATTTTAATTAGATTTAAATAAATTTCAAATGAAATATAAATTTAAGGTGGTGTGGGCAGTCAGGTTGTCATTTTCTAACATAGAATATAGTTTATTTTTATTTTTTTTAATTTTATTATATAGTTTATTTTTATTATTTTTATTATTTTTAATTTTTAATTTAATTTAATTTTAAATTATAATGAAATTTATTTACGCCGTTCATATTTTAAATCTGTATAAGTATTAATTTATTTGTTTTCAATATCTTTAGAGTGATGAATGGTAAAAAATAAAACCACTTTTTTAATTTCAGTACTACGTTTCATCAACTGTTGACCTCTTCTGGCACTTTATTGAAATTGAATTATTCTTCTTCTAAATCTATTTCTGGTCTCAGACTTTGTTCTAAATTATAACGAAAATTGTTTTCGTCCTCCATATTTAAAAACTGTATAAGTGTCATTTATTTGTTTTGAACCTGTTTAGGACGATAGATGGTAAAAAATAACCACTTTATTAATTTTAGTACTACGTTTCGTCAACTGTTTGATAACATCTTCTGGTACTTCATTAAAAAATGGTTTTATTTTTTACCATTCATCGCCCTGATTGAAAGCAAGTAAATTTATACTTATTGTATATCGTAATTCCTCCTTCGTGGAGTTGTCCCGTAGATATTGGTTTGTGGTGAAGGATGATTAAATATTTAAGTGAAATAAGAATGTTTTTGAGCCATAAATTTCAAATGTTTATTTAAGGGTCATAATATGAGGAACAGCCATTAAAGGCATAAAAACCTCATGAAACATAATATTTAGTTTTAATATACACTATAAAAATATAATCTAAAAGCGTTAAGTGCACCCACAAAATAAAATATTAATTGTTTCACTGTGATGAAACAGCGTATCCAAGATTTTCTATGGTACTTGGTCACGCTAAATCCAGGATTTTCGGGTATTTGGCTAAAATACTGAAGACTATTGTCTTGTTAAATATTAAATAATATAAAACGCCACTAAAACTAAACGCTATTTTAACAACAAACGCACCTTAATTTAATACAAAATTATTTGAATAAATTATTAGAAAATATTCACATAGAATATATATAGAAATATGCACATAGAAAGAATTCGATTGATATAAATCGAGCACGTTTTAATTTTATTATTATGGCTTATTGATCTAATCTCTAACTAAACTTATTTTGTCCTCCGCTCGCTTTTACGCCTTCAGCTTTTCTTTTTCCCCACCATCATATTTAGGCGGCTCGAGATTACGCACATATGATGGCGCATCATCGCTAATGCAACGCCTTGAAAGAATAAATAAACGTACTACTGACTACGTTTATGCTCAATGCAACACTTCTATAGTTCTAATTTTATTTTATGTTTAGTAGTAATTTCTATTTCAGATTGTTCGGGAGTGATTATCAACGAGGACAGTTTGACTATAATTATATTAGTATAATATATTATTGTACATATTAATATAATATATTAGTATAAACCGAGAAAAATATTTATTAATTTAATTCAGAAAAGTCGACATAAGTATAATGATGAATTTTGAATTTCAACGTTCATATTTGAGATCATTAGACTGGCATCTTATCGATGCAATATTTAGCTCAATCTAGACCAAATCTGTCCTCCACGAAAATCACAGTCTATCCTTTTAATTAACTATACCAAAAAACTTTGCAAAAGAGCAAAAAATTAATACTCAGACAAGCTCAAAACAAGACGAACTTTTACACTATCATAGAGTAAGAAAAATACGTCATGTCGATTGTTTTTTACTTCCTTTTTTCCTTTTCTAGCCATTTCTACTAATTGTTTAATTATAGTTAATGTTTTAATAGATATAAACAAGTCAAGAAAATGTCATACATAATTTATTGTTTTTCTCGAATCATTGTGAGTATTACATCAACTACAGATTACATATAATTGCTGGTGTCTTGCATTTTCTAATATTTATGATTTAAGTGATGTCTATCTTTAAAAAGGCAAAAAATCACGAGTCATTGAAACATTCAGCGTTATATAAGTAACATCTTGATTGTATTTACTACTTAACTATATTTAGTAATAAATTACAAGTCATTGCAATTACATCTTTTCTAAATGTCTCGAAAACATTGCACGATTTCTTTTATTTCAGTTATAGTTCAGCATCGATAAGTTACTGTGTAAACCATTTGTGTTTATGAGAATAATTCAATAAGTGTTTTGATAACAAAGTAAATAATAGCATTATTTAAAATTTGGAGATAAAATATTTTGACTTAAAAATCTTCTATAAAGTTCTATAAATGGACCAGTCCTACTCCATTAGAAACAATATACTGTGTGGAGAACAAAAACCGATAGCTTCGCATGTCCATGAAATAGGAAAAGTCTTCTTAAACATTTTCAATGATAATCCAAATAATGTTGGACAGGTATAATATCGAACGTTCAAAAAGAATTACAATCATCAGATTACAAATGAAAACCGACACAAGTAAAAATTATGCATTAACTAATTATAATTTTAGATTTCAAGAAATGAAATATTATATAATACAATAAAAAATTAGAGCTTGATTTAAGTGTGCAGCATCAGAACTCTCGTAATCAATTTATTATATTAGCCATGAGAAACAGATTTTTTAAATCTTACTTTTGCAAAATTTTTAATATTAAACAACGATTTTTTAAAATGTGGCTTAGTAAAAAAATTAATTTTTTTATTCTCTTTTATTGCATAATTTTTTAGTGCTTTAAATACTTTATTTGTAAATCATTTAGCGTCATCATTTGTTCAATTAATTCATTAAATACACGATAGATCGAGGCCGAAACGAGCAATCAGACCACGTTTGCGGAGATGAAAGAAAATACGATTCGTTGTGCTTTATGGATGAAAAAGCAAAAAATTGGAAAAAACGATGTTGTTGCTATTTGTTCACCTAATCATGAAGATCTTTACATTCCTTGCATAGCAACTTTTTATATTGGTGCAATTTACAACGCATGGGAGCCTAATATATCCTTACGTATGAAAATATACACTAATCAGACTTCTCGTTTGATTATTATTTCAGTTGTAAATTGTTTTGTACTGTAGATCCTGCACGACATTTTATGAAGCTAATTAAGCCAAAAGTTATTTTTGTTTATGAAAGTAATGTTGAAATTATATTGGAGGCAGCCACACTAGAAAATGTTGAAGTAAAAATTGTTGTTTTTGGAAAATATCCTAAAATGCAGTCTTTGAAAGATACGATGAAATTACAAACGAAAAGTGAAGTTCAAAATTTTCAATGCTCTTCGATAGAAAATCCGAAAGATGCTGCCATGATACTTTTTTCTTCTGGTACAACTGGTCTGTGCAAAGGTATTGTACATTCTTACGAACTACTTTCAACAATTTCTGAAACCCACAACATCATTTCAATGGAACAAGGTATGAGCCTTTGGTATTCTTCTATAAATTGGATAAGTGGAACATTCTGTATGATACAAAATATACTTACTGGTACAACCAGAGTCCTTCATGCAACTTTCGAGCCTGAAGAAACCTGCAAAGTTATTGAAAAATACAAAGTAATGATAATAATATTGAATTTATACTCTTGAAAAATAAAAACATTATTATTGCGCTTCTTTCTGTTACTAACTTTTTTCCTTTTTATCGATCAGGTCAATTGGTTATTTTTATCCCCAACTATGCTAACTTATTTTATAAAATCAAATGTATTAAAGAAATTTGAACTAAAATCATTAAAAACATTAGTAACCGGAGGTGCCAAAATGAGCCGTGATTTTATATGCTACATCAACGAAAATCTGCCTCATGTAAAATTCATCCAAGTATATGGTACTAATGATATTTGCTATTGATTAATTTAATTACGAAAAATGCTAGAAAGAATTTGAAGTTTATTGTATGTTATCTATTCAATCAAGGCATGACTGAGTTGGGAGGGGCAGTATGCACTTCAAATGAGCATTGTAAAAAAATTGAATCCGCGGGATTCATTTTACCAAATACACAAATGAAAGTAATTGATGTTGACAGTGGACAAATATTGGGACCTAATCAACCCGGGGAACTTTGTTTTAAATCGCCTACAATCATGCTAGAATATTATAAAAATTCAGCAGCAACTAAAGAATCTATTGATCAAGAAGGTAGAAAATCCTTTTTTAATGATCAAGTAAATTCATCATTGGTTTACTGTAGATCAAGAATAATTTTCATTTAAATCCATCACGGTTAAAGTTATATTAATATAAATAAATATATGCATAATAAAAAATCATAAAGCATTATTCTATTGTGTATCCATTTTTAATCGGAAAAAATCCGTCTCAGAACACTGAATTAGATAAATTTGTTCTCTTCTAAACGAACTATTTTTCATTTGTTAGGTTGGTTACACACGGGGGACAAGGGATATTACGATGAAAATGGAGAAGTTGTTATAATTGACCGAATAAAAGAACTAATAATTTGCAGAGGATACCATGTTATACCAAGTCAGATAGAGGACATTTTAATTAATCATGTAGATGTAATAGAAGCTGTAGTTGTAGCAGTACCTCATCAGTTTGACATCGAAAGAGCTATGGCATTTGTTAAAAAACATCCCAATTCAAAGGTAAATCACTTTATAAATATATTTACAGATATTGTTAATGAAATATAAAATTTATTGAGAATTATTATAAAAGAAACGTATATCATTATATGAATTTCTTTATTAGGTATCAGAACAAGATCTTATAGAGTTGAGTTCTAAATTAGGAAAGGAAAGAACGCTTTGGGGTGGTGTGCAATTTCTGGAAGAGATTCCACATACTGCTTCAGGAAAAATTAACAGGAAGAAATTAAAAGAAATGGCAAAGCTATCCGCTAAGTAATATTATACTTTTTGTAAATTCATGAAATTACAAATTAAATATAGGTAACGTAATCACGATATAAATTTTAAAATATTGGATTTAAAAGGAATAATTCGTACAGATACGATAGAAAAAATTTCTAAGGAGTACTAAAAAATTTTTCTAAAAAAATTATCAATCGTAATATGATCATTCAATTTATTAAGAATAATAAGCATGTCAAAATTTAATACAGAGAAAAAACAGATGTAAATAATAATCTATATTAATTACATAAAACTTGACTTTTCTTGCGTGTTTCTAGTGTACAAAGTATGTAATTCCAGCATTTTGATTCTCAGTGCTCCAGTTATGACTAAGTGCAATATATGTACAAAATTTTAATCAAACTTTCTTGGAAAATATAACGATAAAATCGTGGAATAGTATATTTTCACAAAATTTCAGACTCATTTCAAACATTATTTTATATCAATAGAGTTGAAAAGTCATATTACAATACAATTCTCACTGAAATGCAATGTTTTAAAAATAAAAAAACACTCTAAAAAAGATGAGGATTTCATTATAACCCTTTATAATATAATGTATATTTATATGAATCAATATATATAAATATATTATTATAATTATATTCCTTTTTGAAATTTTTGTTATGTAATGAAATGTAAAAATTAATTATTTATTTATGCAATATTTATTTTCTTCACAGATCATCTTTCATTATCCTAATTTGAGATTAGTTTCTACAAATCATTTTTCTTTCATGCAATTTTTTTAAAAAAATTTTTAATTTATTTAAAAATACTAAAAATTACATTTTTAGAAGAACTTTTTGTGTGGGGGAAGGGAAGATCCTCTACCCCTCTGTACTCCCACCGTGGACACTGTCTCCTTCTTAGCGTTTTATAATACTCACTTCTTCAATCATCTTTAACTGTCCTTCTGAAAACTTAGACGCTTTACATTCTAAAATAACAAGCAAAAACGTATAATCATTCCAAATATTTGTAAACTAATGAAAAAACTCATAGTTGAAATTTCAATTCAAAATAAATAATATGTACATGACTTACCAGACTTTTAAAATAAAAGGGTCCAACTATATACAAAATCCTATCCACAATGAATAAAAAATTTTAAATTGTGATCATATCTTCATTATTGTTGTTTAGATATACCAGGTGTACCACCAGTATAAAGTGAGTGGTTTTTGTGAAAATGTAACACCCATTTTAATGGTAAATAGAAAAATATTTTATTGAAAGTATTGGCCATTATTTTCTCCACATTTTGACCAACTTTCTGGAAATTTATTGATACCCCGTCAATAGAGTTGTTTGTCTTTTGAAGGAAACCAATAAGACGCCCAATTTCCGAAATCCTTATAGGAATCGAAATGCTGCTCAGCCAATGCGTGCCCGATTGCGAATGCGTGAAAACAAATGGTAGTCGAATGTACCCAAATCTGGGAAATATGGAGGGTGGAGTAACAGCTCTCAGAAAAGAGCTTTGATTTTATTCTGAACCGGTTTTGCTTTGTGTGGAGGTACATTGTCATAGAGAAAAATTACCGTGCCGTGTCTTCTAGCCCATTTTGATCGTTTTTTTGATTAATGCATGATGCAAATTGATCATTTGTTGTCGATAGTGATTAGTATTAACTGTTTCATCAGGTTTTAACAACTCGTAAAAGACCACAACACTCTGAACCCACCAAACACATAGCATTTTCTTCTTGTCGAATATATTTGATTTTGTAGTCAATGATTAAGATTGTCCCGAATTAATTCATGATGTTTTTTGTTTAAGATTCTTGAAAAACATCCATTTTTCATAGCCAGTAAAAATTCGATATAAAATTAATTTTCTTTTGTGTTTAAAGCAAAATTTCACAAGTGTTTTATCGGTATTCTATCTGCCGTTCATTCAATTCATGTAACACCCATTTTCTACTCTTTGGGTTCTTCTCATAGCTTTTAAACGGTCAGAAATTGTGTTTTGTGCAACATTTAACATTTCTGCCATTCGCTTTTGATTCAAAGAGTCATCTTCATCCAATATCCTTTGCAATTCGGCGCCTTCAAACTTTTTAATGGTCTTCCACGGTCTACATTTTTCACATCAAAATTATAGTGTCTAAAGCACTGAAATCATCTTTTATATATTCCTTCTAATAGAGCATGATTAACATGTGTCTCAGCAAAAATTCGATGCGACTCTGCAGCACTTTTCTTCAAATCAAAACAAAAAATTAATGCTTTCTGTAAATCATTACAGGTTAAAAATTTTAAACACTAAGGTTCGACATCTGCCAACATAACTGCAGAACCACGTTGATGAATTTTTGTTTGCATGAGAAGTGTATTGTCGATTGAAGACGTCAGTTTTCGCGTCCAATTCTCGTTATTTGCGGTTTTTGTTGATTTTCTGTTTTCATTTGAAGAAAACTGAGGTTGAGGTTTATCGAATGCTCTTAAGTGCTTACAGTGAGACTGGTCTTAATGAAAAAACGTACCATGACTGACTTAAACTCTTAAAGAACGGCGATTTTGATGTCGAAAACCAGCTTAGCGGCGAAAAATAAATGTTCGAAGATTCCGATTTGGAAGCATTACTTGCGGAAGATCCATGCCAAATGCAAGAAGAATTAGCAGAATCATTGGGAGTCATTCGACAAACAATTTTGAAACATCTCAAAGCCATGAGAATGATTCAGAAGCAAGGAAATTGGGTTCCCTACATATCTAAGCCGAGAGATGTGAGAACGGTGTTTTTTTCTTGTGAACAACTGCTTCAGAGACAGAATCAGAAAGGATTTTTATATCGCATTATAAGCGGCGCCGAAAAATGGGTCTACTACTATAATCCGAAGCGCAGGTAATCGTAGGGAATGCCCAGGTATGCCTCCATATCCATGTCGAGACCGAATATTCACGGTCTCCAGATTATACTCTGCATTTGGTGGAGCCAGCTCGGTGTGTTGTATTATGATTTGTTGAAACCGAGTGAAATAATCACAGAGGATCCGAATAGAACGTAGTTGATACGTTTGAATCGAGTATTGAAGAAGAAATTACTAAAATACCAAGGGAGACATGAAAACGTTATCATGAAATCTATTTCGAATATTTGAATTAAGGGATACTTGGAAACCTTAAAATGGGAAATCTTATCCCACCCGCCGAACTCTGCAAACATTGCTCCTTCCGACTACTATTTGTTCCAATCGATGGTACATGCATTAGTTGACCAGCATTTCCACTCTTATAATGAAGTCAAATAATGGATCGATTCGTGAACCACCTCAAAAGACGCATCGTTAGTAGCTATTGATGGACAGTACTTTGAATCATAAACATGTAATCACTTTTTAAGAATTGAGTTTCAAATTTTGGAAAAAAAATTGACGAAATTGTGTGTGTGTACATGTATGCGTGTGTGCGTAGACCAATAAATTAGAGATAAAATAGTTTTGAAATTACATTTTAGAAAAAGCACCTTAAAATTATTGTAAATAAAATTTTGTAAATAAAGTATTGTAAATAAATAATGTTTCTAATAAAATTATGAATTATTCATGAAGAGATCTATTATCAATTACTTATTAAATAATAAATAATTCATAAATATCTAATTAAATTTCATGTGCATAGACTAATAAATTTCATGTACATTTTTCTACAAAATATATACTTTTTTATGTATAAATTTATGTTTAAATTAAGTTATGTCCATGCATGAAATTTATATGTAAATCTGTTTAGAAATAATAAGTGTAGGTAAAATAAATAGTATTTATTTTTTAAAACTGCTTTTATTCAAAAGAATAGCTAATCAGTATAATTATTTTCAAAAATTAAGCTCATCTTAATATCATAACTTTTTGCAAAATATCATAAAATGTTATAAGAATTATAGAAAGTGATGCTCAAAGCCTTGACTAAAGATTCAATTCATATTTGATAAAATATTTATTGCATAATGCAAGGGTACATAATTAGTGAAGTTTCTGGAAACTATCACAAAAGTTTCGCCCCTTTTCATTGAAATATTAATTACCGATATAAAAGTAACGTCATTGCTTATGTTTTAGTTCATTACGAAGAAAGTTTCACCCGTTTATTACTCTTGAAAGTATATATTGTCGAATATAACTAATGGAGAATAAAAATGCACAAGTGTCACCTACCCTTCAAAAAAAGCTGAATAAAATATTCATGTGAAACGCGATGCACGAACTATAACACAGCTAGCAAAAAAGAGCATAAGATATGCGCTTGGACAAAATGAATATGAACATCAAGAACGATATCTAATATAATCGCAGGCGATTAGAACTATAGGTAATAATCTCGAACATGCGTGCATAAATATAAATGAATAGTATGCTGAAAGAATTGTAAGAAATACAATGCTGAAAGAATTGGAAATTTTATAATCAAAAAATGATGTAACTCATATTTTGCTTCATAAAAGTTACTCACCTCTACCAATAAGATTGAGAATTCTTAGGTGGCTTTTAATGAGACGTTTAAATTTCTTTTAAAATATAATACATTTCTTCATTTTGATTCACGTATTATAACTTATATATGTTATTATTAATATAAATTAATTTAAACTATCAAATCCTTTTCATAATAGATTTTAATATATAGATTCAAATTTTACACACACACACACACACACACACACACACACACACACATATATATAAACAGATTTATTAACAAATTCAATTTACGTTAGATTTACAAAATAATATTATAGAATATATCAAAAGACACGATGATTATTTTTTTCTTATATAAAAATTCATTACAATTTTCTGAGAGACGGAAGATTTTAGGTGCCTAAATATTAGGTAACGTTTGATTTTTTCGAGAATTATTTGGATCTTAATCATTCCAATGTATTATCGATATGATTAATTAAAAGTTTATGTATTCTTGGTAGGATTAGTTCTTTATGAAAAATATGAATTATTATTTTAATTTGTATTAATAGAGCTGATTACAATATAAATAAATTGTAAAGAGGTGATCGATTAAAAAGTCAATTATATTACGATGAAATATAATTTAATTTATATGCTTAGCTCACACAATTCAATAATTCAATTTTATATAGGTATAATAATAAGCTTACCTATATGTTGAAAAATTTGATTGCATAGGAATAATATCTTTTTGTCTTTTTTAAGTCTCAAGTTTTAAAACGTCATTAAAAAACTGAATGACTTAATAATTTCAAATGCATTGATTATTCAGAAATTTTAAATCAAAATAAGATTTTTGTGAGAAAAATCAACATATAAACTTAAAGCAAAAAAATGATGATTTTGGTATGATACTCATAGTGTTTAGGCCTACAAAATAATTATGTGTAAATGAAACGAAAAATCGTTATGAAAAAAAAATTTAATTGAAGCAATGTATTAATATATATTAATCTGATGTGATTAATCGACGATAAAAAATTTTTTAACCATTTTTATTGCATTAAAAAATAATGGGTTTCGATTTTTATTGTTCCTATTTGTCACGCGGTAATGCTTCAAACTTAAAAAAGATTATCCTGTAGAGATTAATGTCTGAAAAAGTCTACGTAATTATTTGGGAAGCAAAATAAATCTCGTTATATAAAAATATACCTCGAATTTGAAATACTAATAAAATATTTTAAAGCTGCTCATCACAACCTTGATTGAAATTTGAACACTCCTCTGACGATGAGTGTTTTTTAATAAAGATGGTGAATCTATTATATAATTATAATAATAATTAAAAACACTATGACTTTTTCTTATTTTAAGATAAATTGTGATACATTATACAATATACATTATACAAAATACATTACACATTGAAAAGTATGTTTCATTTATAATATTCCATGCTATAAAATGTTGAGGTATTTATAATATGCATACACACACACACACATTACATTCTTTATTTTTTGTCTTCATTGATTTAAAGGTCGAAATTATTTCTTACTTATTATTGATAGGAACAAATTAGTACTTCTATATAATTCTTAACTAATTACTAAAAGGAAAATTTATTAATCGTATAAAAACACATTCTTATTCTTTAATCATCTCCTACCAAGACTAATAAAAATAATTATTGTTATATATTGTGTAATATCTAGAACTTTTTAAATTCTTAAAGTATATATATATATATATATATATATATATATATATATATATATATATATATATAATAGAAAAATTTTATATAGAAGGCACAAGCACTGTTATTTATTATATTTTTATCACAGTTTTTTACCATTTTTCCACCACAAATGATATAGAAAGAAACGCAAATGGGTAATGTACGAAGAGTATAAAAAATTTTTGCATGATGTATGTAATAATTCCAGAAACTAGCGCAGCGCAAAAACTCTCATTATAAATTTATGAAGAGCTTGGGTGTGATGGGGGTGTAGGCCTCTTTGCGACAGACTGCAGAAAAGAAAGAAAGAGTTCTATCAGTACATCTTGGTAGTAAATAAATAAATTAAGTCTTCGAAGGTCTATAGGTATCAATTATGCAAAGGGCAGCCTTATAACGATAGGACGCAGTATCATTTCTCACGAGGGGCCGATCGCTTCTACAATGGCGAAAAGAGCGGACTAGGAGAAAATAAGCAGACAAACCGTTGCGGAAAACGTATAATAGCGATAATACTTATTTCTGTTGTGCATGTATCATTAAACAAGGAGAGAAAATGTCACTGACTGTCAAGCCTTGAAAAATCGTAAAAATTTATCTAAGATTTGACGTGATCGGTTGCTCAAATGAATGAACTATTGGACAAATAGCTAACTATCTGACTATATTGCTGATTAGAGAAGTTATCAGTTTCCCGTATCATCGTACATTGTTTCTACGAGCAGTGCAACATGAAATCCAGCAGTAAGTATGTAATTAGAAACTGTCATTCTTTTAGTTAAAAAAACTTTTTTAAATAAATCTGAATTTAGAAATTATTTGTGTAGATTTTCTAAATCTTCGAAATTTCAGAGATGGTAAACAAGACATTAACTACAACAATTTTTTGAATTAACCAAAAGTGATGTATAATTTTTCGTCCAACTAAAAGTTAATTCATTTTAATGATCAAAATAGATAAATTTTGTTAAACATCCTACTTACAGGCTTACAATTATATTTTAATAATTTTTTGCAATTAATTCATTGTGTTCCTCTACCTTGATAAATTATTAGGAATATTACTCATTTTAAATCTTCTAAATAATCTAATATCTCGCGTATTTCTTCTAACTTTTCCATTTTTCCATTTTGACATTATTATCATTCCTTGTGATCGTATTAATTGATCATTAAGATAATGGATTTTCATTCTTTTTCGTTATAAATAAATTAATATATAACTTTACTCTTATTTTAAGCACATACTGAACTGAACTGTTGAAAAAGTATATGAACTCAAATAATCACAGGAATATATTTCACTAAATGTATACTATTTAATTTCTTATTAATTTCCATAATATACAACTATTAGAACAATATAACAAGAATATAGAAAATTCCAAGATTAAAATAACATTAATTAATATTCAATATCAAAATAATTATAAAATTTTCTTCAACTGAATAAAAAAAGTATTAAATATTAGGAAAAATAAATTACTGTATCGAACTTAATTATCTATCACAGTTAAGGTGGGGCGTAAGGTATTTAAAATTTTTTTTGGCCATTTTTTTTTATTTTTTTAAATGAATGCTTTATATTTCAAGAATATTATGTCGAAAATTCAAGTTAATGGGAACAAAATTGACAAAGTTGTGAGTATTTGAATATTCGTTGCGCCAAGTAGGATTTTCACATATTCGTAATTCTGCTTGACAATTGTGCGGCGCGCTTACTTGGAGAGCGATTGTTTTGATTTATAAATCCTAAATTCATTTCTTATTGATAGCATCTTTTTGGACATTTCTTGTATATTTGAGCCATACAGCCAGTACATACGTACATCAGCTCGTCTAAACGTTTGACTTGGTTTACTTTCGTACTCGCTAATGTAGCTAATGTAGCTGCATATACTTTCAATGAAGGTTCTTTTGCTCTATTAGCCATTATGAAAACGATGCAAATCAGTACAGTGTCAAGTTCCCACGAATGGGCGCGACAAGTGGACGAGTTGCGAATAAATAGAGCACAGGAACAAGCGTCACACGACAGTAAAGAAGGAAGAGTTTTACGTGGACAAATACAAAAAGATGCTTTAGACCATGTAGATCAAAGCGTTTTGCTATATATGGACCTGGTATTGACGATTCTATATGAACCTGAAAGAATATAAAGTTTTATTGTGAATTTTTTAGTTTACATAACTGTTAACCAATTTCCTGAAAACTGCCATTTTTGAAGTCGGTGTACATCCTCACATAAAATCTACTGAACCGATCGGTTTGAAATTTTTCACGGTACATCTTTACATAATTCATCAGGTAACGCCGTCGAGTGTTTTGGTTATTTCTATTAATTTTTAACTTTACAGTAACAAATAACCCGATTCTTTATAGCAAAAATCGGATTTTATGCTTCTTAGGGCTACAAAAATTCTAAAATTAAGAAAAAAATCTCGACGGCGTTACCTGAGGAAATATCTCCTTTGAAGAATGCACTTTGGTTTTTGCGATTCCGATGATTTTGTGGTGCGTATTCGTGTACACCGCAAAACATCTTTTTCTCGAGGAGCCACCGGAGATTCACTGTCATTTGCTTAATTTTCAATATTTTTCATTGAAAATTTAGGAGAATATTGTTCAAATGATACATTATTATATACAAATTGACTGGGTAATCTGGCTGTATCTGTATCGCGAGAAAAAATTCTTAAAAAAATGCCTGTTTTATACCGAATTAATCTTAGGCCGCGCCCCTTAAAGTAAATCTCTCTGTGTATTGATTAATGCATTATAAAGTTCCAACAGATTTTTTAACATAAAGAAGTATACTTCTATATTATCATATTTTCGCCTAAATAAATTGGTTAGGAACTTAATTTGATCATGTCGGGATCTAGTCAATGTAACATGAAAGTTACAAGATTCATGATTAACCAAGTAAATCAGGATAGTTATATGAATTCATGGTCACTGAACTCGATTTCGGTGACAATTGGACTCCATCAAGTCAATATCAAGGTTATATCAAAGTCAATCCTACAAAATTAATCGATCACTAACTAATTCAGATTAATTCACTAATTAATTAACTAATTAATTAATCGATCATTAACTAATTCGATCACTAACTAATAGGCTTTCATAGTTGTATAATTCGAATCCGAGAATGGTTTGATTAAGATCGTATATTATCCAGAACAACGCACTATATCAGCCGCATATTCGATTGAACCATTGCTGAGTTTATAATACAAGATTTTTGATTGGCCCCAGAAGATCACGATAAGGTTCAATGCAATATCAAGCTTACCACATTATTCTAAATGGGTGACTTGTAAATCCATAAGCTCAATCATACAATAATTACGATGGCTCCATCGATTAGTGCCGTACCCAGTCGAAGCTAAGAACGTATCAAGCAGATATTCAGCTTAATTATTGTTTTTACATAAAAATATTATATTTTTATATTTATTTTAAAGCATTAAAAATGTTTTAATATTGATTTATCTCTTGACTATGTACTATGTTATAACAAAAAGATCATTTAAACTGTCAAATTAATGCATTAATAAATAGTGTTAAGTAGTATGAAAATGATTCTGGATAAATAATCTTGATTTTCTCATTAATTTTCTAAAGTTAATATATTAATTTTTTTTCGTTTTCCAAAAGACACAATATAAAATTATAATTTCATCAATGTTTTTTCTGCTTATTTTACATGTTATCGTACTAGTTTTGGACAGCACTTGTAATATTACAAGGGCGGTTCAATAAGTACCCGTGTTTGAAGACAGAGGACGTTATTATCGTGTGCTGTCATCTATCAAACGACGCCAAAACAAATTTCAGACTGATTGATAGTACTATATTACATGATAAGTTGGCTATGAAAAAATTGTCGGTCCCATTGGTGCCGCGATTGCTCACGGTAAACAAGCGGAAGCGGCTGTTCACTTCGAAGCAGTGTTTGGAACAATTTAAGCAAGACGTGAAGAACTTTTTGTCTCGAGTTGTCACCGTTGATGAAACCTAGATTCATCATTACGCATCAGAAACTAAACAACAATCAGAACAATGGATTTCTTGTGGTGACTCTGCTCCAAAGAAGACGAAAACGGTTCCATCAGCCGGAAAGGTCGTGACGACGATTTTTTGGGATGCGAAGGATATCATCCTTATGGACTTTTTAGAGAAAGGAAGAACGGCCCCTGGACAACACTATAGTGAGTTATTAGACCGCTTCGACAAAAAATTGAAGGAGGCACGGCTTCATTTAATGAAAAAATGGTATTTCATTACGTTAACACACCAGCACATTCATCTGGAGTTGTCGCCAACAAATTGCATGAATTGCGTTATCAATTGCTGCCGCACCCCCCGTATTTACCCGATCTGGTTCCCTACGATTTCTTCTTGTTCCCTAACAAGAAATGGCTCGCGAAAAAAATATTGCTCAAATGAGGAAGTCATCGCCGAGACAGAGTCTTATTTTGGAGAGTTCGAAAAATCCTTTGTTTTTGGAGGGGCTAAAAAATAGCCAGAACGTCGGGAGAAATGTATCTTTCTAAAAGGGGACTATGTTAAGAAATAAAAAAAAATTTTCTGAAAAAATGGTGTCTTCATTTCTAACACGGGTACTTATTGAACCCCCTTACTTTATTAAACAAAGCATTATGTAACAAGATATCTTTTAATCGTTTGATGGACGAATATATAAATCTCGTTACTAACTAATTTCTTCGGTAATAATAACGGTCAAAATTAATATTAATGTTAAGTGTTAAACGATTTGTTTTCATTAGTCTTAAATTTAGCAAATCTGATCGATTTCCTCAAATAAATTTTGACTACGAAAAGTTCAAAGCTCGACAATACTCTTTGAGACGCATAGAATTCTGCTTGTGCTCTAGAGTGTTTGCTTTGAAAACTGTATTATTTTGTATGCTTTGTGATTAAGCTGTCTCGCGTAGTTAAATCTGCGTAGATTTAATATGTGCTTTCAAATTTTTGCTTTGAAGTGGAAAACCGAAACGCTTCTGCTTCCAGAGGCATGTATATTTAGGTTAGAAAATGTCATCCACCTTTGCCTCTCAGTCAACTGTTTACAAAGTATCGTATTGTCAAATGACTCAAAATATGCTTTTGCCCACGAAGGAACAAGCTATCGTTTCAGATGCACTAGAAGGAATTTCAATTTCGAATTATGCTCTAGTTTTTGGTAAAATTACAGAGTCCCCAAATATTAAATTTGTATCATGTAGTAGTCACGCGAAAGTGTGTCTTTACTTGAATGATGAAGAGACAGACGACAAGCTTTCAGAAAATAAAATAAAAAATGGCTCACATACCTTGGAGATCAGAGCACTGATTTTTCGAGTCACGCGAAAGTGTGTCTTTACTTGAATGATGAAGAGACAGACGACAAGCTTTCAGAAAATAAAATAAAAAATGGCTCACATACCTTGGAGATCAGAGCACTGATTTCTCGAGATAAACGTGTTATATTGTCGAATAACTACGCTACTACTCCCAATAATATAATAGTAAAAGCTAGAACGAAAGTAAATATATTTTCTTGTCCATAAATTCAGTATATTCGAGTTGGCATTAACGATGCGGGATTTACTCATGTATTAAGTCAACAAATGTACGTAAATCCAGATGACTTGACAAAATTACCGCCTTTCAATTACTACCGATTCGGTCTACTACATATATTTATCTGCAGAAAAATTGACCTGTGTTGTGTGCAACGAAGAAGGCCATACGGTGACATACTGTAAAAATAGTGAAAATCTTAAACAAAACCAAATGAAAAACACAATATCACAGACCAATAGTTATGAACAGAACAATATAGAGCCAATCTGTATTCAAGGCATACTATCTACTGATGCAATGCATTCTGACACCGAAAAAGATAAAAGTAATTTTACGAATATGCCACCGCCAGTCAAAAACCACTAACAAACGACCACAGATGATAAAATCATTGTCATTCTCGACCACAAGTCATGAATTTATTGATGCTAAAGATATATGCACTACAATAAATTCAAAAACCAAAAAATTTTCCAAAATATTAAAAAAAAACTAAACCTGTTGAAAAAACAGATGTCACAGCTCACGAAGTTTCTTCAAAATTACTTCTAATTCAACCATTTTTGGCTGATAAATCACAATATTTTCCACTTAATTTCCGTTAAATTACCCATTTTCTAGTGGACGGTTACGAGCAATCTAATATTTCAGATATAGCAGAAAAATATTCGAAAGACATTCCATTTCTAATTCAGCGATATGCAGAGTAAAACCAAAGCGACTGAGATGGACAAATTTTTATCTCCGGAATCAAATACGAGACTAATTCTTTTGTAAAGTGCTTTCTAAATGTTTCCGATTTTTTTCTTCTGTCCATATTTTCCATATACTTCTAAATTTGCCTAGACCTAAATTTGTTGAAATATTCCCAAAATTTCTTGCCTTTTTTACATATTCTAGATATGTTCTAAAAACAACTACTATAATATGCTTCTCTTTTTTCTGTTTTACTTTATTTATTTTATGTTATATAGAACTTCTTTCCTTATTCTTACTTATAATAGAATTAATCAACTAAATTCAAAAGTATATAATAAAATATCAATTCGACTTAAAACTTAATGTAAAATTTAAAATTTATAGTTTTTTCATCTAATTAAAAAATGTTTTTTATTTCCCTTTCCTTCATAGGTGAATTTCCATCAAAGGATGATAGCTTTAAAAAATATTGGTCACTAAACATGAAAATGTTTTCGATTTTGGGCTTAAAAATTTATATGCGCGGGCAGAAGATTAACAAATTCAATGATATCGAAAAAATACCACTCATAATAATAACTTTAACCAGTACAATTCTATCTTTTTTTGAAATGTATTTGACAGTGGAATCATTTAAATACGATGTATATTTAGCTACTCGAGCCTGCTCTGAATTATTATCCAACATAGCAGCACTTAGTAAGGTGTTTAATATTTCATAATCGATCAATTTTTTAAAATACTAATCAATTAAGAACAATCTTTTCTAATGTATATTAATTTATTTAATACTCATCAAATAATATTTATAGATGGAATAGATTTCCATTATTTTTTATATCTTCGTTATTGGAATTATATTATATATTATTTTTCGAATCATTTATTCTTCATTACTATTGATTACAGAATTAGGATATGATTTTTAATAATTTCACAATTTATGTGATATGATTTCTTTATTGTGTATCTAATATTGATATATGTTATATTTAATTGTAGATTACATTCTGTCCTTATTTATTATAAAAATCAGTTTTTAAAGTTTTTTAAAATTAATTACAAAAATAAAATACATATAATTCAATAATTGTATAATATTTAATATTTATATAATTGATCTTTCATTTTACACTTATTTATATTTAGTCCTCAACTTTAATTTTGAATTTAAAAGTTATACGATCACTATTTTTGGAAATGGAAAGATTATGGAAAAATTATCGTCCAAATGAGAATTGTCAAGAAAAAATATCTATGAGAGCAGAAAAAGTTACTTCACTATGTCTATATTATGCATCTATTGGAATGACGACTGTACTTTCTTGGGGAGTGGTAGGAATTTGGTAAGCACACAACTTAAGGCTCAGAAGATCCAATTTTTTAAAATATGAGCATATGATTATCTTGAAACATGTTTTCTCTATTATCGAATACAAGTCAAAAAATTGGAAATCGGAATAAACACGGATTTTATGATTTTTTCTTTTTATTTAATACTAAAAGATATTGTAAAATTTTAATTTTCTCATTTCCTCAGCGATGTCGTATTTCAATATTTTAAAGGAGGATCAGTAAATACTACTTATGATTTTACAGAAAAGATTCTCATAGTAAGATATCCTTTCAAAATAGATACATTATCAAAGTATTTTATAATTGCATTTAATGAACAAATTATACTTTCTGGAATGATTTTATCATGGGCATGCTGCGATACTTTTTTCTGCAAACTGTCATACCAAATTTGTCTACAATTACAGGTTATTAATACTTTTTATTGATTTCTTTTGTATTCTTTGGCGTAAACTTAATTGATTTATGTTTTAAACAGAAACAAAAATAAAATATAACTGATATTCATTTATTGATTTATTTAAATATATGGTAGATTATGAGAATTTTTAAAAATTATAATTTATCTTAGATACTAAAGCATGATATGTATGCTGTTGTAACTGAAGAACAAGATGAAAATCGAACGAGTCGAAGTTTATCTACTTTTGTAAAAAGACATCAAGAACTTTTAAGGTAGGAGTATTTTAGTATGAATTCTACAAGGTACTCAATATGAATTCAATATTAAAATCTAAATAATATTTTTTAACAAATATTACGTTAGATTCTGTCAACTAGCAAAGGACATAAATGATCGAATGACTTTAGCTACTCTGTTTACATCGTCCTTGAATATATGCGTCAACGGATATGTTCTTGAACAGGTTTTGACTGTACTTTTTATAAATAAAGTATTCATTTTTTTATTTTGATCTGCATGTATCCTTAGTAATGCCAAACATTATCCGCCAATACTTGTATGTATATTTCCTTTAGTACTGTAATGAGAAGTCTAAGTTCAAGCGCACCAACTTTACTTTGAGATTTTTGTTGATCGGCAACCATAAAAGGTTTCTAAGAAAAAATATCAATGCAAAAGCTAATGTACATAGTTATATTTTACATTCATAAAAGAACTGATTCAGGAAAGCTCTGACAAAATAATATGTGTTCAATCGATCAAAAAAGCGTTACCAAAATTTTAGACACTGATCCAGAATTATACTCTAAAATATTATGAAATGTTAAAGAAATTGTTTAGTAATACAAGGTTCATCCGGACCATTATCTAATTACAAATTTCCTGTGTATAATACTAAAGTTACTGTATCCGGCGTAACAATTATTCGTCAGTTATTGGTGCGAACATCTTTATATATGTGTATCTTTCTTAATACAGTTTTTAGATGTCTCGAAAGAGTAAGACAAAACTTGATTTTAAAGAAATTTTTCAATCTATATCACTGCACCGGTTTTTTTGAACAATGACGGCTGTCATATGTTAAAAAGTGTCAAAAAATCTATTCATTTCGATCTGTCGAAAGTAAACATAATGTTATACAGAATATTTTTTTTTGCGCTGAGAATATTGAATTAAGTGCCAACAGAAAAGTATATATTGAAAGAATTAGTTTATCGGTTTAATGAAATGAAAAATCTATCTAAAGCTCGCCGTTTGCTGTCAGAAGCATATTCTGAATATCCTTTAGATGATAGAAAGTGTAATGATTAAGATGACGACCCGTATCAAATGCAAGAAGAACTTACGGCATTGCTGGGAATAACACGCGAAATCATTTTTCATTGTCTAAGATCAGTGGAATTCATCCAAAAATTAATACTGTAAATGCAAAGTTAATCTATTACGATAGTCTAAAACGTAAAAAATCATAGGTTAAACTCAGAAAACCAGGATCATCGCAGAAAAAATGAGAAATCCATGCAAAAAAGAAAATACTCTATATTTGGTGGAATAAGAAAAATGTGGTTTATGCTAAACTGATAATAAGGGTGAAATAATTGATCAGCGTTTGAAATGAGTATTGAAAGAAAAATATTCAGAATGGAAGGCGAAATACGAGACATTTATTTTCAATAATATCAATTCTTAACCATGAATTCATTATTGTGTCAAAAATGATTTGAAATACTGCGGATCGGAAATTCAGCCCTATTCATCTTAACTGCCACTTGTTTCCATTAATACAAAATACCCTCAGCGGAGCACGTTTCACTTCACTTAAAAGTATCAAAACTTGGCTTGATTAGTCCCTGGCCTCTAAATACTGGACATTTTTTAGATGGAATCGATAATTTACCTGAATTAAACAATGCACTAGATTTAAATAACTTTTGTTACTGTTACACAAAATATTTCATATGATAATACTGAATAATATTTTTTTAATTAAATTTAAAATTAAATAAATATTATCTTTTAAGTAAAATGGAAATCCAACAGTTACAACAAAAAATTCTCTTTGATTGCACTTCTCGTTTTTTGCTCAAATTGTTAGTTAGCAGTTAAATGTACATATTTGAATATATTTATATACACGTTACATATAATATTACGTATAATTAGTATAATTTTCATTTTAATTTTGTGTTTAGAGTAAGTTACTTGACAGATGTTTCATAAATTATTTTTTTATATACATTAATGGAAGACGCTTCCAGAAAATTAGACTTTTATACCACCATAAGCGCGGCGTCTGATTTTTGCATCTCTTTTAATCGGGCAGACAAAGCGAATGCATATAATAATACAATAAAATTTAATTTATATACAAATTATCTGTAGAAATAATATAAGTTTATAATCTATGCTATTTGTAGATAATTTAACTCTTTTCAATTTGTATGTGTATAGATGATCGCTGAACTGAATATTATTGGAGCAATTGTTCATTTGTGTATTATCTTGGGTACGATTGGTCAAATAATAATTTTGTGTGTCTCTGCGGAAGCATTAACAGAGCAGGTAGTGTTATTATTCTAAATTTACTCAATGATGTATTTGTAATCATCTACATGACTTTAAACGATTTCTCTAATAACTGCTTGCTTTAACAGACTCGATTAATGGCTAGAGTAGCTTATAATTGCGAATGGACGGGAAAGAATAAAAAATTTCGACAATATTTTCAATTATTGATGTTAAAATCGCAAAATCCATTTTGTTTTACAGCGTGTGGATTTTTTAATCTTGATCACGCACAAATTTTAAAGGTAATTAAACAATAATTTTTTTTTCAAATATATAAATAAATAATTATTATTTTCAGATTATTAAAGGATCAATGACATATTTAATGTTTTTGAGGACAACCGGTTAATTATGTAGTCATAATGCAATTCCTCTAAAATTTCTCATTACGGATACTTTTACAGAAAAAGCTTGTGAGAAAATATAATGAAAAGTGATTAAAAGAAAAAAAATTGACAATAATAGGTAAAATTAGTAAATTAATGTATTCATAAAAGAATATAAACAACTCTAATTTTGAATTTAAAAACAAAAAAAAATGGATGGAATAAACAATTAGAAGAAAAACTAGTATCCGGTATTAGTAACATACAGCTTTATAATATAATCAGATCAATATTAAAGAGGATAATCATAAATTTAATATGCAGACGATGTTGAGATACTGTTAGTAAATTACTTGTTTAAAGAAAACGATTGTAATCATTAAAAACATTTTACTTATCAAAAAAAAAAAATTTCCATAAAATTGTCTGTCTATCTTTATTAGCCTTTATTTTTTATTTCTGTAATGTCTGAAATTTTTATAAACAATCTCATAAATCCGAAGTCACATTTTTAGATAGCCACTTTTAATGATGTTAGCTTAAGCACAGTTAGATACTATTTTCCATAGAAATCAAATACCTTCTTACGTTACATTCGGATAGTTTCTTGGCCCTGACAAGGACCGATTGACAGTTAAAGAGGGTGACACTGTAGATTGTAATACGGGGGGGGGGTGTCTAAACCGTCAGCAATTCCTCATTCGACTCATGCTGCAGTTGCGAAAACATGCCGCGCTCTCCGTGATCTACGTGCTCAGATGGCTACGCGTTCTACTGAGCAGTTGTCGAAGGGGCGCCCGGGCAAATGGCTTTACGAATAGTGCGGATGATTGTACTCCCTCTCCCTCAACTGGTGGCAGAGGGCGTGGCTACGCGTCCATTCCGGCAATCGCCACACGGGAGTCCAAGTGCTCTGTTAAATTATCAACGACCGGTGACAAAGGTGACATCGAATACATATTAGTTAAAATATTAGATAAAATAAAAGGTTGAAGAATGTGGTCACTAAATTGCAATATTAATTAGAATCGAGCATACATGCCCTTGCCATTCTGATATAATAAATTCATTATTAGTTTGTGATTAGTAGAATTAGTCTTTTAATGTTTGCAATCATAATCTTGAAGAAACTCTGCATTACATTACTATGTTTTGGATGCGACTACTTTTTAGTATTCTTTATGAAATTCTCTGAGTAATAAAAGGCAATATAACAGCGACTTCAATAAAATTTCTCAGTTATTTTACAAATATCATATAAAAATATTTTTATAGTTTACTGATTGAAAATCTAGCATTATAATTACTATTATTAATTAAAATCACAGTTTGAACGCAGTGATCACTACTATATGGCATTAATTAATAAAATAAAGGTTATATATTTTATTCGATTTTATAGGACATCGGTTTCTCCCGTGTGAATACGAAACCACGGTTTATCTCTGTAGAAGCCGATTGACGGGGGGTAGTGAGGTTGTCCTTTACTTTTTTTTATTATTTTTTTAATTATTAATTTTATTAATTTCCATTACAGATTCTATGGTGTTGATTATAAACAAGAATAGCCTGACTGTCATTATATTAGTATTGTAAATCATTGGATAAAGACTATGAGATCAGTAAAATTTTGTGTCAATTTAATTTACAAGAGTCAACAGATACAATTTTGAATTCATTATTAATTAATTGTTCTTTGATTATCGAATTCGGCCTGATTTTTTATCGATAACTGAAAAAAATATTCCTCCAATAGAGTCTCACGACTGTCAGTCTAATATAATTATTAATGAATTAAGAGAATATATCAGGAATAAAAAAAAACTTTTAAATGCGAGCATTTTATTCATGCGAAAAAATACGCACGATAAACATATTATGAATTAAATGTTTTTTATGATTCGCTGATTTATTTGCATAGAGCTGTTGCTTATAACTAGGAATAAAATTACTTGTGTATTTATAAGATGTAAATGATCTTCTTAGAGCAGAGTTTTTTTATTAAAATGTTTATTCGAGCGCCATTATTCATTCATGCAATATCATTACGCCCGTTACTTACTCTGGCTATACAATTAGTTAATTAAGTAACTAGTAATTAATTTTAATCACATGGCCAATTTATAACAGTATATATATATATATATATATATATATATATATATATATATATATATATATAACACTTCTTCAGTCTATACAAGATTGTGGTGGACTGCGTCGAAACCGCACCTCGTCTAATATATAGAAAACCGAGAAGTCACTATTAGGCAACGTAATTCTCGTAAAAATGTAGAGGATATAGACTAAATTTATATAGATAAACAGCATGTTAATCGGGACCCCTCCACTTAGAAAAACGTTTTTCCGTAACAAGCAAGGTACAACTTTTAGTATAAAATAGGCTGCGAAAAACTCATCGACACCCATTCCTTCCCAGGGAGCGCGAGTCGTTTCAGCTACGACCACGATCTCTCTTGCCATCTGAGTACGCCCGAGGATTCACCACACCCGGAAACTCAGTTCTTACCGTAGCCCGTTAAAGTTACAACATTTTAGACGCTACCAACCATTACACACTGGGTTCAACATACCAGTGTCCTAAATCGTCGATTTCTGAAAATTAATAAAACTCACCTTAGCCACCGAGCTAAAGATTGTTTATCTTCATAGTCCTCGTTATACCTTTTTCCGACCACGTCGCTCGCCGCAGTCCAAAAATCTGTGTAGAAATACATTTTTTAAAGCATAAAACAGTGAGTATTGTTTCTTATCCTATTCCTTACTCGAGCGTGAAGTGCCTTGAGAATTTAATATTAATATACTAATTCGACACCACTGAAACACGATTGCACAACTCTCCGCCAGTACACGACCTGCGCTGTACTGCGGGATTTAGTTCGCAACACGAGTTCGATAAATTTAAAAGAATTATACGAACTCGTTACGGTATTACCACAAAAGTTTATTATTTAGTCATACGAGAGTTTAAATAATAGCTCGTTTTTATTAACAAAACCATAACTCGCCGAGATAGATCGCAATCGCCGTGACCATTCTTGCTCTAACCCTGCTATTTTGCGTAAGCAAATGCAAAAAATGAAGCACGCGTAATTATGTACGAATGGTATAAGCGGGTCGCGTCAATGTACCCGTAATTTTTTACAAGACCTTAGGAATCGCGTAACAGCCTAAACTACATACGACAAATAAAATAATCTAAAGAAAGTAATCAAGTGTCTTGTTTACACTATTTTATAAGATTCATATTATTGCAATATTTACAGTAAACTAAGCGTTTTTATATCAGTAATTTCAAATCTTTATAATAATTCTTAATGACTTCAGTAAAATTTACACTAGAATTATAATTTAAAATCTGTATTAAGAATAATTAATTACCTTTTTTCTTTATTCCTATGTCGCTTCTGAAGTTGTCTCTTGACTTTTCTTTTCTTGTAAAGTCCTAACTCACCAGAAATCAATAAATCTAAGACACCAAATATGCCCAAAGCATAAATTCGCTTTAATTATAATCAACAAATTAAAGTAAGTAATCCAAGTATTTTAATTTATTTCAAATATCTTTACAACGAAGCTGGTGAGAGCAGCTCAAAGAAGATGTAAGTAATTATGATATATATTTCTACCTCTATAATAAACAATTCAGTACGAAGATCGGCGAAGCTAAGGCACCGTCACCAAAGATAAGCACGCATCAAGATTTTTGCATTAATCTGTATGAATCCTGACATGGCACTTAAATAAACATATTATCTAATTAAAACGTATTATTACAATTGAATTGTACTTTTGTCGTCTGCCCATATACAAATTAATAAATATTTTTTATTATTTATTATTTATTATTTATTATTATTTATTATTTATTATTTATTATTAATATAAAAATATTTATTAATAACGTATTATTACTCCTTCAATAATATACTAATAAATCTTTCATCAGCTTAAATAGAAATGTGACTTTATGACAGTTAAGTTTATTATATTATTAACCGTCATGGATTTTATATTTAATGTATAATGTAAAATAAATAAAATTCCATTGCATTCTAACGAGACCATTTACCTTTTTCTCAACATTGTCTTTTTTATTTCATTGTATTCCTTAAATTTAGCTGCGAATCTTGTATGGGATATATATTAAAAATAATTGTTGTAGCTTGGCTTTGTCTGGTACTTATTACTATATATATATAATAAAATGAAAAAATGCGACTCACTAAGCAATTCTGTCGGATCATGCAGGTAACACTATCATTGCACTAAACTAATTTCCTGTAATACTATAAGAAGTTCTAAGGAGTCATTGCAATTAATCGGTATTTTTATAAATAGGTTGCGAAACTTTTTGGAATTTTTCATTTTAGGAACAGTTGCATCTACAGCTTACTGCGTTATGCATTATTCACGTAGTTAATACCAAATAATCTATATAAATATAGTAGTTTGTACAAAAGGATTCTTATTTCAGTTCTTTGATCATCATTTAGTTTTGTAAATTTGAAAAGAAATTATTCTGTTGAAATGGCACAAACATACTATATTAAAAATAACATACTATGTGGAGAGGAAAAGCCAATACTTTCACATAGTCATGGAATAGGACAAGTCTTCTTAAATTGTTTCACTGATAAACCAAATCATATTGGACAGGTAACTAGTTTTTTCAAATGTTAAAACATTAGAAGTACGTATGTATTTTATTGAATGATCATCATAATTCTATAAAGTCACATCGTAGGGCTATAAAGTCCATTCATATCACATTTTTTCAAAAAGCTTAGCTTCAAACCAATCTTGTACGATGAAATAAATTGAAGATTCTTTTTTGATGATTCAAGGCGAAAATATTTAGAGTTCGGTTTATAAAATCTATTAATAAATAATTTATTAGTTTCTACAGTCTGAATCTTATTTTGTGAATATATTGTAAAATTAATAAACTTCTGAGAGTAAAACTAATCGAATTCAAATACTGGAATAAAATAATTCCGACACTGGTTTTGAGGAATATAATTCCAACTGAAAATTTTACGTTTAGCAAAAATGTACGGAAATGCAATTTAGGTGTATATATTAGATTTTCAATTAATATTTTGTTAACAACTAAAATATGAAGTTCAACATAATTACGTTGAAAGGTAGAAGAAAACAATATTAAATGGAATAATGTATATTTTCAATTTTTAATTAATTCAATTTGAGTAAGGTGTTGGTAAGTTTTTGCGATTGAAATTCGTAATTTTTAAATTGCCAGATTATACGAGATCAATTAGTGGAATGAGACATCGTATCCCTTAATATCGATGGTCTTGTATGTTTCCATAATTATCTCTACTTATTATTTAGTTTTTAAGTACAGATACGCCTGATTATTTGAAATTTAGAAGAATAAATTATGTTTTTTCGTTCGACAATATATAATAAAATTGACTGTTTAGTGCAATTTACGATTACGTAATACTTGTTCCTCGTGATGAATTTTATTACGTCTACTATATAGGAAAAACTATTACGAGTTTTTATGAGGAAAATATAGTCTTTACCTAGTACGAAAAGGCTTCATTACGAATTTCGTTACAAACCTCCACTTCGCCTCGAGACGCATATCTCTTGTATCGTAAATAAAGCCTTTTCATACCCGGTAAGAAATGTACTATTATTACTTAAATTTTTTAATTTGTTACTAGTATCGAGAAAGTTTTGAAAACTGTTCTTCTACGATAATATGAGTTTCACGTCTAGTGGAATCATAACTCCGAGGAATTCTCTTGTCCCAAAGATTCCATTATTTTATCTAATTCGAATATACCTCTGTAATAAACTAATTAGGGTGTGCGGATTTTACAGATATAGAAGCGAGATATCCTTCCTTCTACTGACGACGCGTGTGTTCGTTTTATCGATGAAGTAGTCAAAAACAGAAGAGATTTTTATATCTCTTGATTAAGAATTATATACTTTTATATTAAGTAATTCTGCTTTAAATTCAAATAAATTTTATTCATTATCTACAGCATTTGGCTTGTGTAATAACTATCACTAATTATGAAATTACTTGATTCACTCGAATAAACTTCGCTTAAATTAAACATTGTGCTACTTAAAATATACCGTTGAAGTTTCAAATTATTGTATTCGAGGCCTACGATGGCTCAATCGCTAGAGCGAAGGACTAGTAACTTGGTAATCCGAGTTCAAATCCTGGTCTCGGTCGATGGACACAAGCACCGCTGTAATAATTTACATGTGCTTTGTTTACAAGCACATCGTAGACCTGCGTCGCTGATTAGCACCGATATATGGAAGCATAAATAAAGCGACGTTAAATAACATAAAAAAAAAAAATTATTGTATTCCTTAAAGAACCCGATTCATTACAGAATCTTGTTCCTTAGAAAGATTTGATTTGGGATGGTATCTATAGTATCACTGCACTTGAATTGGATTAGTTTTATTTGCAGATGAACGATCAAGATCGAATTTCAAAAGATGCCATTCCCGATTTAACTGAATAGTTCTCCCAACATCAATTAATAAGACTGCAAATGAATAAACAATTTAAAATTATTTTTTTTAATAAAAGTGTTTTGAGATTTTAAATATTTTTCAATCTAAAACTAGAATTTTATTTAAATATTTATTATCACAACATTTTAATTTATAAATAACTTTTCTGTACTATTCGAATCCGATATTAAAAACTTCATTCATATACAAGTGATTCAATTTTAATTGATGTCAGATAAATTAAAATTAAAATTCTAATAGATCGATATCAAAACAAACACGGAAACTACATTTGCGGAAATGAAGGAAAATACGATTCGTTGCGCTTTATGGATGCAAAAAGAAAAAATTGGAGAAAATGATGTCGTTGCTATTTGTACACCTAATATTGGAGATGCTTACATCCCTTGCATAGCAACTTTTTATGTTGGAGCAATTTACAATACTTGGGAGCCTAATATTTACTTACGTAAATGTATAAATAATTATTATTATTAAACACTGATATTAATTTTTCAATTGTTTCGCATTACAGCATCAGCGCGACATTATATGAAGTTGGTCAAGCCCAAAGTTATTTTTGTTTATGAAAGTGACGTAGAAATTATAAAAGAGGCTGCCGCTTTAGAAAATGTTGAAGTAAAAATTATTGTTTTTGGAAAATACCCGAAACTGCAGTCCTTGAAAGATGTATTGGGATTGCAGGTGAGAACAGAAGTTCAAAATTTTCAATGCTTTTCCACAGAAAATCCAAAAAGTATTGCGATGATACTGTTTTCTTCTGGTACAACTGGTTTATCCAAAGGTGTTGCATACTCTTATGAACTGCTTTCAAGAATTACAGCAAATAGTAACATTTTTTCTGGAAATCAAAGAAAAAGTCTTTGGTATACTTCTTTATGTTGGATAAGTGGAACATTTTTGTTACTGCAAAATATACTGGCTGCTAGAACTATTATTTTACATACAAAATTTGAACCTGAAGAAGCCTGTAAAGTTATTGAAGAATTCCAAGTAATATTGAGTTTTAAACTTCTACTATTAGTCGATGAAAAATCTTTGATTTTGTTTCCACTATTCACTGGTTTTTTTCTGTTTCATTAGGTAGATTGGCTTTTTTTGACACCATCTTTACTAATTTATTTATGTAAATCAAACGTTTTAAAAACTTTTAAACTTAAATCCTTGAAGACGTTAATTAGTGGAGGTTCTAAAATCAGTCGTGAGCTTATTTGCTACATCAAGGAAAATTTATCCCATGTACAATTTGTTCAAGGATATGGTACCTATAATGTTTACTATTAATTAATCTGATTACAAAAACAAATAAATTATTTTTTTAATTAAATATTCATTAAATATTCAATGCAGGTATGACTGAATTAGGAGGAGCAGTTTGTGTATCAAACGAACATTGTAAACGAATAGAATCAGTGGGATTCATTATGCCAAATACACAATTGAAAATAATTGACGTAGACAGTGGCAAATTATTGGGACCAAATCAGCCTGGAGAACTTTATGTTAAATTGTCAACACTGATGACTTGCTATTATCAAAATCCATCTGCAACTGAAGAAATCATTGATGAAGAAGGTGACCAGATCTTTTTGAAAATCATCAAATGAATTCAAAATTAAACTATTTAATGCATTTCAGAATAAAAACATACATATAATATATATATATATATATATATATATATATATATATATATATATATATATATATAAGTAGAGTTTCAAAAAACAACCGCCGATTTTGCTGAAAATTTGTACACTTATGTTTTAGAGTTGAATTCCATCTCGAATCGCTCTGATAATGGGAGGTTTGTCATTGAATTTTCAGCAAAATTGAGGATAGGTGCTTTTTGGAAGTTTATCAAAATATTTATATAATATTCTATTCATAAATTTAAAAAATGAAAACTTCAGCTAAAGAAGAATTCAATAGGTTAAATATTTATTATAAAAACTAATTTTCTTGTTCATAAGGTTGGCTTCGTACTGGGGACAAGGGATATTACGATGAAAATGGAGAAGTTGTTATAATTGACCGATTAAAAGAACTAATAACTTATGGAGGATACCATATTATACCAAGTGAGATAGAGGAACTTTTAACGAATCATGCCGATGTAATAGAAGCTGCAGTTGTACCAGTGCCTCACGACGTTGACATCGAAAGAGCTATGGCATTTGTTAAAAAACATCCCAATTCAAAGGTAAATCGCTTTATAAATATATTTACAGATATTGTTAATGAAATATAAAATTTATTTAGAATTATTGTGAAAGAAACATATATCATTATATGAATTTCTTTATTAGGTATCAGAGCAAGATCTTATAGAGTTGAGTTCTAAATTAGGAAAGGAAAAAACGCTTTGGGGCGGAGTACAATTTATGGATGAGATTCCACATACTGCTTCTGGCAAAATTAACAGGAAGAAATTGAAAGAAATAGCAAAACTAAATGTTAATTCCAATGTTAACATGTAGTTTTTAACCATATTTTTAGCTGATAACTAACATCAAAATCATTCATAAATTATCAATAATTAATTATAAAATAATTTATTTAAAATAGAAATTTGTGATTTAGATATTTTTTACAAATAAATTATATCCTTAAATTGATTGAAAAACGTAACGTAGTACATACTGAATATGAAATAACAAGAAATAATCTTTTCTCCATTAGTATCGCTGTTCTCGTCAAAGCAATTTCCGTCGTACATAAACGCGCATGCTAACATATTTCCAATTCGTAAAGCACTTATTTGATCATTCCTTTTGGATATTCACCATTGGATAAATCTGAACAGTATGGTGGCTAAAGCATGCTTATGGTGTTGTTTTTGTTCAAAAATTATTAGAAGAAAAACAACGATGGAAGGCTTATCTGCTATTTATTGAAATCTTTACTATATATGATGATTCTCGGTTTGTTGTTTTCATTAATCAAAAATCAATTTGCATTGACTTTATTAAAGAACAAAACATCGAAAATTTATAATAAAAAAATGTAATAGTGAAATCGATTGAGGTAAATTTTGCCATTTATTCTTTATTCCTTTTAATATTCTTTATTTGCCAATATTGTGCGATTTTAAAATTGCGTATAACTATTTTTGTAGTAAATTATAAATAAAACTATGCAGAATTCAGAAAAATTCCAGAATGCAGAATAAAGAAAATAAAAATAGTTATAAAATAGTTATAAAAAATAGTCAGTTTAATCCTTGAAGATGAGCCTTAAAAACTCTTGAAAAAGTTCATTTTAAATTTAGGTGGTGGGGACAGTCAGGTTGTCCTTTACTAATATAGAATATAGATTATTTTATTTATATTTATATTTTTAATTTTCAAATAATTTTAATTATTTAAACAAAGGTCTCGAGCAAACGTTGTAGAGATTACTAAAATACATATTACATATGTATTTTTTAACGAAAACTTATATTTCTTGAAAAAAAAAATGTTAATGAAAAGATACTCATCAGAATTCTGAACTTAAATTTCCGAAACATACCCAAATACGATTTTTCGCAACATTTGTACAAGTATGTTTGTTAGGGTATTAATTACGAATATCGTAGTACTTTTCGCGCAAATTGAATTGTTATAACGAAAACCATAAAAATGATGATTTTTCGAATTGATTTGGGAAAATACGATAGATTAAAAAATATATATAAAAAAGTTGTACATCTTATAAACATAAATATTTCCTGTTCTATATACTTATTTAAGTGTAAGCGACATTTTTAAAGAACCGATAAAAATTCTTCGGAATCCCTGAAACATAGTTATGTTAGAACGTAAGTAGCAATGTTATTACGTATATTATAACGTAAAGCTATATATAAGGTTACAGCAGTGAACATTGATTAATATACTGTACTGTTAAGCGAATGAAAAAGGATGAATAAGGTAAATGCCTTAGTTTTATCATTTTATTTAAAAATGTTAAAAATACCATTATGAAAAATTATTTAAATGATATTTGTATGGATATATATATATATATATATATATATATATATATATATATAAATATATATAAATACATATATAAATATATATTATAAAAATCTATGAAGTTCCAGCATAAGCTGAATAGATAAAGAGTTTTATCAGACACTTTTTATTCGTGGCTTTATTTTCAGCATTTTCTAGAGATTTTGTAGAAGGCAATGTTTCTTAACAAGTCCTTGTATGATGACTTGAATATTTAGTGCCCTACATTATTAATAAGGAACTTTCAAGTTTCGTTATAATATAAATATAATTTATATATAATATTGATTATTCGCCTTAGCTAATTGCTTATGAAAAAATGACAAAAAAGTTCATTTTCAAATAGTATTTAATACTTGATGTTTCCTTGTCAGGATCCGTATGATATCAATAACAAGACGATGATTATCATTAAAAAAAAGTATTATATAAGATAAAAACAAGATCATTGTTTCTGTAAATATTCTGAAAAACAATAAAAAGTAAAATTTTACATCCTATCGATTGATATTATTATAAATATTATAAAACTAGGGGTTTCTAATTAAAATTTTTAATCTGACCTTGAATTATTCTTGATAATTGAAATCGAGGTCAGAGACCTAAAATCCTAGAACTTTTCTATTAAGGTTTTTGGATATTTTTGGGACACACAGTATAATTATCATCATAGCCCGGTTGCCTTTATTTATAATAATCACGGTAAAATATGAAATATTAAACCTATAATATTAAAATCAAAATGATTTTTGTTCTATTAAAGACAAACTGACTGTCCCCTTCACCCAAATTTTTCGTGTCCATAAAGCGTCATCAAGGACTGCAAAAGAGAAGCAGGCAAAGCCGCGTTTCACGAAAAAAAAATCGAAAAACAGGTTGTGAAGATTGTAAAGCGGTCAAATTGTCCTTTACTAACAAAATTAATTTTGATTTTAATATTTCAGATTTTATATTTCAGATTCTATTGGCTGATTATGTAAATCAGGGCAGTCTACTGTCATTATATAATTATATTTAGTTTGTTAAAAAAACTGGATAAAAGATGACCTAATAACAAAGCCTTAAAAATTATGAGTAAAAAATAAAAATCAAAAAAATTTTAATCGTTGCCCTTACAGTCACAGCGCTATCTGCGGGGAGATGAGCAAATCTATACATACATACATACATACATATATATATATATAATGCAATAGCCATAACAGCAGAATTAGATGCGTATATACATATATGCGAATTGCGCACTGCGAATCATGAGCGAATTGCGTTCTGCGAGTGCCGTTGTACGATTGCAGACCGCGGTGAGGTTATAATATTAGTGTTGACTGTTGATCAGTGTTCAGGGCTTCAGATCTCAAGGTTTTCATTAATCAGTTTTCTAAGGACATGATTTAGCTGCTGATCATATGTCGATATTATGAAGTGTAGATGAATAAAAAAACGCTGCGTTGCATTCCACAGCACAAAAGTTTCGGCGATTGCAATAAGGTGAAGAATTTACAAGTGCGTGAAACATACACATCGCAAATTATCGCAGTGTGCTGCTATGACCCAGTGCAGAAATGCATTGCTGCAATGGGGGGCCAGCAGCAGCTGCAGTTGCGAATGTTACGATCGGTGAACAACAGCAGCAAAGCAAAATCACGAACATCGACAACTCCATGGCCTGCAAGTCGATCGTCACCTGTGAGTTCGATACTCGTCTGAGAAGGAAACAGTTAACATTTACAATTCGTCAGCCCGCATAACCTGTCTTATTTTATCTTGTCTTTTTTTATTTTGTAAATTCGACTTTGATTTCGATTCTTTTTCTTCTCTTAGGAACATTGACTCTCTGTTGTATCAGTTGTGAAACAATCTTGTGATAATTTTGTTATTATTGAGACGCCCATTATATGTTACTTTTCTCTTTATATTACCGTTGTTTTCATTTTTAACTCTTAAGTTTGGTCAATAAATCCGAATTGCATTAGAGAGTTTGAAGAATAAATAACTTTAAATTATTTAAATATAAAGAAAAAATATTTTCTGTTTTTCTTTTACTAATATAGGTTAATATATAAAAGAGACCTTGATGCCAATTGATATTGTTAAATATGTTACAAGATTACAACTCTACTGAGTATTTAAACAACCAAAAAAATGAAACCTCAGAATTATTGCAAAATAATATATTAACTTGATATTGAATTTTCTGAAAATATTGAATGTTGTGTACATGTCTAAAACTTGAGGAACAATGTTGTCTTAATAATTGGTTTTAATATTAATATTTTCCGTTATTATTTTACATGCATTATGTTTTTAATTAGCAACATTTTTTTATTTGATTTATTATTATCTCTGTAAATATAATTAAAAACGAATTAAATTTTATATAAAGTACTGAACATCAAAAATTATTTTTGATCTGATAAATAAAAAAAGTTCAACTCTAAATGAACAAAATCGATCTTAAATTTGTTTTTTTATTTATTAACATCATATTATTATTATTTTTATTTAGTTTTGAATATTATGATAAATTGTATTTTAGAGATATAGTTCTAAAATTAGATTATTGAACATAATTGAAGAATTTTAATTAATTAAAAATTTTTTTTAGATGTTAGTTAACTAAAAATCTTTTATAAAATAAACTACTGCAAAATCAATCTTTGAAAAGCTATTGTAAGAAAATCAATGTTTTTAATTATTTTTTACTGTTTTGTAAACTTGAGTATTGTATAAATATTAAAAATGTTACTTTTATTTTGATTTATATTTCTCAAACAATTAAATTATTACTTTTATAATCTGACAAAATAAATTAAATTAGTATTAAAGTAATATTTAGATATTAAAATATATTATATAAAACTTTTTCTTTTATAATATATATATTTTATACATTTACAACAAGTTTAATTGCCATATACGTAGTTTTATTGATTTTATTTGTAATAAATATATTTGTAAATATTGGTTTCATGTATTATTATATAACATTATAAAGTTAAATTTAAAAATAAATTATGTTAAATATACATTTATATATTGGTTTAAAACTCCTTCAATATTAATTTTAGATGCAGGAGATAAAGCATTATTCAATTCTTTGGAACATAATTTGGTTAAATCTATACCGACTGACTCAGTTGAATGGCGAAGATCTTATGACAGACCAATTAAGCAGGTCAAACTTCATGCGACCTTTGTTCCATTCACTCAAGAAATTCTTCCATCTGAGAAAGATTGTCATCTTATAAAATGGCCAATATTCCACACATATTGGAGCAACTGTTCGGTAAATAAATTACTATTATATTATATAATAAAATTATGTATTTATTAATTTGATTTTTACTGCAGGATGTTGATGTATATAAGTCTTCTCTCAAGGAAGATGTAGATTCTTGGTTAAAAGCCTTAACAAAAGCAGGAGTACAAGACTGGATGATAGTTTTGGTAGAAACTTATGATATTAAGAAAAGTAACAAATTGCTACCTAGAACAACAGTACTAGATAAAATTCGCAATGATTTTGCATCCAAGCATGGTGATAGGTAAAAGAAATACATATATGTTTTTTATTTTAAATTATGCCTGCATTTATATGTAACAGGTGTCTATCTATTATTAACCCAATAAAATCTGAATCTCGTTCGGCTGAATCATGGAGAGGTTTAATAATTCGAATCAGGCATTTAATGATGACAGCTTACGATAGAACTCTTTTAAAATTCGAAATTATAATTAGAGAGCACAGAGAGAAAAGAAATCAAATAGGCTGGAATTTTTGCCATTATTTTTTACTGCAGGTAATGTACATATATTATAAATTGCATTAAAAAGTTTAACCAATACCTTGACTATTTTAGGTATAATCAGTTTTGATATTTACCACTTATTTTATTAATCCTTTAAATGCTAATAATAATAAGTAACTGTTTTTAAAATTTTTAATACTTATAATAAATTAATGTTTTAGGAAGAACTTGCGTTTGTTTTAGAAATGTTAGGTTTGTATGATGAAGCATTGGTACAATATGATGAATTAGATGCTCTTTTCACACAGTTTGTCTTAAATTCTAATGTAGGAGGTAAGATTTTTATTTATTTTATGATTCATAATAATTCTAAACCAGTTAATAAATAACTGTAAAAACTAGATACACCAGCATGGCTAACTTCTTTTCAAAGCCCTTTAAATAATTGGGCAGGTGTTAATCTTAATAATAGTATAGATTATAATACAAGAATGTTGATAGCAGACTGTAAGGCTTCACTGTTAGATCTTAGGAGTTATTTATTTGGTAGACAATGTGCTATGCTACTTGCTCTAAATAAATCTTGGGAAGTTAGTATTATTCTTCTAATTATGAAAAGAGAAATCATAAATATAAAAAATCATTTATTCATAAATTTCTTTTATACTGAAACATTAATTTATATAGGTTGCCCAACGCTGTTTATCTTTTGTACACGATACTATAAATGAACTTCGAATTCTGGAAATTCAAAAGCCAGAGGGTTCTGTAGAATGTTGGGCTTTTCTATGTGCATTAGGAGTATTACAAGCATGCCAATCATCATCATCAAATGCAGATAATAGTCAACTAGTGGACTTGTGTTCATCACATACAGCTAGTTTGTGGGCTCTTGCAAGAGACAAGGTGAATTATATAAATAACAAATTTTATTTGTTTAATTCATTATAACACATAAAGACTTACATATAATTTTAAGGTAATTTACATATAACATATATAATTTGAACCGTATTGATACAATTTTAAAAACTGCTTTAACGAAAAGAGTTGTATATAATTATATTACAAAATATGTATTGATAAAAATTCACATTATCTTCTTTTTTATCACAATAGCTTGAAAGTTTAGGGAAGCTATGCGGTCTAATGCCAGGCAGTGGTCCAACGAGCGAACAACTTCATACTGTTGTATATCTGATTGCTGGTATGGGAGACTCGCAATCAACAACCCATGACACAAAACCTACTCCGACTGACAAATTAAAAGAAGCATTATCTTCTAAAGAAGCATTTAAAAAACAGTATCTGTATCATACTGAATTAGGTACATTTTTATTCAATTCCTTTTTTTTGAAAGACAATCTATTAAAAACTATAAATAATTATCTAACAAAATTAAAACTAAATTTCTTTATTTAGAATTAGAATTGTATTTATTAGAGCCTAAGGAATATTTAAGAAATACTTTCAAACGTCTTATTAATTCATTATCTTAAGTTTAAATTAAAATATTACATTAGAAATTACAGAAAACTAATTTTTATTGTAAAATACATTCTGGAATTTTCCATCAAATTTTTTAAGTTTCACTATCTGCAATAATATGAAATTTATGCTAAGTCTATTGAGCATTACATGAACATATAAAGCATTGAGCTTATTTTTTATTTTCTGATAAATAATTGAAGTAGAAAATCAGGATTATTATTTAAAATGAGACCTCTTTATTTTCATAGTAATGACAATAGTATATCGTATATTGTCATAGTATTGCAGTAAAATAAATTAATGATTGTTAAAATTTACTTCAATATGTAGCTACTAAATTAGGTATACTACTAAAACTAAAAAAAATATCACCATGTTTCTTATACATTCTTTTCCTATTATAGCTATGGGCACGTATAAACATGTTAATCGGATCAGATCGGCCCGTCTCATTGGTAAAGAGCTTGCACGGTTTTATAGCGAGCTCAATGAAAATCAAAAAGCTGTGGTTTTTTTACTCGATGCCTTACAAACGTACACGTCCGAGGGTTGGACTCATTTAGCTGCGCAAACACAACATGATCTAGCACAGTGTTATAAGAAAATGGATGATGTCGAACGTTACACGAAAATCTGTGCTGCAATTGCCAGTACTCAGCATCTGCATATAACCATACGCAACTCTTATCTCGATGAAATGCTTGGCTACACAAAGATGCTTACAGGCCCTGATCCACTTCTTACCGAACTTTCCAATGCCTTCTCCGTGCAAGAGATGGAAGTCCATGTCACTGACAAAGTTATACAGGACTGTGAGGTGAAGGTAGATGTCGAACTAAGAAGTCTTTTACCGAGACAAATCACGTGTACCAGGGCTGAATTATCAGTTGAAGAGGTCCCTAAACCTAACACTAAAAGAAAGGGTGTCAAAACCTCAGAAGCACCATTTGACTTGTAAGTTAATTTTAGCTTATGCTTTTTAAAGAGTATAATATTAAGCATATGGTTAATAAAAAAGAAGAGACGCTATTACTTAGCAAAACATATTCAGACATAATCCCATTTTTATAATATATTCTGAGAGAAACATTTTTTTTTGTATTTGATTTGTAATGTTTATGTGATATTTATTGACTTATCAGCTTTTGACATTATCAATATTAGAAATTCTTCAGTTTGACTTAGAACGTCTTACCATTTGTTTGTAATTTTAATTGTAATTGATTTATTTATTGTACGGTATTTTTCATTTTTTATACAATTTTAATATGTAATTATTTTGTATATGTTTTTTTTCTTTCTTAAAGCAGTTGAAGAGGTCGACGATATGTATCGTCGAAACGTAGTGAAAGCAAAACACATTGAGTTTTATTAGCCCAAAATTTTAATTTATGTTTTTAATTAGATCCAAAAAAAATTATAATTATTTATTTAACGAGGAAGTCTTAATAATGGCTAGAAACAATACGTATTATATAATTTAAAATGGTTTTGATAAATGAGTGAAAATTTTATTCGCAAATCTAGTGTTTTTTTGGGAACTTAAATTAAAAACTATTTGTAATTCTTATTTTCCACAGATTACTAAAGTGTCAAATAGAAGAAGTAAGGTCAGTAAATCCAAGCTTAGTTCAGTTGCCAGTTACCAATCATATAGTTCTGAAGGAAGATAAAACTATTGGTTGCGTCAAAGTTGAAGTCGGCAAAAGTTCAAAAAATCCAGTCAAACGATCAGATAGTGTCAAACATCGCAAACCTTCTACAAGTACCAAAGGTGATTTTACTGGAGCACTTAGCAATTCTGAGGAATTTATTTTGCAACCTGGTATTAACACATTTATGCTGACAAAAAGAGTTGAACAACCGGGCTACTATCGGGTCGGACAACTATCGCTCATTATTGAGAAGAAACTCGAATTTTTGTCGCCTATACTGGAACCTAGACTCTGTTACTTGGTTAGACATTTCTTTTATGATTTTTTACATTCGCGAAATCTTTATATTACAAAAAATTTTAAATGTAATATTCATTTACGTTAGTTAATACAATATTATATTTTTGATAATATTAATTCAATAAAATAGAAGTAATTATAAAAAATAAAATTATATATTTATTTTGTTTTATTGGTAACAGGTAGCAAAAACTCAGCCTAAGATAGCTCTAAACTGTGAAAGAGATTTATTAGCAGGCTTAGTACAAAATGTAGAGTTGGTGATATCTAGTGGTAGTGTTCGAATCTGTGAAGGCTCAAAATTAAAGTTGCGATCATCAAGAGGACTAACTCTATCAAGACCAAAAGAGAATAACGATGATAAAGTTACTAACGGACTCAGGGAGATTGAGATGCCAATACCGCCATGTGAGCCATTTGAAACAACAAGCATAAATTTAACTGTATTAGCAGATTTGCCTCCTAAAAAGGATTCAACATCTATGGAGCATAAGGTAAATTAGTTTTACATTTAATAATTATATATATATATAGAAAAGGAATAAAAGTTAGACTTATTAAATAAAGAAAAGCAATTATTTATAACTATTAAATGAAATAGAATCAAACAAGTATGTTTTGCCCGAAGTTAAAACTCAAAAATGTAAAGAAAGCACTTTAAAATGAAGATCTTGTCAGCTCAAATTTATTTCAACCTATCGAAGGCCTTTCTTGAAATTTTCTTGAAAAATTATTCTTATTTTTAGTTAAATATTCAATTTCCATGGGGTCTAGAAGAAAGTATAACATTACATTTTGGAACGCCGCTCATGTCATTAATGAAGCTACATACAGCCAAGCAACGCAAGTTTATGCAAATAGTGGTAACTGGTTTATCCAGTCAACTCTTACAACTTACAGAACCTCAACTTACAAGTGGCACGTCAGCCGACGTGCATTTTAAGAGTTTAAATCCAACCGCTGGACAGAAGCTTGTTATTGGCAATGGAATGTCAGTTTCATTTATGTGGGAACTTGAAATTGGCACGAAAGACGATAAGTCTACGATACCAATCAAAACAGACTTCCGTGTCAAATATATCTCTATAAAAGATATGGAGGATCTGAATGAGATTGGAATTGTTACAGTAATATATTCTTTTTTATAAGAATATTTTATCATATTTAAAATAAATTTGTTAAAGAAAATTTTAATTTATCATTTTATTGCCTTAAATTTTTACGAAAAGTAAATGAAATTTTATAAATAACATATTTTACACAGTTTAGTATTTAATTGTTATAGTATATTTGTACAATAAATTTCTTAGTACTTTTATTTTCTCAAAAATTTAAATGCTTAGTTAATATAATTACTTAACAAGTATTAAAATTTTTTTTATTGTTACAGAATCATGAAGATATTGTCGATGATCCTCTACACATTCGAGACATGGAGAAAGTTGAAAAAGAAAGTAATATTTACTGGTGCAATTTTGATGTTAATGATTACTTGGTAAGTATAATTTGCAGTTAACTTAAACGTTCGTGATTCTTTTTTTCTTTTTGCGAAAGTTACTTTTTGAAGTGAAATTAAATGAAATCGTGACTTTATTTAAAATAAACGTGTTTATTGTTTATTGTTTGATGTCTAAACTATTATAATGCAAAAATATTTTTTCTTAATCAATTCTTAATAAATTTATAATTGAATAACATTACATGTCAGTTACTGCTAAATTTATTAATCAGATCTAGTAATAATACAAAAATTTCGTATTAAATTGTTATTGTTTCGAATTTTCTTTTGATATTAAACTAAAACGTTAATTTTAAACTAAGGACTAAAAAATTCGTTAGCACTGAATAATTGATTTTTTAGTATTAGTATTATTAGTATCTTCATTCTGTCTAATATATGTTATCTAATAAAGAAATACATTTTTTGTCATATCAGCAACAGTTGAAAAAAATATTTGAAATATTTTTGCATTATATAACCTCCCTGATTACAATCTAACAGGAGTGTATACTAATTGGTTCATGCTAATATAAAGTTTTCTGCCAACGATAAATAAAAAAGAAAGAAACTCTATTTATAACCGAGTGCTTTGCAGACTCTATTCACAGTATCGTCGAGGATCGAGGCAATCGGCGGCGGCGGTGGCGAATTCTGTCGAGCCGGTAGCATGTGCCACCTCTGCTTGACCGTTACACGCATGAATCACAATCGTCATTCATCCTCTGCTAATTCAACCAATAATAACAATCATCACCATCATCACCCACCGCCTCAGCTAATGTACGAGGTGCTTGCAGACCAGACGATGTGGGCCGTATGCGGCAGGACCGCGGGAATTGTCTCCCTCGAGACGCTCGAGAAACAGAGTGTCACGCTTGACGTGATGCCCCTTACGAGTGGATATTTGCCCTTGCCAGTCGTCCGACTGTCACGGTATATACCCGCGGCTATCGATCTTAAGAATGGTAATTACTTTTGCCCCCGTGCATTAATTTTTATTTTATTTCTGTTTGCCTCTGTCTCTCTCTCTCTCTCTCTCTCTCTCTCTCTCTCTCTCTCTCACACACACACATTCGCTAGCTCTCTGGCTCTCTTACTCTTTCTGTTTACAAACGAAGTTTACAAACAAATTCTTCTTTTCTTTTTATAATAATTACTGACAGTCTTTGGTGAATCTAAACTAATAAATCTGATAATTCGTTTGTTCTAAATCAAAATGGTATTTCTATTTCTTCTTGATAAAATAGTCCTTGGAAATAAATAAGCAATGCCTTTTTAAAAATTGACAAAATAAAGACATTGAATTACTCTGGAATCCTAATTATAATATTCCAAGTACTCATAATATTAAATTATTATCAAATATGTCAAAAAAATATAAAACTAGAATGCAGTATTACAAATTAGATCAAATATTAAAAGTTCATATTACCTTTATTTTGTTCGAGCTTTTATTAATAAATAAATTATTTTTTTATTTGCTGTCACATAGATAATTTACGAAAGAATGACCTAGGATCTAATACTGGGCCCAGACTTGAGCCGTTCAGTCCAGGTCAAGTTTACAATGCTAGCAAAGCCCAACAAGTTCATGTATTACCAGCTGCTCCAATGACTACCGAAATGAATTAATGAATCATTAAAGAAAATCTTAATTTTATTCATTTCATCTTCAATAATTAAGAATGTTTCAAAGAGATCAGACAATACCAGACAAAATAAGACTACAAAGTTCTTGATTTTCCAATTCATTATGGGTTAATTTCTTAAATTTAAGAGAAATTAAATTTTAATTATTATTGTTTCCATATGAAAGTAATCTTTACTTATTCAATCAAAATAGTAACTTAAATATATTATTTGTAAAACTGAATAAAAAATGGATGCATAAATAATAGTCAGGTTGAAATTTTGAAAATTGAAGAAAAATAGTACTATGAAATTAATTTAGAAAATTTCAAAACTGTTATCTTAAAAATAAGATGATTATTTATGAAATCAAAAATCTTTAAATATATTCGTAATTTTTAGGTTGTAGACCAATATTTTTTTAAGAGATTTATTTCAATAATTTATTTTCTGAATAATTTTGGTTGCACATATTCTGAATTATAAAATAGGTATTTTCAATTATAGTATAAGTAAAAGTTCAAAACTTTTTTGACATTGTTAAGTTTGAAATTAATTTCTCATAAATGTACTAATTTTGTCTTATAGAAATTATAGAATTTAAAATTTTATAATTTCAGATATTTAATATAAGTATTTCATATTTTTCAATAGATGTAAAAAATTTAGTCATTATATTATGTAAGGCTGAAGGAATTGGATGTTCGTAAACGCATTTAAGTTTTACTGTTAAAAGTCTAAATTGAATATTATTATTCTTGTTGCCATGTCATACTGTACTGGATATCATTTTTTACAACTCCGTTTAGAATATTAAAAGCCTGTTGTATATAACGCATATAATACTCAATAGAAATATTGTGTTGTCATAAAATTATTTTTTATTGATTATAATAGTGTTTTGGAGTTTTTAAAACATTTAAGAAGTATTAATAAAATCGTTTGATTTAATTAAAGATATAGTTTCATCAGTTTTATAATTCAAATTATTTAATGATATAAAAAATAATATCAAGTTTTTGAACGACTAAATTTTTAATAATTTATTTTTTATGAAATGATTCAAGGAAATCTATTAAAAACTTAGTTTAAAGCAATTTATTTTGATATTTCAAAAAAATTGAATGTTATTCCTGTTGTAAAATATTTCATTTTAATTTTTTTATTCTGATGATAACCAATACTTCTAAAAATAGAGATACAGCAAAATTTTAAACTATTTTAGTAATACTTCTTTTTCAATGAAAGTTTGTGCAGATATTGTAAATATGTATAAGTATGAATATTATTGTATATATGCAAAGCAAATGGTTTATAATTTGTATAATACTGATTAAAATAGAATTAGATGTAGAATTATATTATAACATATCTTTTCTAGTATGTTTGTACTAAATACTTTGTTTAAGCGTATAAAAGGTGAGGCACAGAAACTGGTCCTAAAAACTCTGTACTGAAAAAAGACACTGTACCAGTCATAGATGTAAATATATACTACAATTGTTAAATCGTGTTTTCATTTATTTTTCCATTATTTATTTCTTTAAATGGTGTTTTATTATTAAAATGGATTGGTGTTTCATATGATATAAAATTTATTTAAAGAAATTTAATTAAATTAAATACAATATATTGTGCAATACTTTATTGATTTGATTTATTTGATTTAAATAATATTTAATAAGTTTTTGTTCATAATCATTAAACAAAGCTTAAATATTAGCTGAATAAAATTTAAAAAGACAACGTTTATTTAATTTATCCACATAATTGTACTATAAGAATAATTCATTACATGTTTACTGAAACTTATTTAATAGGCATTACATCTGATATTAATTTAATATTTAAATATAAAAATATACATAATATAGCTCAAAGATTTTTAATAAGTCGGTAAAGGTTGTTGTGTAAGCAATAAGCCAAATCGTCGTTTCAATGTGATGCGTTCTCTAGAATTTTTATCCTCTGGTGAGAAGCGAGCTATAAATAATTTAAATTTATATATGCAAATAAATATTTGATTTAATATTTAAATTAAAAAATAAATGAATTAAATTTATCAATTAACCTGGATGTGCTGAAAGTGTTGGTTTTCCATAAGGATCCATTTTCTAGAAAAGAAAATTCATGAATAACCACACAAATTTTTTTAGAATAATGTATGTTATTATATTCAAGATATTTATGAATATTTTTTAGGTGAAATAAAATATCAGAAAAATATATATTTTTAAGGCAAGGTAAGGTATCTAATAATTGTTTGGCAAATTAAAATTAAATTTCAAATTATTTATATATTGAAAATATTGATTAACATAAATAAGGTAAATTTAAACTTAAATATGTGCAAGTACAAGAAAAGCATCATCTATGAAGCTATTGAATCATTAGTTTATGCTTTAAAACTTTTTCTTTTATTGTATTTCTTTTTACTTTTTTCTTAGATAAAAATAATTTTGGTAATGAACTTCTCAACAGTCAAGATTTCTGTTTACGTAAGTACAATACATTTTTAATACGATTAGAACAGCAAAAATAAGTTAATTTAATGTTATATTACAAAATACTATGTTGATTGAGTTTTAATTAGATAATAATTTTTTTTGTACAAATTTTGATCATATTTAGTACTAAAAAATAATACCTTTAATGTGTAAATACGTTCTCCATTAGTATCCAAATAATACATAAGGTACATGATTAATATCTATCAATTTTCTAATAAAATAATTAAAATTTTATTTTCTCAACAAAATAATTCGGCACAAGAAAATCTAACCTCTTAAGAATTTTATGCACGTGGTTTTTTTCCATATAACAACCCAACCTGACCCAGCCTGACCCAGCACTGTCATCTGCTGACAGCAGATGGTTGACAAATTAATTACCGTCACAAACCATCTTTAAACCAGTTTTAAACCAGTTTTAAACCCGTAAACTTTAGAGGTCAACCTCGGCAGCTTGGTCAGCTTAGGTTTAAACAGAACCTGCCAGAACAGACAGAACATTAAATTAAACAGGTTTAGACACCGCTTGACAGAGTTTAGAATTTTTTTATAAACAACTTTTATGCGCATGTAAACCATACAAATAATTAAGTAAAAATAAAAACTATTATTAACGTATGTAGAAATAAACCAAAGATCAACCATGACTTGCAGAAAAACAAGACCAAAATTTGTAGTTGTTGGAGGGTTTAATTGTTACTTTTGGTTATTAAATTTTAATTAATTTTGGAGGAACATAGTTCTGAACTGGAGAAATATACCCATCTGTATTACTTATAATATAACGAAAAAAATATTTGCAATTCATTATAAAGTCTTTTTAAAGAATCCAATATAATGTTGATAAAAGTTTATTTTAAAGTTTATTAATTATTCAATAGCGAACGGTTTGTCATATCAGGCCATATTCAATGGAATTCTGAGATTGCGATTTTTTTGAGAGTCTTAGTTGAGAATTTAATTTTAATTTTTTTAATTGTTACTTTCAATAAATTAATAGATTTTCGAATTTTGTAAGAGAACACAACATTTATAGAGAATCAACGTTAATATTTATTTATAAAATAAGCCGTAATTATAATTTAAAGGAAGTTTATCATTTATTGTTTTAGTAAATTTTTACAATCATATGATTATATCGATTATCGAATTACATATTTCATTTTTAAAATTTTTAAACAGTTGTATTGTAAATTGCATAATATTTTTCGAATCACTGTAAATATTTATGATACATATTAGCTTATTTGGTTACTTGTATGTTAAATATTATTTTTTAATAAAGATCAAATTTTATATGCATATATATTTACAAATATAAAACTTTATTTTAATAATATTATTATTGTTAAATTAAACAATTAAAATGTATTTCAGTAATTATATTTGTTAGAATGCTCGATGGTTTGGATTTATTTTAAAATAATAAATGCATATACTATAATAAAAAGTGAAATAATTTGATTATATCATAGCTGTCTGTAAATATTTAAATATTAGCAATTTAAACTTAAGTAATTAATTAATTCAAAACATATCTTAAAATTCTATTAATAATTAAAAATTACTTTGCTATCTTATATCGAATATCAATTGAATCAACAATTATTTCTAATCAGTAATGGAGGAGAAATGTAATTAATCATTACATTAAATTGATAGTGGTTGCAAAGTTCGTTAAATATAGTTATATTTCAACGGTGGTGTAGAAGTTAATTAATTTACCTCGTGAGACATTTTACATCCAAACGAAGCAAGAGAGGAATAAGGCCACATGGGAAATAAATTATTTGAGCATAAAGTGTTGAATAATATTTAACGTTACAACTATTGCGTTACAACAATTTGAGATTGCAGTAATGCAAAATTATTTTAAATATATATTAATGTAATATATACTTAATATAATTTAATTTAATTGCATTAAATTCATTTAAGTAATCATCACCTTTACTTTGCATTAGTAAAGAATCTGAATTCATTTATTGATTTAATTTAATTACAGAGAACTATAATGTAATTAAAATAATTTAATTTCATAAATTTTTTTATTATACTAAACAAATTGCAATTAATCGTTAATAAAATTCTCTTTTGTATTACTGGTTAATAGTAATGGTTTATTAACTTTCTCTTCCATTATTAGTTAAAGACAATGGTTAATTAAATATGTACTCAATATATAATCACAAAGAATATTTATAATTAAATTTTTGTTCCAACATTAATTAAAAGTAATGTTTATTTACAAATATGCGCTCATACTTATAATTTTGTTTAATTATTAATCGAAAGTAATGTTTAATTAATCATAAAAGTCGAGGTTTATTAATCAATTACTCCTACGATCAGTACAATACACAAATGTAATTTAAATTATCTATCAATATTCAAATTTGCTATTTTCCATATAAAAAATATCGTGCACTATGTCTAGTCTGCGATGATAACGTTATCTTTATACAAGAAATCCACGAATTGAACTAAAATTAAAATAAAGCAATAAAACAACAAATTAAAAGAACTATCGGAGCCCCCCCCACTCTCTCTCCCCCTCTCTTATCGGTGCGCTTCTGGATCGGTTCCGCTGATGTTGTTATAATAGCGTTACTCTCAGTGCACTGTACTCTTATAGCATATCGCGAGAGGCCGGGAGATCCGGGAAAAAAAATTCGCGCACTTCCATCAGTATATAGCTATAGGCCGGAGGCTGTATGTATTATATATATATATATATATATATATATATATATATATATATATATATCGAGCGTTTTTATCTGCGCGGGTCGCGCGCGCGGCGTGCGTGGGCGCGCGCTACGCTATTATAATACTCTCGTCCGCGGGGACTCCGAGCTCGCGTTATCGGCCAAAGATTGGGACTATATATCACTATATATATATATATATATATATATATATATATATATATATATATATATATATATTAATATATAAAGTTTTGTTCGCGTCCCGCGGAGAAACATCGTGTGCATAGCCCGTGCGACGCGCTTGGTTGGTCGCTCGCTCGTCGACTCGGCGCCTAGCGAATCGCATTCGTTTTCGGCGGGCGTCGTAATTTATACAATAATATTGTAATTCGCGCGTCCTCACCGCGTGTATTACTTATATCGCCTCATATACATACCTCGCGGGAAACGCGCCGCGCGAAGAGAGAGAAAGAACGAAAGAGAGCCGTATCGACGGGCGCGGCGCGTTAAATACCGTGCGAATTTCCCAACGTAGCGCGAAAAGCCGTTGCGAGAACTTCCTCTCGCCGACGCGTGTTGTGGGTGCCAGTGTTCTCTCTCTCTCTCTCTTTATTTATTTACCTTTTTTTTTCGCTCATCAAGTGGCTCGCTGTTGGTGTATAATGAAAGTGAAAATAGCGAAGTGCGAACAGTGCGGCTCGGTGAATTTCCGAGAGTTCGACGAGTGGCCCTATAGATAAGGTATTTTTTTTATGCGACGGGTGCATTTTTTGTATATATGTGTCATCTGACGTGAATTCTTCTAGCAAAAGCCAAAATTACCAGTGCGCTTAACGAACAATTTGATATGAAGGGACAAAAAAAATTTTCACCGCGCCACAGTTTTACATTATATTGTATGCTTTTAATCTCATGTACAGAAGAAATTTAAAAAATAGCGTGTATATATAAGAGTCCAAAGTTTTTGACAAAACAGTAGTCACCGATATTTTAACGCGAGTAATATTTCAATCAAGAAGTCCAAAAACCGAAAAAACAAGAGGAACGTTTAAAAAAAATAGATCCAAAAGATATCGTATATAGAGGAAAGTTTTCTTCCCGCCTGTTAAAGCATTAAGTTCTGACATCATGCCGATGTATTAGTATGAATTAAACTTGTCACTTCGTAGAATTGAACTTTCTTACAAACTATGCTTTTAATCCTCGTTAATTAATAAAGTATGCGAGGCGTGTGTGTATATATATAATATATATATGTGTGTGTGTGTGTTTGTGTTTTTGTGTAGTTAGTTTATTATAAACAAATGCCTTTGTTGTTATATTTATAAAAAAATATTTAAAAAATCTGGTTAAAATATTTGCATTTATTCATATTTAAAAATTTTAAAACATATATAAGCTCATAAAGTGTTGTGATGTTTACATTTGAAGTGCGCGTGAAGAGGTGAGCAATTTGTACAAGCTTAGTATATGGAGAATACTGATGGGATGACAGAGGCTTGGAAAGGATGTAAATGCTATATATTACGTCGAAACTGAAAATCAGCTGAATCGAGGAAAATGAAGAGGAACGAGGGACCGAAGGTAATTTTGTGATTAAATGAATGCATCAGAAAAATCACAAAATCATTTATTTTGTGTGCGTGTGCGTGTGTGTGTGCGTGCGTGTGTGTGTATGTGTGTGTTCGAAATTCATTTGTTTAATAATTTGCGAAACAAAAATTTTAACTAAACTGATTACCAGAGAGATCCAATCAATTCTGTAAATATAGCTATTCAAATATAATTCTAATTTAAAACTAATACTACTTCCAAACCATATTTTCACTAAATATTCTGAAAATAAAATGAATGATGATAAGTTAAAGATTGCATATCATATAAGTGATAGTTTTTTATCTCTTCCTTTTCATATTTGAAGATTACATGTATAACTTAACACATCATTGCCTCAAAATTTGGTTTATTAAAAGGAAAAAATAAATAAAATGAAGCACGCATAACAAAATTTTATTAAATAGTTATTCATCTAGATCGATATTCTATGTAAATATGTATATATATATATATATATATATATATATATATATATATATATATATATATATATATATGAACATATATCCTGTATTGGACTGTACGGGACTATGAACATACATACAATATTATTCAAATATTACTGCGCTATATACACTTTATACATATATAATTTTTTTCATGTGATCAAACCTTAAGAATGAAACTTTTTTCATTTGCTTAAATTATAAATGTAAATATCATGGAGAAACTTAGTAAAACAAAGATTTACATTAATATTTATAATATACATATATACATATATACATATATACATATATATATATATATATATATATATATATATATATAACTCTTGTTTATAATATATTAATTTTTTTAATATTAATATTTGTCATTATTGTTTCAAATTTATTTCAAAAAATCGTTATAAGAAACTTAATTATAATTAATTTACATCCTTTCTTCAGGTTTTAATTTCATAACAGATGCATGCAATTTTATCTTATATATACGAATCGATTATTCATATAAAAAACTATTTTTGTACAAAAAGTGATTATAAGTTTATTTTTTACTTATGTGCAGAAAATTTTCGAGGCCACTATTTTATATACATCAGTGCCATCCATTTATAGTTGTTCATTCATATTAAAACTTCATTATTATATAACTTCATATACTAACGTTTATAATAAATAAAAATATGAAATATTAATCTACTAGATTTATATATATATATATATATATATATATATATATATATATATAACTAGTTAATTAGAAATAACGTTAGTATATATATATATATATATATATATATATATATATATATATATATATATATATAATGAAGCATTAATATGAATGAATGACTAGAAACAACACTATATATATGTGTGTGTATATGAAATAATGGCCTCGAGAATTTTGAAGATTTTTTTCTGTACACAAGTGAAAAATACACTTCTAATCATTTTCTGGACAAAAACATGAGATTTTATACGAATATTCAATTCGTACACATAAGATAAAACTAGACGCGTGTATTGCGCAATTCAAAACAATCAAAAGTGTGTAAATTTGTATAATTACAAAATTTTTTACAACTTTTTTTTTTAATAAATTTGAAACAATGACAGATATTTAGCAATAAAAATATTAATATACTATAAATAAAAAGATTTAAGAACGATGGTCTGTCAGCTATAATTGCAATATTTTTGAATTGTGTCGGTCTCAAATCCAAAATATCAAAAATCTTTTACAAATTTAATATCATGTCAACCTACGGATTTTTTCCTTCTCAAAATAAACAAACTCATGTCGTATCTTATATAATGAAAATGTTTGTTAGATTATATAATACAAAGAATCATCCATTGATGTAAACATGTAATTATTTGAAAAGTATATCTATGTGAAAATTTTATGTTAATAAAAAATCGTTTTTTGTCAAATTCTCTTCGTATGAAACAAATTTTTTTTGGCTTGCACTACTGACTTAACACGATGGGCTTGAAAAAACATAAGTTATGAAAAAAGGCTTATATATATATACCATCGAAATAATTCGGAATAACGTTTCTCCTTTTTGTTTTTGCGCAGATGAAAGCTAAGACCGTCAAATGGGTCGTGCACGTTCCACCGGAAGATCCGGAATTACAGCGAATGCCCTTGGAGCATCAAGTCGCACACACCAAGTGTAAGTAGATCATGCACAAATTGAATCAAAGCCCTTTTGACACTCATTGTGCCGCGCACCGACGCCAGAGACGCCCGAAAATTCATCATATATATATATATATATATATATATATATATATATATATATATATACCGCCGCATCGGCGATCAGGCGCATATGGAGGGAATAATATAACTCGAGGCGAGAATTATTGTTACATCGTCGTGTGATCGTATCCTACATAAAGCAGTATATAGTATAGATTTTCTACAATTGCAACGAACGACGCACACATACTTATATATGTTATTGGACTTGCTTACTTCATTATTGCGTAGAAATAAAGAAATATATTTTTATTTTATTTTCCGAAAAAAAAATCATGTGTGCCCTCGAAAAAATGGCTTCTATCAAAAAGTTTAAAAATATACTTTGCACTAAAAGTATAAATAATTTGTATTGCATAAGCCGCTACTAAGCATCTATATCTATATATATATATATATATATATATATATATATATATATATATATATATATACACTTACAAATGAATTTTTTTGTTGCTTATAGATCTAAATATATAGTACACATCATATTTATATACGTAATGTCAGTTATCGTGTGTATAGGCAGTATACGTTTTTAACAAACAGAGCTTAATTATTGTTGGTGCTGGAGCTAGTAGGTGCTGGGTATAATTCTAAAAGAGAAAAAAATAAAATTTTTCTCGGTATTTTAACAACATGCATATAATATATATATATATATATATATATATATATATATATATATATATATATTTAAAAAATAATCGAAAATACTAAGATTCAATCGGCGTTACAAACACGTTCAAGCGAAATATTTATATGCTGGATCAATTGATTCCAATTTTATATTACTTTCAATTCTAGTTCGTTAGTGACATATGTGTAGGCAACGAGTAGGCAATGACATGGTTTCAGTATTAGCACAATGATAATAGAAAATATAGATAATATAGATAATACTATAGTATAATACGGAGAGGAAAATTTGCAAGTTTGCATAGATGGAAAATGTCCCCTAATACGTGCATATTCGCAAATTTATTATGATTACAGCTATACGTATTTCAGAAACTTCGTGTGCTTGTATAAAATGATTACTTTATATAACGAATTGTTAATGATTAATTCTTCGCTTCGATGTTGCAACACACATTGGCTATCTTAGATACTTAATAACAAATTATTTTATTGTCAGGAATTATACGATAAAATAAAATATACGCTGTGCGTTAAAAATGCCGAAGAAAAATTATAATTCTTTCTGTCTATCTAATTATTGATATCCCATTATTCCATAAAATTATCCGTACTCTCTTTCTAATACTTGATTGTTTTTACTTATATAAAGCGTGTGGATATCACATTAATAAAATCTACAATTTTTTTCTCTAAATTTAGACGGTGTTTTTATATAATTGATCGAAGATTCGCTGCAATATACTTGATGAAAACTTTATATTAAATTATCGACGATGTTGATGAAAGAAAAAATAAAAATAAAACAAAAACATAAAATATTTTTTTAAAACCATCTGTAAGCGTATTTTCTTTTATTACAATATTTATTAATAAATATATATTTGTATAATAAAAATCGCGCTTATTTACGTATAAATGAAAATAATAAGTCAAAATAACACATTAAATCTTGCAAAGAACTCTATTAGGAAGTGATTTTTAAAAATCATCGACGTAATTACGAAAAAACAAGTGCATACGTATAAAAATAGGTTACTTATCGGTTTACTAATATGCCCATCAGCGGATGAAATTCGGAAAAAATGTACAAATTACAATAGATCTAAAATTTTTGTAAATTAGATAATAATGAGCTTTCCACCGTGATGAACAACGATAGGCATTGATCTTAACATTGTTTGGGCTTCATTTCTCCATTAAGTCCCAAAATAAATTTTGTTGACAACTATACGGATATTTATATTTTTAAACAGCTGGTTACTAATGTCGTATAGCTGCTCTTAGCGTAAATTGGATTTTCATCGAAAAATTGCTATTTGAGTTGTTCTTACTTTTTTACGTTTATTTTTCTTAATAATAGGGCTTGTAGAGAAAAAATATATAGAAAAATTACGTAATTTTACTTAACTACAGTTTTACGATACATACATTTTACGAAATAGATTTGAAAAATTATGAATTTTGAAATGATCCTGATTTTAAGGATGAAATTGTGATGTTTGCCTAGTTTTAATATGATATTTAGAATTAACACAGAATAAATTTAAGTAATTAACACTTTAAAGATTGAACAACCTAAGGGATGTATTTTTCTTTTTCCACAATCTATCCACACGTCGAGTACTGGAAGGACGTACCTAACAAATTCGTACGTTATTTCGGATTACATTCTATTTTCTTTAAAGAAATAACCTCCTATAGAGATAAAATGTATATGATAAAAATTCTGTAATCTGATGAGATCTACAACTTACGTTCCAGATATTTTTGTAAACATTTGGCATTTTTCGAAATAAATTTGATAGACCACCGATTATTATCGACAAAATTAAAAAAAATCGATAATTTTCCTATATAATTTCTATATAAAATCATTAAAAAAAAACCAGGTATAAAGAAAGAGATATAAATTAGAAAATTTCGGGATAATTTATCGAAAAGTTTTCGTTCCCATGACGAGATTTGCGCAGTGCGATACTGTATATTACCCGCATGTATCTCAAAAAGCAGCTACGGCGAAACATGCGCGTCTATCTTCGATTAAGCCGGTGTAAGTATATAACATAAGTAATGTACAGTGCCGTTTTTAACACAGTGCCCGTGATGACTATTATATAGTCCAGAGCTCGCATACGAGCGCCGAGCGGGCTCGCAATCAGAGAACTAAAAGGCCCTCTAATTATACCGAAATAGATCTCTTAAAATGTTTATACATTTCGAGACATTCTGCAGTTCAAGAAGCTTATGAAGAAATTTAATTTAGAAAAAAGATTATGGCCAATTAATGTATTTATTAAAAGAATTATAAATAAAAATGAAAGAAAATATTTTTTATAGGACACTACCATATATATATATATATATATATATATATATATATATATATATATAATTTTTATACCGAATTCTGGCAAGAGACCATTTTGCATAAAAATATTCTTTCGAAAGACATAGTTCCCCAGTTATTCTAAGTTAATGTTACGCGGGATTTTCCACGCATTGTCAACGTATACGAGACTGTCTGTCTACGCGATCGGGCAAAATTAAGAGTCTTGCGACGGTCTGCCCCTGCTATAGAATTTTGTGAACACCGCGATATATATATATATAAAAGGTCGTTTTTATATCGTAAAATTATCTCTTCTTTCGAAATGCAGTATCGAAAATAGTAAAGTGACGATTCTTATTTGAAAAGACAAAGTTATGAGTATAGAATTGCTACAACGACTTTAAACAGCTTTTAAACATTTGTCGTAAATTTTTCCAAAAACGGATGATGATGAATTCCCTATAAATATATATTGAAATAATACAGTTCTTCGACAACAAAAAAATATTTTTGTCTGAAAAGAAGAAAATTCTTGATCAATTCCACAATTGAAATCCACGAAATATACGAAGAGAATATACGAATATTTATATTTTATTTAAAATATAAATAGCTTATATGTTAAATAAAAACCAAAAAAAAAACGTTTTCAAGAATATATTATTGAAAAAATAATAATGTAAATTATACATTAGTATAATAAATAAATGTTCTTAGGAATAAATTCATTAAAAAAATATATGTTTGCTTACACATATACAACTTGAAATTTGGAAAAACCGTCCCGGGGCCCTGTTCGCAAACTTTTTAAAGGCCTCCTGTATATGCACACATAGGATGCGCGCGGCCGGGCCTTTCGTATATATATATACTGTACCCATTGTCGCATACGTATATACATGAAGCAGCCTGAAGCATCAACACGCTCATACACGTATATATACACCTGTAGCACTTTTGCGCACGCACACACACGCTACAGGTATATGTGTACACAGATATATATATATATATATATATATATATATATATATATATATATATATATATGCGTACGCGCCACGGCAAAGAGAAAGGGGTTCCCGCGCGTGGCGGCGGCGGCCTTCGTCCCGGCGAAAAGGAAAACGGGGCCTTACGGCGGGTTCGGCGTTCGACTCCTGCCTGCTCCTGGCCTCCTGATCCGCTGTGCCTACCTGGGACTTACTCGGTCCTTCAGTAAATGTAGATAAATGCGCGCGCGCGCGCATACCTGCGCATATACCCTCTTCCATGCCATATACGACGTGGTATACACACACACACACACACACACACACACACACACACACACACACACACACACACACACATATGCACACCTGTTAAGAGCGTGCGCATGGGCATCCGTCCAACAAAGCAGGTATATACACGATTGTAGCGCATTCGGCGGTGTATGAGCGCGTTATAGCGTTCACACTGGGTTTTGGGCCCGATGGGCACGAATGTGGGATAGTTGGGAAGTTTTCTTCATCTATGTATATATGCATATATCGGATGCTCATGGCGAAATTAAGGATTGAGGGATATGTCGTTTTTGGTGCGCAGTTGAGTTATACGATAAAGAGCTACTATATATATATAAAATGATTGAATATGTGTATACTTTTTCTATAGGGTCGGAAATTCACAGATTCAGCAGTGTATTAATGTATAAGAAAAATTAATTAAAAATGTCTTCACTTTCATTATTAATGAAATAAAAAATTTATATGTTATAATATTGTTCCCAATGTGTTTGAACCAGATACGACAAACTTGTAAGTAATTATATGCAGCGAATACAAAAGTAACTATTTTATTTATGTATAGTTATAATTCATTGATACATATGAGTTATGAAAGAATTGATTAAATCGATAATATTTTCGTATTATATACCTGTACATGCCTATAAATATATTTTTCTCCAGACGATGATCAAAAGAGCTTCTTTAAATTGATAATCAAGTTAATTATCTATGTGTCCTGAACCTTATAAAAACGTAAGAAAAGTTTTGTGGTTTAAATAATTATAATTTTTATACTAATTAGTGTTACATGATTTATTGCAATTGGTACTCAATGGGGATTATGAATTATATCTCTTTCTCGTTGTAGCTCTATCTGAGTTTCAATCAACCGAAATAATCCTCGACGTTGCATATATGTATATATAATAAATTCACCCTGTTCTTTCTCTTTGTTATGTACTTTTGCTCGTTTGATGCAATAAACATATGGCTTTATATACTTTCTAGAAATAACAGTTTGTCTACACGACATATTTTCTTAGATCAGGTGATATGACGCCCGAACTTATTACATTCTTTAAAATCACACTTAAATTGTATAAAATGTGTGATTCTCTTTAAGCTAATTTTATCTAGTGTGAATTTGGAGCCAATTCAACCCTGACTGTTGTCATTCTATTAATAATATTGCAAAAGTGTTTCACATAGGATTTGCGAAAAGCAAAATGAAAATGCGACGTTTAAAGCAGATTAAAAAACAGTGTCATATTTTCAAAATCTATCTCATTACATTATAACCAGTAATTTTAGCAAAAAAAAATTATGATTTTTGGATTAGGACTAAACATTTTGCATTTTTTAAGGTAAAAAATTAAAGTAAAGCGAATGGCTAATGAAAAAAAATTCTTATTTAATTGACAAAAAACTAGTTTATTGATATCAATCTGTAAAAGATTTTAATATATTATTGCTTTGTACCAGTAAAGTGGTACAAATACAAAAAGTATAAGAAAAAGTTTTCGTTAATCACTATGGTCCGTGAAGTGTGAACCATTCACTTATTTTGTACATGAACTATACAAGAATATTTATTATATGTACCAAGACGAGTATATATAACTATTTTTTACTTTTTCTTTATTCAGATTACATGTATTTTTCAAAAACTGTTATGCAAACAGATGAAAATTACGTTCCATGTTACTTGGTCGAAGCGCTTATAAAGAATTTCGATCGAGTTCTATATATAGCACGCCGATTCTTCACTTCTCCATTCTTCAACTAGTATATGTATACATTTTATATTTGGCAGTATTCGTTAAAAAAAAAAAAAAAAAAAAAAAAAAAAAAAAAAACAAGAGTCTTCATGCAAATCCAGTCAAGGGGATATTTTTTAGTTTTTTTCTTTTTTACTTTTTTTACTTTTTTTCTTTGCCTGGACGCGCGTGTTTTGGTTGGTGTTTTGCTTATCGAGTCAAAATTTCGAATTTTTGTATTTTTGAAAATCAGTTCTGCAAATAACCTCTTATCGATTTTTTTTTGTTGACGGAAATTGAGCTCATTGTACAAGTAAGTTTTCGTAAATAAACTAATTATCCCGTAAGTAAATAAATAAATCAATCAATCAATAAAACGTGTTGATGGATTCTTTCGGGATCGGATGGTATTTAATACAGGCTCATCTTTGGCGTTGGTCGGGCTTGAGGCCTAAACTTCAGGAAAGGTCTTTTGTTTGTGTGGGTGTGCGCGCTCGCGTGTATATATCGCCAGCAAACAAACCTTGTTGTTTGCCAGGCCTGTGTAACTACGGTAGCACTGTGTGTAAAAGATAAAATATAACATTATGTTTCTAAAATTTTACTCATGTTACTTGTACTTTTAGAATTTATCTTTTCATTATTAAACCAATGGATTTTTGTTGCTGTATAAGAATAATCAAAAATGGCTTTTCAGCATCATTAATAATTTGTTTACCTAGCAACGAAGGGCCCCCTGGATAGGTAGGACTCTAGGCACGGGACTTATAGGCCAACGCTGATTTCAGGATATACATAAATTTTTAGAGCTCGAATATAAATCTATATATAATTTTCTATATTGTCGAGTATGGTATATGATAATTATACATTGTCAAGCATCTATAAAGTGCATGCGTTGCAGGTTATTTATGCTAATCCATATTTTATATCATTTGGAAAAGAATATAGAAAATACTAAGTTCGATATATCTATATGTATATACCCAGTTTAAAAAGTCATAAGTAATTTTTACTGATTATATATATTTAGCGGAAATGGTCGGGAGTAAATTTTGGTGTTTCATTCCGAATTCGACGACAGGAATATTTTTCGATAGTTATGTATATTATATTCGTGTAATATACACGCATATCTTGCAATTTATATAACTATTATAACGACAAGTGTATAAATTATACTTTTTTTTTTTAATATATTGAGCGTGTTACTCTTCCGCAGTCCCATTATGAATACAGGAAGACATCGCCCGATGCCCAGCATCTGTTATGTATATATAACAACAGTATGCGACGAGCATCATACATATATTACATAATATATAAAATATAACATTTATAGAAAAATCGATTTAAATATAAATATTGAGATAAATATATTAGAAAGAAAATTATACTCACGTTACAATAATTACGAGTATCATAGTGAGTGAACGATGAAGGAGTGCGTGAGTTAGAGAGTGAGAGAGAGAGAGAGAGAGAGAGAGAGAGAGAGAGAGAGAGGAGAGAGAGAGAGAGTGAGTGGGGGTGGGGGGAGAGATCCGGAAGAGTTCATGCACGAGAAGAGGTATCTATATCGTCCTCTATACTTGGCTCGGTCGCGCGTTACGCATCAGAGATCGGATCGCACGTGGAAAGGTATATAATAATGAATATGTTAAATATATATAGTGTTAACGTGTCATTTATAACAGTGGCACGAGGACTTAAAGGATCGCCGGCAGTACAGGTAGAGCGTCTAATGAAAAATAAGCAATTTTTGTATCATTACTTGAAGAGAATTCAGACAAGCGTTGGCTAATTGACTATCGTCTAATTCCGAATGTTGCTACTCTTCATTATTTATCAAGAACACTATTTATCAAGAAGTAATACTTTCATTCATATTTGTTTTGATAAAGAAATTATATATATATATAGGAAAAGGAATGAAAAGCAAAAAGTTTTCTGGGAAGGATAATTTTATATACTTTACACAAGTGATATAATTTAGCATGTCTATATATTATAAGTATTATATCAGCGAAGCTATAATATTACTTCAATCGACTGATTATATTTATTTCCTTGTCTTCACGACAACTTCTTAATTTATAACGAAAAAAAGAATTTTCATTAACTTGATTATTAATATACATATATATGGAATTAATATCTATTGAAATAACACGACCATTCTTAAATAAGATGTTAATTTCAATTTTTAACAGAAATAATATTTTTATATATTTTTTAAAAAGATAAATTTTCAAAAAGCGCCCATCTCCAATTATGAGGGAAATTTGTATTATATTTTTGGAGGAAGGGGGGGGGTTCTGATTACGAGTGTCATAGTGAGATTCGTCATAAACGAATGTCATAGTGAGAAATGTCATAATGAAATTTAGTTGTCACGGAGAAATATATATAAATTCCATAAAAATCTTTTTCGAATTAATCTTGAAAAAACAAAAATATTTGATAAAAATATTTCAAAGAAAAATTATAGACATTATCAAAGTACATTTTCATTCAATACCTTTTTTAAATGCAAACAATGTTTTTGAAGAAAAATTCTACCTTCCAATTTTGGGATCTTTTAAAGCATCAGCAATGTGTGACTCAATCTCGAACAATTATAAATTTTACACATACTTATTCAATTTATCGCGGAAAAATTACTTGTAAAAAAATGCATCGAACATAAGAGATATATTTTAATCGTGTCTACAATATTTGTTCATTATGTCCTAGGTAAGTTCGAAAACACATCATTTTTATGGGTTTAGAAATGAAACTTCAATTTCCATCAAAAGTCATCATAATATTCGTTGTATAATTGATTTGAACTGGAATAATATTGCTATACATAAAATTAGTGAAGTAGTATTTAAAAAACGATATGCCTGACCATCAATGTACACGGACTAAAAAAGAACAATATAGATTAAGAATTTAATTACTCTATTACGTTAATATTACATGTATATATGTACTGGTATATATGCGCGTCATGCTAGAAACTCTTAGAAATGGTCTAGTGAAAGGCACAAAAATCTGATAAGATTATTTGAAAGAGCTGCCGGCGTATAACATAGATACGAATATTAGATCTAGTATTATATATATATATATATATATATATATATATATATATATATATATATATATATATAAAGTAAAAGCCTTCTAAAATAATGTGTGCATTGTTAACCTTTCGATAATTTCGTCGACTCGACGAGAATTACGGGATTGTACGATTCCATTTTGAACACAGTGTATGTGTGTGTGGCGGGTGTGTATAGGTTAAAATAGCTGTATTATTGGTTTGTGGCTTAGCGTTTACAATGAAGGATTAAGGAAGACATGGGATTTATATCTGCGGTATAATATGTAATATGTATTGATGATAGAGTTCGCAAAAGCGTATATTGAATGTATATATAATGTTGTCCTTTACTGTCCTGGGACGTCGGAGATTTGCATATACATACATACATATATATATATATATATATATATATATATATATATATATATATTCATTTTACATATGCACTTATACACATCTATACTTATTACCGCGCTGTAGAATATGTCAAATTTTAATTTCATATTTATACTTGTTTGATACAAATATGAACAGTTGAGATTTTTATTGATTGGCTATAGATAAATCGTAATACACATAGGAAGCACTGTGAAGGAAATAAAAAAAATTGTTTTCGCATATACCGTTACAAGTTCATCACATGTTGATAGCTTTAAACATTTTCCACTGGAGAGTTGTATAATAAAATTAATTGAACACATCCCCCCCCCACACACACATAAAAGTTGATGCAATATAAATGAATCGGCTTTCACGACCTTCTATAAGTAATAATGACTAAACGTACTATATATACGACATACTTTCACTCTTTTTCTATACAAAAAGGAATTTTAACGTTTCAATATAAAATCTAAACAGTTAGTATCCGAGTCAATTTATGCAATAAAGAAATCGCAGTTTTCGTTACATTTTACATTTTATTCCCTTTTTATCGTATTCGCCATCGAATGTTATATGAACATTAACGTTGTACAGATTTTCTCGTTTCTATATAGAATGGCTCAAACAATTATCTATTCTTTTATATCAATATTTGAAATATAGCAGCCACAAGGCGTGCAATATATCTCTCCTTGTATCTTTTCATTTCAATTTCCTTCCGTCTCGATGAAAAAAAGAACTGATTGTATGTACTTTAAGCAGCTTTATGATTCTTTACTAAAAGAATTTCAATATGGCATAACAAAAAGATTGTAGAAGCAAAATATATAATGGTATTTATGTAATAGATCTATTCTGTTTGTACCTTACTCAACAAATTATTATTATAAGTCATTTGTTATATTCTGATAGATTGGGCGAAATTTCTGTTGAAAATTTATCTGTATTATCAAATAATTTCAAAAGCCTGAAATGAAAATCAAAATCTCTCCTTTTATTCTTTTGTATGCCGGAATATAAATTTTGTTTTTATCCCTATATTTTTGAGCCTAGTGAATCAAATAAAGTTTCTGTATTATTAATATTGCATTTGAATTTTTTAAAATGCAAAAAAGAAATAAGTAATTGGCACAATTTACTATATACGGAAAAATTAATTTTATTCCTCATTTTATAAAAATTGTATATGATATAGGGTTTGTTCTATATAACAGGCGTCGTTTTGGAGCATCGGTTTTTAAGGATTATTTCAGAACTTTTGGCGGAAGTGATTAATACCAAACTTCAAAGATGTTCTCCTGGTAGGATTTTAGCTTCAAACAAAAACAGGCTTGGGAAGCGGGCCCCCTCTGTCTAGTGCTTGATGTTCATATACCACGATGGTATTATATATATAGAGAGGGAGAGAGAGAGAGAGAGAGAGAGAGAGAGAATATATACCCCTGGAATCTCTGATATATCACGTACCGATTTTAATACTTACAACTTCGATGACGAAGTATTAGAACGCATACTAGGTTACATCTAGCAAAAAATTATATGTTCATGTATATTTTTAGTATACATATATAATTCGAATAAAGAATGAATTATGCACACCGATGTCAAATAATATGCAGATTAGATGTATGCGTTTCTTGTATAACTATATATACTATGTATGCCTATCTTGTTTTTTACTTATCAGGGGCGTATTGTGATTGAACGGGACCTGGGGTTAAAATAAAGATTAAAATTAAAAATTATACTTTTCTCGACTATTCTGAATTAAATCAACAAATATTTTTATCGGTATTACAGTCTTTATAATATAATATATTAATTAAAATAATGACAGTCAGACTGTCCTTGATTATAGTCACCCCCGAAGAATCTGAAATAGAACTGATTACTACAATAAATTATATTAAAAATTAAAAATTAAAAATTAAAAATAAAAATAAAAATAATAAATAAAATAAAAATAATAAAAATAATATTATATGTTAGTAAAGGACAACCTGACTGCTCTCACCACCTTAAATTTAAATTTACCTTTGGTGTCCGACATTTCGAACCACTACGGTTCATCCTCAGGAACGAAACTGTTTTTATTATTATTTTATTTATTATTTTTATTTTTTAATTTTTAATATAATTTATTGTAGTAATAAGTTCTATTTCAGATTCTTCGGGAGTGGATGATTTTAAACAAGGACAGTCTGACTGTCATTATTTTATTTAAAATATTATATTATAAAGACTGTAAGACCGATAAAAAGATTTATTGATCCAAAATAAAGATCTTGTTAAATTATTTTACAATAAGAAAATTAAAACTATAGAAAACGAAGTACTAATATTTATTCATCAAAATATAAGTATTTAAATTATTATGTATTTTTTCAAAATTCAAATGTTTGATTTTTTTTTGGTTCATCGAAAAACATATACTAGAGACTTCTTTTAAATTATTATCCCCATTACAAAACTTCAGTATGAAATATGAAAACAAGTGCCGATAGAACCAAATATTTATTAAATATTGTATTTTAATAATCACATTAGATGTATATACTCTACATCTCTATAAAACAAGATTTCTTGTTATCTTCATAATATATGTTTGGTTCTTTAGTAAAAATATATTATTATTATCTATTATATAAGTATTTAATTATTATAATCACGCATTGAAAAATAAAAAATTATATTTAATAATGAAACATTTTTTCCTTAACTTGGCCCAGCGAAGTTATATATCAGACCATCTAAATCAATTGATCGAAAATGATCAACTTCAACAATTAACCTTGTGAATGCTGATAATTGTTCATCTGATTATACAGTTGGCCTAAACATGTTTCTGATTTGGTTTACGAACGAAAACGTTATTGTATTGCGAGTATATTTCTCCTCATAGTAAGCTATTCGTTTTATCCGCATAACACCAAATTAGATTTCTATTACACTGCTGATCGTATTCTAAACATTAGATGGTGGTTACATTATTGATACGAATGTTTTAAAGACCGAAGAAGCTGACGTATAATTATATATATATATATATATATATATATATATATATATATATATATATATATATATATATATATCGACACTGCATTTGCATCGATAATTTCAAAAACGCTAGACTGAATGCCTGTGTGTGTGGGTGTGTGGCTGTGTATGTGAGAGGAGCGTACGTATGGCCACAAGGTTGCCAGATCGTGCCCAATGTACAAGACACGGGCCCAAGTTAGAAAGAGAGAGCATACGTTACCGGCAAGACGGCAAAGTCAAGCGAGCGAGCGAGAGAGGGAGAGAGAGAGAGTGAGAGAGAGAGAGAGAGAGAGAGAGAGAGAGAGAGAGAGAGAGAGCAAGAGAGTGGGTCGGTAAGAACGGCTGATTGCGGCGGTGCGGGGGGCAGAAAGAGCGATAGGACGAGAGGGGGGAGACAGAGAGCGGTTTATTTACATAAAAGGACGGAGTATGGAGTATCTCTTTTTAGAGTAAAGAGGAAGACGGATCAGTTTGCTTGTACATTGTGCTATCTTACTACCGGCTGGAAAGGATTAGCGATGAGAAAAATGGAAAGAAGGGGGGGGGGGCAATGATATAGATAAATAAACGCGTAGATTGCAAATCTAGAAGATAAAGAAAAAAAATTTTGGAGCACAGGCACTATCCGTGGGAGGAGAGTCCCAAAAAATTATAAATGTTATGAAAAAATGCTAATGAATTGAAGTGCGTGGCGGCTATAATATAACGTTTAGAATTTCCAATGACCGGGAGGACGGGAAAAAATAGATAAACTATTTTCAATTCTTGAAAGAGGAGCGCGCGCGCGCGCGCGCGATCACGGAAAAATCCTTATTTATGTTTATACAGGTATATTACATATACAGGATATATTTATGGTTTTCGCGCGGCTGATGTGAGTGGAGGAGCGAAAGAGAGAGCGAGAGAGAGAGAGAGAGAGAGAGAGAGAGAGAGAGAGAGAGAGAGAGAGAGCTGAAAAAGAAGAGAGGGGCAGAGAGAGGGAAAGAGAGAGAGCAACAGTCGTCGAGATTTCTCGTCGCCGTCGTGCATTTATACAGAGAGAGGCCCGGCCCGATGCCCCGAGCGAGCCCCGATGGTGCGGCAGTCCGGCAGTGTGTCGGCAGTTACCGAGTAGTCGTGTCGTCGTGCCTCGTGTCGTTATACACTGTATTACAGTGGTATATAGTGTTATAATATTCCGCATGTGCGGTGCAGCGCGCTATCGTCCTTCATAATACAATACCAATCTCGTGATACATTCCTCTATCACTGTCCTCTTGACAATCAAACAGTATATGCGATACCTATGTAACACATTAGGAGAATCAAAATATCACCATTGGGCGCGTCTTTTTTGCGCGCAGCCACAGAGACACAGAGAGAGAGAGAGAGAGAAAGATAGCGAGCCTTTCATATTAATAAAGAGAATAAGGCGAGACTCGCGCGAGGCCCGGTTGCGCGCAGAAAAATGGACGCGAATCGCGGCTGCAGCATATCAGAGACGGCAGCGGCGGCGAAAAGTCACTGCAGTGCTGTAGTTACGATGCGCTCCTCAGCCACGATGATCCATATGCAACGCAGTTAAAGATCCCCGCCTGATGCGCGCGGTCTCTGACAATCTGACATCGTCGAGATTGGTATTACATTGGAGCGCTGCGGCGGTGGCGGCAGCGGCGCGTGGTTCGGTTCTATTATCATCTGGAGCGCGTGTGCACCATTTTACGGATTTCAGCGGCAGGCGCACGATTATTGTTACATGCATACATGTATAGATAGATATATTATTTTGCTCGTACGTGCCCTAGCGCGGGGGCAGGTGCCCCGCCAAGAAATCAACAAGTGTCTTTGGGGATAGAGAGAGAGAGAGAGAGAGAGAGAGAGACCCCCCGTCGTCCCGTGTGTTGTTATATGAATATATACATATATGCAATGTGTAGACGTGTATAGCTATATGCGAGCGATGCACGCATCAGCTAATGCAACTCCACGTAAGAGCGACGAGGAAGGATGGATGGATAGAGCGGCCTAACCTCAACTCTGGCGTGCGCGCGTTGTTCTATATAGATAGTGCGTTCTCCCTCTTTCTCTTTCTCGCTCGCTCGCTCGCGTTATCTGTCTGTATAATATACCGTGTGTTTTTCTTTTTTCCTCACAGATTTTTCTCTTCCGATGCTGTAATATATGCATTACTTAATTACTCTTGTAAGTTATTTACGTTATCGTTGGCAAGAAACCGCGTGTGATTTTTAGTGGGAAAATTCCACGATTTGACGAGTAATAGTGGTGTTGGTTTTATGGTGTTATAAATTATAGTATACGCGACACTCTGTGCATCATCCGTTGTGTATGTGTATTTTGTGGGCGCAATTTTTCCCCTCACACATATGTTTATGATATATGTAGTGTGTATAACGTGCATACGTGTATGTGTACTACGGCCAGGACGAAGTCGCGGTCTGTGACGATTTTTTTACACCGGAGGGATCTGCTGTAACCTGGCGAACGGCGACCGCTAACTCGACTCCAAAATGGAAGTCGTTTATATAGGTGTGTTTTGAGCACATATCGATATATATATATATATATATATATATATATATATATATATATATATATAAATATATATACATGTTTAAATAAATGCCTACTTGTATATTCGTACGCCTGTGAATTAACAAGCGGCTCCCGTCGCATACCTTTCTCAAGAATAATAATGGTTTTTCACACTCTCTGTCGCTCTTTCTCTCTCTTTCTTCTTGTGTACTATATCTCTCCTGATATCTCTCTCTCTCTCTCTCTCTCTCTCTCTCTCTCTCTCTCTCTCTGTTATTCGTCGTGTACACAGGCGCGCACACACGCGCTTTATAGAAAAGTCGTCGTTCGTCGTCGTCTCCGGGTGCGCGCGCGCGTGGGCGGACGGGTGATTGTACACCGTGTGGCACTGCGTGTGCCGGTTATAATCCCGATGAAGTCCACGGACTGCTTGGGTGCCCTCTTTTTTTACGAGGACTTTTTTATACAACCATGGCTCGTAAATATATTGGGGAAAAAAATGCGGCGTGTCTTATAAATTATACGTTTATAAATGCGTCCAGGAGTATACCTTTGCAGTAGAAGTCTAGATTATTCAATTTTGTCACGGTGGGGATAATAAAATATTTAGAGTATACTGTCATCATGACTGTATGTAATTCACGATGTTGATTATTGAGAAAAACCGTTATTAAGACGTGATCCGGGACACATTGTGTACGAGATACAAACGATTAAACACCGCGCACATTCGTATTTTACGAAAATTTTTATTTCCACGAGAATATATTATATACTTATCTAATAACCGTATCGCCCGATATTTGCAAGAATATATATATATATTGCCGACTCGCAACGAAGAAATGTGAGACCCTCACTCAATGTGCGAGTGCGAGCCGACACCTAAAAGAAAAAAATGGCAAAATGATATTGTCCAGCGTAATAGGAATACCTTTATAATTTAAATTTAATATACATATATGTTTCTATTCTAAATATATATATATATATATATATATATATATATATATATATATATATATATATATAGGTAGAACCTGAGATACAGTCTTTTGATATTAAGTATTGAAAAAAAAATTCGATAAATAATAACTTTAATTAAATAACCGACACCTCTTTCAAATGTTCCTGGCGAAGGCGTTGGGGAAAACGCTTCTGTATTACTCTGTAAAATTGATCGAACAATACCCAATTGTATCGCGATGTATACGTTCTCAAGCTGTCAGCCGCTGTCGGTATTATATATACCTTCGCAGAATCGGACACTTGGGTTAATTTTTCACACGCCATTTTTTTTATCTACAGTACCGTTATTGTACTTCTCTTTTTGATCATATCTCGTCAATTATTCATTGCTCCTGAAAAATACAAAAATTAAATATGTATTACGTGTATATATGTTATAACAAAATTATTTCTCTACTCTACATACGTGATATTAATATACAACAATTTACATCTTCAATTCAAGTTCGTTTCGCGGGAAAACTCGGGTGAACTCTGTATTCGAAATATACGGAGTAAAATTTAGTTATTGAGTAAAGACAACTGAAGCATGTAAGCGATATTAAATTTCTATTGTTGAGAGTTAACTTTACCTAGAGCTTATTTTTTTACTTTTTCATGGTCATGTAATAAGTTAATATTGAATCTAGAGGTTTAAATAAGATTTAAAAATATTAATCTCGTAGCTTGTCAAATCAGTTTTTCTGTATACCAATTTATGAAGATGATACTACAGAATTGGTTTTGTTGTTTTATTTGATGCAAGGATGAAGGGAATAATATAATCATCTGCCGGTATAAAAATGCTCTACAAATAAATTGTAAAAGTTATGAAAGCGGAATTTGCATCATTGAGCGTAACAATTATTTCGATTGTAACCATTCGTATCGTTAAATCTAACACTTCTTTCTGTACATTTACAAAAAGCCAATGGAAATCTGGAAATTACAAAATTACGCCAATAGTTTATAAACATTTAATATGAAACAAAAGTAAAATTCTATTCAATAGTATATAAATCAATTTTTTAAACATTACATTGCAATCAAATAATGCAAACTTTATTGACATCAAAATATTGCTACTTTTAATCCAGGCTAGCATGTATTATAGGGGTTTCAATAATTAAGCGAAAATGAAAATTTGCTGTATAAAAATAATAAAAAGATGTAACAAAATGTATAATATAAGAAATTTGATATTATGTAATATTTTTTTCATACATGGTTCGTCTCATAATTGCATATTTTATTTACAAATACTTGTATATTGTATATACGATAGTGCAATTTAGATCGTCATATGATATGGGAAAATGTTAGTGATGTGATATCAGAGAAAGTACAAGCAATAACCAAGGTAAAAAAATATAAAATAGAGCGATTGAAGATATGATACGTCATTTTTTTATGTAAAAACGATAAGCAACGCCAACACTTTATGAAATGAAAAAATAAAATAAGTAATAAGTTAGGATGCACCGGTAGTGATAGATATGAAAACGGGAGCCATATAAAGCCAACGCGCCTGTCGATATGTATATATATATATATATATATACATACATACATACATACATACATACATATATACACATAACACAACGGCATTATTATAGATTTAAACATCGACCCCCCCCCCATCTTGAATTAGAATCCTGTCTGATGACTAATATCTAATATATCGTGAGAGCCCATATAGAGAGACAGTGAACTCTATATAATATAGGCACCATACAATTGCAGACTCGCACACATCATGCACCCGCAGGCCACCGCCACCCCGAACTGATATATAATAGACCTTTCTTTCATTATTCTTCTCTTCGTGCAACTATAATTATAACACACCCGGACCCCGGGGGTTCAGAATTCATGAAAATGTCAGTTGAACGGCGCGTTATAATGCGTTATCTTCCTACCGGTTTTTCGCTTGAGCGCTTTCTCTCTCTCTCTCTCTCTCTCTCACTCTCTTTCTCCCACCCTCGTCTAATCTTATCGGTTGTGTTCCGCACGCGAAACGCGAAAAAGAAGCTCCCGCGCGGACGTGTACAACGGCTTGAAAAAAAATATGCGCGTGAGTAATATGAACACGCGCTTTATTCGCTTTGGATTGCACGCATGTGCAACGATATATATATATAGGAATATAGCACTTGATGCGTCGCTCATCAAGGAAGCATCTCGCCGCAAGAGCATTTTGAGTGTTTGAAAAACACATGCTTAATATTGACTTACATAATTTTCGAATTAATTGTTACACTCATTCCCTCGATGTTGTTATATTTAGTCGATGATTTATTTTGCTTATATGCACGTTAAGTTTTCTTTCCGGCTTACGAGACTTTCGTACGGCAAAAAACATTTTTTGTTTTGAAAATTTTTTTTTGACTTTAAGGAACAAGTCTTAATCAAATGTCTTTATGAGCATGTTATAATTATTATTGAAATTTAAACAATTTCATTAGGAATGTAATACTTGCATCCTTATTAGAAGAATAAAAATTATTTTCCGATTGAAAGTAGTTCAATGTTTTCCATATAGAAAATATCAGTTGTGAATAATGCTACATTGTATGAGAATGATAAATACAAATGAGTTTTAAAAGTGTATATATGAGTATTTGGGCATTTGTTATAATAAATAAAATTTTTAAATATAATATACAGAGGAATTATTATTATCAAAAGTAGATAAAAGTTTTCGAAATTATTACTATAGGACTTATACCCGTGTTTATACCTCTAAAAATTTGATTTTAATAAATTAATAATTGAAACTATTATGGGCGTGCTGGTGTCGGATTATTGATACCGTGTTTTTTGTTGATCTGTTTTTTTGAATTTGACATTTTTCCTCAAATATAAATATTGATATCATTAATAATTTGATTACTATAATACACTAATAATAATAATAATAATCAGCTATATCCTCGAGTCATGTTTTAGATTAAAAAGGAATTGTGAACAATATCACACATTAATAATATACATTTTTTAAATTTATTTAGTTCTGAATCAAATCTTGTATATTATTAAAAATTAGCTATTTTTCGTTGAATGTTTTGGAAAACAAATAAGGTTTTAAAAATTAACTAAACTTTTGCCTCTGCTTCTTAAATAAATACAGACAAATATAAATGAAATATAAAAATTAAGTATACTTGCACGGAAATTGCCTTTATACCCGCAAAGTCGTCGCGCTGCGAACATCATTTGCGCGAACCCATAAAGTAATGTCAATAAAATCAAGGGTCGGTCGACATATGCAGAGGTCCAAAAATACAACCAATGCCATTTATGGAGGGGGAGGCGGGGCTCTCAAACAGGTATAAATCGAGTGTTTCGGAAATACGCATATGTTGTATATTTTTTGAGGAAATACCCACCAAAGCAAGGAAATTACTTAATTCTTGGAATATTATAAACATGTGTTTTTTTATTAAATTGAATAAATTCACATAGTCGTATGTTTTTGACGGGATATTATGTGATGCAGTAAAATAACATGGTACTATATTTCAAAAAATGTATATAATAACAGCCACCGGACACGTATTTAAAAAATGTAGCTAATTCAAATATAATTATATTACTGTTATTTCTCAATTATAATAAATTGATTAGTATATTAAAATTGTTTTGTATTTAAATTGTCCTATTTCTATTTAAAAAGTCGTATTTCAAGAGACAAACTATGACGTTTAATAAAATATTGTATCAAATATTGATTCAAGTAATAAAATTCTCAAATGTCTCTAACAGATGCATTTGTCCAAAATGGCGAGTTCCGTATAAATTTAATGATAGATTTTGAATATAGATTATGTTAAAATATGTGAAGGTTTTTAAGTTACTTCTTTCATTAATATTGACTACAATTGAAATCGCTATATAGTCGCATGTATCTTCATTTTTCTCTTTATCATATTTATCTCTTAATTTCCAATGGAATTCTTTTCCAACTCTATTATAAAAATACACGCGCATAGACAGGACAGACACACACATACACACACGCGCGCGTATATCCTCGTATTATTCGGTTCTGTATTATTGATTTTAATTTTTTATAGTAAAACTATAAAATTTAATGTTTGTAAAAAATTTAAATATTGAGATGTAATACCGTCACTAAGACTAAAATTTTTATTTAAATACCTGACTAAATCGCATTGACATTATGTCGGTTATTTAATTAATTTATATATTACGAGAACTTCCAAATCATTTATCGTATAAATGTTTTTTTTCCTATTTGTCTAGATGAATTTTGATCGTATAAGGAGCAATCCAAAAAATTTTGTTCAGAATCGTTGTTAAGAGACTCGTGTAAACGGGATGCAAATTATATACGTCAAATGTGATTTTCTCTTTCATCAATATCTGGCGTTATCACTGATTTTTTTACCATTTAAAAGAAAATAATTTCGGGATTTTATTTATAGTATTTCCTTAAATGAACTGTGCAGGCTTTCCTTATTCTTTTCATTTAAAACTAATCATACAAATAGTTTTAAATATGAAATACAATAGCTTTCTGGTATCCCCACAATTGTTCCAAACCAAATATTCAAAAAATTTAATACGAAAGCGAGAGGAGAAAAAATTTCCTTTCTTTTAAAACGCTCTCTTGTCAAATCCAGGGTCAATTGGCGCTTTCAGCGTCTCAAGACAATCCGCGCTCGAGCGCGCGCGTATTTATTAAAACACGCTCACTGTACACACATATCCACACCCACACAGATACATACAGTCGTGCTCATCTCTCGCTGGAATATATAAATTAACGATCATCTACTTGGCGCCGCGAGCTGTGCCTATAATACATAAGCGAGTAAAGGAGGATGAAAAGAGAAAAAAAAAATACATCGTCGAGCGCCGTACACAAGTCGGTATAAAACGATGTCGACAGTCGGAGGCCATAGTCATCAACTCATTGTAATACAGTCGCGCACTCGCTATCGTTTAAAAAAATCACGAAGCTAAAAGAGCGCGCACGGTTTTCCTTTGGTGGCGTTGCATAAATCTTGATAGCGCGCCCTACTCGCCTCTAATACTATCTCCCCTTTTCGATAAATAAGAATCGGTGAAATGACGTTAATTCTTATACTTTATCGTGCACGTGGATTTCCATCGGGATATAGGCTATATAAAATAAGATATATAAAATATCTTATATGGTTAGAAATCGGTAAAGAGAGAGATATTAATGTTTCATAAGTTATTTATTAACGTTACGTATGATTATATATATATATATATATATATATATATATATATATATATATATATATATATATACTTGGACTATTAAAAGATAAATTGAAGTGCTTAAAATGCTGCAGAAATCTCGACAGGAGCTCTCTTATATATACCAGCATATATATATATAGAGCGACGTTAAATAACAAATATATATATATATATATATATATATATATATATATACATACATACATACATACATATATACATGCATGCACTTCGAGTAATCAGTAAAATGGAATGCAAAAAAGTGTAAATATATCGCGTTCAGAGTGATTATTATTGGATTTGTGTATGAAAGTTTGAAGTCGCGTTTATTTTCATATAATGAAAAGAAATTTTCGAATTTCAACTAAATATATTTATTGGATCACTATGAATTAACTATTTTATTTTAATAAAAATATAATATATTTAATGAATGAAATAAATTTCTGTTGCACCTATGGTAATGACATTTTTAATCTATATATAGATCAGATATTCAATTAATAGAAATTGAATAAATATTTACTTGAATTTCATATATAGTTGACTACGAAAATAATATTTAGTATTATTTATGATTATATCCAAGAAATTTTGAAAGTGGGTTTTTTAATGCTCTCATTATTTGATGTTCGAAACTTGTAAAATAATATTTTAAAGTCAAACTATAAAATAGAAGTATTAATTTAATATTGATATTCTTCAGACTTGTAGAATTTTTTTTTATATAAAGTAACAAATCTCGATTAATTGAGTATGAATCAGTATTAAGGATTATGTTTCAAAAGGTGTATTATCATAATGTAACTTTACTGCTAACTCAGTAATACAATAATGATATTGAATGTTTCTCTGTATACTTAATATAATCAAATTGTTTGTTCAAATAAATATTCAAGAACATTATATTAATGAATGTTATTCAGTTTAAACGTGTTTTAATTATTATTGATGAAATAGATATAATAAATATAAAAAAAGCATATTATGGATTTTCACTAAAAGTAATTTCATTGACGTAATAAAGAGATAATAAAATAAAAGTTTATAGATATTTCATCAAATGGTTATATAAATTTAATAACTTAAAACATTACATAAGTTTTAATAATTTAAAAAATATTAAATTGTTTATATATAGGATTATTATAATTGTATATTGATAGTAGATTCGAAATATATAGCACACGTACGCATATATATATATATATATATATATATATATATATATATATATGCACACAAAGCTATCGAATTACTATTTGAATTTTCTTTTTAATATTAGCTAATAAATTATTGTTTATATAAAAAGCAAACAATCTAATTTGATTATCGAAATCGGTCAAATGATAATTATTGAATTCTTTACTTGCCAAAACAGCTAACTGCGACGGAAATTGGAGAAAAAATAATAAAACAAGATACTTAAATACATTGTTTTTATGCTACAGTTAAATATAATTTAATATAACGTGAATTCTTATTTAATAAATTTTCTATCGAACATAAACAATTAGGAATCTATGAAGAGTAATGAGACTGAATTAAAAAAAATTTTAAGTAAAAGTTAGTAATTTTGCAAATAAACAACTCAACAACTATTTATAATTTTTGAAAATTTTCTCACATTGCAATGTAACGCGCGGCTATTGACGTGAAAAAAATTTTACGTTTCTAATTAGGTGTGGCAAATTCAGTATTCTAATATAAGTATCGTAGTAATAACCCGAAGAAGGAAAGTCGCAATGCGAGTTGCAAATGGTGTACCCTACTTCGTGCTTGATTTATAGCTAAAGAATATTAAGTTCAATCACGGGTTGAAACATTCAATCACAAGTTGCACTTCTTTTTCATAACTGAGTCGAAGAACGCCACTTAAGAAAGAGAAAATAAATGCACATAGAATAAATTTCTTACAATATGCGTTATAAGATCGGAGGTCAAGATTATATTAGAATTTCGCCAGAGGCCTACTGATGAAAAAAAAATTTCATATCGTTATTTGCATATGAGCCTTTTTTCAAGTCAATTTTTACCGATGGAGTAAAAATGCACAAGATCATATTTTCACAAAGCTCGAACATTTACTTGAAATTTTTTATTAATGTGATATAGACGTAAATAGTAAAAACTGATAATTCGTATTCGGTTATACAATTCTATACAAAAGACATATATACCCTACATTTATCTGCTGCTATAATTTGATATATTATGATAACATGGATAAATAACAAGGATAGTTTTTACCGTGATATAGGTATTGAGTTTAAGATTTATAGTATTTTTAATAGGAGAGTCGGTTTAAGACTAAACAAGTACGTGTACATAAGAGTGGAAAATTATTTCTGTCCTGCATTTCAAGAATGTTTTATATATATATATATATTTAAAATTTTTACCTGGACCTTTATTATGAAATTCGTAAAATATGGCAGCTTTTTTTAAATATTTTTTTTTTACAATTTAAAAGAAAAGTAAGTTTATACGTCTATGGATATATAATAATAAAAATATGGAGAATAATGCTTCATCCTCGAGTAACGGCATATAATATACGTGCGCGCGAAGAGATGCAATTAACTGCAGGTCAAAAGGGAAGAGACCTTATACATATTCTACTGTATTTTCTTCTTTTTATTACGCATTGCCCTACACTGCCCGACTCCCTCTGACACACACACACACACACACGCGCGCGCGCGCGCACAAAAAGATATCACTATATACAAAATATTTTACGAATATATTACATTTATTGATGTAGTTAATTTTTACTTCAGTTTTCCTCGAATTGAAAAGAAGTTTCATATTTAAAGTATTTTTGCGGAAAATGAAAATCACCGATGACAGACAAATATCCGCAACGTAATATACAACTGCGCTTTTCTCTCCCATCTAGTTTGGGATATATATATATATATATATATATATATATATATATATATATATATATTTAAAGAGTGACTATACTCGCAACGCGGATATGAAAATATGAAATGGCATACGTGTTACATCAACCCATAGGGCGTGTCTGGGCCATGCCTCTCCTGGTCATCCTTTAACTACCTCCGGCTGTTGTACCAGAGGTGTATATAGAGGTGTGTTACGTGTAACTGATCGGCTTCCACTCAAATTTCAAGCTCCGCCAAAGAAGCTCTGTTATATACGTGTCTGCGGGGAGAATCCCTGCAATAGTCTCGTATATACATCTGACCAAACTTATATATATATATATATATATATATATATATATATATATATATATATATATATATTTAAGCTCTCGCCTTCCTACTGGCTCAAGCGTATTATATTCGGAAATTGGCCGCGTAAATCGAGAGTACCCTATACCCCTCCCCTACTCCATCTCTACACTCTGAAACTTTGTAAGGCGCGTGTGCCCGGCTCTGAATTATAGCGGTCTTCCTACCATCTTATTACATGTATGCATGTATAGATACACTACATATACAGTTCTTCTGATGTAATCAAGTATTCCGCAGTAATAACCATCAAGCGGTTTAATAATCGGCAGGAGCTAGCGTATTCTCGTCGTCATCGATTTTCTCGTATTCTCATCGTCATCGAATTCTCCACTTTTCGCGTTGCGCTCGCTATATGCCGTCGATGCGCGCGAATATTCTCTTCTCTCCCGACGACCCCCCCCCCTTCCTTGTCCTTTTTATAGCACGCCGTTCGTTTTCATTGCGCGGCTGACCCATGCGCGCGACCCGCCGCGTCGTCGCGCGCGAAAAACGAAATAAAGAGCACTTATATATATATATATATATATATATATATATATATATATATATATATATATATATATATAGGTGTACACGAGAAACGGGCAGGGCACATGTATATATTCAAGCAGGATGGACGTGCCCCCTCGCGTGCTCTCGGGTCCGAGGCCAACGACACTATATGCTTCGTGAGGTTCACTCCATTGGAGAGAGAGAGAGAGAGAGAGCATCAGAGCGAGCTAGCTTTGGATGGCATATACGCGCGTGTATTGTTCGTTCGACAATTATTATTGTCGCGAGTCCCGCCGACGCGATGGCAGAGCTGGCTAGAATGTCATGAGCCCGTCGTCGGGGGAGGTTTCCTCTAGGCGATTTAATCCTCGTACATAAGAGGAACTCACTTATACCCGTAAAGTATAGAGCGAATTCAAAGAGTTAATGTTCTTCCCCCGATATATATATATATATATATATATATATATATATATATATTGCATGTATTCATTTATAGAGTTGTGCAACAGATGGGGTTTGAGTGGCCCTCTGGTATCTATATGAGCGTGTATGTATATATATATATATATATATATATATATATATATATATATATATATATGTATATCACCGTTTTGTTTTATTGAAACTGCGATGAGAAGAAATGCGGTCATTATAATAATAATGTCGGAAAGCATTTGCGTATATAATACTGCGTTCTGGCAAGTATATATAGCAAGCGAACCATCCATCTGTTTTATCATCTCTCCGTTAGATGAGGATAAATAAGAAACAATTACGCTTTCTGCTAAAATATGTTTCTCTGTTCAACCAACGGATCAAGCTACTTGCAATGAATTTTTTTTTCAATTCCGTTTTCTTAAATATATGTTCTAATTTTTTTCTACTTAAAGGTATAAAAGAATGTTTTTACAAATAGTATGTATTATTTCATATGGAAATAGTAGGTATTTACACAATAACATTTAGATCTACTTATAATATTGTAAACAAGTAAAAAATTTATTTGTTATTTAATTTTATTTTTTTACAGAATATTTGAAATTGAATTCAGCAATTAAAATGCATAAGTTGTTTGCAACAATCGCAAACAAAGATTTTTGTCCATAAAATCAACACTGTTTGTAAACAAAGCACAAGTCAATTTTTATAGTGGAGCTAGTGTGAATCGGTCGAGACTAGGGCTTGACCTCGGATCACCAATTTATATCAGTGCTTTGCTCTACTGATCGATCCATTCATTCGCATATTATTTTATCGTATCTTTTTGAAATTGATATTTCAAGTTGAAAGCCATTAAAATGATGGTTTTTCGAACTCATCACGCAAAATAGGAAACGTTTCTATATTATAAAAAAAAAAATCATACATTGTAGATAAGATTAAATTAAAATATATCTTTTCCATTTTTCATCACAAGCAGTTTTTTTCGGTATAAATTGCATAAATATGTATAACGTGTTTTTGATTTTTCGCGATTAGTCGATACGTCGTCGATAGTTCGGGCGACCTCAAGGCGGAATCATTCGATTGTTCAGGAGACGCAGACATTGCCTGTACCGAAAAAATTAATATAACAAAAAAATATATTTTGATGAGATGTACAACTTTTGTCTGAAAGATTAGAAAAAAAATTTTTTTTTCCTTTTATTTCTTAATATAAATTTAAACTCACCATGGAAATTTAATTTCCGCTAAACACCAACACGATATTCGTAATCTGCATCCCAAAAACATAATAGTATACAAATTTTTACGAAATAAGGGGCGAGTCGGAAGTTCATATCCAAAAATATTATTGTTTCAATGACACAGGATCTTTCATTAGAAGATGTAGAATATGCATGCGTAAATATAAATTATTTAAATTCCAGAGGCTCGTTGATGAGAATAGTTGCATATTAGATTTTTTATTCGAGTAATTGGAACAAGTTCTATGAGATATATAGCCAGACTCAGGAACGAAGCAATATCGAGTCTCTCCTTGTCAGTGTATTTTACTCAAACTTTACTGCTGTGATGCACCGTTTTTCATGATCTTGTCTTAAATACAATGCCTCTCTCATGTTACGTACAATAATTTTTTTTTTATTTCATCATACAAAAAGACTAGCCTTCGAATCGTTCCTCAATGATATCGACCACTTGTACAACCCTTTTCAAATCATCGTTAATTAAATCCTATTCGTAGATTCTACATCGAAGCCAGGGACGCCGTTACGTTTATTTTTCCCGAACCAACGAATTATTGATCGAGGGTAGGGAAGGGGGGGGAGGGAGAAATGGCTAATATAATTTTCCTTACCGTAATAAACCCTAACCATCGCCCGGCAAGTGTTTGATATAAAACGCCAATGCCGAGCGTCAAGGCTCGCTATAAATCCAGAAACTGTCCCCACGCGCGCGATAAATGGCCGATAGAGAAACTCGAATGCTTAAGCCGTGAATCCCTTTTTCTTAAGCCTGCTTAGCCCACGCACAGCAAGCGGCCGATTGAAAATGCAAAACTGTTGAATCTGCCAGTGTCTATCTATCCTAACAGGTACCAGACGAACAATAAACGTATATATATAATTAAATTATTTATTGAGAATAAAAAACTATTTATAGTTACACTGTAAAGATTAAAATTGGCATACTTTTATTTTTCTCTTCTTCTTGTTCATAACTTCTTGCTCATAACAAGTCTAATATGCGTATAAAAAGTATTATTTTTAATAAAAATTAATTTTTAATAATCATGATTTCATTGAATAAAAGATATTTTATGTAATTTAGTTTGGGAAGAGACTATCAATTCTATCGACACAATTTAGTTTGACAGACGCTTTACTTTATGTAAAAATAGGATTGTATAGTTAGTGTATACTTTTATAACTATTGTACTTATCTATATGTTTAAAATGTCAGAGCTAGTTTTAGTATAAAGGGATTAAAACTTGAATATTCTTAATCGACTGTATATAGTGCAAATTCAAATTAAAATCTTAAACTTGAAAATTACAGCCTCTCATATTCCATCTTCTACATGGCAAGATTAAATTATTTCCAACATTCTTAAACCCAATACCAGGCTTTCAACCTTCATAAACCCTGAATTTTTACATATTCAGAGGAATCCGATACAGCTGCCGTAATCTCTTATACCGCATATTTATACCTCCTCTTACAATTCTTCAAGGAATCTGAAAATCCAATCTCCACCACACGACCAATTTGGTTGTATAAGATATTATATATATATATATATATATATATATATATATATATATATATATATATATTATAACGTTTATTTAAGATAAATTGTAGATTATTTTCAGATATAATTTTCAGATTTTTTTATTGTTGAAATTTCTGGTTTATTTTCACTTAAAACGTATTTAAAATATAAATTATTTAATATTTGTGGCCTAGATTTTTCTTTTAAATAAATCACTCGCTATTACTTGTGATTTAAGTAGTAAGTATATATTTAGATATCATAAGAACCAGATGTGTATTAGAGTAACTTGGATCATTATTTTGAATATGGAGTATATCAAAATGATATAATATGCCATATATATATATATATATATATATATATATATATATATATATATATATAATTTTTTTGCGCTGTATCGAAATTTTTATTTACACAATTTATTAAATAGTCTATAAGAATATTTTATACCTTATTTTTTAATGAAAAGAACAAGTATATGTAATTTTTAATTTTATCACTTTTGAACAGATTTTTACTGAAATATTTGTATAAATTACTTTATAAATGACATGTATTTTTATGAATTTCAATTCTTGCATAAAAAATGATTATAATTTCGAAGAAAACATTGAAGAAAGATAAGTGGCTATCGATATTATTTAAATCACTTGATCAAACGTGTTTCAAAACTTTTTTTACATATCTTATGTGATTGAAGTCCACATTCTTTCAATATATCGGTCGCATCTTTAAAAAAATCATTAATTAATAATGATAAAAATGTATACAAAATGATATTCACTGTGAATATAATAACCTTATAATTACGTGAATTACATTTATATAACTATTATTTATCATTGTGCAAAATATGCAATATATGTCGATAAGGTAATATCGAGAGCACACACGAAGACGTTGCCAAGTATAAGTCATGTGATAGAAGAGACAATGATGTTTCGTATATAGATATATTCTTCCGTCATATCTATAATAATAATAATACTATATAGAGTCGTTAATGAACGTATTTTCGATACAATACAGTTTATTGTATAAAGAAAGATAAGATGATAATATTGAAATTCCATTTTTTTTCAAGTTTGAAATTAAGGCTCGAATAACTTAATCTAGTGCATATCGATCATTTCTCTGTGTGTGTGTGTGTTTTAAAAAATATAAGAGTGTCCGAAATGAGAAAATGATTTTGAAGTTTTATAATACATTAAAATGTTAAACATTAATTGGAATATACATATAAATATAATAGTTATTTATACTGCTATTATACTACAGATTAGAAACTTTATAGAGTTTTATACTCACTATTAATTGTTTATAAATTTAGAAGATTATTTTTATAGGAGAAAGTTGTTTCGATCATATTTAATTTTACTTGTATTACAAATCAAATATGCATTTTTTGGTTTCTGTGCATATCATTGATATAATTTTTTCTTTTTTCTTCATTAGGAGAAATTCATCCGTTCAAGTTTAATTGCGTTAAACTGATATAAAAGTGAAAGCATATGTTATTAATATCGTTTTCTCTGTATAGTTGCATTTTGAAGAAATTCCATCATTTTTCGAGACTAACTATTGAAATTTTTTTTAAATTACGATATAATTTGAAAAGAACAGCGCTCTTTTCATTCAATTGGACAAACTTTCCAAATTTCATTAAAATCTAATTATCTGAAGTGGGATTCTATACATAAATTAAAGGACGAGTGAGGTTTTAACAGTTTTATTTTTGTGTATTTTCATGTCCGAGGATGATTCAGAAAATGTCTGAATGATGAATCAAGAAATTATGAAAACATTACATTTTGAATTGCTTTATATATATATATATATATATGTTAATTTAAATACAAGGATATGATGAAATAATATAATGTTATACACATTATCGGTTCAGTAAAATTTTTTATATGACTTCTATTTAAACGAGTATATATATATATATATATATATATATATATATATATATATATATATATGTTTAAAATGATATTTATAAAAAAAATAAATGAGGCTACTCGACAATTTTTTAGATTCTTCGATATTGAAAAATGAAAATTTTTATACGTTTTTCAATTGTTTAAAGATGGTTATTAATTCTAATTTGATTAAAATAAGTTGCATTTGAATACTATTGAAGATAATTTTGCTATTTGATATGTAAATCAATTTACAAATCGAATATCAAGTCTGGATCAGTGATCAATTTTTCAAGTGAAATAATCACTGAGGGATATTACCAAAGAAAATAATAATTTTCTTGATTCCCGGTCACCAATGAATTGTATATATATATATATATATATATATATATATATATATATATATTGTATTATTTATATTTATATAGATACTTATATTTTATCGTGGAAAAGGAATTAAAGTATAATTTTCTTTCTTACGCATGTTTGTTCTATGTTTCTCAATGAGTGAAAAATACAAAGGAAAAAAATCGATTCCATTGCGATCTCGACTTGATACAGAACCACAGATTCGAGACACTTTTAAGAAAATCTTCTCGCAATATGGATATCTTCCTAATTCCTTTTATACGAGATATTTTCAAAGTTATATATACACGATAGAGCATTTCCGAGATTACATTTGTATTTACTAGTTCTCAATCGACTAGTCGAACATTTCTTTCTTATTTATTTCTTTTATTTAAGTAGAAATTCAACTTATTATATATACATTATAGCGTGTTTCATTGGATAATTTTTCATAAAATATAAACATAATATCGATTGCATTATGATTTTGTATGAGCAATTAACGCAATTAAAAGTATAAATTTCATTGGAAAGAATTACATTTTTATCCAACTTATGAAATTCGACATTATTCATGAATATATTGGATGAAACATCTACAATAAATCGTATAATTTAAAATCATTTCAAGTACAAAGTGTCTTTCCTGCTTCGAGTGTTATAAGTTCAAGGTTACGACTCTTCGTAAATTCTCACACCGAATAACTACGATGCTTCGGCGTATCGTTTTGAAAAAAACTAACGCAGGCCTCGTTTCCGTGCGTAAAATTTCGATGCCGTCTGGTGGACGTGAGCACGCGCGCGTGTGTTTGTTGGAAAAGTTTTTTTCACTTTAGATGTACGGTGGCAAAAGGCAAGAGTCTCTTTCTTCTCACACGCACGTTCGCGCACGTTCTCTCTTACCAGCTCTCACGCGCAGTAACGAAGTTTTCCCTTGGTTCGCGCGCCTCTTTTTCTGTTTCTGAATCGAAGTTACGACAGTTATTTTTGTGTCCTTTTTTAAGAAAGAAAGAAATATAGATAGAGAGGGAGAGCTCAAAGTTTAATAGCTTCCGAGCCGACATGCCGTACACGAGAGTGATAGAGAGAGAGAGAGAGAGAGAGAGAGAGAGAGAGAGAGAGGGGCGCGATCTTTCCAAAAATAGCGTATCAGTTTAACTCCCCTAAATGCTGAGTGTTATTTGCTCCCTCGCATGTTCCCTTCCTCTCTCGCGCCCTCGCTCACTTTTTCCTTAGCTCTCCTCTTCCTCCTCCGTTCCCGCTATCGCGCCACATGCGGGATAACACATGGAGCATTTGAAACATTTTTCTAGGTGCTGCTGATCTTAAAAACTATACACATTCTCTAGATCTCCGTAGTGCAGTGTTGGTGTGCGTGTTGAGAGGAATAACTGTTTTTTTCTATATTGCACATAACTGTAGAATTATAATAATTAATAATTCAACAATTTAAAAAAAATAATTATAAATTTGTCATTTGTAAATTATTCTTGGAAATAGTTTTATTATTAAAGGAAAAAAATCGATAATAAATAAAATAAATATTGTGAAATGTAAATTAAGGTGCGTTACTCTATACGCGTATAATATATCAATGAAACATCGCTCTCGAGTCTCGCTTCGCGCTTTCTTTTTAGACGACGTTGTATTACATTATTTACATATAAATTATTAGGTATCTCGTTAAACTTCTCATTGAACACACACACACACACACACACACACACTACGCATCTCGTTAATTTGCAAAGGCACACGCGGCTTAAGCACGTTCTATATTTACGTCTGTCGAGTGCGCGCCTGCGCATAGAGCAGTTGGACATATACTACGTGCGAAATTGAAAGGATCGAATATGCAGGGACAGGTGTAAATATAGCTAAGTTGCAAGGGGAGGGAGAGAAAAATTTGCGGTATTACGCGTATTCGCACTAATATATAGAAATGCAGCGAAAAGGTATTGTTATCGTCACGGTGCAGCTAAAAGGTACATATAGTTATATACAACCATCAACGATACGAATAACATATATTTAAACAGGTTTGAATAATATATGTTTGAACAGGTTTATATTCCAGAGAATTATTTATTTTAAGGAGCTGTCGGAGTCAATTTTTACCGATCGAGCGAAAGACACCCTGTTTTAAATATTATTATGCGGTATTATATTACATATTATGATTATTATTAAATTATAAATGCATGGAAATATTAGTTAATAGTGTCTTTTATTTGAGTTTATTATAAATTTCTAAGAAAATTCGTCAAACGGTGTGAAAATGGGAAGAATGTTAAAATTTTATTATAAAAAATTAAAAATAAAATTTCAATAATGTTCTCATTTGCTCACGATTCCAGCTCATTGTATAGCATAAATGTTACTTTAAAGAATATCATTACTAAATTGACTAAAATTAGGATTACTTTAATCATTACATACTACATTCTTTAAAACAGAGTGTACTTTTTCCTCAGTCGGTATAGAACAGTAGTCGATAGCTCTGTTATTACGTTTTATTATGGATCATTTATAAGTACATGATTGTATATTATAACAAATGTATAAATTCTGTTATAAAATTTGGTTTTATGAATAATATCTTATTGACACCCGACTGTTGAAATGAAATTTGAATCATATGATCGCATCTTTTTCTACAACGCTTTTCTAAAACCAATTGTGAAATATATGCAAGCGACTTAGTATGACAATTTCTCATGCAAATTATGTATCTTTGTGCTGTGATAAAAATAGTCTTGGTGTTCAGAATATTTAATATATTTTTACATACTCAATTTAACTCGACAAATGATGTTTCTCAAAAACATCATATATATAGTTTCTTATATACTGTGTCGTTGACTAAAAATGCGACTATAGTTTATATATAAATTCTTAAATTAAATTTATTTCTATAAATTATACTAAACTATAATTTATAGTTAAATTATACTTTATGCTTATTTAAATGTTAACAACAAATCTTATATTATTAATTATAAAGAAAAAAATCATAAAGTTAATTATCGATTCTTTCATTATATCACTAATACGATATGTATGTAGTATATAATAAAAATTGAATAATAAATTTGCTACGATTCAAAGAACATTGTTTTAATAAAACATAAGTATAAATTTGAATAAAGTAACTTCTTTTGGTAAATAAAGTTTTTTTATACACTTATGCTATTCAAATTAGTAATGAAATCTTTTAAATTAATAAAAAATAAATCAAAAATAATGTCTCATTTTCGGTCTCATCGAAGCAAATCCCGTTGACATTAAATAATATAATTTAAAAATATAACCATGTGTAAAGTCTTATAAAGTAATTTTTAATGATTGCGTTTAATAAATAAATAAATAAATAAATAAATAAATAAATAAATAAATAAATACATATATATATATATATATATATATATATATATATATATATATATTCTAACACGTAGCATATAGTGCTCGTAATTAATTGCATTTTTTAAAAACATTAATTGCTTTTTTCGGTTTGCTAAAAGTTTGATATTAACTCATTTCAGAAAAAATTATTTAGATATTTCTGCGGTCTCATACAGGTTTCGCGTTTTCAATGCACCAATTTCATTTAGTTATATTTTTGACGTTTTATCTCGTTGTAATTTGGTCGAAGTGCAAAGAGATGTATATATATATATATATATATATATATATATATATATATATATATATATATTAATATATCTAAAAGCGTGTATGTGACGAGTGACGACCGACTTTTCATTATCGCAACGATAACAGGAGAGAGGCTACTATATACGCAAGCAGCTATATATTATCTACAAAAAGAGAGTGCGTCTATGAGTCTTAAATGCGTTGTGAATAATTTAAAAGGTGATTGAATAAGCACGCGCAATTAAAAAAAAAAAAAAAAAAAAAAAAAAAAAAACAAGCACGAGCCATCGTGTCCTCGGAGGAAGTCGAGAGACAGTGTGCGATATTGAGTATATTTACAACGGCGTTGAAATTACACCTGGCCTCGGAATATGTATAACTATACATATTGCATTTTTATGCACACTCTTTGATTTCAGATCAAGATTTTGGTTATTTATTAGGTATTCCAAATAATTATTTAAAGAGATTGCTTTTAATCGGCGTTGTTATCAGCATGCCACACACACACATATATATATATATATATAGTATATCGATCATTATATATTTACTCGCCAAGCCCAGTTTAAATAAAATACGATTGAAAATATTATCTTATAGCGATGCGCCTCTTCCTATATGTGAATGTTAAAGCAATATTGTGGCTTTTGAAAGACAGCAGAAATAGTAGTAAGTTCGAATCGTAATGGCAGCATGATGACATATGAAATAAATAATGAATTAACGAACAATTTACTTACTAGTATAAATACACATCTATATAAATAATCATTACATTAGTTGCTTTTAGTAGATTGCATGCATACGATTGAGCGAGGGCGGCCTACTTTAGTGCATATAGATCTGGAGGCAACATACCGTGTTAAATAGTTGAGGACAGTTTTCTTACGATGCAAGAGAGTTTAGAGAATAGGAAACAGTAGTATATAACTTTTCTATCTCTACTTTACTGTTGCTGATATTGGCTCTGTATTTTTGCGTGAAGTATTATACGATATGTAATTAATCCTTTCTTCATATCTCACATGTTTCATTCAGATCTCTATGCTCTAAGGGCTCCTACATTCGTTTGAAAAAAAGGACAAAATGAATTCAAAATTTCTTACGGTTTCATATGAATTCATATAAAGATTTGGAATGATTTGAAAACGACTCGTCACAGATGATCCGATGATCGGACGGAGTGAATATAGTTTCTCGATAGCAACTGTGATTTGACAAGAAAAATAATGAAGCGGTCCCATTTTTAGGACAAAGGTCACTTTTTCACTTACGCGTCAGTTTTTTTCGTCATATAGAAAGGATCGGAGGCTTTGAGGATACCAGTACTATTTTGTGCAACCAAAATTTTGGGTATACAAAAATGTATCGCCACTTATCTAATATTAATTTAACAATAATTCGCAATCACAATAGTACAGATAAGGCGCGAATTTTTCGTGAGATAAATAAGGCTGTAAGTATATATATATCGAAAAAGGATTTATCACTGTTGCCGTGAAAAATAGTGATTTTCAGATGATTATATGCTTTTTTCTCCCTTAAAGTTCATTCAACTCCTTGTAAAATTTATCTCGACAGTTGCGTAATACTTACCACCAGTTATCAAATTATCGAAAATTCGTAGCGGTCTACGATTGCGCTGAATGTTATACAATTTTTTTTAACGTATTATATATCAAAACGATCGTTTGGCTGATTTCCCAGAATAGAATGCTCTCTAGAAGTGTCCTCGGTCATTCATTAATAATTGAATTTCCTTTATTGAAACAATATTTTTATATACTTTTACTTACGACTTTCTCGTTATCTGGATCGTTGATCCTCCTTAATTTCCTTCGTGTTATTATATCATTTAAATTAAATAATCCATCGGAAGTTTATTATTTATCACAAGCTGTTGCGTATTAGCAAAATTATCGTCAATTGAATAAAAATTCAATGGGCAATATATAACTTTCTTCAGAATTACATACACGTATATGTTAAACAGCGATTTTTATTGCTGAATTTTTCTCGTTTACTTTATAATTTTTTCATACACTAATAAAAAAGGAGTATATTTTAACAGTGCATCGTATAAAATCACACTTGAAATTAACTTAAACTACTAGAAAATCCTTTTACAACAATAATCTGTTGAAATCCTTTGAAAATATTTGATATCAATATGGGGTATATTTTAAGGCATTTTTGTCGGTTTATAATAAAATTGAAATTATACGAGGAGTAAAAGTTTCTATAGTACAAATGGCAAATTATCATAATAGTGCTCAGTAATCTGATCAAAGACTATAAAACATGTAAAAAATTCTACCTTTGTTTCTCATAAATTTTTAACAATATCAACGGTTGATTTTCAAAAATTTGCTTATAAAATTTTTCAAATGCGTTCAAAATTTTTTTGAATATACTTTCACAGTTCCTCATAAATCAACTATGGATATCAATGTAATGTTTATTACAAAATTTATCCCCGTGTATAAAATCCTGAATTAAATTTTTTCACCTTCACTCTACAAGTGATCATTATAATTACCTCGACTTAAGTCGTAAAATTCAATCAATTCAATCGGTAAAAGTAAAACGTCTACTAAAAAGTCGGTTAAGACAATAAACCTCCCCATCGATCCAATAATTATATTCATGCCGGAAGCGGGGCTCTCGAACGCGGTTCGATCTGCGATCCGATTCCTGGTCGGCGATCCTGGAAAAAGAAAGGAAAGAAAAGAAAACGCGGCCGGATGCTGGGCGGTCCGCGCGTCGTCCGTCGCGCACGCGAGGATCGCCATAAAGAAATTCACCTCGATTATGGCAGCCGCGTGCCGATTGCCGATCGGTCGACACACGAGGCGACCCCGGTGTGCATCGGCCTGCGATGTGTGTGATGCGCGAAAAAAAGTGTATAAATGCGAAACACACACAGACAGAGAGAGAGAGAGGGGGGGGCAAGAAGATGCCGTTGCAGCATGGAGATGACGGCTGATGATGCCACTTTGCGAGAGAAAGAGAGAGAGAGAGGGAGAGAATGATATATATATATATATATATATATATATATATATATACATACATAATGCCTTATATATAATGCGGAAAGAATGCGGTCGACGTGCGTTGTGTGCGTGTGCAGTACGCAGTCCCGTACAAAGTGAAGCTTTATCTCTCTCTCTCTCTCTCTCTCTCTCTCTCTCTCTGTCTCTTACAACAGCTTATACAACAACAGACCGACTGCCATTGCCGATCCCGCTTTAATAATGCGCGCAAAGGAGCAAAGAGGCGGGGTCTCCGCACGGCCGGCGTTTCTCTCTCTTTTTCACCGTGTCCGTACACCTCTATATTTATTCGCACAACGCGCGTCATTGTAGCGCGCGGGGGACTGTTAGCGCGAGGAGCCACGGCAGCCGGGGCGAGATCGTAATGGCGAGCGCTTAGGCGCGCTATTCCTTAAATTATGCCAGTGGACCCTGTAAAATATATGTGCTTTACAGAATAAATAATTAAATCAATATGCTGTATAAATGTATCCGCGCCCACGGCAACAACCCCGACGATTTTCAAGCAGTCCCAAAGAAGCCGTTAAATTATCCCCGACTATAGCACCTTTCGGGCGATACATCGGAATTCATTATAAATAATATTTTATAATATTTCCGATAATGTTCGCCGTGAGTCGTGAATATTTCGGGGGTCGATAATTAAGGGCTTATAATCATAGAATTGTCTCTCAGTGCTGCGAATGAATTGTCTTTATCCTTTCTGCATATCCGAATTTCAATCGAACGTGTAAAATTCCGCAGGCGCAGAACCACGATACGAAATCCCTGCCGTGCATTATAAACGAAAGGAAAGAAACAAACAAAGACAGCAAAACTGATAATTATAATATCCAACGTTTAGAATTTCTAATGATCCGTGCAGTGCTATACCTGGACACGGCTAACGTATATTTATTTACGGCAGTCCATTGTGGAGTGGTGGAACCCTCCGTCGTTCCATTGACTGCCTCCCTTGGCGTTCTTTTGACCTCCTCGCTTCTCCTTCTCCCTCCCTCACATAATCTCTTTCTCTCTCTCTCTCTGGCCCTGTTTGCGCCGCCCCTCTGTTTTTTTGCCCTCCCTCTCTCACTCTGCCTTTCTCCGTGTCTCTCTGTCTCTCTCTCGTGGTTCTGGTTCGCCTCCACAGTGCGCGCTCCATTCATACGTCCGGCACGCTGCCATCGCGGGCGCGCGCATAATTCACTTCGCAACGGGTTCGTCTCTCTTTTTTGATAATGTGGCGTTGACTCCTCCGAACGTCGTCGAAAGCAGGCGACCCCGCGCGTACTTCTACGGCTTGTACATACCTGTCCACAGCCGATGTTGGGAATGTTTGTTGATAAACTCTCTCTCTCTCTCTCGCTCTCTCGCTCTCTCTTTCTCTTTCTTTCTGGGATGTTTTTGGATATTTAAGCCTGGTCAGCTGTCCGCCGATGACAACTCCCTCTTGCTCTCGGTAGCTTCTCGCGATTTAAAAAATGGCTTTTTTATTATATATATATAGCGCTTGCATTATGTGCAAGTTTGCGTAACGCGGCTGTTTGTGTAGTTTTCTTTATTCGCTGAACAATGCGGTTTTTTTCCAGTCGTGTTTTGAAGTTTAGAAGTGTTATGAGGATTTTATTAGAGGTGATAGATATAAATGAGGGAAAATTATATATATATATATATATATATATATATATATATATAATATATATGTATATATAATTTATGTATATGAATAATTTATGAGATAAGGCATTTCTCTAAGCGTAGATAAATATAATATATAGAATCTGCTACGTCTTTCTATATGTTCTAGAGGAAAATGTACTTTTATAAATCATATGAGATTTTAGTTTCATATTAGGTGCATTTGGGATAATGGGATTCAATAATTCTAAAATATCAAGAATTACGGTAGTGAAGAGATTTAGGTGGAAATAAAATGTCAGAAATTTCGAATTCAAAATCGTAAAGAATATTATTATGAAGTTCTGTCACATCTATAATATAATTATATTTATACATGAATAGTTTTATATTATTAGTATTTTCTACAAATTTGAATGTTTTTTTTATTAGTAAATTCACTCGTATCTAATAATAAATCAATAGATTAGAATCTCTTATCTCTTAATAAATACGCTCTAAAAAAACAGGAAATTATTGCAAATTTTAGTCATTTCTGCCCCTTAATTATGTCTATTTTACATGGCTCCAAAGATTCGAGCAAATTTATTTAACGGCCTGGAAATCTTATATTCAAAAATTATAAATAAAATTCTAAAAATATTCTTATTTTCTTATAATTTATTCAAGTTACTTAAAAACTTTGCAGTAATGTGGAATATACGCAAACGAGATATAGACTGAATTAAAATGATGCCAATAATTGAATGTATTTGCATATATTATGAAAATTGAGTGTGCTTTATACTCGATCGGTATAGAAGAAGAGTTGTCAACCTGTTTAAAATTTAGAAAAAATTATGTATGGAATAATGCTGATGACAATATTGTCTAACGTAAACTTTCTTTATTCTTCTATTTCAGACGAACGGGAAGACGTTCAAAAGAAGACATTTGCCAAATGGATAAACTCACAGCTTCTCAAAGTGAGTAAAAAGCATAATTTGATGAAATGATTTTTAGATGCAAGCATTGAATAATATAAGAATTATTATATTAGTATATATAAATATATATAGTGTATATATATATATATATATATATATATATATAATGATAGATATATTTTTTAAACTATTTTTAACATTTATTATCAAAATCTATACAAACTTTATCATACAGGTGCTGCATCTAGTCAATATATTATATTCTATTTCGTAATAGTAAGGGGATGTTGTCGATGCTACATATGTATTTATTTGAAAACGATACTTTATAATTTGATAACACGCATATATATTTTTTAAATTAACTTAAAACAAAGCAGACACTTTAATTTTTTAACTTAACGCATGAGGAAAGGACACAAATGATAAAGTAATTTTACATTTATAACATATAAAATGATTTGCTTGTCGATTAAGCTGCACATAATATTATTTCATACATTTAATTGCATATGCTGTTTATTTAGATCAAATACTGCCAGGAAGTTCAAGAAAATAAAAAAAGAACAATACTGGTGCGCAGCAATATATTCATTATCGATCTTACATATAAAAAAACCTTTATTTTCAGAATCAACACGAGCCAATTAACGATCTCTTTTTGGACTTGCGAGATGGGAATAGATTGCTATCGTTGCTAGAGATTTTAACGTCCAAATCATGTGTAAGTAAAACAATCCATGCGGAGATTTAAATAAGAAAAAAAAAGGATAACGTCGTGCGCCCGCACATATACACGCTCATCATTTGATTCATTTTAATTGTTCCTCTCTCTCTCTTGTTCCCCAGAAACGCGAGCGCGGCCGCATGAGGGTACATCACTTGAACAATGTAAATAAAGCCCTGCAAATTTTGGAGCAGTACAATGTCAAGCTTGTTAACATCAGCAGTAACGACATAGTCGACGGTAATCCAAAATTAACCCTCGGCTTAGTTTGGAGCATTATATTACACTGGCAGGTATGGAACAAAAATGGGCCGGAATCGTCGTCCTCGATTTCACACGGCGCCCTATACAATTTTAATGCAATCCATGTGGCTGCGAGCCGAATTGGTAATAATGAGACGTTTTACATTTTTTGTAGGTACATTATCATTTGAAAGATTTGATGACGGAATTGCAGCAGACCAATCTGGAGAAAACTTTGCTAGCTTGGTGTCGTCAAACAGTACAGGTTAATAATAGCCTGCTATTTCTCTATACGTTTTTATTAGTAATAGTCAATAACATCTAGCAGATGTCTAATGCTTATCATGTAAATTACTGCTTCATATATACATCCTGTTGCGGAAGTAATTTTCTTGCAGTGTGATTATATACTAATTGAGATCGGTCATTGCCAATGTTCGTTGGATAATCACGGCGTCTTCAGAATTCATTTACTGTCTATGAGCCCGTATATAATCCAGAGGACAGTCGAATATTAGCATGAGATTTTTACACATTTCTAGTCATTATTTGTGGCTTCTCGTTCTATTTAATTTATATTTAATTTATTATAAAAAGTTGTTTTCGTTGTTAGTCTCAGGACTTATTGCACGCCGTGTTATTTTGAAAACATTCATACTTAGAAAAAATATTTTTATCAAAAAGTATGTACGGATGACGATCATTAATTACAATTCTAAAACAAATTGCTTGTTCAGTTTGTAATAATAGAGAAATAGTAGTTTTAAGCAATCAAGTTTATTTGATTTTACTCTGAATTTAATTTGAGCTGTATGTGTGTAAATCATTATATATATATATATATATGTGTATATACAGCCTGGATCAATGGATTTGAGCTAGTTAGAGTACAAACAAGTCGAATAATTACTTAAAACCAGTATTTCTGCATCTTTAAAGATCTAACCATAAAATTTTTTCTACAGGTCAAATGAAATGTTTTTTAGTTAGTATACTTTTTGATAAAAATATTTTTTGAAAGTATGAAAGTTATCATAGTACTTAATTTCGACAAAACAAAAGAAAGTAAAATATATGATTATTCGAAGGTGATTTTTTAAAGAATATTTTCTGCACTAGAGTTCTTGGAAATTATTTTTCCTTTAAAACTAATCCTCTTATCTTTAACCATCAATTTTCCGAATCTTAATATTTGTTTTTGTTATCCAAGTCTTTGATTTTTTCAGACATTATTCAAAAATAGCAGATAGTGCGTAATTTCTAGACATCCTTTTTTGTATCGGTAAATTTCTAATGGAGGCTGGTATCCTTTATAATGAGTCAATGACCACACTATGCTTAAAAAATGAAAATATTTACTTACCTTTTTCAATTATCCAAATTCTGCTATCCTGTGATTGTATGATGAATTTTGATACACTCCGCGAGAAATTCTAATTAATAACGTTAGAAAATTATTCTTGAAGCAGGGTGTATAAGAGTTAGCAATTTTTGAGCGCGAATCTTAATGTTTTAATTCAAAACGCGATGCACTAATGGTGTAAATATCACCACAAAGACATTTTTTTTTTCAAATAAAACGAACAACGCCGTAGTTGCGCACGCGTCACGCGTGACCGTGCGCATGCATGCGAGAGAAGCGCCATTATTATACTATGTCGCAAAATTATAACGTGGAAATTATATTTGCCTGCGTGCAGAACTATGAAGGCGTCGACATCAAGAACTTCACCACCTCGTGGTCAGACGGCATGGCGTTCAACGCGCTGCTGCACAGGTGGAGACCGGATTTGTTCGACTTTAACGTCATTGCCCGCAAGCATCCCAACGCGAGGCTCGATCACGCCTTCAGATTGGCGCAGGAGCAGCTCGGCATCGAGAGGCTGCTCGATCCCGAAGGTATTATAATATCATATTTTGTAAATATAAATGTATAATATAGGCAGTGTGATTTTTTTTGCTCGATGAAAATATGTATATTCGGGCACACCTCATTTGGTTCTTAATCAACTGTGTAGGCAAGCTCGTATGTTACATGGTTTTAAATGTCTTTTTCTTTTTTTATTACACAGACGTTAATACGTCCGTGCCTGACAAGAAATCCATACTGATGTATGTAACCTGCCTGTTCCAATCGTTACCGCACTCCGGCCAAGACATCGAGGGAATCGATATTTCCACAGCCAGCGAGTCCGGATCCACGGCCACGACGCCCGGGATCGAAGTAATTATATTTCTCACTTTTCTTTCATTTATTAGAGATATAATAAGCCGGAGCATCGGAGAGCTAAGTAAAATATTATCGTCATCATGAGCACCTGCACGCCTTTCATTTGTTTTTTAATACCTTGTTGCCGAAATACAAAGGTGAGATAGATTGAGAGATGATGAGAGAGAGAGAGAGAGAGAGAGAGAGAGAGAGAGAGAGAGAGAGAGTGAGGGGGGGGAGGGGGGGGAGTGTAAGAGACAGGTAGACGTACACTATATACTTTGTGCAAGAATACACTGAATGAAAATATAATTAAGATTGTATATATTTTATTACAATTATAAATCGGCATTTCTATATTTGTTGAATTTAGTCTTATAAAATAACCTGCACTAATAATAACCTTACCATGCACAGCTTATTTCTTCTTATTAATACAGTATTTATGTTTTTTTTTTTAATATTTACTTTTATTTGTAATTGTTATTTTTCCAGTGTTTAAAATGGGTCTATTTAGCGAGTTCGAAATGTTGCACAATTATTTTAATTAGATATTAATAATAAAACATACTTTTCAAACTGATCGGATAAGCGAGTTAATATAAAAAAAAACATTCAAAAGATTTTAGATGACATGGGCCATTTTAGTGTCTTTCTCATCATCTTTATCATCATGAACGTGAACAGTTTCTTATATCATATATAAAATTTTATGTGCTTTTATCAGAATTATAATATTTCAACAGAATATTAAATTATACGAGGATTTTCATTCGACATTCTTCACATGACTGCGAATGAACAATTTCATCAAAAATCGTCTTTCATGAGAAATTAATGACAAATTGTCAACACCTCTGCCATTATCCTTTAAAATTTTTTCATTTGTATTTTATTAACTACCATATTTATAGTATATACAATATGCCACGATTTCTTTCTCGTAGCAGGCGAACGTCTCTTTTCCGATGTTCCCGCTCCTGGAGCCGATGTCCACGTCGCGACCGCTCAGCCTGGCCACCAACGTATCCGTGGAGCTCGGCGGCTATCAGGTCGCCCTGGAGGAGGTTCTCACCTGGCTCCTGGAGGCGGAGGACGTACTGAATAACGCCGACGAGCCCTCGTCCAGCTTGGAGGTCGTTAAGCAGCAGTTCCGCGAGCACGAGGCCTTCCTTGTCGAGCTGTCCGGTCATCAGGACGGCGTAGGCGCCGTTCTCGAGGAGGGCGAGCGACTGCTCGCCGACGACGGCCTGCAGAAAGGCGAGGAGATCGAGGTGCACGTGCAGATGTCGCTGCTGAACTCGAGGTGGGAAAATCTGCGGAAGCGGGCCCTGGACCGACAGACCAAAATTCATCAGGTGAGAGGGAGATACAAGTTCCGTGGTATTGACAGTTGATGGAATCTTGTGTGTCTTACAAATAGAATTCTTTTATTTCCTTGTGAGTTTACACTTGCTTGCATAGAATATTATTTAAAACATATCCATAAACGATTAAGATTTTTCTTAAAAGATACGTGTAATATATTAAAGTAAATGATCATTTCATTTTTCTCGATGCATCAGAACAACTTATTTTTGAAAATCGACTAAAGAACTTAGTATTGGAATAATTTTCATGCTTAATGTATTGAAGAATTTTTTTTCATTATTTAATCAATTCTATGGAAATCTACTTAGGAAGTATATATATTCCACAAGCTATATATCGCAAAATTTAAAACTTTGTTTCCGAGAATACAAACTAATGTACTTAATAGCTATGTTTGACTATCTATTTTTATACAAGCTGCCTTATTTGTTTTTTTGTTTTTAAACTTTGCATAGGAGTTTGTTTTGTTACAAATGTACGTGTAAAATTTTGATTTACATAGAGAGATATCTTTACATTTAATTATATATACTACTCTCGAAATTTAAATTAGTAAAAACTAACGTTTAAAACTTTTGGCTAAAATAAATCACTGTTGAATTTTACAGTGTACATACAATAATAATGAATCAATGATTCGCTTTAATTTGTATTTCACTAGATATTACTGATTAGAATTTAAACAGAGTACTGTAAATTAAATGTAATATTTCTGCTCGTCGTCCAAAAAGTTCAATAATTTTTTTTTCTTTAATTAGACTCTAATGGAAACACAGCAGACGCAACTGGAGTCGCTTCGCCAGTGGTTGACGAAAACAGAGGATAGGATATCCCGAATGGCGGGTATAGAAAATAAATCACCGTTAGAGGAACAAATGAAGCTGCTGAGCGAACTCGAGGAGGACATAAAAAATCAGCAAGCAGTGGTGGACGGACTGAAAAATATGGTTGTCGTCGTCGACGAGGAAAATTCTGAGGCCGTCTATGCTCAGATGGAAGATCAACTATCAGCGCTCGGTACGGAATCCTATATAAAATTAATTTTTAGGAAGCCTAAATATATAGGCCTTTTTAAAACGGGGAGCCAAGTAGGCAACCGCATCTGCAATATTTGTGATTTCGCACGCGCAATAAAATAACTTCATATTTATATCTGTTCATTGAAATTCAGGCGAGCGATGGTCACACATTTGCCAGTGGCAACAGAAGCGCCAGCAGAATCTGCTGGCATTGTCGGTACTCTGGAAGGACCTGTCGGATGATTATCGAAAATTGGTATCGTGGTTAAACGAGACGGAGATAACACTGAAGCAGATGGAAGCGGCCCCTGCGTCGGAGATTGGCCAGGTGCTGGATCGCATCAAGAAGCTACAGCTACTCAGAATGGAAATGAACATGATACAGAAAAAGCTCAGTGCTCTGCAAAAAGGCATACGGGACTTCGAGGGTCACGGATCGAGTCTGGAATGCATTGAGATGCTGGAAAAGCTGGAGAAACTCGAGGACCAGTGCGAAGCCGTTGGGCAAATAATGGAGGTCCAGAGTCTGAGGGTAATTTTTCCGGTTCTTATTTATTTAGAATCATCAGACAGAAATTAAACTTGGACTTTCTGTTATTTATTACTATTATATATTGAAATAAAAAAATTTGTGTTATATAACTGTATAAAAATGAACAATGTGAAGAAATTCCCAAAATAGTAAGCATAGAAGACAAGTTAGAAAGAAACATATAGTTCCATAAAACATTTATCAATTTATTCTATATTACAGATTTTGTAATTTTTATTTCTTCAAAACCCTTGTCTAGTTTTAGTTCTATACTTAATATATATAATTCGGTAAATTAATTTAGTTTACCTTTTCTTTAATAGATATCCAACTCTGGATTTGAAGTTGATTTATCAAATCCGCAAATTGCAATGAACTCAACCAATGATTGGATTAACGAATCAATTATTGGAAATGCTCAGAAGGAGGAATTAGCTGCAATGGTAAATATATTTTATATATTTTATATATTTTATAATATCTGTATCGATATTATAGACCATTATATATATATATTTATATATAAATTTCTGGATTATTTATTAATAAAAGATGCGGTTTTTCAAACAGAGTATTAATTAAAATTTTTTCGTACATTTTCAGTCACCTCACAGTGATTCTAAGAAACGTCGAATAGACAGTGCTGCGCGACAAGAGTTTGAGAATGCTTTAATGAATTTGTACAAGTGGTTAGACTATGTTGATCTTGAAATAAGTCGGTCTGAAGGCGTTTTCAATGAACTTAGTGTGGAAGAGAAGAAAATTGTGTACGAAGATAATTTAGCCGATATCGAAGGGCATAAAAGCGAGTATGAAAAAGTTATTAATTTGGGAAAACATCTTATCCAAGAGTTGCAGCAGGCTAACGAACGCTACGAAGAAGAAGATGCTAAATTGAAAAACGTGGAAAAGTGTTGGTTGGCGACGAATGAAAGATTGAAAGAAATTAAGGAAAAGATTGATTTTCTGATGAAAATTAAAGAATGTAGGGTTGAGCTGACAAGTCTTCGTTTGATGCTCGATGGGCATTCTAAATGGTTTGACGTAAATCATGAGAGTAACCAAGTTGAATTGTTTCGAGTAAGTTTTATATAAAAAATAAGTTAAACGTAATACATTGTTTCTATTTTTACTTAATATGTTATTAATATTAAACTAAAAATTACCGAATATTAGTTTAAATACTTAAGAGACTATTTACTTTGTACTTTTGAAGCTGAAAATAACTTTTTTATTTAGGTCAAAGTGAAATCTATGAAATCTTGCGAGGAAAGAGTAGGAAAATTGACTGCTTGTCTGATCGAATTATCAAACCACGAGGCTGTAAGTGAAGAAATAAATTCTCTGAAAGCAGATACTGATTCGTTTGTCAGGGATTGGAATAGCCTTTTGAAGAGGTATATAGTATAATATTTATTTGTTCATTACACTGTCATTTACTCAAAAATTAAAGTTGGATAAACTGAAATATAATTTTATAAAAATTAAAAACTTAAACTAATAAATGAATCTTAATTTATTTTTACACTTGTTAAATATAAGAAGGGAAAAGGATTGATATATTGACAAGTATGGGAAATAATTATGTTTGCTTAAAGCTTTGCATTACTTTCTACTTCGAATATTGGTTTCTTTCTGTGCGCGAAATTAGTTATTTAGTGTAATTAAGGCATAAGTAATTTAACGTACTACTCGATTTATACATTTTATATGTGACTGATGCAATTAGTCAATAATGAAATTATTTTATATAAATATTTTTACACATCTTATACATATTTCAATCTTTCTAGACTTTCCGATAGAGAAAATGAATTAAGCAATGCAGCCGATAAAACGCCGCCTAAAAAATATAACGAGACAGTTAGTACGTTAATAGCTTTCATCAATGATATCGAAGGAGTTTTATTGTCCGAGCACGCTGTAATGTCTGATGAAAACACCATGAAAAATCGAGTGAAAAGATTCGATGAATTACAAAAGTCTTTAAAGTCTCACCAAAGTAATTTCGATTATGTGAATAAAGTAGGACAAGACCTGATTTCAAAAATGAATGGTGATTCGCAAAGCTACAGAATTAAAGAGGAGCTTCAAGATTTAAATACGAAGTGGAGTGATATTCCTATTATTTTAGAAGAAAGATTACAGAAACTGTCGAAAGGTGATAAGCTGAAATTGTCACAAATTGTTAATTATATAATTGTACATTATTAAAATAAATATAGTATTATAGTAAATTTTTAATTATGATAAGTATAAAACTAACAGAAAATTCCTGTTTTTCAGATATTGAAACTCTTAAAAAATTTAACGAAGAGTTAACGAGTTTAGATGACTGGCTCGATAGATCCATTGCATATTTGAGAGAAATTTCAGAAGACTCTGCTATTAAAGATGTTGAAACAACTGAATATAAACTGCAGCAAATTAGAGAGCTTACGGAAGAAATAAATAAAACAAAGCCAAGAATAGAAAATTTACAAACTGCTACGAATACAATGTTAGAAAATTCAGAACCTAATTTTTCAAGCGTTTTAAATTGTGAATTAGAAACTATTTCTGACAAATGGAATGTTATTGTTGATGAGACAAAAATGCAAGGTGATAAGTATGAGAATGCTTTGAAAAAAAATGATGAAGTAAGTAAAGATGCGTTTTTATTGCTATTAAACATAACAATTAAAATTATACTTATGTCGACTGTAGTAAACTAAACTAACAAATATTTTTATCGGTCTCACAGTCTTTATAAAATATCATAAATTTAATTATGAAATGACAAAAAGACTACTAAAAAATAAAATAAAAAATAAATAATCCGTCGAAGTCTGGGGCCGAGCGGTTCAGTAAATAATGTTCAAGATATATTTCTAAGAATATAATATATTCACACTTGGGTGATTCCACAGATTATGCGATGTACAAAATCGACAAATTTATCTTACCGACGATTAAGTCAGATGAGAGATTTTCTTTCCTCGATATGTGCAAAATATAGCTTTTAATTTTTGAAAAATAAGTTCAAATTATTAGCAGAAATAAATACTATTTGTACGTTTCGCCCTCAGGTACCTGTTGGACTTGTCAGTAGGACGGCAGGTAACCAATTCCTAGACGTACGATGCTTGCTAAAATCGATGAAAAGTTATAATCTAAAGACGATAAAATTATCTATGGGAGAAGAATATTGTGTAAAAATGCGGAATTTCAAATTATTAATTGTACATATCTTAGAAAGTTAAATAGCGAATTTTGCTTTTCCGGCTATCAATAACAGATAATTTTAGATGCGCTATATTGTTTGTGGTATATTGTATATTGTTTGTGCGTTATATAAAGTGTGAATATATTATATACTTAGAAATATATCTTAATTATTTAATTTAATTCCACAAAACAATATAGCGCATCTAAAATTATCTGTTATTGATAGCTGGAGAAGCAAAAAGTCGCTATTTAACTTTCTAAGATATGTACAATTAATAATTTGATTAATTTGAGTTATTTACCAGTAAATAAAAGTTTAAATGAACGTTTAAATGAATAATGAAATGTGTAGTCCCAAAAATTTTAAAGAAGTCCTAAACTTTATACATATTTATTCAATTCTTTCCATCGATTTATTAAAGTTTCAACCTCTAATTGAATCGATTGGATCATAATATCATTATCAACGAGTTGCTTACCTATCTCCTGCAATTTCTCAAATCGAGAATCTGGATGATTTCTAATATAATTTTTTAAATCCTACAACAAATTCAGATACGTATTGATTAGTCATTTAAAATATATAGCATTATCAGGTGACAAAATCATTTCTAAATATCTTACAATATTTTATGAAACATTCACACGTCGAAATAAACTAAATTTTAATTACTCTAAAAATATTTACAAGTATTGATAAATAAATTATAAATACAACTCTTAGATTTACTATATGTGAGAAAAAAGCTGTCAACTTAATTTTAATTTAGTAGGAAATATTAAAACGTGATAATAATTTATTTTATTCCACAAGTGAACTATTGATAATAATTTCAATATAAGATAGTCTTATCTGAAAAATTTTCATCAAAAGGGCAAAGACTCCTCTGACGCTTCTCTGAGAACTTACATCCAATTCCTCGGAAATGTCTTCGGCATCAGCCGCATTTTTGCTCGACTTCCTCAGTCTCTTTTCCAATTTGTCCAGCCGATCGCTCGTCTGGGCGACAAGCGCCCTGAATTCTCCATACTCGTGACTAGCGTTCTGGAAGTGCTTGTATCGCTCGTAAATACGATCCGTTATATCTGTCCATCTCGCGTTTAAGAAAGTGAATCGTCGTCCAAGCTCGTGAACTGATGAGCCCTCGGAGCTGAGGAGTTTGTCGCTACCGAGCTCGTTAAGATTGCGGAACTCCTAGACGCGGCGTACATTGGGACAGTCTGAATATTATTATATAATTATAAATATGTAGTTACATAAAATCTATAAGAACGATAAAAATATTTGTTAGTTTTATTAAAAATAAAATTTATTTTTAGATAAAATCTTATGACTATTTAGATTAATTTCATAGAAAACATATAGTACTATTTATATTGCAGAAATAAGTTTTAATACATTATATTCACGTAATATTATTATATGTACAATGAATTTATTAAAATATTTTTAATTAAAATAAAAGTAGTTTTAATTCTGAACGTTCTCATATCCAAGATTAAGGAAATCTCTATATAATCAATTGTCATCCCACAGATTATTAATGGCATAGAGGATTTTACCAATTGGCTTTCAGTCCTCGAAACGGAAATTCCCGTTGAAAGTAAAGTTACCTCGTCGGTCGAGCTATTTCAAGCTCGCGGCCGCTACCAGATCTTGAAGGACAAGGTCGATCGCCGCGTCGAGGAGTTCCGCAATCTTAACGAGCTCGGTAGCGACAAACTCCTCAGCTCCGAGGGCTCATCAGTTCACGAGCTTGGACGACGATTCACTTTCTTAAATGCGAGATGGACAGATGTTACGGATCGTATTTACGAGCGATACAAGCACTTCCAGAACGCTAGTCACGAGTATGGAGAATTCAGGGCGCTTGTCGCCCAGGAGAGCGATTGGCTGGACAAATTGGAAAAGAGGCTGAGGAAGTCGAGCAAAAATGCGGCTGATGCCGAAGACATTTCTGAGGAATTGGATGTAAGTTCTCAGAGAAACTTCAGAGGAGTCTTTGCCCTTTTGATGACAATTTTTCAGATAAGACTACCTTATATTTAAATTATTATCACGTTTTAATATTTGCTACTAAATTAAAATTAAGTTGACATCTTTTTTCTCACATATAGTAAATCTAAGAGTTGTATATATAATTTATTTATCAATACTTGTAAATATTTTTAGAGTAATTAAAATTTTGTTTATTTAGACGTGTGAATGTTTCATAAAATATTGAGATATTTAGAAATGATTTTGTCACCTGATAATGCTATATATTTTAAATTACTAATCAATACGTATCTGAATTTGTTGTAGGATTTAGAAAATTATATTAGAAATCATCCAGATTCTCGATTTGAGAAATTGCAGGAGATAGGCAAGCAACTCGTTGATAATGATATTATGACCCAATCGATTCAATTAGATGTTGAAACTTTAATAAATCGATGGGAAGAATTGAATAAACAGGTATAAAGTTTAGCATTTCTTTAAAATTTTGGGACTACACATTTCATTATTCATTTAAACGTTCATTTAAACTTTTATTTATTGGTAAATAACTTAAATAACTGCATGCAATGATAAAAAATTATTTATTAATTTATAAAGCTTATATTTTACTTTTTATAATTTTATGAATAAAAACTAATCATAACATTAAAACTATTTGTACAGATCAATATTTTTCAAATTTAATTTTAAATGTATAAGCATCATATTAATTATTAATATGAAATAAGAGTTCATTGAACCTTATAAAATAGATATTTTCATACAATTTTGAAAATTATAAAACACCATTCTAATTTTGTGTATTAGTTCATTATTTCTATATTGTTTAATTCATGAATACTATAAACTTCTTCTAGTTGTGATTATTAGCACGTATATGCTTTATATTTCGAAGACAAATATTTTTTTTTCATTCTATTTAAAATTCTAAGGTATACATTTTTATTAAGAAAATTTCCTCTAAAAATGTAACATAGAAGCGCGTCTTAAAATATTAAAAGTAAACACATTATCAAGAATTTGAGCAAAAAGTATGGGGGTTATATTGTCGAGTATAGGCCGGTGAACGAGCCAAGCTGCTGGAGGGATCCGTCAAGCAGGCCCAACAGTCCGAGGGTCGGATCCTCGCCCTTCAGCATTCCCTAACGCAAGTAGACTCGGTACTAACCGCACGACTAGACCGTGACCTCACTGCCGATGATTTACCTCATGACTATCAGGTCTGTGTCCGTCATTCTGCTTTATCATTATTTACACCACGTCTCCAATTTTTACGAATATCAATATGAAAAAATTACCCCAAAAGCATGCGCTTTGACAAAAATTTATTGAAGAATTTCTTCCATAATGTATAACGTAACTTTGCTTTAGACAGAATATACAAATATATGGTAATGCAATTCAGAAATTAGTAACAATAAAAGGCATGCATAAAATAAATTATTAACAATTGTCTTAATACGTTAACGGTCTACCAACTGTTCATTTATAATATTTAGATTGATTAACAACTTCATTGTTTTAAAGAATGCCATATATAAATTTAAATCATTGCAAATTTTACTTATTCATTACCTGCATTTAAGAATGCTTTTCATATTGCTGCACAGTTATCAATAAAATCGCTAATGATTTTGGAAATGAAAATATTTTATTTCAACGCTGTTTGACGAATTGGTTGAAAACTTTGCAGCAATGTAAAATAGATGTAAATCAAAGATACATTAATTAATCCAACATCAACTATTCATTGCTACTATATATATATATATATATATATATATATATATATATATATACACATATACATATATAATTATTATTATTTTTTAGAATATAAATTATTTTTAATTTATAAACGATTTTTCTTTTAATGCGCCAACAACTGATCTACTCACTTATTTTCAAACATATATGCATAAGTGTGCCTCGATGATTGCACATGTGATTGTTCATAATTCGCATAATCAACCACAAATGATATATATGAAATTGGCATTGTGGTGTATTTTTTGTGATAATTAGATTCTCATCAATGTGTAAGAATAAATCATAGTAGGACACTTATAGGATACATTGGGGATTGAAATGTGAATTTATAATTTAATAACTCATGAAAACTAATAATTTTTAATTTTAATAACTAATACACTCTACTATTTAATGAATCGAAGATTCTGTTGGAAACGAATGTTTTTGAATTTACATTTATTTTATAATGTTAACGAATGCGCACTTATATGTTGAAAAAGTTTTGTACTACTGCAACGCTTCATAAAACTAATATATGTGATAAAACTAATAATAAAATTATCAAAGTTTTTAATTTTCCTATAAAATAAGAATAATATGAGTTAGTATTACCAGATACACCTTTCAAATCTAAAAGATCCCGCCTCTCTTAGCCCTCATTGAAAAAATGTACTGCTTATCAAGTATTAAAAGTTATTTCACGAGCAGAAGCTCATGGAGGAAATGGACAGCCAGCAGTCGACCTTGGATGAAATGGCCGCCCAAGTTGAGACTTACAAGGCTGCCGGTAAACAGGAAGCGGCCCAGCGTCTCCAGGAACAGATGAGCCTTATTCGTCAGAAGTTCGCAGAGGTGCAGGGTAAGTTCAAGCGGTTTCGTAGTCCGGCCAACCTCGAGTCCCGACTGTCGCGCGCTCTCAGGGAATTGCGAGGTATCGAGGAGGCCACCTGCCTGCTCGAGCTCGCGACCGAGGACCCGGAGGCGATCGAGAGACAGCTGAAGCACTGTTTGGTAAGAGCCAATGATAGGGACTGATAAGAGAATAGTTTTATATTTTAAGGGTTTGCATTGGTTGTTTCTTGATTGTTGCAGAACCTTGAATTTAATATATATATGTATAAATAATAATAGTACTTTACATATTCGACGAACAATGTTACTTAAATTATGTAAGTTAGGTAAGAATCATTTGGAATCTTTTATTGAAAATAATACAAAGTATAAAAAAAAGGTATAACCCTTTTGAAAGGTTTATATGTCCACTTTTTTTACTCAGAAGGTATTCTAACATAGTATTACAGAATCCTTATGTAAAGGAATTCTGACAAGTTATGAAAATTCTTTTCAAATGCAAATTTATATGGACTTTTAATCACAAAGTGGATAAAAAGTGGATACTTGTTTTCATAATCATTATAAGTAATCTTGTATACGGACATTAATTGTGAAGAATACTATTTCGGAAATCCTTTTAAAATTTTTTCCAAATTCATATGTCAAGGATATATATAAGAATGAGACAAGCTCGTATGAAATAATTTGTAAAATAATTAGAAGTAACTTTTAAAAATTTTGCTAAGCCTTATTAAATTTACCTTTCGTTTCCTTTTTTTTATTTTGTAAAGGTTTTTATTTGGTTTTTATTTATTTATTTATTACATATTATGCTGACTAGATGTTCCATTTATTTAGAAATATAACATTAATGAGTTTAATTTTCCACTCGGATAAACACTATTTTGAAAAGCACTTCTGGAAAATTTTGTTGGTGGAAATTGAAGTTGGGCCATTTTTAGATTATTTTTAAATCATTAGAGCATTCTTTTAGAATCCGTTCGTATATCCTTTTTCGATATTTTTATAGAATTCTTTCTTATATCCTTTTCAGCTCAGTATCTATTTCGTGTTTGAAATTATAAATTTAATTTGCAATGGCAGATTTGATAACTCGGTTTTAAAGATTTGTATCCAAGAATATATAATGAATGACTTTTTAACAAAATGTTTATTTTTACTACAGAATTTTTACTTTTAGTACATAAATCAAATTTCATATGTTGCTTAAAACATACAAGCGAATGTTTTAATCTTATATATACAAAAATTTTAAATATAATGAAAACAAATGCTTTTAGCGATTCTATCAAACTCTGAGCGAAATAAAAAGTGAAATAGAAAGTATTATTGTGGCTGGTCGTAAACTTGTAGAGGAGGAAGGTATAACTGAGCCAGACAAATTTTCGAAACGTATCGATACATTAAAAGAATTGTACAACAAGGTAGGTTTGCAACAAAAATGATTTAGTAAAATTACATGTATTATAATATTGTCATTTTTTTATTATATACATTTGATGTTTTATATAGCTTGGGATACAGATATCAGAGTCAAAGGATATACTAGAAAGTGCTTTGGCGCTGTCTCGTGATATGTACAAGCAAATTTCGTACATAAATATGTCTATTGAAAGCATCAATAAAGAATTGGACACTCAGAAGCATAGACCCGATCTACCGATTAATGCCATTTATGTAACGGTGAGTTGTTTTTACAGATACAATTATATTATGAAGCATATTTTAAAAATAGAAAAGTTTCAGCAATTTCATAAACTATTCACAGAATCAAAGAATCTTCTTGTTTTGATAAAAATAGTTAAATTATTTGTTTGTACTATTATTCACAATTTCTTTAAAAAGAAACTCTAAAATCTTTTATTTTTATAAAAAAAGTTAACCATTCATATGAAAAAATAAATAATAAATCTTTTAATATAGATAAAATATTTCAATTATTATAAATATATTTATTATTTATGAACCCAATATATAATTATTGGTAATCAATAATTACTTCGATAAAACCCAACTTTAATAATTTATTTTATTTGGAAGAAATAAAATTTATTAATTGTAACAATTGAAGAATACTAATCAATATATTATATCATAATGTAGGAGACTCTTACAGAAGTAATTCCAAGATTAAATGCCGTTAAGGATAAGCTTTTCAGAACTCAGGAGGACTTTTCGAAACTTTGTGATCCAGCTTACCTTGAACAGCTTAAGGAGAGGCTTTGTGATATTATTGATAGACTTGCCAATACAGAACAACGATTACGACAGTGCAATGGCTTAGAGGTTTGTAAATATAGATCAAATATATTGATTTCTGTTTGTGGTTTTTGTATTTAATTATTAAATCATAATTATTATTTACAGGAAGAGCCTAATGTAGATGAAATTAATGCCTGGTTGACGCAAATAGAAGAGAAATTAAAAAGATTAGATAGTGTACCGGCTGAACAGCTGAACGAGAAGAATTTCGAACAATGCAAGGTATTATTCCATCATTGTTTATATTTAAATCCAATGAAATTACTTAATTTACTATAAATATGATTTATTTGCAGATAATTCAAACAGAAATACTGGAGACTAAACCTAAGATCTTACAGCTACAGCGCTATTCTTACTACTCAAAAGTAGCTGATATATGTAGGAGATGGGAAGAAGTTTCTAACAGAATACAGGTAAGTTCCATAAGTTTAAATATTTTATCTGAATCACACAACTTATGTTGATTGATTTAAAAAGAGTTATTTTAATTGTTATTGCACGCTACCATAATTACAGTGCATAAGTTGTGCCACATATATTTTTTGCTTTCTTACCTCATGCTTTTGCTTTGTAACAATTACCATGTACTACCTCATATGACGGTAAAATTTTGAAATCACTTACAAGCCACACTATGCATCGATTTAAAGAAATCGTTTATTTTATTTTTAAATCACAGAAATGCTCTTGAGTGAATATTTTGAAAATGATGTTTAATGTGTATAAAAGTAGAAACATATAAGTTTAGAAGTGATATTTTATCATTCAAACTATGAGATTTATTATTATGTAATCAATATAGAATCTATAAGTTATTTTATATGTATTTTAATAAGCTTTATTAATTTATTTGTCCAAAGGAGGGTGTTCTAAATCTATGAAGTTTATATAATATTTTTAAAAGCGCATATAAATTTATATAATTTTTAAATGTTATGTATGAAGCATGTAAATGTCCATTGTATCTGATAATGTTCAAGTTAGTTCTTATATATGTTAATGTAGATAAGAAATTCATGTATCATACCAAATGTTCATTTTTAATCGTATTTGTTATATTTATATATGCCATACTTTCGTGTATAAAAAGAGCGGCATGAAAAATATAATTAGTCGGATAGGACCTTTCAAAATATTCACATAAACGCTCATTTTTAATCACGCTCTGTTTGACATCCCCCTTTTTCAAATCACTGAAGGTAGTGGGATCAAACACGTATGAAACTTGCGAGAATTTCTCTGTAAAACGCATATAATGTAAAGAGAAAAAGCGTGTCAGCAAGTAAATGAATATGTATGCATTGTAAAAGTTGTTGGTGGTGATAAAAAAAAAAAACAAAAACGAGAATTCGTTCAACTGATTTGAGAGTTTTCCCTCGCTGCTTGTAATGTTTTTTTTTCGTTCCTGTAAGTGCAAAAGTTTGTATACTCAGAATTATTAGCGTAAAGTGTAATACTTAATGCGGCACCAGTAAAAAAATCTTCACCAGCATATAAAATATGCCGCATTATATACGAAAGTTATATGAGTACGTAACATTGTATTTCTCTCTCATTCGGTCTCGCAATTGTTGTATATTCAAAAAGAGTCGTTCCTAAAGAGGGGAAAGCAGAACACACGGTGAATGCATTGGTGATGGATATATACGCCGCGAAAGTGCCAGTAATGGTTTATACCGAAAAATGCTTTCCAACTATATACTTTTTCCTCGGCGAGAATACGTTTGAAGCCCATAGTTTCCTTTTTCTCTCTCCTTTTTCTGGCTTTCTTCCTATACTGTCACCAGTTATTGAAATTTCTTTTTGTATTAATTATTAACTAAATATTTCTTTATGTACTCACTAAACTAAAAATTGTTATGCATTTTAATAATCTTAATATTAATATAGTTTAGACTTCTATTTAACGTATTCTAGTAAAAGATTAAATATGTTATCATAAAATAAATAAACGACTTCTTTTTAAAATTGCTTCTAACTATACCTTCAATAATTACACAATAATAATGATTTTATAATTTTTTAACTATTGAAAATAATGTCAAAGCGGTAAAAATATTTTTTACAGAGTAATAAACGTATTATTTTTATTTAGTGACTGTAACATTGATCTGAAAAATATTTCACTTTATGAAATAAACGATTGAGTTCATAAAAGAAATTTGATCACTAGAGCTTCTTGTTCTTTTTTTGTGACGCATGCTGTTTTATGCCTTTATAACCGTGTGGCACTACTTGTCACTTGCAAATTGGTTTTTAATTTTTCTTGAGCAAAAATCAAAATGTGATTTTAAAAACTAAAATTTATATCTTATATTATAATAATTTTTATTTACATAAGTGAATATGTGTAATTTTATAACTAATAATATTTATTTTATAGTGTAAACAAATTTTAAAGCAATTAAGTTTAAAATGATAGTAAAATTTATAATCTTATGGATATAGAAATATTTATTTGTTGTTCTTCAAAGAAATATTAGTTATATAAATGTTAACAACATTTTTAATATAAAAGCCTTAAAATTGAAAATCTATGAAATCAAGTTGAAATGTTATTTGGAAATTTTTTTTTATAATTGATATCATGTATAGGTAAAAGAAAATTAGCATTTCAAAAAAAAAAAACTTACTGAAGATAATTGCACATTATTTGTTCTTTTTGGATACAAACTTCAAATTTCTTCTCACTTTTGTTCTAGCAAATCAGTATTTTTCTACTTTTGAATAAAATATTTCAACAATATCTCAAAAAATATTTGACAAATATAATTCTTAACCTCCCATAAGTCCTGCATACACAAAACTCACAAAATGCAATCTTAATATTACTGAATTTAACGCTACTTTCTTCAATCCCACCAGTTTCAATCCCACAAACCTGAAACACACAAATATAAATTCAGACACTTGAAATTTTCGATATCAATTTTACTTTGAGGATTTTCTAAATCTGAAAAACTCTTAAAATGCTAGAATAAAACGTAGAATGGATTTGAATTTAGCTAAAAACTTCTAAAACATCATGCAGTTATTTTCTGAAAGTTGTTTTTTTTTAGAATTCTGGTTCCGTATAATCACTACGTGCATTAAAAATTTTATTTATGAAATTTCTATTAATAATAGTTTTGGAACACATTTGCGCAAACGTTTGTGCGCTAATGGCTCGACATTTGAAGCGAACCATACCAGTAAAACTTTTTTTCTCCATGTGCCTGTGTGCGAGCGCGTCTGCGTGTATGCATATGGGCGCAAAAGAAAAAGAGGGAGAAAGGGGGGCAGAAAGAAAGAGAGAAAGACAGAGAGAGAGAGAGAGAGAGAGAGAGAGAGAGAGAGAGAGAGAGAGGGAGGGAGGGAGAGAGAGAGAGAGTCCAAGATCCCTTGGCCAGTGAACCGGTGTGTCGTCTTTTCGCAGGAATGGATCCACAGGATCACAGATAACTTGTTAATTAGCTCTAAGACGACGATGAGCGACGACGCGCCGAAGGGAAGAGATGGTCGGAGCGCCCAGGTGGCGGCGATGGCCCTCGCTGACGATGACACCAAAGACGCGTACGGCATAGGCTACTTGAATCCTGCCTTCGACGACAACAACCCCAATGGAAGAAGGGCACCTGGCGGCAAACCTGGCTCGCCCAACTATGACAGACGTAGCTATCATATATAGAACACGTATAAGAGCGCCAGTAGAGCTCATTCATCTCCTATAGTTTTGTTTTTTTTGCTTCCTTTTTATTTTGAATGCCGCATCTGGCATTTATTAGATATTACATATATATATATATATATATATATATATATATATATATATATATATATATTTGAAGTATATTTTTTCGACGATTGTATTGCGAGGCTGGAAAAGTTTGGATATCATTGGAAATTTATGAAATCAATAGGGAAAAGTAGTATGCATAATTACAATATTTATAGACTTAAACATAACTTTTTAATATATATATGCAATGTAATATATACCAAAATTTTTTAGAGTCAATGAACGTAATAATTAAACTTCTTTTTTTTAATCAAGATATATTATAATCAGTAGTTTTAACACTGCATTATAATTCAGATTTTCTTTATGAATGATATGAATTTTATTTAAATGAATGCAATGGTTTAGTTTGTTTCATAATACAACAAAAAGTATTTAGTCGATTATTATCTTTTCAGTCGGTCTATTTTATCATAATCATGCTTTATTTAATTTAGCTTTTGGTATTTTCCTTTAATTTTATTTAAATCAAATTTCACTTAAGGACTTAACGTATTAGAAGATATTCTTTTAAATCGTATTCAGCTACTTCCAAAGATTTGGTCGAAAAGGCATTTAACCGGGAACCTGTTGATCAAAAATTGATATCTAAATCTATTATTAACTTTTTCGATTAAGTGTTCATTCAGTCGTTTAGGGTAAAATGTCCTTGTCGTTCAGTGTCTTTTCGGCCAAATGGTTGTTTGTTAAGTACTTACACACAGCGATGAAGCACCTTTTTGATCTCTTGAAAGAATTGTAAGCATTACTACTAGTTCATTGCTAATCATGTTATATGGATATTGTAAGCCTTTAGTTAATTGCTGGTTATGTTGATATGTTTATAAAAGTATTCACTCGAAAAAACACTTGTCCATCCAGAGTGTGAATTATAGATATGTCATATAAAAAATTTCTATTCCAACTATTATTCGATCTGGATGAGTTTTCTTGCCTTTCTCAACGGAAAATTTTTTAAAATCAGGGAACAATAACGGCTTGAATGTTTCAACTCCAAAATCTTCACCATTCAATATATCGTTGCGCAGTCACAAATCCTCTAACAAATCCGACAAGTCGCGTATTATCGACGTGAGTCGAACGGTGCGAAGGCGTCTGAACATGAATTCAATTCCGGATGTCGTACAGACCTCGCAGTATCGCGCTCAAAACGAGGACGATTGCATCGACAAGGATGAGTTCTTCTTATCGAAGAACAGCAAGCTGTTCTCGCAAGTGTCGGCAAACACCTTGAAAACGACGCCAGCGGATGAGTCAAGTCCGACGCAGGAGTCTATTCTTGACTCAGCGACAAGAAATCATTGTAAAGTGGTGGAGGTTAAGGAAATAGAAATCGTCAAGGCCATAGCTGCTAAGAGCAATGATCGGGTCGTTTTACCCAGGGCTAATTTTGGCGTTCAACAGGTGCCACAGGTACATATAGCTGGCAAAAGACAATGGGAGTACACTCACGTATACTTCTTATTTATTTTTATGATGTTATACATATGAATATAGAAAATCTATTTAATTCAATATAAAATCCTTCGGAGCTAGAAACACATTAAACTGTTTGTCGTGGGTAATTACTTTACTTAGCAATGATTTTTTTATGTAGTTCATCAATATACTCAAGTAAAGCTATATTACAATTAATTGAATGTTTGTTATTAATGAATTAATGGCGGAAATACATTTATTGTTCGCGTATAAATCATAAATATAAGAAAGAATCATTTTTAATAATTACATAATGAATGTAAATACGTCTTTTATAAAAAGATTTTACGTTAGCTCTTCGATATTAAGTGAAAGAGGTGAGAGCATTTTTGACCATTGCGGTATATATGTATATAGGTCGTAGAACGCGTAGAGATAGTTGAGGACGCGGAAACGGAGCCCGAGTCGATCGATACCGATCCGGACGAGAAAGACAGCATTAATAACAAACCAAACGAATCGACTGTCATCTTGCCGGCATCCAAAAAAGAACTATACGATCTTTTGGTCGACGTTCTGGAGCAACGTGCTCCGAATGGTTCTCCACATCAGAAAGCCAAGCTGCCGTTGGTCACCTCGACTCCCGAGGTGGCAAAGATACGTATCGGCACAGAGCGCATGGACGAATATTTGGTTCTGGACGAAGGTGTCAAGGCGCCTGGGGCGAATGACAGAGTCCTCAATGGCGACAGTTCCTCGGGAATGCGGAAAAAACCAATAAACGGTAAAGAAATATCCCTTATCAAGGCACGGGATAGTGAATTTAAAGGTTCACCGGTCGCTAAGCGAACGAAGGTGCAGCAGCTCATTTTCGGCAACGAGATCAAGGAGGATTGCGACAGTTTTTATGGGAGCGACAAGGAAACTGACGAGCCTTTGATATTCTCTGATGACACGGAGATCGACGATGTAAGCTCGAGCTCCGAAGACGGAGAAACCAGAAAACAGTCAGATGTGGTGGACATCAGCAAAAATCGATCCGAAAAGGTAGAGAGAGACTCAAGAGATTTTCAAAAGAATAGGTGTATTAGTTGTGGCTTGCTAAGTGTTTTGCAATTTGAGGCTTTCATTTGGATTAAGTTTAAATAAAAAAGCCTGTAGTAAATTAATTTTTTTCGTAACGAAGAAATTTATGTATATTTCTGGATTTATTTCTATTAAATATGAATTTGGAAATGGAGCAAAGCGCATATTAACATAGTGTAATATAAATATTAACATTAGAATTTTACTGTTGGATAATTTAGTCCGTCGGTGATAAACGATTAAAATAGATTAAGTTTATTAATTAATTTTAATTTAAACGTTAAAACTATGGAAACGATTGATTTGTAACAATCAGTGACCTGAACGATTGCCATTTATGACCTCGAGGTAAGCATACAAATTTATCCATTTTATAGCTCATACAAGTTGAGTGGCAATCGAGTTATACGATTATCCCAAAGGAAAATTTAATAAAGTTGAAGTAGCCATCAATTGACAAAATTTATTGTAGAAATTTATTAAAGCATTATTAGTACATCAATCACATGATGTAAAATGAATGCCTTTTAAATGGTGAATTATCTTTTTTATTATTTTAACGTATACATGAATTGTCTGAACTGTACTATTTAATCTGTTGATGATGTAATTGATAATGTATTGTTGGATTACAGTTTTTAAGGATTAATATAGCTACTTTTAAACGTATACACTACAGGTTTCACTTAAACTTAATCCTAGAACCTACATTTTATGCTTTATTATTGATTGATTGTAAATATCAGTTTCATTTCAAATCTATTATTCTTAAAAAATTATTAAGGACTGCTTATAAATTAAATCTATACATAGAAGCTATGAGCATGATCTATGTAAATCTTTATTTTATTAAATGTGATAATTTTAATTTGTGAAAATTTCTTCCAATCGCAGATTAAAATAGAAAAAGTTCATGAACGTGCTTCGAATAACATACAAGAAAAAAGACTTTTATTCGATAACAAAGCATCGCCTTTAAAGACTGGCCGGGTTTCCAAAGCAGCTATTAAAAGAGAAATTATAGAATTTGAAGAATTAGCTCAACAAATGTTAAGTCGAATGGATATTATGCTAATGACAGTCGGTGGTGTAAATAATGAAAAAGATCCGACCAGACGAGTAGAGGTATGGATATCGAAATATTTTTAAAAATACAATAAACTAGAATTTTATTTTTTGCCAGAAAATATTACACTAATACAATTAACAAAATTATGCAAAATAAAAAAAAACACTTAAATTTGCCTCCAGTTACTGAAGGATGAAATCAGCTGTCTCGCGCCCGACGCTGCGAGCCTGATCAGTCGGGGGGATGGGCTGGTGATGACGGTGCACTCGAGCGATCCCTGTCGCGCCGAGAAGATTAGTCGCGAGTATCAGGATCGCCTGCGCGCCAAGTGGCAACAAGTGATGCAAGAATGCGAGACTAAGCGATCGCTAGCCCTCAAAGCCGAGGACGCGCTGGCAGCCTACAATAAATTGATCGCTGAGCTCGAGGATTGGTTCCGCGTGGCGCCTCAGAAGCTGGAGCAGGCCAACAATTATGAGGGCCAGCTAGAAGCCTTTACTATCGAATTCGACGCCAGGCAAGAGCAGATCAGACGACTGACCCAGCATCAGCAAGATTTGAAGAGGATGAACGTCGGGCACAACGAGACGGCGTTCTACGGCATCAATAGCAGATGGCAGGAGATCAGCTCGCAGTTCAAGAGATTCAGTGGCAGTAAGGACAAGGATAAGCAACTCTCCGATAAAAAGGTCGATATGGTGAGTCATGGAAGTTCAGCGTTGAGATTATTTTTATATTAAAATTGTTTATTTGAAAATAAATCAATTAATTTTGATAATATCACAATTAATCATGAATGACGAATTTCGTACATCAATGGTATAGGAATCAAAATTCTATACTGTCACAATGGTTTCCCTAATTCGTATTTATTTTCTAACAGTATTTATAAACTATTTCTTTACTTATATGAATTCTATTTCTATATTTAAATATTCCTAGCACGTGGGTAGTATAACGGCTCAAGATTTCATATCTCGTGCGAATAAGTTGCGCGAGGCCATTATCACTCTCTCTAAGTCGCTGAACTCAACCCCCCTCAGTGGTAAGGACTTCGAACTTTTCACCGATCAAGACGACTGTCTGAAAAAGATCAGTAGCGCGCTCAGTATTCTGAAGCCGAGCGTCGAGGAGATGAGTTACCTGTGCGAGAACATCGTTGACAGTGAGTTGGTGCGCCATCACAGTGACAATTTGAAAAAGGACTGGACGATTGTGAATCAGTCCTACATTGAACGCTACAATCGCTGGGCCAAATGCAATGAGAAATTGAACGAGCTGAGGAACGCTTGCTGGAATTTTGACGACTGCCTGTTGAAGATGGAGCAGGCGATGAAGGAGATTGGCAGCAGCCATCTCAGCAAGCTGCACAAGTCCAGGATGCTCGAGATCGATCACGAGATGCCCAGGATGCTGAGGACCATGAACGGAATCAATGCTACCATAGCCGATATTACCAACAGATCGTCTCCCGGAGATGTTAAAGACTGGCAACAGGTCATAGATGATCTAAAATCCAGGTGGCAAAAATTCGTGACCGATTGGAATATTCAAAAAAGCAGGTATGTGTGGACGAAGGAATCAATATAATGGAATTTTCCTTGGTTCATATTCTGTAACAGTAAACTTTAAACTGATTCTTTGTCTTTGATTTTTCTCTAATATCTAATTGTTCATTTACTTAATCATTAAAGCCTTTCATTATATAAATATTCTAATGAGCTTAAAAACAACATTTTTGCATACCCGACGTAATAATTGGACACGTATACCCATTATTACAATTCAAAGCTTAATTCGTCAAAAAATTTACTATATTTCAACTAAAAGTAGCTGACGAACTGGTCTATAAGTTTCTGCTCGTTGTAATCTGGTCCGACCCAGTGTACATATACCCACGCGTATTTATGATCTCCGTAAAACGTCATTTCGTCTTCCAAAACTCGGTAACGCAAGAAAAGAGATTGTACAAAGAGAGTAGAAAGAGAAAGAGAAAGAGAAAGAGAGAGAGAGAGAGAGAGAGAGAGAGAGAGAGAGAGAGAGAGAAGCAAGAGGCGGAGAGACACTGCCCTCGGTCACATATATACATGCGTGGAAAATACACGACTTCCTCGTTCGAGGATCTATTTCAGTTGCGCTCTGCCTCTCGCGTCGCGTTGATCATCATGTCTTGCACGTAACCTTACTTAACTATCATCTCTTTAGACACACAAACACACACAGAGATATCATTTTATATAGATCTATTTGTACATAAATATACATATATATATATATATATATATATATATATATATATATATATATATCAATAAGCCCGATCACTGTTTGACAATATATAAATCTCTGGGAATTTTTTCGCACCGGAAAAAATTGCATGGAGATGCTGGCACGCGTTAAGAGGAATTTGCGTTCTCGTTTCTCCAGGTCGGGGGTGATGGGCAAGCAGAGAACCACGAAACAGATACTGGATGGCGCTGGTAACCTCGTGTCGCAGGTGAACTCGCTGCTGGTGTCCACGGCCAATCCATCCGACGATACGTCCCTTTCGATAAGGCTGTCAATGGTGAAGGTACGTAAACTATATGTAATTGGCAGATGATCATTTGAAGTTACTACATTATCATTTGATATCTATCAATCGTTCGATGTATACATACTTACATGCGTAATATATGGAATGAATTAATATATGAATAGAAATATAGAAAACAATTGATTTCATAGTTTATTTTCGCTATTGAATTGAACTGATTGAATTATGACTTATACAGGAGCATAAATACAAAAAAAAAAAACAAAAACAAAACATTTTACGAAGGGCTACTACAAGTCTTTTATGCATCCTAGGATGCTGATTTCCGATCCATTGAACACTTTTCTATATATCTTGTTAAAAGTTTTCTGCATCTGGAAAGCTCTAAGAGAAATTAAGATGCATAGGTTTACTGTGTATGTATTTAGGATTTGTAGACTTATAGTTTGGAAAGTTAGTGATAATTGGGTTTGAATATGCAGGCTTGGGATGGATAAGTTTGGTGTTGGTAGTGGCTTTAGAAATTTATTGATAGTATAGAGTATTACCTGAAGGTATCGTTTGACTAATGTTTGATAATGCAGAAAACTCCCTATATGTCAAAGCCAAATCTTTAGACTATTTGTATTTAGCATGCTCAATATATATAACTGACAAGCATTTATACTGCGGTAGTTTACTTATGGATTTGATGTCCTGATATATTACAAGACGAATTTTACGAACATCACGATTTTTTCATAGGTTTTGCATTTTACGAATTGCCAAATTTTGTATTAATCTTATTCTGTAATAGGCAAATATCGATGATAGCTTCAGTGCTTTTGTAATTTAAGCTTTATCACCATTTATATATTGAAGCATTCCAACGAAACTTATACGCACTTAAATTAATTATTCAATAAACAAAGTTTTCGAACTTCCCCTTTCTGTGCGCCTTATCGCGCGCGTCGCCAAATCCCCGGTTGTCACAGTATATATATATATATATATATATATATATATATATATATATATATATATATATATAGCGTGCGCTTACCAAAGCGATTAGGCGCACAGACGAAGCCGCGGCAGCATCTCCGTAAACTCTGTCAGTAAGAGCTTAAACGCGCCAAGTGCGCCGCGCCGGTATTGTGCAGTATATGTATATATAGATGTATATATATCCGCGCACGAGGTTTGTTTTGGAGCGCGACGACGCGGTATATAACGCGGACGGAAGGCAAAGAGACACACGGAAGTAGGAAGAGGGGGGTGCTGAGGGTGGAGAGAGAGAGAGAGAGCGAGGGAGGGATTGACGAGTACCGCGAGCTAAACGAGAGGAGGACGAGGAGAAGCGAAGGGTATGCGATCTTGAACGCGACGGGGATGCGCAGCCGAAATAGATTAGCTACTTATCTCGGCGTCTTGTTATATAGCTACGCGCGATCTAGCGCTATCATCATCTCGTGATCGTGTCCAATTTTAGATTTTTGTCATATATATATATATATATATATATATATATATATATATATATGTGTGTATATACTTCCATGTAAATATAGGCGACGGAAATCCGCTCGATCGATGAACTCTCTTAAAGTTGGCACATACACGCGTTGGTACACGGGTACGGATTCTGTGCAACGTGGCAGCTTTTACCCAGTGCCGGCTCACATTCCTAAGCGAAAAAATTCACGTATACGTAATGATAGGAAACATGCGATTATTATTAACGTTTCCTGATTTAGCGCGCATTACGTTCACAATGACTCTTTTTTCGATACATACATACTTACATATATATACATACTTACATATATACATACTTACATATATATATATATATATATATATATATATATATATATATATATATACGCACACTACTGTCGCGGTATGCAATTCGTAAATCGGTAAAAAAATAGTTATTGAATTATAGTGATTACCTTGAGATCTATATATTGTATTTTCAGGATTTATTATTTGCTCGCATTTGTGCAAAACTATTTCTTTTCCATATATAGTATATTGTCTTTTTTGATTTTTCTCCATTTGATCATTGTTCTTCTCATTTATCTTTTATATATTATATAAAAGAGAATGCCCAATAGATTTAATCATCAATGTTTAGCTTATATTACTGAATTAAATTAATAAACTATATTACTGAAACTACAGATTTGAAAATTTCAGTAATGAAAACTTCTAGATTCTGATGTCTATTTAAGAAAGAATTTTACTTTTACGAATTTGAAAGAACTAAATTGTCGTTCCGTAAGTTTTTATGCAAAACTTTGTATTTTGGAATGTTGAAAAAAAATGGATTGCTACTTTCAAAGGTTATTAATGAAAATTTCCAGAAACGTATTTTTGAATTTTACCCTAATCAATTCCCGAGTAGGTACTAGTAGATTGAAATGTATTTTTACGTTTTCAGACTAGAAGAACATCCAATAAAAATACCAATTTTTCTTTTAATTTTTAATCCAGGTCTATGTTTATTATGTATGCAAAAAATACATATAGAAGCAAATGCACAAAAAAATAATAAAATATTGTATAATTGAACATACGAAAATTGAAATTTTATAGGCAAGGGAGAAGGAACTCGCTGATCAAATAAAAGAAATCCAGACACTGAGAAGTCAACAGAATGCCAACGTCAGCGACGAAGAGTGCAATAAATTAATTATTAATTTAGAAAAGGTATGTCCTTGTTTACATGGTCTATTTACAAATGCTACTCGACTACAAATATTAAAGATATACAAATATACTTATGAAAAACTTTCCTTTGTAATTCGTTATTAAACTAGATGGGAAAGACACTTTTTCGAAAGCACTTCTTGTTAATTTACTTTTTTTTGTTTTTGAAAAGGCGAGATTTAAAAATAAAAAATTTTTCTTCATGCAAGGCTTGTGCTTAAAGTAAATTTTCTATCGTAAAGTAGTCATGGGAGCCTTGGTTCGCGGCAACTCATGAATCTCTAATAATCCGGTAACGAATGCTCGTTCTTTCCGAGCTCCTTTCCTCCTCCCGCCCAACCTCCGTCTTATTCCTGTTTAATTTTGCAGGCGCACGGTGGTATCTCGTCTCACAAGGAGTACGTGGAGAGCAAATTGACTTCCCTCAAGAAGTACGTGCAAAGTTTGGACGGCGTCATGGCCTGGGTGATGGAAACTCGCACCAGGCTTAATATTACCCGTGAACTGCCTCCGAATGAGCGCGGCAAAGCCGTTGAGAGCATAATGGTACGATATATATATATATATATATATATATATATGGTAAAGGGGGCATTGTTGCGCTTCTATAATAACAATTGCTTCTTTCGCGAGCATTGAAATTTAATGAGAGCCTTTGAAATTGATTTAAAGATCCTCCGAAGAAATTAGCTATTATCTGGTGTTTCTTAATAAAAGTTTATATGTAAGATGTTTTGCCCTTTTATATACGACATTTACAATCGAAGTCATCGATATTCCTGGAATTGCTTTAAATTTATAAGAATAAATATTTGAACATTCATATTAAAGTATTTGTATAAAGAAATTTTCTTTTTATATTTTAGGCAAGCGTTGAGGATCGTCAAATGGAAGTAAAAGATGTTTTAGAAAATTATACAAACTTGGAAAAGGAATGCGAATCGGCAAAGCAGACTGTCTCTATTGAACTTCAGGTAAATTACAGTTATTTAGCTTAAAGAAACATTACATTATATATTTTTTTTAACTTTTCATTTATATTGATTTTGCAATTAGTGATATCTATAATCATAGCATTTTAACTTAATAGTTTAATTAAATGTTTTATGAGGATAATTTAAACGGTCTATTTTTGGAAGAAATAATTTTATCGATAATTTATAAATACTATAAGAAAACCTTCTCATATTCTAGGAGAAATTGAAGAAATTAAGGGATGACTGGAACTCGGTGAAAAATCGTGGCGATCTTGAACAAGAATCTGTGGTATCTACTGTTCAACTTCCTCAAAAAGGTATGTCTTTCAATAACAGTTTTGTTCATCTTTGTTAGATTAATATCCATGTAACATTCAGAAATGTATATTTATAATATTTCTAAATATTCCATTTTTTACTATACATAGCAAAATTGATTGAATAGATTGAATTTTGTCTTATCGAATTGTAGTATTTTACCAGTCCTCCCAAAAAAATCATAGAATAATACTATAAAATAAAGTATTGCATATCCAATGTAAAACCATTCCACCCAATCCACGGTAGCATTCCAGAAATCATCCTTCTTCTCCATTATTTGTAATACCAATAATCTGAAATTATATAATCACAATACTATTAGATACAAGTAAACATATATTTGAAAAATTGGTATTATTATGGTTTTTACTTACTTAAAAATAGGTTATTTTAATAAAAACTGTAGTACGATAAATTTGATTACTGAATGCATTTGTTTTTTTAATATTCTGAAATGAGCAACTATATAGCGTTGTATACAAGCGGGTTCAAGAAAAATATTTGGAAAATTGAGAATGATTTTAATTTAAAAAAATAATCCTTAAAGAATTATTTACTTTAGGCTCTAAAAGTTTTATATAAGAATGATAGAGTTGTAATTTGGTTCTTTTTTATCCTTGTTCAAGAACTTTTCTTTAATTTGTGTCTCCTATAAATTTTTCAATACAATTTATCTTTTCTTAATTTAAGTTTATATATTAAATTTTTTTATTATCAAAATGAACATTTTTTCTTTTATGCTTATACATATGAAAGTTATTACGTTGACGAAAATAATTTTAAAATAAACATATCAAAGTACTTTAAATTGATTAAATCATAAAATCATGAAATATTTTTTCATTTTATATTTGTATGCTTAAATGCATTATTTATGCGCATACTCACAATAAGAGAAAGTAAATAAAAAATTCAAGACAAATAGCCTTGGTTATAATTATTTGTTAATTATAGTATAACCTTCTTAAATGTGCAAGATTTCCAACTTCAAATCGAATAATCCCTATAAAACCTATAATAAAAAAAAAAATCATGATCGCTGCTCTACTATCTCGAAAGTTTGCAATCTAGAATAACACTCGTCTCCGGAAGTACAGACGGGAGGAATTTTCTCTTTGAAAAACGGGATAAATCTTCCTTAAATAATTTGAGAGATGATAGAAAAATCAGATTCCCCACGCCCGGGCGATAAGTCAGCGTTCCTCGCTGCCGGGGTCATATAAAGGGCCGCGCTGCGCGCTGCGACCTAATGGAACTGGATGAGGGGGTGGAGGTGTCGGCGGAGTCGGGGAGGGGGAGGGGTTAGGAAAGCTTGGCCCTGGCAGGTTGCACAGCCACTTCCAAAATTTATCGCCACCTCTCTTTCTCTCTCTCTCTCTTTCTCTCTGTCTCTCTGTGCTCCTCGCTTTAGTCCCTCCGTTCCTCCATTAAATTCCCCGCCGCTTTTTGTCCTTCCCCACCCATCTCCTCTCCCCTCTCTCTGTCTTTGTGCAAATTCCTCTCGCGCTCGATATCTCCCGCATCTCTGCTGTAGTTATAACGTTTCTTTCTTTCTTTCATTCGTTCTTAAGCTTCTGGTTATTGCTTCTTTTTTTTTCTTATATATAGTTCATATACTTTGGCTCGATCGGGCGTATACAATTTTTCCGGTAATTGTATCTTCTAATTTTCAGAGATTCTTTTTGTGCAATGACTTTTTGGATATTTTCGTTTTTTTTTCATTATTTGATTTTATTCAACTGTTTTAACTTTTAACACTTTTATCATTTTAATATATTTCATTTTTAGCAGGAGTCTTAATATATGATACTGGCTAGCTTATATTGCAGTAGTTGTGAATTTATATTCATAAGCAAGAAATAATTCTGTCATTTCTTAAAAAGAGAAACTTTTTAAGAATTATAATGTCGAGAAGAAAAATTATAATTGAACATTGCATTGAATTTAATGAACTTTAAGAAGAAAATTTAAAAATTTGAATGTACAATTTAGTTTTGTACTATCAATAGTAGATAATAATAGTGGCGTATATTTACTGAAAGTATATAAAAGAAGCTGGGTGCATCTGTTAATCAACGTAAAAAGCGAACGAGGATTCTCCATTTTTCTTAGAATATTTCAAATTGTACTCCACCCGTCTCCCACTCGCACTTTTGTCATTCGTTATTTGAAAATTGTTCTTTTTCGTGTAGTTTTTTTTTATCTCTGCTATATTTATTCGTATATGCGCTGGTAATTTTTTACAAATGTATTATTTTACATCGTTTCGCTGCTGTTGCTGCTGGTACGGATAATTTCCTGTGAATTCCTTTTAAAAATTTCTTCCATAATACATAGTCGGCAGATATATATATATATATATATATATATATATATATATATATATATGTTTATATTTTTGATTGGCATAAAGCGTATTTTTCATTTTAACAGAATTATTTGTATTTTTTCTCACACTTTAACTTAATAATTTTAATACTTTTCGATCGACATTTTGCTTTTGCGTCCCTTCGGATATCTTTTTTTTTTACGATAACGTTCTACTTTGCGCAGATTAGGTTTCACACTCACTCTATTTTGCTTTATACACTCCTCTCCATATACACCCTCTTACAGATTAGAAAATCTACAGCGTGAAAGTGTTCCCCTATGATCGATATAAACTTTTCCGGAGAGCGAAATTTCTCATTTTCTTTTTAATACGGCTATCTTTACAGTCGTTCCGTGGAGAATTTAGAAATCATCCAATATATATATATATATATATATATATATATATATATATATATTTATTTATTTTCGTAAAACTAGATTTAATATTTTCTAATAGGAAATCATGTTTTTTATTCTATTCACATATAAAAATTTACCGAAAATACAAAGTGACTTTAATCGATAATAAGTCTATTGCTGGTTCGCACAAAGGCACGTCTACAAATAATTCTATTAAGGAAAAATATGCCCGTCTTGGAATCATCTTTTTATCCCTCTAAACACCCCTGATACATATTTTCGCGAATCTTCTCATTATTCCAAACTACCTCGAAAGAAGATAAAAAAGAGTATATATATATATATATATATATATATATATACATTTTTAAAAAAATATACGAGGGGTAAGCTCCCCCTTTGGTGGATGTGTCTGCATCCTCTTTCTTATCTTTCTTCGACCAACGTATTCCGCTATATATAACAACGGGGCCCGGCGGCGTGTGCGTGTCTGCGTGGTGTGGCTATAATAATTTCACAAACAACTAAGTCCAATAAAGAGTTTCAGTATAAAGATAGGGATGAAGGGGGGGGGGGCGACTCTCCGCGCGAGGTAAAGAGAAAGCGCCACTTCTGTGACTGGGCAGAAAATTATCAAATTAATTTCTCAATCTTTTTAGAATGAAACTGAGTTATAATTACTCTTGCTTTTTCATCTTGTGCATTATTCATTTCTATAAATTTATAATAGGCCTGGTTTTCCTTTCAAAGTAAGCTAGCTACATAATATGAGAAAATTTAAGGAACTGTTTATTGACGAATCGTTTTCTATCGAAATATAAAAATAAAAAGCGCTTTGTTTTAAAGAATATATTATATATAAGAATTTAATTGTTGCAAAATTTGGTTAATATGCCTTTTATTTCTGTATCTTTTATAATATTTTTGTAAAGTGCCAAGAAACATGCATCGAATGAAGAAGAGAACTTCTTCAGAATTTTGTTTATAATTTTTTATTATTGTATTATGTTTAATGTTTTTAATTGAAACCTTGCAACAATGTAGAAAAACCGTAGATTAAGCACATGATGAACAAACATTTAACAAATTTGCAGTAATTTATTCCTTCATAATGTAATATTATTTAAAACAGAATTTATTCGATTGATCAATATTTATATGGATAGCACCTCAGCGAGTATTAATTACGATTTTCTTTCTAAACACCTTGTCCTTTTCCTGGGACGAGTGAGAATTCTGCATTATTTTCATCCTTTCCGAGTAAGTACTGTTCAATTAAAAAACACTGTATATACTTCATGGACCATATTTCTTTCACGATAGACCAACAGAATGGGGATAATGAAATTTTTTTCGATTGCATCGTCAGCCATCCCTGCATATATTCTTATGATCGTCGAGCGCTCATAAAAACATTTGCCAATCTCATATACGGAAATATATATATATATATATATATATATATATATATATATACATATATATATATGTATATATTGTATATTTTTATATGTCGCTGTAAGGAAAACGCAGCGAGTGTAGCCGTGACAACTGCCAGCGCGCCGGTCGGTCCTCTCTCAGCAACTGGTGCGCGCCTGGACATAAATGCGTGGGTGGTGTAATTCTCCCCCCGCCCTCTCTCTCTCTTTATATATATATATATATATATATATATATATATATATATATATACTCGAGCACTGCGACGTTTTTTGCTCGCACTTTGCTCACCGTCGGAACGAACGGAGCGCCGCCTGTAGTAGTAGTGGTACTGGTAGTGGTAGTGCTGGTGGTGGCGGTGGCGACACGCGGTCTGGCCGGTACGCTACTCGTTCCCCTTCTTCCGCGTTTCTCCCTCCCTCCTTCCCTTCCCATACGAGCTTCATCTATCCCCTTCTTCATTTCTCCTTTTCTCTCGTATAGCGCGGGTGACATTGACCGCCGCTTATACGCGCCGGGCGGCCAGGCCGGTCTCTCGCGCGGGGTTGTCAGCCTCGGCGTACGCGAACGTGCTTCTTTTCTCTCTCTCTCTCTCTCTCTCTCTCTCTCTCTCTCTGCTTTCCTCGTTTTTGTCCTTCTTTTTCTTTCTTCACTCCTTCCATTCGGAACTTCCCGATGTAAATTTATGCCCGGCAAGAGTCTTTGCATTTTGAATCATAAAAATTGGATTTCGTAATGTAAATGGCTTTTTGAAATGCAATAGCTTGGATATTACGGAAATCTCACGAATAATGTTATTACATTAGCAATAATATTATAAGGACTTTTGTGTTCAGACGTTTTTTAATGTAGAATTTCATTTAAATATCAAGCGCAAAGTTAATAAAATTACTGTAAGATATCACTTAAGGACATGCCAATCTTACAAAATACAATTACATTAAAACAATAATTTGACATTTTCAATTTGTCAGCAATTACATTCAAATGTTTCGTTTTTTTTTATTCTCGTTCAACTATATCGTCGCTCTACCTAGAATGTTTCCGGGTCGCGTACACATCTGGGCATATACTTACACTTACCTCCTCCATACTCGTCGCACCTGTTTTACGATCTTACTGTGAATCTATGGATTATCAATATTTTTTGTCTAAAAAATTCATCTGGAAGTCTGACATAAAAAATATACCAAAATTCGAAAATCCTTGTAGAATAATAAATCTAATTTCGTTATTTTATCATTTTATTATATTCTGATGGACATAGATTTTCATTTTGGTAAATAGTTTGATTATTTCAATGATCATTTTATATATTAATCAAATAAATCATTTCCATTTTTCAAGTTGTAATTAATGATGCATAATTGTTTGATGTTTTTATTGATCGTTTTCTTTTAATCAGACGATTAAATTAAATGATTTTCTTACTTTATTTACATGCTAGCTGTTGATTAAGAATATGTTAAGTAAATGTGTGCATTTCAGAAGCTATATTTATTAGCAAATAACACGGGATTAAGGAAAAAATTTAAGATATTTTTGAAGCGGCTCATCTGAAATTCGTCTAGTATATTATATACAAATTTTCTCTACTGTATGCAAAGTATAGAAAGTAATAGCGATTCATCCATCAATTAATTAGTCTTATAAACTAATTTTAACAATTTCTGATTAGGAACTTTTCTACAATTAATACAAGTAATATTTTATTAATACAAGTAATATTTTATTATCTACGCCAATGTGCATGAATCTATCGATTCTTCTAGATTTCCCATAAAATGTTACGCATTTTCATTACTCCTTTTTGTTTTACATATACACGCATTACTGAAATAATGCGATCCCCAAAGTCAAGAAAAACCTTTACTTTATCTATTACAGTCAAAGCATAAATTCCGAAGCTTTTTCTCTGCATTACATGTCGTTACTTTATTTTATTTGTGAGCTTTTTGCGCAAATTCCAGTCATAATTTTAAAGAAAAAGAGAAAAAAATAATTATTTGCTATGAATTAATTTCAAAGTCAGATGGCTCTATTGATTATTGCTTAATCTTAAGATTGGTAAAAAAAGATTGGCAACATGTATTAAGTATTGATATTTTGAATTCCATCAAGAATTAGTAACGTAAATTCAATGTTCCATTGCGTCTTATCGTAAATGCGCGAAAATAGATTTATATTTAATTTTAAGCTCTTGGTGTTTTTTGTAAAAATAATTTGAATTTAAAGACTATTGATCAAATACATTATAAATGATAATAGATTATTATAATAATAAGGAAACAGTAGGTCATAGTAATTCAGCAAGGGCCTCACTTGCTACAGTCATACTTGATGGAGGAGCCACTTTAAGAGGTTCGATCCTTTGTTTTTACTCAATATCTCTTTTAAAAACGTGACATATCAAATTAAATATTATTATATCATTTATAGTAGTCATTATTTCCGATAAATTTTGATCAGGCCAAAACACACACCAAATAAAGCGTATAAGCTATATCAATATATTTTTCATAACCCCTCCCCCCTCGACACAACCCCTCAAGCACTTCAACTCCATAAAAAAAAGTATACGCACGATCTCGAGTAACTCAATGTATATAATACACAAGCGCGTGCGCTTCGAAAAACCTCTCCCGTCGTTATCGCATATTCGAACCCCCGCCCACACTCGCTTACGCACCGACGCACTTTCATATATATATATAGATATATATATATACACCCAATCATGACCGCATCACCGCGACTAAATAGTTCGCCGCACGTTTCGACACCGCAGCCACCCTCATCTCTTCGTAATTTTCTTGCTTCTTTGTTAGCCCCACCCCCACACGCACATATGCACACCTCATACGACCGGCCTCTCTTGTATTTTTTTCCCTCGTCTTATATAAATATATATATACACCAGCTCTGCCCTCGTGTCGTACGCTCGCGCGCAACGCCCCGATCTCCCTCCGCGCCACCCCACGCCCCATTCTTCCAGGCTATCCCATCTCTTTCTCTCTCTCTCTCTCTCTCTCTCTCTCTCTCTCTCTCGCACGCTCGCTCTTTCTCACTTTCTGTCCCTCTCGGGAGCTCTCGGCGTTCTCCGGCCCAACCCTGTATCCGCCATCCGCGCGGTGTATATACACACACAGACACGGGAACAGCCACCGCGTGCGCGCGCACAGACACACACACACACACACACACACCCGCGACGGGCGGGCTGGTGGTGGATTTATTCGCGCCGAGCGCTCGTTCGTTCGTTCGGCGGCAGTACAACCCCGGCCGGGCACGGGGTCGCGCGCTATCGCAGATCGGGAGTGGTGCGCGCCCGGGCGCTTCGTCCGCGGCCTGCCTCGGCCGGCACGCTCGCGTTAAACGCTGAAAAATCCCCCACGGTGGTTTCCGCGGCGAGGGTCAGGGAGTGCGCGTATACCGGTTATTTTTGGAGAGGGTCAATTGGGAGGGGGGGGCCGGAGGGCGATTTTCGTATATGAAAATTGTGTAAACGGCGTGCTTTCGACGATATTATCGAACTTTTGATTATTGCCGTGCTACTTTTTACCCAGGGTTCGCGGGAGCAGCTTACAGTCGTCTTTGGCATACACGAGGTCCGCGCACCTTGACTGTTTTCTGATTTCATAAATTGATCGCCACGTACGCGTATATTTGAGAGGGCGCCCGCCGACCGGTGCTCTCGCATCGTTTTTCACGTTCGCATTGCCATTGTACTCGTAACAAAGCAACTCTCGCCAAACGTAATTCCATATCGGCGACCTTCACGTACATCGGTCGGCACGCCGGTCTTCCAAGATCGCGCGCGAAAGAGGGGCGCGCCCTCGACAGCCGCCAAGAGCGAACGAAATCCATTCTAATACGGGGACGATATTTGTGAGATTGTGCGTATACTTATACGAGAGTGTGTTTGTGTGTCTATACGTCGATGTTTTTGTGAGCCTGTGTTACGTGCGCGCTCGTACAAATAAGAGCTGACAAAGGAGCCACAGGAGCGTCGCGGAAGCCAAACGCAGTATGTAACAGCGGTGCGCACAAATCCCGGGGTAACCGAAAAGAGAGCGAGAGAGAGAGAAAGAGAGAGAGAGAGAGAAGGAGGGGATGCTGATGCTGGAGTCGGTCAGATCCCGAGCGCACGTGCGAGGATCTCCGACGCAGGGTCGGTGTTCACGCAGCTGGGACTGTGGTTCAGCGCGGCGAACCCGCTGAACTATATACATATAGATATACATCTATATAGTATACGCGCGAACACGTGAGTATTATGCTAATGCACTCGTACAGAAGCGGCGTACAGCTGATGCGCGTCGGGGCCTTTTCAATCTTGGATGTTTAGGTATATAAATATGAAAAATCCTTGCGGAAGCTTCACAACTTCTTTGTATCTATAATTTACTTGCGAAAGTCAATCCTCTAATTTCGTAAATTATGTACATATATATATATATATATATATATATATATATATATATATAACGGCCATCTGCCAAATCGATAAGAAATCTTTTAAAAATTCTATATAATAAATGTTTTACAGAGTATCTGAAATCATACAAGTTTTATAATTATTTTTTTTTATATTACTTTTATTGAATTATTGAAGGCCACTCTAAGTGTATTCAAGATGATTTTCGATTATTGCCCGATTCTATGTAGAGTTTATATTGTTTTTTGTGTAACAAAGGTTCCTAAACTTCTCAGGAAAAATGTTTAACACAAGTATAAAATAACATCGGATATACTATATAACTATATTTTAAATCATTCGAACTTAAGTATTAATAAACCTGGGAGTTCGATTCGGACTTCGATAGCCGAACATTCACGAAGCGAGCTTTTTATACAATAAAACTACTTACAGCGTTTCAGAGAAGAATTCAAATTTTCACAAGAGCCATAAATCAAAGTATGTATCGTGAAGAGCAATTATTTCGACTGCTGGCTATCGATAAAATTGGAGGTACAATATGCAGTTTTAGAAGTATTTGGCTACTATAGAATGGTAATTTTGTAAATTTTTTGCCAATCAAAGACCAAATGAAAGTTTTACTTGTACTAATATTCAGGTTAAAATAGCTAATAACGTAGTTATAACAAATTCTTATTGAAAAGTTAAGTATACTTGACGCAAATAATTATACGAAAGTCTATAGTAGATTTTGCATTTTGAAGTTACAATACTAAATATGTAGCTAGCAAAGGATACTCTATATCTCCAAGCAGTTTGATAGAAAACACGTGAAAAATAAAAGATGAAATCCTTTGTCGTTCTGTAATAAATTTTGTCAATAGTTTTTCCGAAAGCTTTGAAAATGTTTTTTGATTTGTTATTTTACATCCCCTATATATACACGCATAAGCGAATAACTGTGACCAGGTGAAAAAATTCCCCAGCACACGCGCGCGTTACATCGTCCTTTTTAAACGCAACGAGCGAGGGAGAAACTGCGAGATTCGATTTTTTTCTGTTGTTGTTGTTGTTTTTTAACCATAGCTCGAGGGATTCGGCTATATATACATAAGAATCGCCTCTCTTTTTCTATGCTTCGCGTTTCAAAGGCAGGGCGGCTCGATTCGCCGAGTCCGACGACAGATTGCCGTTATTGTCGTGTACTGCGCTATACTTTCTTCAACTTTTCCACGGACATACGATGATTTTTTCTTGACTTATATGTAGGTCAATGGACCATATATATATATATATATATATATATATATATATATATATATATATATATAAAATGCGTTCTTTATTTTCACATCTAGGTTGGAATACTTTCGATGTATTTTAATATTGTGCTTAGGAAGTTTGCCTTTGAAAGTTGGTGGGTATGTTTATATAAGAAAAGCGATCGCAAAATTCTATTCCGGGCTTAAGAATATAAAGCAGGATCGAGGATTTATTGAAGCGAAATGTTCGGCACGCTTCATCAAGTGTTATATGGATACAATATATACTTAATTGAACGATCTCTAATTAACTTTTTTATGTCTCAATAGTTCAGTGAATAATACTTAATATCGGGCCGTGATATATAAACTTTTCCGAATATCTTAATTTCAATATTAAAATTACCTAAAGTTTCCTTGACTTAGGAACATCGGCAATATCGAGAGAGAGAGAGAGAGAGAGAGAGAGAGAGAGAGAGAAGAGGGAGAGAGGGGGAAGAGAGGAATAGAGGGAGAAGGAAAAAGCAGAAGAGAGAGTGAAAGAAAGAGAGTAATAGAACGAGAAGAGAAGAAGAGAGAGTGAGAGAAAGAGAGTAATAGAGCGAGAATGAACGAGAAGGAGAGGGAGAGTGAGTGAGAGAGGGAGAGGGAGAAAGTAAGGAAAGAAAGGATTTAATTATTCTTTAGGCTTTTCCTCCTCTCTTTGGATTCAATTACTTTTGAATTATATTATATAAAATATCCCTCCGATACGTTATTGACTTATGAAATCTATGAAAGATTTAAATGGAATAAATATAGGCCATTGATACATTTTGAATTTTTTTTTTCAAATTGACGTGTAATATCATATTACGAGAATCAGATGATTATGTCCTTTTTTCGACATCATATTATCTATTATTTATCATAAGTGAGAAAAAATCTAGAACACGCGATTTTTTGATCATATGCCCTGCGACGCGTCCAGTGCTGGGTTAAAGGTTAAATTTTTCTTTTATACGCGTCACTCGGCCCTTATAAATTCGACTTTCCAATATGTAACTCGTACATAGACGGTTCATAGTATTTGTATTTTATATTATATTGTATTCGGTTGTAGACGGTTCATTGTATTTGTATTTTATATTGTATTTTATTTGTATTGTATTTTAATTCATATTTGGGTCACGCGAACCGATTTGAACATATCAAGATACATTGACAGGCGAAATAAGTTGTGACGCTGATCGATATTTCCGTCTTTGTTATATCAGAACTTTCTGTATGTATAATCTTGAACTTGCGACGTTACATTGAATGAAAGGGGGCTGTTGATTTATTAATAAAATATAAGTTATGTATTTGCTTTACTCTACTCGTTTATTAGTAAGTAATAGAAGTAGGCCGCGGACGTTTCAACATGCGGATATATATATGACTGCAGTAAAAGATACCGTGAAATAAATTCGACTTATTTAAGTAGATAATTCATGCAAAAGTTCTAGGTTTGATAAAATAAACTGACTGATGACCTTAACATTTATTTCAGGACTATTTGAAAAGTGTACTTTTCTTCAATAAATAGAAACTACATGAGAAAGTCAAACTTACTTTTTTCATTCGCTGGCAGTCAAAAAATTTCTTAAATATATGGTTTAGTGAAACAGATAACATGTGGATTTTGAGCGAGACTTTCGCTTGTGAGTAGATGTCAATTTCAAGGTCATTTAAAGATCGACTGAAAAAAATTAAAGTAGATACTTAGACATTCACGAGTCTGGGGTTTTCAATAAGGAGTTCTATATGCAAAAAGGAAAGTTGATTTTCAAATGACCGTGGAAAATGACTGAGATACCAAAGTCAAAGTTATCCGTCAATATTTTTGACGAAACTCCAAATACAACTTTTCTATGAATCCAATTGGTAATATTTTTGATTCTCTTTGACAAAAGGAAATATTTTGATACATATGCATTCCCGTAATTTGGAGAAATGAAATGCATATTTTTAATACTGTGCTTATTTTTTCTCATACATACATTCAAAACAGCGCGTTCTACATTTTTTGAGCAAACCCCCTATGAAATCCTTACTTTACCTACCCATGGGAGGTGGTTCAATAGCTTGCTGAAAAAATCCGCGAATTTTTGCACGTGCGTTCGCGATCGTGACTATCGACCAGGAAAAAAGAGCACGGGCGATAAGTCCCCCCATTCTCACGCACATACATTCCAGAAACAATCGAGCAACTTTTTGCCACTCCCTGAAAAAAGTTCTAAGAGATGAGGGATAAAGGAACATTTTCCTTCCCCCTTCCACTCCACTGTCCCGGGCACCAAGTTGCCGAAAGGGAGGCGTGAAAATGAGAGAGCTTCTTTTCTGCATCACGCTGCAGAAGATCCAATATTATATTTATCGTCAAAAGGTAGCGCTGCGAGCGATATGCAAAAGTACGCGTATCTTCCGCCGTTTTAAAACTCTACGGTAAAGATAGAAAGGGGAGAGAGAGAGAGAGAGAGAGAGAGAGAGAGAGAGGGTGAGGAGGGGTGCAAGGGATAGGGACTATGTAGAACAATAAGTACAGGGCGGAAATCGCTCATATTTAATAATCCGAATGGAGGCTATACAAAGATTAGAGGCGCGCATTTGCAATTCTCAGCGAGCGGAGCCGTGCGAAATTGTGAGAACGGGTTACGTTTTGTCTCCCTCTCTCTCCCGCTCTCTCCCGCGCTCCGTATTGTTAGCCGGCAATTAATCAACGACTCGTTGGCCGCGCTTTTGAGCGCGCGCGCTCGCTCGATTTTCAAAGTCCCCCCCCCCACTCGCCCTTCCCATCCTCCGCCTACCACCCGTCGTCCGCGTGCACACTCTTCCGCGGATTCTCGCGCGCATGGTATAACTATTACGGTGATTAGTCCGAGCGCGTGCCCGGAATGCCGAGCGGGGATCAGCCACGATGGTTATATGTATGCGTGTATATATGCGTCCCTTGGTGCAATACTGCGAATATAAGTATAGTTTATTATTATGGGTTATATATATACAATATGTTTGCTCCTGTGATATAGATATATAGTCGATGAGAACTGTTTTTTTTTTTAATATTTTTATTGCGAACGAAGTGTATCTTCCAGTCGTTCAGAGATTCGACTGCAATATTTGACGAAGTCGAGGATAAGTTTCGTATGCAATATTCAAGAATCTATAAAACATTCGGTATTTCTTTTTTGCAATTATTCCATTTCGAACAGAAATATACAGATATTTGATCTCGGAACGGAGATATTTATTTGAATGCTGAATAGAGTGCCTTGCCCATCCATTCGATTATTTCTATGATAGAATTCGATGCGTCGAATTGACATATATACGTATATCGAGTAGTTGGATATTTCTGAAACTTTTCTGGCCATTGTTCAAGCATCGCAGTTTTGTTTTATTTGGAAATTCGCTTTTTTAGAAATAAGCCTATGGAAAAATATATATGTACGCAGATAGCAAAAGTACACGGGGCTCTATTGGGATAACTTTTTTTTAAAGCTTATTTCGTAGTTGTCCCTTCGATTCAATGGGAGGTCTGATAGCGAACATAAAAAAAATACGAGTTTTTTTTTTAATATCGGCATACCGGGTATTAATAATAGGAGAGTAGTTGTAATTCGTGAAGTGATTCTAAGTTTTCGAAGGATTTATGACATAGTTTATCTTCCAATATAAATAAAGCTATTGTTGTCAAAATTTTACAGATCCCAAATAGTAAATTTCCTGTTGTTCTTCCAGTTCGAATAAGGTCGAATAGTAATAAAAAAAGATAATCTTGGTTGTTATTTGTACAGCCGAGATGTAGAATTTTATAAAAAATGCGACGTATTAAATCGAATGATAGTCTCTGTATATATAGCGACTTCACGACTAAATATTTCATAAATTTACCATTAATTTTTCTCTTCACTGGATGATTGAATTGCATCGAATCGAAATCGAAATACGTCGTGTGCTTATATGATTTCGAAATATCAGGTGATTATAAGTATCGGTAAACAATTTTTAATATATATATATATATATATATATATATATATATATATATATATATAAATTTTGATATATTGAATATTAAATACGCACACAGGCACACGCGCGCGCGTGCGCATATAGAAAAGAGATAAATTGAAACACCGATAAAAGTCTATTGCCATCGCAGATGGTCAATGGATTATAAACAATTTTACGACTTTACCCTTTCGATAAAGGGCCGTTGACGCTTTATTGACTTTTCGACATAAATGACAGACGTGTCATATCCATCCAACAAAATCGGAAGGATTGATACATTTTAATAGCGGGTGTTTTTTTTAAAATTTTCATTCGACATCGATGGCAAACTATTTGTTAATTCGACATTAATATTAAATGCAATTCTTTAGCGAAGAGAGTTAATACATGAGATTTACATAAAATATTAATTGTAAAACACGTAGTTTCGATTGCATACATATTAACGATTAAATTATACTAGAGATATCAAGTACTTTATACACAGAATGCAAACAGTATAAAAAAAATTATTTATATATAGGTTTGATTTTGTAATGAAATAAAAAATTAATGGAAATTGAATGAAACGTTCGGCTAACGAAGTTAGGTAAAAAATTGAGCGGAGCGGGGTGGTGGAGGGGTGAGCGGTATAGGATCGTACAAAAAACTCAACGTCGTCCGTGTGTCGTATTTAATTGTCTCTCGCTCTCTCTCTCTCTCTCTCTCTCTCTCTCTCTCTCTCTCTCTCTCTATCTCTCTATCTCTTTCTGCCTCTTCCTTTTTCTTTTCTTTTCCACGTACGGATTCTTGTCGCTGGTTCATCGATTCTTGGCGCGCGTGGGACATTTAATGGATCTGGGGTAAAATGAAAAGGGAGTATATATATATATGGGGCGAGAAGAGGGATAAACTGATCGTCGCGCGCACATATGGCGGATACCAGAAGAGAGCCAGGCGAAAAAGTGAATTAGAGATGGGGATGCGTATAAGTGCGCGCGCGCGCGCGCGTGTGTGTGTGTGTGTGTGTGTGTGTGTGTGTGTGCGCGCGCTTGTGGAAAAAAGGAAATGAGCGAACGTAATAGAGACGAATGAAAGGGGGATGTATTAGTGAGGCTGGACAAGAAGGACCCAGAAAATCTGAGCGTGCAATATATATATGAGGTAGACGATATAATAATGAAGAACATACGAGCAAATGAACACAGTTTGATGTAGTAGTAACTTTAGGTTGAATATGAAATATGAACGATTGGGTTATTCTATGAATTCTGTAACTGTAAAATATTCTATAAAGATTCACGTTTACATATTCGGGCTTTCAATAATTAGTAATAATTAGCATCATCTCTCTCGTTGCCACTTCTGATTTCAGAAAGTCATTCTACATTTAAATTAGAAAATTTTTGATAATATGCTGTTTGAGCCTTACTAATATATAAATACTCGCAATTCAACAAAGTTTTATTACCGATGGAAGTAGTACATAGTCCATCGTTGAGAATTAGTGAATAATTACTGATTTAATTAAAGGCTTTGAAAGCTTACTGATGCAGTGGTACAGGATGAAATTAGACGTTTTTCATTAATTTTTAAATGAAGCTATTAGACTTATTCTCTACTCGTCGGAAAACTGGATGTAATCATTTATAATTTATCACTTTTCACATACCTACAGATGTTTCACATTTGTTGCTAGTTGCAGGAGACTCCAAAAATCGAACCTGTATTACGCATAAATTTTGAAAGAGATGAGATGCAATGATAGAAATGAGATGCAATAGTTATTGATTACAAGTGAAATGTAGATGTTTCAGAGTCAAAATTAATTGTAACCAATGTGGCGGTTGATAAAACTTCATTTCAGAAAAATTCAGTAAAGCAATAAAAAAAAGTCGCGTATCCGTGTATGAAATACATTTTTTCCCAACCTTATTGAAACATTCAATCAAATGCCCGAGATTCCTCACTTTTGTAAAAGAAACAACTGCATTCACAATCATTTATAGGTCAATCGAAATCTTCGAATCATCGGCACGTGCGCGCGCCACCTCGGCTCCCCCTTGATTTCTTATTATGCGCATGTTTCTTTTTTCTCACCGCAATAAAGCCGGCTCGAAGATTAAAAGCACGTAAATTATCGCATGTATGGACTCGAGAAATCGATCCTCGGCCTGGAATAACGACTCTTCGATGACAGGGCAGATCTTCGATTTCTTTAGGACACTTTCGCGCGAGACATCGGGCACGCTTCCTTCATTTACCCTCGACCAAATTCTGATTTCTCGTTCAATGCCTCCGAGAAGGTGTCTCCTCTCCCCCTTATCCTCCTTCTCCACCACCGTTGCGTCCGATAAATACTTTTCACGCTTATTCCCTCATTCTTTTTCGATGCACTTGATGCGGCTCTGTGCGCGTTTAATTGAACAATGGGTGGAATGGGGGGGGGGCGAGGGGATTGCACACGCGTTGATGCCCCGGGCGGAGGAGGGGAGGGGCTGGGGCGAGAAAGAGGTCGGGAAATCCGAGCCGTGGAAGATGAAGAGGTGGAGGTGGTCGTAGGCTGGTCCGTTTCTTTTCCCGACCTCTCTTGGCTCTTTTGTGCGCGTACAAAGCGAAGGCATCGATTGCACCCTCTCTCTCTCTCTCTCCATTCCTCTCTGCCTCTCTCTCTCTCTCTCTCTCTTCCGCTCTTCGTTTTTTCTTCTCATCTTTTTTTAACGGGTCACTAAATGAGGTTAATGTTCTCTCACCCTCTCTTGCTCGATCGCGTCATCCAGCTTTCGATCAGCACGTTCGCGTCTAATTTTGAGAGTTTAATCTAGCGAGTGAGTCGGTATGGGTGTATAGAGAGAGATAGAGAGAGATAGAGAGAGTGAGAGAGAGAGAGAGAGAGCGAGAGAGAAAGAGAGTCAAGCATACACGTGTGCAGTGGCAAATTACAGGTGTGTAAACGAGGGCGCGCTTCGACGATTTCGAATTAGGTGTGCTTCGAAAGCTGTAACTGTAAATTGCCCATCTATACATGTAAACCGAGGAAAGAGGGCAATAGCCCATCTATTCGAGTCCTGCGGTGGGAGAGGGTGCTCCCACTCCATATACACACACATTGCGCGCGTTAAACGTTCTCTATTCTTTACCTTCTAGGTGAACGGATTTAATGGCTATTCCACTCGATCGAAGCGCAAGTGCAATGGCAATCTCTATAGTAATGTATAAATAGGTCGCGTTGAAGAATTAAGTTTATTTCTACAATGAATTTTGCCTATATGTAGAAAATAATATTTGGACAAATGTTTTTCATCATAGATTTTCATATACCCAAGCCCAGTTCCTTTAAAAATTAATTTCAAATCCTGATATGTTCCTATTTTACGCTTACGTATTCAACAATGGTATAAAATTTACGTGCTTTACTGATAGGAGCAACTCTCGGTCACGACTATCGTTACGCGAGTGTAAACGACACTTTTACACCAATGTTGCATATCGTGACATTATGTATTCGATTTAATTTTTACTTTTTACTTGCTTTCGCTCGTGATCAAGAGTCAATTAAAAATGATCAGCTTGATTTTTAGGCACTGGAGTTCTGCGAAATTTTTAATGATAGATTTTGATTAGTAGCACGATATAAGTGCTTCTAATTGTCCACTTGATCTACTTCTAATTGTAAATTTGTTCCACTTTCTCGACTGTATCTTCAGTTACCGATTTTTTGGCGCGCCTAGGAAGCTCTTCGAAGCTCTTATTATTTAGTCCATTTTCGTGTTTATACGTATCTTTTATTTATTTTTGGAAAAAGTGAAAAATCAGTGTGTAACTTAACTGACAGATAACGTTACAGTAAACATACAGTATTGGTACCAATGCACATATAACATCTAGATAAATACTGTAGAAGGACGAAAAAAATTCCAACGCGAACACACTTACTGAAATTCAAAATGTCTCTTAATTTTCATATCACATCTCCCACATAGAGAGAACTTGTGTTTGACAATTTTGAAAAAAACTTCCATTAAGATTACGTAGAAGAATACTTTCCAAAATATTACACACACAAACTAAATAAGATAGTTGAATGAATAATACATAATCGGCGATATACGAATTATTGTCGAAGCGAGTGGGAACGAAAATCATTTCCTCGATAGTTTCGGATTCGACGGCATCGGGACGTACGTCATATCCCAAACGCCGTCCGATTCCCAGATCCATGCTTTTCGCGCGTATCAGTTGAAAATTCCTGTCTTCCGTTTCGTGTCTCTGCACCTCTGGCCCCCCTCCCCTCCTTGGGGGGGGGGAAGAAGGCGACACACCGTAAAAGAGGAACAAAAGAAAAAGGAGCGTAAGAAGAAGGCACACGCGCCCATGCATCTTATCCTCGCTCTCCAGTGAATTCTGTCGGCTTAAAGAAGCGTATTATAAAATTTGCAAGCCCGAGCCGGGATCGTACGCTGCGCATAATAAGTTTCCCTCCCCCCCTTCGGATTTCTTTCCCCTTGAGCATGGCGCCTACGTATATAATGTATATATCCCGTAGCAGGCAACATCCACCACCACCGTCACCACCACCTACCACCTTTGTCAGGATAACGCGGCTGAAGCTCCCTCTTCCTATCTGTTCTTGTTCCCTCTCGTCTTCTCCCATCCCCCTTCATATTTCCTCTATAGGTAATAGAGAGCCGAGAGCAAACGGGCGGCGCGCACGACGGGCCTATCAGTTTCATCCTTCGGGGCGATAGAGAGAGAGAGAGAGACAGAGAGAGAGAGGCATTTCGCTATATAACTTCCGCAAATCCAATTTCTCGTTTCGTTACGTCTGCCGACTGTCTTTACCTCTCTACCACTCGATATCTCTCTCTCTCTCTCTCTCTCTCTCTCTCTCTCTCTCTCTCTCTGTATCTTCCCCTTTCGCTTCCTGGTCTTCAATGTTTCTCCTCGGATTATCGCCCCACCCCATTTATTTTTTTTCCTTTCTTTTCTTCCTTCCTTCTTTTCCTCTTTTTCTCTTTGAGTTTTCAGGAATACCGCGCGCGCAAGCGTGCACAAGGGCGGTGAACCGCGAAATCGGAAGAATGCGGGGTGGAAACCTTGTCGGCCTCTTTTCTTATATGTATAGGCATATATATATATATATATATATATATATATATATATATATATATATATACACATAGAGCCACTTGTCGATTGTTCTTTCGCTCTATTCGATGGGTTTCTATATGTATGTACATATACGTATGTATGTATGAATATATATATATATATATATATATATATATATATATATACACATACACACATACACATATACATGCATTCGTATGTGCGCGGGCTCGGGCTACATTCTCGCTGGGGTGTGGGAGGCACAGAGTATCGATTTTCGGTTATATTAGGCCACTATTCGGCGCAAAGATGCGAATGGTTTCTGAAATTGCCCGGATTCGACCGCGAGAGCTTCGCGCGTCGTATGGGAAAATTTTATAGCGATCGTCCGCGGATTCGTATGTTCGGATGGTTATTGCCGTTGTCGTTCTCGGATGCTGAGCTTGGCTTAGTTTTATACTATATCCTTTTATTCGCTACATTTTAGAACGCTTAGATATTAAAATAAATAAATAAATAAATACATAAAAAGCAAAGAAGCAAAAGCCACTGTTCGCAATTTTTTTCTTATATTTAAATTTATACAGGTTGATATAAGTTGTTCTAATCTTGGACGGAATTATATAACTGTTTTCCTATATCCGTTGTTGTTTTAACAGTAATGTTTAAAATTCAAACGCGGAATCTTATTTTTAATAGAAACAGAATGAGACTGTCGAATGAGTTGTAAGTATCAATTATTCCAGTTATTTGAATTATTGTTTTAAAACACATGAATTATTAATTGATCGCAAACGAACGTATACTCTTATATATACAAGACTACGCACACTGCTTCATAAAGAGTCATCGATGAACAGCCCAATTTGATATCTCACTCCGCTATCCATCCTGCATCGAATTTCCATTACATTGGGTCTGTTTCATAAATTATTGTTATGAAGAAACATGAAAACGAATGATATAATTCAGGCTAAATTTTATAAAATTCTATGGGTATATATATATATATATATATATATATATATATATATATATATAGTAGGCGAACTGAATTATCCAGAGTTCCCATACTCTCCTGACACATTGAAACTCACGTAATCTTCGACCAAACTTAGAACAGTTCATCTGATATAAGCTGTAGGTTCAATGATATATACAGCATTGAATTTAGACATTGAATGAAGCTTTACACAGTTCCTACATTTACCTGAATTTTGCAGATTATAGCCTTTATTCACCATTTCCATCGATGATTAATATAAATTCATCATCAACTGCGCACGATATAACGTATGAAATATTATCAATTGCAATTCCGCGACGCACTGTGCGTATGGCGACCGCCAAATTTATCTTCGCACGCCCAAATGTTTACCGGGCGCATCCATCATTCCACGTCGGACATACAAATCCATTTAGAATGTGCAGTCACTTCGCATCGCCGCGTCGATCATCAAAAGCAAGCCGAACCGATGTAGCGTGGCGCATTAAAACACGACGAAATGAAACATTCAGCGTCCGCGCCCCCCTCCGCCACTACAAACCCCGGAGGCGCTCGTTAACCCTCCGATAAGAAGTCGCGTCGTAAAAGAAGAAGCGATGAGGGGGAAAGCTTAGGGGGAGACGAAAGAGAGAGAGAGAGAGAGAGAGAGAGAGAGAGACGGAGAGAGGCAGAGGGTGAAGGTTAACCCGTGCGCGATCCATAGTAATAGAAAGAGAGGGTATATATAGCGGTAAAAAAAGAAGGGGGCAGAGGGGGAACCTCGTACTCGTTTTGCACACCCTATGTAGACGCATGAGGGGTAAGAAAAATATAATGAAGTAGGGGGGGGGCTACCGCGGAGCTTAATGAATTCTCGCGAGAGAGATTTGCACGCGGCGTGTGGAGCGATTCTTTTTTTTTCACGTAATACGCTTCGCTATATATATATATATATATATATATATATATATATATATATATATATATATAGAACGGCAGACGGTTGGCCTTACGTGGATTGCGAATTAAGCGGAAATTCAAAGGGAGACCATCGCTGTCTCTACTCAGTTGGGACGGTGTGGCTGTCTCAACCGGGGAAATCGTAGGTCGAGCGATGAGGACGAATGGCTCGCACTCCCCGGCACGCTAGTTTTGGAACGGTCCAAGGGATGGGCTGAAAAAATAGGCCGGAGGTTACGATTAAATACGGACTACTGTGGGCGATGGAGTCTGCTCATATTAAGATCCCCGAGGGAGGCGTGTAATTTCGTTTTCTTTTGCTTGAATAGCACTTATTTGCGTTTCGTTGATTTATCGGCGTGTAGGCTGGACGAAAGCAGCAGAGAAATGACACGATATTTGGGAGCATTCAAAGACTGTGGTAAGATGAAGATACGGCGTGGATAGTTTTAGGACATTTATCCGGATAGGTGACCTTGGATTTGACGTTGATCGCAGCTTGGAAAATTTTGCGTGGTTAAATTTTTGATTTTTAAATGAAACCCCATTTCCCCAGTTTTTTTAGTAATTATAATTTAAGTTTTGCTAAATTATATTATTTTTAATCTAATTTAATTTTATTTTTAGTAGTAAGTTCTACTTCAGATTCTTTGCAAGGTCATCATAAATAAGGACAGTCTGACTGTCATTATTTTAGTATAATATATTATAAGTATAAAAACTGTAAGGCCAATCAAAATATTTATTAATTTACATTATGCCCGTTTGATATAGAAGCCAAAAAGAAAGTACACGTTGGGCAGTTTTTTGATGTATCGACGTGTGGAATTTCGCCAAAATTTAATTAGCAATTGCTAAAAAAAACTGTGAGTTTTGTGTAATGTAAATATACAAATTTTTTTACACGAAAAGTTACTTTTCCCCTTCGTAGTGAGTATCAAACATAGGTGACGCTGTTTAGAAATCCAAAATTAATCTTTGAATTATCTTGAACCACCCAAATCATGATCAAGATTTCATCCAAGGTTATTATCGAGGGATCAGAACTGAATTCTAAGCCCCGCATACTTTACCTTTATTTTGGATATTTTGCCTTTCTAGTACTTTTGTACTAGTGTTAATTATATTATGTTTAAATATACGTTAATTGTGGGAGTTCTTAATTTTCTCCAAATTGCATAGTTTATTTCGACATTCATCGACCAATTATAGAATATGTAGTTATACTAAAAAGTAAAATAATTTTGACATTTTTTCGAAAAAGACGGTTTGTCATGCATAATTTTTTGTTTATCTAATGTAATTAATTAGTTATCTGAATTAAATAACCTTCATAGAATAAAATGCTGCCATTAGTAATAGAAGTATGCCAATCTAATCTTGAAAGACGGAAAATTATATGACAACCAGAAATATGTAGATTGTATTAAAAAGTATCAAATTGAAAATTTTTTTAGTTGCTCTAATAACTCAGAATGGAATAATTATTTTTGAATAACTTTTTTTTTAAATTTGCTTTTTAGAACATGTTTTTTTTTAAAATCCAATTATAATAGTGAACCATGATTTTTATTTCATTTTCATTACATTTTTGTATAATTTAATATCGACGATACTTATTGGCTTTGGAATTTTATAAGATACGAATTAAAATTAATTTTATTCTATTCTATTATTTTTCTATTTTTACATTTATCGAAATCTCTATAGGCATCATTGTATATTTGACAAGATATTTAAAAATAAGGAAAGATTATTTATTGTACCCACAGATTCGTTTTAATTTTTCTCAATCTCTCCTCAGCTATATAAATCTTTAAATTATTTGTTCACAAACACTCCCCTATTCCATAAAATTTCGTCCTCGAGCCTTCTTCTAAATAATGAAAAAAACGCCTTCTGCTCGTTCGAGCAGCCATCTGGGATGGAACGACTATTGAAATTCTTTTTATTTTGTTAGTTTTAAATACATATTTGCTCACTTTGCACACGTGCGCTCGCGCGCGCAAATAAATGCGAAAAGCAGTAATCGAGAAACGAGCAGAGACGCCCACCGATAGACGCTCGTATGGTGAGGAGAGCGCGTGAGAGAGAGTGTGTGTGTGTGTGAGAGAGAGAAGAGAGAGAGAGAGAGAGAGAGAGAGAGAGAGAGAAAGAGAGACCGAACTTAAACCATCTCTCGCGGGGTGGGGCAAACGGCGCGGTGCACGGGCCCGTATAACTTCCCTTTTCTACCCTCTTCGACCCTTTCCCTCCTCCACCCACACCCCTTTTTCCGTGTCTGCGCGCAAGGGCCGAATAAATGCCTTCGGGGCGCGCTCGACTCTATATATCTGTATATGTATACATGCGCTTCGCGTCTGCGTGGAGAGACGCATGTGGTGCATTCTATGCGCAGCGTCATTTCGCCGACTGCTTTAATCACGGATATTGCCGCGTTTATTGAGTTACACCGGCGACGTTGGGAGTATTAGCATTATGTGTGTGTAGGGGGGGGGAAGGGATGGAAAACTCGAGAGGGTTTCTTTTTTCATTTTTTTTTTTTTTTTAGAGGTTCTTCATGTTACTTGTGACGGGGAGCGACGAGGTCTGTTGTGCGGTTCAACGCTGGCTTTTGTGCGACAGTTTTGGATTTATTATTTTTTCAAAACTTTTTTTAATATATATATATATATATATATATATATATATATATATGATCATTTTTTCAACTCGTGATTGTAGGCTTCTTTTATATAGCTTTTTTCGGGGCGGGGGAGGAGAGTTTAACGGTGAATCCGGTCAGGTATCCTATTGAAAGTTATTTACTTTTAACTTGTATGAATTATTCCTCGGCAGGAGATCGTAAGACAAAAATCTATGCAACACTTTTACATTTCTTTAGTTGGTTATTGAATGATATTTTTTTTGTTTCTCTAGAAATTTAACTCTGGAAATTTCGTTTCGTAATTTGCATATTTTCCGATGCCAAAACTTTTACAAAATTCAAACGAAAGTTGAATACTCCTTAAATTATTATTTCATCAACATTCATGAAGCGGTATTTCAAAGGCAATACGATCTTGCCAAAAGTTTTCGCTTTAATGAAACTATACTATTTATTTCGTCATTTATTTACATAAAGAAGAAAAGTAGAAAATCTACGTATCTTAACTCGTAGAAACTTTGAAAATTTAATAAGAGTCGAAGATTTTTTGTTAAACGTATTATTTTCGATCTGACATCGGGAAAGATTTTCGAAAAGTCTTTTGTATTTTCGCGCAGTCGCTCCCTACCTGCGCACTCGACAAAAACGTTCGTATCGATAATAAAAAAAAGAACACTCCAGCTGTCTGCACGAATGATGCTCGCGCAATTCTGCATCAACAGACGCACTCGTGAATATTCCTGTTCAAGATCAATCATTCGACATTCCGGAATAAATATACAGAATTTCGAATACGCGTACGTTCCGTTTGATTTTTCTTTTCTTTTTTTTTTTTTTTTTTATTTTCCCTCGCCAAGGCTATAAATCGTAGTATATAAACGCTTCCGCCTGTATAACGCGCTCGGCGAAGCGCGGGAGAAAAGGGCGAAAATCCGATATTAACGGGTCGACCGGATCTTTACTCCGGCAACGCAGGCCTAACTCTATGATGTACTACTGAGAGAATGGGGTGAGCTGCTCTCTCTCTCTCTCTCTCTCTCTCTCTCTCTTTCTCTCGCCCTTTCTTGTTCTTCGTGCATTGCTCATTTCAAGCGTTTGATTTTCTCCCCGTTATATTGATCTATCTAATTATCTCGCGCAAGGGTGTTTGGCTGTTGGCGCTTTCGATTGAAAGCACTTTATCTTTTCGTGATTTCCTCAATTATCAATTTTACGATACAGATAGTTCTAATTAGTATGAACGCGATCACTCCATTCTACGAATTTTATTCAGAATTACTTTCAATCAAATTAATGCCAGCGTTTCAAATATTTTTTATTAAGAAACAATATAATTCTAGCGTATTTCGTGTATGAAAGACCTTTTGAAATTCATTCGTAGTTACAGATGGAAATAGAATTTCGTATTAATCTAGCAGTTCATTGTACGTTTCAAATTTGTATGTACTTCGTGGCTACAGAAGGGACCGTAATCGATAATAAATCAGTTTACAACGGGTTAATCGCATCTGAACAGTACAACGGTCCAATTCTAGATTAGTTTAAAAATGGATTGAAAGAGAGGATTTGTTTTTGGAAATATATGTCAGGTTAAAAGTTTCTTTCCTTATTTAATAAGAAAAGAAATTTTAAAATAACTCGCTTCATAAATATTTGACGTCAGTTTCAATAAATTTTAACAGTTTCATTGAAAATGACTGTCTACATCCCTTGAACTATTACCAAATTTACAAATCGCATTGTTTAGTTTCGAGATTCTTTAAAAATTAGTTAGACCAAGAATAATTTTTATAGTCGTTGTCTAGAGATAAAGAACGAATTTATTTTTCCTAGTTACAAAACTTTCAATCAATTATTTAAAAACGAGGTCAACATTAATTACTATCATCGAAAAGAAAAGACTTCCGAAACCAATCGTGACGGCCTTTCCGTTCTATCGAGCTTTATGTAAATTCAATGAGCAAAATTGATTGTATGATTAGTTTACGACCTTGGGATCGTATGTAATTCGGCATGATATACGAATGCCTCTAGGATCGACGAACGAAGTAAGACTTACGAGCAGAGGGATTATAGCAGGACGTTTGTGACTGCATACACGCCACTCGTATTGGCCGGCCTCCAATTCCTATTCACCGGAATTACTCGTACGATATTAATCCCTGCGAGCTATGAGATTTTCCGCTATTTATGATAATAGCCATTACCGATAGGTACGCGCAGGGACGCGCACGTCTATATAATCTCTCCTATCGTGCATCTGTTATTACGATGCTCATTATGCATCTTATGTGGGGCACGAAGCACGAAGTTCACTGACTTGGGATAGAAAATTAGCGAGAAGATCGCATTGGGAGATGTCATTGCTTTTGAGAAATGTCTTGAATACTTAAATTAATTTATCTTATTGTTTAATAAATTATATAGTCGGTAATATTATGCATTAATTTGAATTAATTTTGATCTAGAAATAAAGGCAGGATTATATTTTAAATTTTCGATTTATAACTTTCGAAAAATACTTAATTTCTGTTATACTGAAATTGATTTAAAAAGTTTAAGAAAAGAAATTTTTACAACGCATTGTTTTCAATACTTTTTGATTTCTTACTTTTATATAAATCAAGCTAACTGTCTCACATGCGAAAATGAATGACGTTTGTCACAAATGATCAAGAACACTAACATTATTAAAGTTTGCGTTACACGTTGTTGTCAATTCGTAATAGCAGCCTCCACTAATGATACCGAAATTGTGCTTGATTTTTACGCTTCAAGCCCCTTGGACTTTTTGAATGAATACATTTGAATCGCGGAAGTATTTATTTTTTATGGAAGGGTTCTGAATAGGATATATACATTCGATTTATATATATACTATTTATATATATATATTACTATATACTTGCGATTTATACATTCTTTTGTTCCACATCTTTTCTTACCCTTCTGAAGATTATAATAAAATTAACAATTATTGCCCGAGAAGAGGAGTGGCAGATATATGGTTTTCACAATAATAATTTATATTAATATATATTTTTCTAAAAGTTTTCGAATGGAACAAATCGCCAAATTTCAATCTAAATTTGAATGAAAAACAACTTTATTTGTCTCTGTTTACGTTAATAGCTAGTGTAATTTTTCGAATGTTATATTACTCGGAAATTCGTAGTTCTTTCTTAAAATCGCATGCATATTAGAATTCACTAAATCAACAAGTGATGCTTCAGTAAAAATTGTGTGAATGATGCCTAGGGCAAAATTGAACTTCATTACATTTTCCGTCACAAAGTATAAAGTAAATTAACAAGTCTCTTTAATTAATCTATGTAGTTAGCCAAAATTTCTTATTGCATATTTGGATATTTATTCATTTACTTTGGTGATTAAAGAAAATGTAATTTATTGAATAAATCAAATCAAAAAATATTGATTATTACTTGTGTGATTAAAATTTAACGTAAATGACGTCATGATGTACTACAAAGAATATTTTTACATCCTGTTCCATTTAACTTTCAAGATCTTAGTTATTTTTGTCTTGTTCACATTCATGATGTCTGTCTATTTCATTTTCGTACATTTATCATATTTTTTTAAAGTTTTCTACGGTTCCAGTTATTAACGAACAGAAAAAAGACAATAAAAAAGCTTTAGAAACTCTGCAATGTTTTTTTTCTTTTTTTTTCTCAACTTAATCAATTTTTACCGCTTAATCCTCGCCATTCTATAAGATTGCCGCGATTTACTGGCCGATATTTCGAAAGAAAATTCTTTCAATGAGTCCATTAACCCTTGATATCATCTTTGCCGCAGCCTTAGTTTATTCCCTTCGCTAAAAGTTTTTATCCAGTTCAAGCACCCGCGCAGTCTTGTTAGATTTTCACCGTTAGGGCCTAAAAATCGACACGCAGCACTGGTTCATTGTGACGCCAGCTGAAGAGTGAGAGAAAGGGAGAGCGAGGGAGGAGGGGCATTAAAGCTCGGCGAGTTGCGGGAGAAAATAACGCAGAGCTACCCCGAAACAGGGGCAGTTCATCAGCTAAGAGGCCGGAGGGAGAGAAAGAGTCGGCAACCATTTCTGTTCCAGTTACGAAGAACGAACGGTCGCCCTCTCTTACTCTCCTCTTCTTTACAATAAAAAAGGGATCGAGAGGAAGAGAAGCGTTCGCTTCTTCTTTCTGCCGTATATAGTTCAGACTTCCGCAGAAAAAAACAGAAGAGACCGTTTTTTTTCTTCCTCTCCATAAATGCCGACCAGTAAATAAGCGAAGAATTTCAATGAAAAAATTTAGTGAAACTTTAAAAAATGGAACGAATCTTTTGCAGCACCACTTGTGCACTTTGTTTTTCAAGTGCAAAACATATTTTTCAATAATAATTCGATCTTGTAACATTTATTTTCTGCATAAGTTCAAATGTTTGCTTTTTGTAAATGCAGTATGTCTTTTCATAAAGATTCGACGATAATTCATGTTTTATTCAGTTAAGATGATACTAGAGAATATTTCAGAATATTTTTTAATAATAGCCTGCGTTTGTTTTAAAAGATTTTTTTCACATAGGTGAAAAATGGAATATAAAACACTGACCTACTTCTTTTTCCTGGTCTGTAGGCTGCTCTTTTCTTTTGTTTGGTTTTGTGCTAAAATAGAACTCGAAATCAAAGGAAAATATGGCAGATAGTTTTAACACGAAAATGTTTTATTTCAGCTAAATATTAGAGAACTCAATTAATAAAAAGTTATAAATTACTTATGGAATACGTTCTTAGAAGTACCGAACGTATATACATTTACAGACATTTTATAGTTTAGGATATAGCTTTACACGCACTGATAGTGCATAATTTTTATTGACTGACAAGATTAAATCAGTATGTATAAGGTAGCGAGTTTCTAGAATGATTTTGGTTATGAATAGGTGGACTTTACAAGCTATATTTAGTCAGTTATTTGAATCATTTGAAAACTAATGCATTCAATTCTATCATAGTTTTTTTCTTTGAAAAATAAGTCGATTAGTCAATCTTTCATTGTAATTTCTGCTTAAGATCATAATGAAGGGATCTTAGACTTACCTTGCTGCATATGCGTGTCAAATCGAAAGTTATTGTTAAGTTATCTAAATTTTAAACTAAAAGGACCATTGAGGACACTGTTCAAATATTTGTATATTTGAAGATATCAGTAACATTAATCACCCCAAACGAATTAATACTCAACCCAAGATCACTCGAGCCATTCAATAATGATTCGGACGACTTTCAGATGTGACACTATTGTGTACACTTATTGTGTACTTGTAACAGTGCTTCGATTATCATTTGATACAATAAATCAAGAATCAATGGTCATCTCATTATCTTTAATAGCCTTATCTTATGTCATAATTAAGTGGTACCACATTCAATTAAGTTTGCTTAGTTGGATGATATTCAAGAAACTGATTATTATTGATAAGTTTCTGGAATGTTTTCATCCGATATACTTACTTTATTGATGACGATATGTCTTCAAAATAGCTGCTAGCTACTAAAAAATGATGAATATATCGATTAAGAACGTACTAAAACTATGTTTCATACTGTTCGCCTGTCAGAATGATTCATTTAGTGGTAGTCTTGCGAAGTTTATGATTGGAGTCTCGACTGAAACCACTCGAGTTAGGCCATCCTTGTTTTGATAAGTATTGGAACTAAATTCATATGTCACTTATTTCATAGCAGACACTCATCTGAGTTGAAAGCAAATGAGTCAATTTAATTTGGATAGCATGTATGCATTAGATACAACCAGCTGATTATTAATTCCAGAATCATTGAACACGTTTTTGACTGAGTTGTCATATTCATAGTCGATCAAACTTTCATTGTATTAAAGCTTGATATGATAATATATTAAGATTTGTACTAATTATAAAATGGCCGTGAGTGAGTGTCGAGTATCGTTAGAATCGTTATTGAGACATTCAAACTTGGAGTATGGATTAATTTTTCATGGCCGATGTTATTGATTTTTTGAACGTGAGTAGTGCAGATCTACCTCACTTCCTTTAATGTAAAGCTTGAGTTATTTGATGACTGCTTTCCACTTGCAAACAAGACCTTGCGTATAGTTTGATCCAATATATCGTATTTATATAAGACCGAATAGAACTTATTTTTACAACAAGCACAGTTTCTATAATTACTGCATGGTATAAAGTATAGAATCCATATAGTTATTATATACAAGCAGACTTGTTGAAACCTTGTCAGTTACAACTCGACCTATACAAATACGCTCTACTGTATCAAACCGCTACCGGAGATCTTCAAGAATACACAGATCTCAATTATTTTCAGGTATGTATGGATAGATAGGCGGATTGAAATGCTATTCGATACGATCTTGAGCAAAGAGTTCAACGACAAATCGACCACTGAAGAAATTTTAATTGAAATGTCAGCGACACTCTAATCGGTTGCGAGGAATAAAAATAATAATTATTAATTTCTATACATACTGAAGAAGTAATATAAATGATAAATAATTAAAAAAATTTAGTTTCGTTTTAGTAATCAATTCTGCTTAAGCGGTCTAAATCGTTTTTAAAATTTTTTGAGTATTTGAATAAGGTGAATCCGTAGGATGACAATTAGATGTCAGAATAATTTTCTTTCACGTGTTTAAAAAAAATTGTTTTTTTTTTTCACAAATCGAGCAAAATGATAGTTTTAAATATTTATTCATTCTTAAAGCTTCTTTTTGATTACACGATGAAAAAATTTCTGGCTTCAATTTCTTAACAATACCTGAAGTTATATCTATTTTTATCTCGATGAGTATCCTATCTTCGAAACCCAACTATTCGCATTTATTACGGCTTTAATAAGAAAATAACCACAAATAGAACGCCCGCACGTGATGTAAACATTGACTCGATACAGGCGGGCTCACGCGCCCCTTTTGTTCTTCGTTATTCCTCACGGCTAACCAACAATTCAATCGAGACCGTTGAAATATCGACCGCTCTCGGCGAATTCCGCCGCGACCGCGGCGTAGGACAAATTGTTGCGTCGAAAGGAGCGCGCGAGAAAGCGAGCCGGTGTGGGTGGAGGAGAAGAGAGGTTGGGCGACGAGTGGCCGGTTGTATAATCGCGGCGTTATTAAGAGCCATGATCGATTGTTGGAGCAGGCATACGCCGAGCCGAGGGGATGGAACATAATCATCGCTGCGGTTTATCGATTACGCACCCACGAACACGCACGGACGGATTCCGGCCCTGCCTGGCTTACGATTTTTTATCCAACTCAGTCGGAGCTTTGCTTTGTTTGCGGATGCCACTATTTTTTCTCTAGTTTTTTCGAATAGACATCGGGCAGACCGAATTGCCCGACGCATGGAATGAGATGGATGTTAGAGTGACAGACTCGAAAGAGCCGTCCACGTTTTATCGATGAAGCATGACATCTTTAAAGTCTTAAAGATTGTGCCTATTGCATAAATATTTAGATAATTCGGTCCTATGGGAAAGGATGAAATAGGCTTAATTTATTTCGACTAGATAATCCATATAGCTAACTTAATTATCAAATTGATTTGAGGGATTCCATGTACTCGAGGGATCAGGCAATCAAGTTCTCCATGGAGTTTCTCCATGCCTCTGTTAAATTTTGTGGCTATTATATTATTGATTAGAAATTCCCGAGGAACCTATCCATCGAATGATTGTGATTGATTTTGTGGCTTGAAGTAGCAAGTGTAATAATGCTTAGGTATTGTAATCAATTGTGGAAAATAATTAGATATTAAATGGTCAATTTTGATGTATTATTAGATTGTATTTGTGTTTACGTAGGAGTTTCTGTTTATTTGAGTTTTAATCAACCAACAAATTTCAATACCACCACACGTACAATTGTAAATATATGATTAAATTGAACTTAATGCAAATGATTAAATTGCTGAATAAGCTTTCTTATTAACTTATCTTCCTTAAAAGCGAAACATTCATGCTATAAGTAATTGCCGCATTAAATTTTCAGTTGAAATGATATTCAATTACACTAAGAGCCATTCAGGAGTGAATTATAGAAACTCCGTCACTCACACTATAACAGTGTATTTGACCTACAATTATCATTTTCCAAAAGCCTCCTTGCTAAAATTATTTCAGAGCGGCGTTTAAGATATTCTCAAAGATTCAGTTGATCATAAAAAAGCATAATCGTATATTACGTAAATAGTAAATGTTGTTTTGAACTATAATCAAAACTATTCTGAATCACCTTCTCAGATTTCTTGGGAATTCAATTATACAAAATAGACAGAAAGCGAAAGAGAGAATTGTTTTATTAACCCAGAAAAGTTATAAAACATTCAATTAATCGTAAAATCAATGGATAAGAATATTCTCATGGTTCTTCAAATTTTTTGTGTCACAGCATAAAAAATTATCGAGCTCGCTCTTTGTTGGACCCCCTCCATCCTCGTTACACGAGAATAAATTAACGGCTTCAAAGGCATTATCGTCTGGCTGGTTCGGGACATTATCGGATTTTGGGCGAATTAAGCTTTTGACGCGCCCGAGCCACTCGCGTCTCCGGATAATAAGTCGAATATTTGGGTCAAAGTAAGCCTGCTACCATAATGCCCTAAATGTTCTCAGGGGCGGAATTAAGTTTTTGAAACTGATTAACCGCGAGATGGTCGACGGTCTTGGCTTTCGTCGGTCTGCCGCTCGTTTAATGTTTCCCCAGGGAGTGAATGGCGCGTAAGTTATGCGCGATAATCATGGCTGTACATTGGATATTATTGACCAATCGAGCGTTGCCGTACATTTTTTGTCGATAAAGAGTACATACATCGAATTTACACACTTAACTGAGTAAATCTTGTAGTGGATCCGATCGCATTTTACGCACCGCGTGCATTCTTCTTTATCCTCTTTTGCGGCTAGCTGAAAAACGTCGAACAAGCCCATGTAAACGTATCGATTTGTCGTCTCAAAAAATAATGCTTATATAGCACAATACTGTTTGCTTTTAGCTTTTAATGCGTTCTCTGCCCAAAGCGCGATCAATCACGATCGTTCTATTACCGCCGACAAGTTCCTTCACACCGCGATCCGACTGATAAATCGTGCTCCCGACATATTACTCGAAAATATCACACCTCATGTTCAGTCCTTTCCTAAGCCTACCTCTATACCTCCTCCCTCCCCGCCAGTCCTCGGTAAAGCTCAAATTTCCGGCTCGCCTTCCTCATTTTTTGCTTCTGCTCCACTTCCCTTCCTCTCTAGCCTCGTCACACTCCCCGCGCACTTCGACGTCGCTTCATTATTTTTTCGATTACACACTGTCTCTTTCGCTATTCGCGCATCGCCGTCGTCTCTGCTGCGCGTGCGTCTCATCCCCGTTTAATTTCAAGAGAGAGAGAGAGAGAGAGAGAGAGAGGGGGGGCCCTCGTTACATGCACGACATTATATATGTATATATTATATATATATATATATATATATATATATATATATACTATCGTTGTTTGCCTTCCCTTTGTCTTTTAATTTCTTTCTCGTGTTCGCGGCCCCTGACACGCACACGACGTCGCCTCGTGTCGCATTCGCAGATCACCGCACGGCCTTCATTGTCGTCGCTAATATAAGACTATTGTCGCCCCGAGACGATATGCTCTGTTGTCCCATCCCCACCCCCGCACCGCCTCTGGATCCTCTTTTGTACGCCCTTGACGTTGATCGCCCCGAGAATGCGGGAGAGAGGCTGTGAAGGGGGGCGTCGGTTTTCGATTCGTCGCATTTGGACGGCCCTCGTTGTTGATCCCGACTTTCGGCGCGTCTGCGCATCATCGGACCTCGTTTTGTTCGCGACTGATATTCGGTGATCGAACGCGAGATTAAAACTGGTTATTTCGTCCCCCTTTTTTTGGTCTTTGCCAATAGATATTTAGCGGCTGGGTTTTTCTCTCTCTAACTTTCTCGTTTCAGTCGCGAATAGCTCGGTTGTAAGTGTCTTCGATTAGGACTGTATTGGAATGGATTTTTGTAACAAATTGCGCGTTCCGCTTAAATATTACGTTTGGCGTATCTGCTTTAATTATTTCTTCTCGATTCGAAGAGAAATTACAGCAAGATCTTATTAATATCAATTAGTTGCAAATAATGGATACAAAAATAAAGTGCGATAAAATTTAATAGATACTCGACAATATTTTTTAGAATGATCCATTGATAATGCAATGGAATATGTATTTCAGCTTTTAATATTTTAGACCGTCTAGCCGGTTTTGCAAATTTCACTGATGAGTAATTTATTATTCTTACATATAAAAGCTCATGAACTTAAGAATATCATAATAAAAAGGTTGAGCTTCGAGTCCAATCCACTACAAGTATCGAATAGATAGTTCTTAAAGATATGACATAACTATAGTATATGGGATGATATCGATTTGGATACTTTATTTAAAATTTAAATTTACAATTTAAACGATTGAACCTATTAAGAGACGTAATGTAATATAATAAAATCATTTAACCTATACAAACACGATTTCAGTAGAAATAAAACAAGTGGCTGCATGAATTGAATGTTATTTATGACAATAAGTTTCATAATCAATTACTTAAAGTAACAAAAAAGTCGATTTGTTTTTCAGTACCTATACCATATCTCTCGTGTATTTTTTTATTTCTTATTTTTAATATTTATATTTGCTGTCTCGACCCATACTTTAACCTAAAATGTAATTAACAAAAAAAGCTCGATTCACTTGAGAAAGTTGACCTAAACTCGAGAGAGAGGAAGAGAGGTACATTGATAGAATTTATTTACCTTCATTTGAATGATAATAAATTAAAAATAATAAATATTAAAGTTCTGAATGATTTCGTTGTTTGTGTAACAGTCTATTTAATTAATTAGGTTTTTTAAAATTCATCAATAAAAGATTAGAAAATAGCATGACGGAGAGAGAGAGAATTAGAATTTAATTTATTACAGCCTAAGGACACGTGGTCCTTCATAGAGAGAGAGAGAGAGAGAGAGAGAGAGAGAGATTAAAAGCTACGTAGAACTCATGTAGTCTGTATCATAGCACGTTTCCTCTGTGGAAAATCCTGACTGTATCGCCTGCTCCCTCTCAGTTTAGCCCTTTTGGCATAATAAACCCTGCCGCGTGGCGATTTAACGAAGCGCGAGTTCACGTACATAGATAGACGGCGGCCGACAGGGAGATAGAGAGAGAGAGAGAGAGAGAGAGAGAGAGAGAGAGAGAGATGGAGAGCGAGAGAGAGAGAGAGAGAGAGAGAGAGAGAGAGAGAGAAGGGATGAGAAGGGGAGGAGTAGAATTACTCGATGCAAGCCCTCGTTCGCGAGATAAAGCCTGCGCGCGGGAGCGACCGCTACTCCACCTCCCATCGTTCGCCCGGCAAGTTCGACGGCGCGTAACTCCACCCTGCCATTGGTCCTGCTTTAAAGTTTCGACGGAAATTAGCATCGGTGCGCGCGACGGAGTGGGGGTGTGGGGGTTGAGGGGCGTGGGTGGGGTCGAGTTCGCAAAACGAAAAAAAAAAAAAAAAATTAAATACCCACCGCTCGCGGTCACTTTGCGCGCTCCATTCGAGCGGCTATATCGCTGGGGGCCGATGCGTTTGCCGCGCGGCTTCGGTCGGAGGCTGGGGTCTGCGTGCGTGTGTGTGCGCGTGTTTGGAGATGGAATGGGGGGTGGATGGTCGGGGTAATGAGATTTTAACGGCTTTCGGCCGACTTTGCGGGGGGGGGGCGGGGGCAACGAGGTAAACGCTGGCGCATACACGCAGCGATTTTCCGGCGTCGGCCCCGACCGAGGCCGGTAAATATTTCTGTAGTTTATGGGGCTTGGGAGGAGGGAGGACATCGTGGCGCGCGTTTAAATGCGATCGCGGTTTGTTCCGAGTTGCGGATTCCGAAGTCGCGATAATAATTTGCCATACCAGTGCGCGCCTTCGTGGATTCTTTGCCGGTATAATTTGCAAAATATGCAGAAATTTCAGGTAAGATTATCAATTGGAGATTATTTTTTTTTATTTGCGTTCAATTTGGCGCAAAATGAATACTATAATGTGGTTGTTTTGCAGAAGTATGTCTATTATATCATATCTAGAATATTTTCATTGAAATAATGATGACATTTAACGGGATATAATCTCTTTTCAGTATTATATTAGATTTTTACAATAAATATTTCCAAACAATTCAAGCAAAACTTTATTCTAAGTATATTTTAGATTACGTATTTCTCTATAATATCGGGAAAAAATCAACGACAATGGCAAGAAATGGAGCAATTGCAGTCTTTCTCCTCGGACGCAAATCTACCCCAGATCTCGATAAATATAAAGAAAAAAAAGCGCAAAAAACGGTTCTTTCCGACAGCGGAAAATTACCAAGGATTTAATTGGCATTGGCGTATAGGTTTTGTCGCTCATTGCCGCGGCTTCCTCTTCTCTCCCCCCCTCCCCGCTCCTTTTACGGGCCACGTTCGCTAGGAGACGTAATTAATTTTTTTTGTCCCGATTTTCCAGGGGTTGGCCCCGCGTATACGTACGCCGAGAACATATTCGAACCACGAAAATACAGACCGAGAAAACGACAACGAATTCAAGAGAGAGAGAGAGAGAGAGAGAGAGAGAGAGAGGCAGCACGCCCGGTACGGCACCCTACAGAAGGAAGGATTAATATTGCACGCCGATGATTCTCGATTCTCCTTTTCTTTTCCACTCTACCTCGTCGGAATTGCTCGAGATTTATTTCGAAGTACAGCGCGAGAGACGGCCGGAACGCGCGAACGCGCTGAATTTTTCCACCGTCTTTATTGTGCGCATACTTTTTTCCCCGTTTTGCCGCGTGCCCCGGTAAATTTGATGAATCGTTTATGCTGTTGGATTTTTTTTTTATTTTCGCTTATTTAAGAAATTATTTATTTTTTACTCTGGGCAATTATTTATCGAATTCAAATAAATATTTCGTTCAATTAAAAAAAATAAGAGCGCACTTCAATTAGGTAATTTTCATATTTTATCTTGTTTCAAAATTAATATTCAATTAGTACATTTTTCGATAAATAACGCGTTTGAATTTAATAAGCCTTGTCACCCTGTATAGGATACAATTGAATTATGAGAGATTCTAATGAACTCGACTGTGATGCTTTTAATTGAGTAAAAGGCACAAAGGCAGATGTGCTTTTAATTTGGAACTATCTATATGATTAAACACGGAGAAAAGGAGAAGTGAAAATGAATAAAAGACACCCGGTGTGCTGTATTATGATTTGCTACAAAATTCGAGCCCGCTTAATAATTTTTTTTTTATTCCTTATTACTTTTATCGAATGATTAATCCAATATTTTTATGCGTTAATAAATTCTGCTCGAATGTAAAAATAATTATGAAGGCTTATTTATTATACACGACAATAATATTTTAATAAAAAATATAGAATTTTTTAACCGTTGATGAACCCCATGTTCATTATGGCTTTTTTTTTATTCTTAACAAATAATCGTCATTCCATTTTTATCCATGCGAGAAATAAATGATAGTCCTTCAGTTTATCCAAAGAACGCTCCTCAAAACCTTCTCTAAATAGCGTCAACTGCACTAAAAACAAACCTATGAATATTTATTTTATAGCAATAGGGAGCCGAGCACTCTCTTCACATATACCCATGTACTTGTTGTCCAACTGGTAACCTTCGATTATCCGTCGAAATTTTTTTCCCTTAAACCGTGAGGCGGACGCGGGATGGAAGATACATATTTTCCGCACCCGACGTACAAATATTCCTCTGTCAAATGTAAACATCATGAGAGGGGACGAGGACGTGCTAAAAGCCCTACGAGGCTTTCGATGTATATATGTGTATATATATATATATGTGTGTGTGTATATATATATATATATATATATATATATATATATGTATATAGGATTGATCGATCATTCCCCCGGAATTTATTTCCATGTATAACAAAAAACCGACTTGCGTCGCGCCGTATACCGACAGCGAAATAAGCATAAATATATAGAGACGAGGGAAGCCGTTGGAATAAATTTTATACCGATGGCAAAACAAGACGTCGAAGATTCGAACCTCCCTCTCTCCCCCTCCGCTCTCCATCAGATTATGCCCCCCCCACCCCCCAGAAAGTCACACGCGTGCTGTCTGTATATGTATACGCGAGCGCACGTTTTTGTTGGCTCGTGGAAGAGACAGGGGTGAGAGAGAGAGATAGAGCACCTAGCACCCTTGGGGGTTTCGCCTCGCACCCTCCACGAGCGCGGCTCGCGCGTACTACGGCGCGCCGCTGTTTCGAGAGTAAACGCGAACGGTGTATGGCACAGCAGCTGCTCCTCGTGTCGGCGGGACGAGAACCGAGAACTTTTTGGCCGTTCGACTCCTCTCGGCCGGACGGAGTTTGTTGCGCGCGTGCGCTAATAAATTGTACTGAGATTATCCGAATTACTCCGACTATAATGGAGGCGAGTGGGGAGGGCGCGGAACTTGCTCGATACGGTAATGGGAACGAGAGTATGGGAGTGCGGGTGGGGCGGAGGCTGAAACGGATAAACACTGTTTGTCTTGAGTTTACTCTTGTTTTCTTTATATTTCTTCCTCTCCTTTTGCCGTTCCGCTGTATAATACGGATTTATAATATAAAGGATGTTTTTTCTTCTCCAATGAGTTTGCATAGCGCGAGATTTGTCGTGGGATTAGATCCGATCTGTAAAAACGGATGATTTGCGAACTAATTAAATTATTCGATAGGCTTGGTTTTTGTCTGTTTTTCTGCAGTTTTCTATCGATAACTCTCAAATTCAGGAAGTACAATAAATTGACTACATAACTCTTAAACTAAGAATAAAAAAAATAGTTTTCTTTAATGCAATGCAGCTTTAAAAAATTCAGATATAAATGTCTGACATTATTAGAAATATAAAATTACATGTTAAATTTAATAAAGAAATTGGAGAATGCGTTACGTGTTTCTGAAATAAGAGTTAATAATTAATAAATGTAATACTTTTAAAAAAATGGATCGATCTAAGTTAAAAAAATCCGTTGTACAATATAGCATTACGAGGAAAATTTTTTATTGATAAAATATAAACTTTCATAATTTTGAATATAATTGCTTGAAACAAGATTCTTGAAAAAAAAAATTACACGAATTTCACAAAAATATCGATTTTCAGAAACGATAACATATCTGCATTAGCTGACAGATCTCATCAGTGTTGCTTGATTTCAAAAACTAAATTTATTTTATAATATTATCGTGAAAGTCGTCAAGTTGATCACTTATAAAATTATTATTAGAACTGATTCAAACAGAATTTTCGTTAGCTATTCACGAACGATTGTAATTGATTTATTTTAGCGTATGTACTGTTTATTTGCATAAATGATGTGAACTCTTAGTCATTACTCAATTATTTTAAAGGTGATTTTAGAATTTTTTGAGTTAAACTAAATTTTATTATTCATAATTTATAATAACAATTTTCAGAATAACACGATGAGATCGATAGATTTAATCGATGCAATGCTTTTTGAAAAAAATATATGATTATTGTAAAAGGGTGTGTCGAAAACTTTTTTTTTTTTTTACAACCTTGATTAGTTACCATTAATTTAATCAAATAATTTACTTGCGCTCGTTAACAGAACCGATACATCACCACAGAAAGTAACTAACTTGAACGTACTCATTCGGGACTACCTGGATTTGAATTCATTTCAATGTAAAATCCGGTGTAATTTAGAATAAAAGCAAGAATTTCTAAATAAATTTAGTGATTATACTTAGCGTGTTTATTTCCGTGAGCGATTTTAAAAAATTTACTGAAATACAATAGAATTTCAATTATTTTAGTACTTAGAGTAGAAATGCGTACTAGTTAAAATCAGAAAATTTATTTATTTAATAGTACAATTTCTATTCGGCCCAATCAATTTGACTGATATAGTGGGAAAAAGGTATACAAATAATTCATTTTGAAAGTAAACAAGCGTTCGCAACACAAAAATTTTAATTAAAAAAGTGAAAAATTTGCTTGAAAGATATCTTAACAAAAGATATACTTCAATTTCATTTAGTTCGTTGATTGAATGAGTTCTGTTTATTTTTTCATACTTCTGGGACTGTTTACTTTAATACAGTTTGATTCGTCTAAATTTGAATCGAAAACTTATAGTATGTTTTCGTGTATTAAATCCTTGAAAATTCCCACAGTTGAAATATTTATATGTCAATATAATTACATAAAAAATATATTCAGTTTACACCCGAAACAATGGCGAGGTAATTCGTACGATATAAAAATCAACATCCATAGTATTAGATATACTTTTTCATCTCGAAAACTGGAAAATCATGTTAAAGTGAATTGGAACACTTTAAACTCAGCACATGAAGCTACCATTTTGTTTTTTAAATTTTCTAAGCGACTAATTTTTTCTTTAAATTTCAGCCTTCTGACTATTTCTAATCAGTATGAATTTTTCTTAACATTCTTCAGTTTTTGAACTCGTACATTTGTAAACGTATACATCATTTTGCGGAATAAAAGAAAAATTGTTGCCTACAAATTGTCGTTCGCAGATTAGGAATTTCTATGCTTCACCTCTAACAAAGGCACTTCTCAACCCTTCTAAATTCACCTCTGAAATTTCTTATACCTTCGTTTTCAACCGCGCGCCTCGCTCGACCCCCTCCCCTCGACCCCATTCAAACAATTGAACCGCCAGGATCCGAAAAATCCAACTAAACAATTTGACCCCCCCCCCTCCCGAAACGTGCCGAATCCTCTCGAGAGCTTCTCGAGGGCCCCTCTGACTCGGTGAGGCCAGAAAAGGAGAGAAAGCGATTCTCGCGGAATCCTATCCTACCTTCAATTACACGAAAGTCGCTCTCTCTCTCTCCCCCCTCCATCTTCCAGTATAGAGGGAGAGGCACTTTCGAACAGACAAAAAAGCCCGGTTCTCTTGGGGGTAGCGAATCAAGTATAGCGTGGCACCCCGCTGAAACTTGAGCACAGAGGAACCAGAGAAGGAGGAAAGGAAAGAGAACAGAGCCCTTCTCTGCTGAAAACTCGCCCGCACGCGTCTCCGCGGTGCTCGAAGGGAAGAAGCTCGGAACAAGAGCGAGGGAAAGAGAGAGAACGATTGAGGGAGGCCGCCGCCAGGCGGCTGCGGTGGCGTATCGAGCAAATATTGATTCTACGCGACTGGGTATAGAGAGAGAGAGAGAGAGAGAGAGAGAGAGAGAGAGAGAGAGAGAGAGAGAGAGAGAGAGAGGAGAGAGAGAGAGAGAGTAAGAGAGAGGGGAGTGAGGGTCGCCAGTAACGCCAGGCACCTGTTTGTTTGCGGGGAGCCAGCTCTCGACCATATTCGCTCAACCCCTGCGCGTGCCGCCTCTTTCTTTTTCTATCTGTGCCTCTCTCTTTCTCTCTCTCTCTCTCTCTTTCTCTCTCGTCGGATTTCGTAACAGACTTTTCGATCTCGGTGATGCGCGCACGTTCGTTCATCCTGTATATTTTACCGCGCTATGCGCTGCACCGCGCGCTCATCTCGCTCGATAGCAGAAAGCGTATAGGAATGTGAGACGGAGAAAGACACGGAGAAAAAGAGAAAGAGAGAGAGAGAGAGAGAGAGAGAGAGAACGAGCACAAGAAGGAGAGAGGTGATGGGCGCACGATTCTTCACCACACGCGGATGGCCGCTGCTGCCCTCGAATGGAGCCCGAGCCGATTGGCCACGCGATCGGGAGGCTTCTTGCTTTACTCTCGAGAGCAGTTTGGGAAGGCGCGAGGAGGAAAAGGCGAGGGGATGGGGAGGCGTTGGACGGAGCTCTATCCCAGTGGATAGGCTTTGCGGTCCGAGTGTAAGGGCCGGGAGTTCACTCGGGATGGATTTCTTCTCGGTCGTGCTCTTTACTTTTCGCGCTCGCGCGTTTCGTCCATTGGGGTTCCGCAGGCACGGTGATGGGCGCCCAGGGAGATCGCTATTTATTGCACGTACAGACCTTTGAAATTGATAAAGGCGCTCGGCGTTTGGCTGAACGGTCGGTGATCGGCAGTCTCGGAGAGTTTTGTCAAGGCCTAAATAAGATCTCGCGACATATATATACAAGACAACAAGACTACAAGATTCCTATTAACAATTCCAGAACCAACGTAAACGCCTTACAATTCTGTAATATATAATATATATACATTTTGGTTCTCGAATTGCTAATAGGAAGCTTGTAGTTTTTTTAAGCTATTTGCGATAGCATGAGTTTTAAACTAAATTTATATCGATTAAACTGTCCACTTATTAGTTTACTAATTGTTATCTAAGAATGCATTACTATTCGCCGTGTAGTCGCTGTACTTTCGTAGAATTCTGTTAGGTTTACTACTGACAGGTTTTCAATTTTTATGTATTGGTATTTTAATTTAATCCTGTGCCAGATTTCCAGTAAAATGGACTGGTATTTTGAAATTTCCATTGCATTTATACAACGCATTGTATAATATTACAAGGGTTTTGGGAGGGGGGGGTGAACAAATTTTCTGGTCTGATGCTTATAGCTGCCCGAAATTGTAACTAATATATTCAATACCTGGTATATGAATTTTAAAGTCGATATCTTTGCTAATATAAATTTAAGAGCCGGATGATTAATAAGCCTTGACTGTTTATATTACAGTTGAACCATCCCAAAAGCATCTAGTCATCCATTAGAAATTTAAAAAGTCTACAATCAATTAAAATTTAGAGAACCGCGGATTAAAATTTAGCGAGATAGCTGAAACTACTTGGATACCATGCGCACGTCGATTCAATATTTTATTTGAATATTTGAAAGGTTGAACGGTATGCAGTGGATGGGCATGCACGTCTACTAGCGTTGGATCAAAAATTGATCGGGAAGGCTGTTTTGAACGAAAACGTGGGGGTATCGAAGGAAAAACCTAGAGAATGTTTACAACTTGGTTTGAAAATTAAATTATCATGCTTGGGCAGACGTGCAGTCCTGTTTCACAATCGATCCAATACCCATTTATCTGTTGTTACGACTGCTAAAACTATTCAATAGACGTAAACTATTCAAGATATTTTTAGGAAAGAGTCAACCTATAAACATGGATAGACTTAACGATTACGGTAGCTGGATCAAACAAAATTAAGCGTTCGTATGGTTCGTAAACAAATCGAAAATTAGATACATATACGTCTATCCATCGATCAAACATATAAAATTACAGTTCGCCGAAACACGCGCCGATTCTTTTGAAATTTAATTACTTTAGTTCCCAAGCAGTGATGAATATTATCTACAGGAATTCAACGTTACTTTACGTTCACGTCTAGCTTGAGTTGGAATTCCTTTCGACGAAGCTATATCTTGAGACAGAAGCACGACCGAGGCTCAGAACTGCAGCCTCTCTACTTTGGACTATAAATACACAAGCCCCTGGGTCACATATAAATATAACAGTCGCCTCTCCTGCACATCCTCTCACGCTCGAGCCACACCACCGCGAGCTCTCGCCATTTCTTCTCCTTTTCCCGACGTATATTCTTAATCCAGCCGCCAGCCGCGCGCAGCGCGCATCCCCAAGTAACGCCACGTCCGTCCCGCAGGAAAGTCCGAAGCCACGTGCCGTCGTCCGTAAATCGCGGCTAAATCGGTTCGAACCTCCTGCCTCCCCTCATCATCCCACGCTAGTGGCCGATGCGCCGCGCCCTCGTAAAACACGTTTAACGTTTAATCCCGTCTTCACCCATCCCCCAACTACTGTCTCGCCGGTAACGAGTCGAGATTATACGAAGCTCGCAGGCCGCTTGCACACGATTTTCCGTCGTCTTGCGTCCGTGAAACGTGCACGCGGAGGGGGCGGGATGTTCTGGCATCGGGAACCATCGGACCGTCGCTTATATAGCCCGGAGATTCACCCACTATTTGACGGGCTTCGAGGAGAACGTCGCCTGGACGCTGTAATGTGCTCCATACGCAGACGTGCGCGACGTTATATACGTCGTAGGGGCTCTCGGACTTCGGAATTATGCCGGTCCCGCGGTCCGGTGGGGGGGGGGGAGCGTCGTCGTGAATTACGACACGGGCGGAGACTATAGTGGATTCGGGTGTTATTGCCGCTCCCGGAACGAGGGTTGGAGGGGGGGGGCAGTGACGGACTGGCCTCGGCTACTGATGAAGTTCTATACGAGACACCCCCAGGCATTCTTGAATATACGAGGCTCTATATATAGATGTGCGTATCGCGTGACGTAACGTGCGTGGCACTTCGATGTCATATACCTTTTCAATTTTATAACTCGTGGTTAATATATTTATGTCGGGAATCGAGTATTAACATTTTCTGTTTTAAAACCTTATTCATTGGCTAGTTTTTACAAATTTTAGATCTATAATTTCATTGATATTTAGGAATTTGTAACGCGCGCTGTTTATAAGGAAGAATCTTGCTGCCCGTCTCAACCTTTTACTAGTTTATGCGCTATTTTTCGAACAAATGAAAATGTAGACAGTCCAATATGTCATCGCAAGAAAAAAATAACGTACTTTATGACAACCTCCTAAAGTTTGTAGGATGTGATGGAATATTCAATTTACGGCCATGAAGGAATTATATAAAGAATTATATCTGTCAATAGCGAAACATGTAATCGCAAGATTGTTTAACAGAAAGATGAAAGATTAGAAAAGAAAATCGTTATGACAGAATGTCACGTCCTAATAAGCACCCTTGGGGCTTACAGGACGGTCTCTCCGGCTGTAAGAACAGTACTGGCAGGAGACATATCCATAAGCATTGAGCACAAAAAAAATTTACTACAATCGGAAACAAAGTCAATATAAAAGTGAGGTTAGCTAAAAGTATAAGGAATTTAAAAAATAAGTACTGAGCAAATGCGACGCTTCTGGGATAGCTTCACTAACGGAAAAATAATTCTGTATAGTTTTTGATAAAATCACAAAACATAGAGATAACATAAACTGATTTTGAAGTATATAGTTATCACCAATAATGAACCCCAATATTGTGGAAATAATAAATGTACAATTTGAGAAAGTCCGAGTTTTATTTAGTAAGGGAATGTCAAAACCATACTGGCGTAGTGAAATTTATAATATAATTACGTACTATAACAAAGTCAAATTGGAAGACAATCTGTAGAAGAAGAATATTTAATGAAGTTTCACAAACTTGAAAGACCTCTGAAATTTCGCAATAGAAATCTTTAGAATTAAGAATTAGAATTATTTGGTCATTCTCGATGTAATTGTTGCAGTAAATCAGTAAATTCTTGAATGCACGAGTTACTGACGAATTATTAAAAAAAATCATAATAATCCATATTCTTATTATAATAATCCAGTTAACCGATCTATTTCGGACGCATCGAAATTCCGTGCGAGCTTTGTGCCACGCTATCCTTTCTGTATTGCCCCGGATTTTTACGCGTCGACACCAAATTGTGCCATATTCTTGCTCATTCACTGTGCATTAATCATTTGCTAAAGTCAAGCCTTTATAGTAGTAACAATGAACTAACGTTCCTTATGGGGGTAAAGATCAAAGGACCCGTACAGAGCAGTATGCTCATAGGATTCTCGATTTATTATCATTTTCATCGACGTTGATCCGAGATTCTTATGATACGCTAACTTTTGCCAATGCGCCGTCGGTAGCTGCTCAACTCTCATTTAGATCTCCGGGCTATGTCAAGAGAGCGCTTGTCGCCTGTGTCGTGTATACATATATGGGATCGAACTTTCGCTATCGCCCGGGGCGGTACGATGTCTTATTAACAATTAAACTTCCCTGGATATTCCTACAGTGTGTAGGTAGCTGTTGACATGTGAATCGTGAAAATTTGATAATAATATCCAAACTTATGGCTTTTATGAGCAGTACGGTGCACTGTTGATAGACGACTCATTTCTCGTCGTTAGCAAGTCGCTTTGTCACTGAAGCCTAATTTATCAATACGGACTTTTTGGATTAAAGCGATAATTGAAGCGAGAATTTAAATATCAATAATTTAGGATAAAAATTTGAGAATATCTAAGGATATTTTATTTGAGAATATATAAGGATTTTATAGTTAGGATTTAAATATCGAAAAGCGTACGAATTTTTATTATCGTTTAACATCAAGTCGGGCACGTACATCAATCAGAATTTATTCTGATGTTATTAATTCACTATATGTTCATTTATTATATCCCATACGAATAAAGTATTGCATTACCGCTGCCGAATCTCTATAATGGCTTGTTCCGTAAATACCGTTGTTTAAACGTCCGATGTTAAGCTCTGGGCACTGAATGCAGTGCGCACTTTGATGTTCGTTGCCGAACGTACTTTGCGTCAACTCCAGATTATATGGGATTCTACAGACACGCTGTGCTTACGAGCACAGAGACATAGTTCAAAGTCTATTGGAAGTCCCTCGTTAAATTCAAGAGGGCGCGAGATGAGCCAGATTACAAATAGTCGCGGGCCTCGATCTAATCCTGAAACTGCATTCGGAATCGACCCGGTGAATTATTTCTCCTATATATAATAATAAGCATGGTATATGCAAGAGGAGCATCAAATAATTAAGGAAATAATACAGTTTTTACTTCTACAGTGGTTTTACGTTTTTTCTTGTTATTGTCATTTATATTCGGGATCAGGTTTTCTTTTATACAGAATGAGGTCGACTAATTATAATAAGAGTACATAAAAGTTTAGAGGATTGGAATATTCTGAAAATTAAGCTTTGTCAAATATCTGTTTTTAATGTCATTTACAGATCATTTATAGATATTGCAGTGTTTTAAATTTTGATTAATCTAAGAATTCTTATGTCAATTGCACTTTTGCAGATTTAAATCTTGGTGGATGAAAGTTATCAAGATGCTGATTTATAAAATATCAATATATATTGATATAATTTAGTCAACGACTTCTTTAGAAACGCAGAAGCTATCTCTTACTTGTAAATTAAATTTTAAATCCACTTCTGATCAATGCAATTTATTATTATTTGGTTTTTTCTCTGATATAGTGCAATGAAAATTTTTTTCATGGTTCTAAGTTGTATTATATTTAACAATAAACAATCCATCGTGTTGTAAAAAACATTGCCATTTTCTCTACAGAGATATTGGATCTATCCGTAAAAAATTCGCTCAAAGGTAAAGTTATTTTCCAGCGAATGAATGCCAGTTTGTCTCTTCACATTAAACATCGAGATATTAGACGGAGGATTGACCATTCACCGGGAAACATTTTATCTATACACATACAAATGCGTACGTTAAACCCGTCTGTAAAATAGCCACCCCGAACCATTTACTCTCTCCCCTCCCCCTTCCCGGCCCAGGGAAACGAGTCGATCGTCGCGCCGAGGCGTCGAAGCGATGCGAGGCGGAAGAAAAAAGGAATCCGCGCGCGTGTAGCGATATGATTACACGAGCGGCGGAGAATGAGCGGACAGCGGCGAGAGAGAGAATGAGAGAGAGAGAGAGAGAGAGAGAGAGAGAGAGAGAGAGAGAGAGCGAGTGAGTGAGAGGGGGGAGAGCGGCAGAGAGAGGGGGGCACAAGCCTACGAGAAGCCCGGCAACCTACCGGCGCACGGTGGTCATAATGCCGGGAATGCCCGCAACGACGATGCGTCCGCGCGTCCACGTAATGACGTCGTATAGGCTGCGCCGGCGGGTCGTGTAAACCGCGGGAGCATTAATAAACGAGCGAGCGACCGTCCTGGGCCCGCAGTTTGTTTTTCGCCTCGCTCTTTTCGCCGATTGTTTCTTTCTCTCTCTCTCTCTCTCTCTCTCTGTCTCTCTCTCTCTCTCTCTCACTCGCTCTCTCCTCTTCATTAAATTTATAGTGTACGCATGAGAAGAGAAAAAAATTCTCTTTCCCGTGCTTGTGATTACTGCCTCGCGGATTCTGGAAGTTTTTATACTTCATTTCATCACTTAATTATTGTGTGAATAACCGATCCTTTATGCAGATCGAATTAAAGCTCTCTTTTTCAAAAAAGATTATACTTAAATATTACAAATTTATAGTTGATCGTAACCTTTAGTTTCAGCTCTATTCTACATATGTTAATCTCCAAAGTAAATTCATATCGTAGAGATGAGAATGCTTTGAAAGTTTTATTTATCATTTCCGCTTATGAAATGGTTAAAATGTTCTCATTTCCACCTGATGAACTTGTATGTAAATTTAGTGCAATTTTCTGTTAATTAAAGTTTTTGAAATAATTACTTAATAAATAAAGTATTGCTGTTAATAATTGTTTTATAAGTAAATTTTTTTAGTCTCCACGCATTTCATCATAAATCACTGTAATTTTCTGATTAACAATAAATTTTTCCTGCCTTGCTCTCTATTGTTATTTATGCGCGTTTACTCAATCGAACACATCTGTTCGCCTTTATGCTTTACGCGTATCTACATTCGCGTCGCAGTCCACGACTCGATGCCTCCGAAGCCCTCTGTATCCAAATTTTATGGCGTTCGAGGCGGTCGATACCAAAGTTTAGAGGCCGTTCGCCAATGATCGACATCGTACGTAAAATCTTCTAATGTCGCGTTTAGCCACTAATTTAAAGTAGGTCGGGTCATTTCCATGGATTTATTGACGGTCTCAATTAGTGTCGAATCCTCGGCCGTATCGACTAATTTGTAATATCGGCCAAAACAGCCTATAATATTGCCGATACGATGGGGGTCGTTGTAATTTTAAGCGTGAATGCGATGTTATTTTCGAAATTGATAGTACTACCGTAATTTTTCATGAACGAGGCGCATTTAATCAAGATCAATATTGCATTTCGAAATCGACATGGTTCGATTTATGTTGTTAAATGTTAAGAATTGAATGGCGAGTTTAGCCATATATATACTTGCTTCTAAAATCATGCAATGAAATGGAATTTTTTTCCCCTAAAATAATAAATCCCCTCTAATAATCAGTCGATTATTAGAAATAAAGTTCAGTACGTAGAAGTGAGCGCTCGAGCCCCTTAAGGAAATTTATGCCATTTGCATATCGCGGAGGGTTGAATATTTTATGGGAACAAGATGGAAAATCAGAGAAATGATGGAAAGCTCGGATGAACGGCTCATTCAGCTGGGTACTTCGTGTAAATCATATTGTGAATTTTTTCCCCGCTGCCTTTCGCATTTTTCCCGCAGCGACGCATCTTTATTCGATTTTTTATTTTGCATCGAACTTTACTGTGAGGTTTGTTCGTTTCTATTCTTTTTCTCTTTCTTTTTTCACAATCGATTCGCAGTCGATCGTTTTTGCGCGCTCAACAAGTTTCCTTGAATATTTCCCGGATAAAAATGTAGATAGATGCGCATATTACTCTTATATCGTTGGATTTCTTTTTTAAACGTACGTTTATCTGCATAAACGAATTTTCTCTTCAGCGCACTCGATATCGATTGATTAAATTTACTCGTAGAGCGCATCTTACATTTGAATGATCTAATTGCGGCGGATATTGCTGCTTTTTTTAGGATAGCAATCTATTATTTAATTAACAGCAAGCTTAAAGCTAAGCTTTACAGGGCATAAAGCGGAATTCTAGTCTTTCGTCCAATATTTCATTTAGCTTCTTTTAAGTATGATGCAGATATCAACCCGATATTCAGCTCTTTAGCTTCTTTCAAGTTCATATGGCGGTAAAGAAAGATATTTGAAACTCAGAATATATATATATAGCTTTTACTTAAACCGAGATGAAATGATAAACCAGTAAATCAGCTGGCTCTATCAATTGGTGAATAGAGGTCGATAAAAAATCCACATGCTCTTATATATGTCGCATTGAGGAAGTTTAAAAAGCATCTTTTCTATCCTTCTCTCTCTCTCTCTCTCTCTCTCTCTCTCTCTCTCTGAGTAAGTTCGTGTCGGTATTTAATACACGTGCACCATGAGACGATTTGGCCTCACGCCAAGAAATCAGAGTAGAGTCAAGAGCTACGTCTGATGCGAGAGACGTCTGATCTACGAGCTGACCCATTGTAAAGCTTAGAATGGTGTGTATAAGTGTACATACAGGGTGTAACAAATAACTTCCACCAATCGCATTATTATTACAGATAGCGTCCAACAACTGACCAATGATCATGACTTGGACCCGCGACAATTTCATTTCTGAATGTTAACTCTCGCTTTTTACATTGGAATCTCTTTTGTTTTCATCCCAAGCTCGAAACGAGTACAAAATTCCACGTTAAGTCAGGTTTCTTTAACATATTAACAACGTTGGATAAATAATTTGACCTTTCTATTCCGATGTCACCCAGAAGATCTCACAAAGATTATGTTTAATAAGAAGTGTTAAATATGTTGAATAAGAAGTGCTCGACTACGTCAACGATATGTTTGGACAAACGTTTTTTTACTTTAGCAGTTCATTTAATGGACAGTTAAAGATCAATTTCAAAAACGATTGTAAAAAGTAAGATCGGCCTTCTTATGACTTTAAAACATCAAAAAGATTGGACATATTATCCAATATATAATCGTACTACAATTTGGTCTTTTCGAATCTGAAATCAAAAGTAAGAGTTTCTACTTAAAAAAGGGGCGTTCAAGTCATCATAAAATTTTTCTCGGGATTCGTTTTTTGACCGCATTTATGGTAAAAAAAGCACGAAAAATGGAATTTATCATATGACTTTCAAAAACGTTAAAGAAACATTAATTTTACCAAATTATTAACCTTCGTGTAGATCATTTAAATCACGAAAATAACACGCACTCACCGGAGCAGTGGGCTTTCTTAAACTGCGACAAATCCATAATTACGCGCTGGGCTATAAATTTCCGGGGTAGGGTGGGGGGTTCGAGCTATGAGTTCGAACGTTCTCGTTATCTTTACGACGGCCGGGTGTGACGGCGATCGATTTTGAATGTTAATCGCTCGACTGATTATCCGGGGGAAGCTGATTTGATTCGGAACATGTTGCACGGAAATTGTCTCCCAAGATTGCGACAGCCCGTGTTTATGCATAAATGGATATATATATATATATATATATATATATATATATATATATATATTATCCGTATTAATGTAGCATTATATTTAATATTTACGCCGATGATTTGTACTTTTTTCCAATAAGTTTGATTCATGTTATTTCGTTAAAAGTGTCGCTAGAAGAGTCCTCTCAAAAATTTCAAACGTCCGCAGCACTTTGATGGTTTCTGTAAAAAACCTGTAGATGATTAAAAGTTTTCGCGCTATTTCACGAATTTCCTGGATAGAAACATTTAAGATTGTTCGAATCGCCTTCGTTTTCAATTTATCTTTTTCAACTTTTCTGAAGGTAGAAGACTTTTCTGTTTCATTTTATATTTTATTTTCTTTCTTCAGAAAATTATCAGTTGAATGCTCAATGGTACGATTTCGTATATATAGCTTCTCCTTAAAATAAAGTCAACGCTTTAAGTCATCCCTTTAAGAGGATGCTCAGCTGAGTGAATTTTTATGCGACGGCATAATTCTGTATAGTTAACCTAAACTTTTTCGCATTATTTACCAAGTTTTATGGAAGTGAAGTTGTTAAACAAAAATCTACCGCTTGCTTTTTAATTTTCAGCAGGAAATTTAATCCCCAACTTTGCCCCTTTTGATGATAATTCTGTACTTAAAATTATTTGTGCAATAAAAAGCACCAGCTTCTGGCTCACGAATTTTCTCTATTTAGCAAAAACGGACAGTCCGTAAAGAAGTACAAAAGAAAGATGGTTGAAAGAGAAAACCCGATGTGGAAAAGCACTAAGCAGGGAGAGCAAAGATACATTTTTGCCTTTCGGCCCCACTCGCTTACTTGAATTTCAAGGAGCGATAGCCAATTGGGAAATGGGCTCGGATGAAGAGTGAGCGAGACCGAGAGAAGGAGAAAGGAAAAAGGATCCCTCTCCTTCGGCAGTCCCCTCACGTCCCCGGGTAAAAGTAATTTCCCCCCGCGCTCTTTCTCGTTCTCTTCCGGCGTTTTCCCCTGTTAGGTCTGTGTAAGGGGCAACCCGGAAAATACCTCGACAGCGGGGTTCGGGGCGTGAGTGGGATGGGTCGGACGGGGAGGTGGATCTTTTGTAGCGTCCGCGTGCGTCGCGTCGTTGTCGTCGTCGCGGTGAAGTTGTTCCGAGCAAATGTGACACGGCACAAAGGATCGTGCATGCCGAGCTCGCATCCAAGGTGCAAAAAGCTCCTTGTCTTCCAGGACTCCTAGTCTGCGAGACGTTGTTACAGTATTGATTTAGACTTTAGAGAGACAGGCAGATAAAGAGAGAGAGAGAGAGAGAGAGAGAGAGAGAGAGAGAGAGAGAGAGAGAGAGACGTATAAATACGCTGGATTATTTATTAGAGAATTCGAGGGATCCTTTGATGTTTTGGATGTATTTTGCAGTTTGCAACATTTTCTCGTACTTGTGTCCTATCTTACGGATCTGAGTTTGACTCAGTTATACAGGAGAATGTTAGGGTAATTGAATTTTATACGGAAAATTTTACAGTATCAATTCAAATTGATATATCTGTTAACAGAAGATATTATGAAAATAAGACTGGAATAGATTATCTGACAAATAATTGACTGTTATTCAGTACGAATGAATTTAACTAGTTTCAATGTAAGTATATTCTCATTAAACATTCAGCATAAACTTTATTAACTTTTGCGTATAGAGGCGCACAATGAATGCAATTTTATTGGACAATTATTCAACAATATTTTAAAATGAAAGATTCACCATTGCAATAAACCAAATCAGCCAGAACAAATCAAACAATTCGTTTTAATCAATAAACGCTCGCGGCAAAAGTCGATATTTACATATCGGCGTAATTCAGTAGTATAATCTTGCTTTGATCAGCCAGTCACTTGGCTATTTTCCTCCGTGGCAGTAGCATTCGAATCCGTGTATTTATTCATCGTGATCGAACAATACAATCTTCATATTTGTACTTTAAGAGTTGTACATTTTTAATTATGCTTCTATACGAAAATTAAAAAAAGTTCATTTATATTTATTTAAAACCGTTTTTTATTGCCGTATCGAACTTTTATTAACGATATTAAAAGTACGCGTTTTATTCGTAAAATCAGTACATATTTATATTTTATTAATCTGTTCCGATGGAATTAAAACACGTTATTTAAATTCTGAATATAACATATTATAATATGATCATGGCATGTTTCATATTTTTTCTAATAATGTTTATGTAAACGTAAAAGTCGTCACCACTAATAAAATATTGAAGACTGATATATAAGTAGTATAGCTATATATTAGCTACTACTTTTACGAGGACATTCAATCTTTCCAATATTTTAATTTTACATTAGCCGCTCAATTCGATTTTAATATCAAAATCAACTTCTTTATTCGATACATCAATCTGATCCTCAAATTGGAATTTTTCATAAAATTTTTTTGATATCCATAATACAGCGAATATAATTAATACTCGTATTAATACGTAAATCGCAGTACAGGAAATCAATTAAATACACTTTTCACACACTTAATTCCAGTCGCAATCAGCTAATCCAATTAACTACCTGGCCATACCGTTTATTCATTACAGCTATTTCGCGCAAGTTAATAAATAATCCCCTCGTACTATCCCGCTTCGTCCGCGCACGAACGCGCGCCAGCGCTCGTCGATTTACTCGTCGTTCCACGGATTCCCAGCGACACGTGCTCTTTTCATCTCCCCCGCACCCTCCTTAAAGCAGTCAGCCAAGCCGGGATGTCCATCGGCAGAGCATGACGAGGGAAGAAGCCCGTGAGAGGGCGCTGCTACGGGGGTCGGGCTGGGGGCAAAAGACCCGAGAGCAAAGCTCCACCAGCTCGCCCGTCTCCGCCTCGAAGCCGGTTATAATTACCCGCTTCGTCGTGTCGCGGCGATAGCGCGCCCCGGAAATAATTCGGAAGTCGGCCGCTCGGGCAGTCCGGCCGCCGGCCCGCCGGGTGCGACCGCTCTCGTCCCCCGCCCCCCTCCCGGCAGCAACGATTGGTCCGAGATGTTTAGGAGAAGGGATGCTTTGTCGGAGGGCACTTGTTGTGCGTTTGTCGGGACGCGCCGGGGCGCCGCCCGCGCCGTTCGCTTCCGGGCACGGCGCTCGCGCGATCGTTTGCCGACGAGTTTCCAGGGTTAAGCCCGTAGGCTATGGCATAGGAGGGCGGACGCTGGGGTGAAGCGGGAAGATTCTTGAAAATTGCGCGGCTCTCGCGTTGACGGATGGAGCTTTGTGCAAGTGATCGCGTTTGAAGTTGTGACGCGCCGAGCTTATATAGTTGCTGATATTATTTTGACTCTGTTTCGGCTTTGAGCTTGCGTCTGAAAGTTATTTTGGTCGATAACTTTGTGTAAATTTTTTTCCTCTCTATTTTTTGTTGCTCTCAGTCGTATTCCGCTTTCGAACGTTCAATTCATAAATATCTTGTTCACATACATTTTTTTTTATAAATCATTGGTTTCTCATTAATATGTTACTATATTGAATTACGCACTTTAACCTTGTTTACAATAATTGTTCTGTAACATTGTTTCGTTGTTCTGAGTAGATTTTTCAGATTGATTTTAATTTTAATCTCATTCCTTACACTATAAAATGAATTATACTTTTCAGATAATTTTTTTTTATTTAGTAGGTTTCCACGTGTTTGCTTTGGGTATAATTTATCCGCAGTATAATGACTATAAGTTCATATCTTTTAAAACGGTCTCAGATTCTCGAGTTTTATTTTTACTTCATCAAAGTTGATACGACTTGAGATCATTTTGCAATCGATTAGTCCAAAAGGCCGTAATTCTACGATTTACGAATTTTTAGGTATCTGGCTAATGGACTCTCTCATGCTTATAAATCATTCAATCTTTTCCACGACTTTTCTGACTTACAGTTGGTACTAATTGAATATAGCCAATTAAGAATTTATCTTTGAATCGTGTAATTACACGATTCGAATCTATATTTCACGAGCCATCTCATTGTCTCTAGATATGAGCATGCATATCTCTGGTAGTGAGCTTGTAAAAAATTATATTATACATATTATTTTTTCTATGTTTAATACTTTCAGGTATGTGTTTATTGTATATCCAATAGATTTTATTTTATTTGGTGCAGTGCATTGATTTTCTTGTATATAAGTCATATAGTACTGCATACGTTTAACATTATTTCTTGAAATACAATAAAAATATTTCCTCTCACGTCGTGATTTTTATTTACAATTTCAAATCTGGAAAAGTAACTGCAATCAAGTAGAAACTTCTTTCATAAAGAAACTACTAGATCCTCTCTCTCTTTCTCTCTTTACTTTAATCTCGAACGTAAAGTCGGACCGGTAAAGAACGACGATATAAAGGAAACGAAACGAGAGGAAGGGAAAGCAGCGCGAAAAAGCATTGAGAGTCATTTATGTGTGTATGTATATATAGGAAACACGGAGAGATACAAAAGCACCGAATGAGGTGGAGAGAGAAAGAGAGAGAGAGAGAGAGAGAGAGAGAGAGAGAGAGAGAGAGAGAGAGAGAGAACGTACAAGGGAGAGGATCTAAAAGTTCATTCTCCGGGTTCTTGTACAGCAACAGAGAGAGAGAGAGAGAGAGAGAGGAGAGAGAGAGAGAGAGAGAGAGAGAGCGATGGAGGACGAGCAGTAGGAAACGGAGTTTAACGCGCCACTAACTTTGGGGCTGCGAGTTAGGTAGTCTTATTAAAAGCCTCTCCTCCGGAGAGAGCGTAAATTTTCCGAATTGCTTGTCTTTCGAACGGCACGCGTACTCGAACCCCCTTCTTCTTCTCCTTCTCCCGGTGTGTATAACTTTTTCGAGTGTTGACACAGTGCGGCGAGCGGCATAAAACCTCGCGATCTACGATGTACGACTTTTTTTTCGCTCTCCCCAACACTATCTGGGGGTCACCTTCGAAAATTGATAATTGAGTCGAACGAAATGAGGACGCGGTACGAGCTGCAATTGCAAAATCTGGATGGACTTTGATATTGGTAGCAGTGGGAGTAGGCTAGTTCAAACGGTTGTCGATCACTTAGTATAGGATCTTAACTTATTTCACTTAAAACGTAATTTAACCTTGACAAGAAATTTCGATTTGCTTTGAAAATTCGTATTTAAAATTATAATTTAAACAAGGATTCGAGAGTAATAGTTATTGATACATATTTCGAGGTCTACTGTTGTCTTGATAACATTATCACCGAGTTGTTCATATTGAAAATAATAAGAAAATTTTCACAGTTATCACAATCGAGATTGTGATTTGATGACAATTGCGAGAATTAACCATGACATTTTTTAGTATATTTTATACCAAATTATCATTATGATATTGTTTAATAAATTACTAACAAGTGTCAAAAAGAAATCGTAGTTCATGGAATGATTATATGTACAATATATTCATGTAATCATAATATAAATTTTAAAAAAACATTTTACTTTGTGTAAAGAACAATATTTAATAATCATTGAAGATCCAAGTTAATTTTAGTTAAAATTAGACGTTTTATTTACAATAACAATCTTTGATCGTTATTTCTCATTAAAATATTAGATATCTTGTAATTTTAATATCATAACTTTTAACATGAATCAGTTTTAAATTTAGTACGTGTTAGATAAACATATAAAACAGTAATAAATTAACAAGATGACAAAACCCAATCAAAAATGAAGGAGAATAATTAATTATTTTGATTATCGCAAAAAAATTTACAGCAGAAATCACGACGCTTTTCCAGATAACTGAATTTAAAATAATTAAACCAATTTTCGATCGTCTCGTCAGTTATTTTAACTAATTATTTTAATTAAGTTTTAACACTATCAAGTAAAAATTAAAAGTTCGTTCGGAAGAATAGCACGTGATTTATGTTATTTTAGGAACAAATATCGAAATTTATATAACCGTGTAATCGAAATAATAATTATCAAGGAGGATATATTTATTCAAAATATCATTATTCATTTCAATTATGAGGAACTAGATCGCTATCGAGACCCAGTTCCATTATCTTATTACGGTATAGCTTACAGGTGTTGAGTAACGCTCGAAGACCCCGAGATTCAACGTCAGACTATCTATTTTCATTAATTATGATCGCCTACCAAATGATATTACTTATAATAAATAAATAAATATCATAAACAATAATAGATAAACTAATAAATATTAAAAAGATTCATAGTCTTCACCGAAAAATTTCGTGTCTCGAGATTTAAGACTAAAGTATTTATATATAGACTTTAAGCACATCCCGAACTTTATTTCTTGAGGTACGCGAATACATTTGAATAATAAAGAAGTACAGTTTTATCAAAGCACCCCATTTCCCTCATCTAAATCGATAGTCGGCGAAACTTTCATTTGAAAAAAATGACCGGCGAGTACGCGAGGTGCGCGATGATTTCAGCGGCGGCGTAGGAGAAGAAATCTTGTCTTACCAAACAAAAGATGAAAAGTAAGATAAAATTTACGTAATAACCCAATACGAATAATAATTATTGTCACCCGATTAGTTCCGGCGCTAACATACAACTTTTCTGAATAGACATAGGGCTATTTTCAGCTAAAATACTTGCATTGGATTAAATGCATATTGGAGCGATATTTAAAATATCGTTCGCGGAACTTCTTATGTTATTGCAATCCCAGAAATAGGATGTTCAGAAAAAAACTATTTCTCATACTTTAGCTCTTCAATTAAGAAAGTGATGAATTGTCTAGATGTAGCATGTCAGACAAGTACGATGTGTCATAAAATCATGAAATGTTCGATTGAAGTTTATCCAGTTATTTTCTTATTTATCCGTATCTCTGACAATGGCAAACGACACTATACCGTCCAGTATATAATAATTTTCACGGCATTGATTAAACATCTACAGATTTGCATTAAATTAAAAAATATCCGTACTCTTGAAACATTTTTCCCTACCCCATCAATGTAATAAATTTTTATAAAGGCTAATAAAATCTGCTTTCCAGCCATTCCCTGCTATAAATATTCGTATAGTAGTACGACCAATATAGAAATTTTACGTTCCCAGTTATACCTTATCGCATTCCCCTATATATATATATATATATATATATATATATATATCTGTATAACCATTGCCCATCCCTTTTTGGCCAAATTATTCCCATCGCGGCAATTAAACTCTCTCTACTCGGTATACCTCTGCCTCTCTCTCTCTCTCTCTCTCTCTCTCTCTCTCTCTCCCTCTTTGTCTTTCTTTCTTTTTCTGGTTCTCTCTCTATCGGGAACATCGGGAAAAAAGAAGGGCTTCTCTTCTCTTCCCAGGGGTGGCGGCAAAGGGAGGAAAGAAACCGCTCGACCATATCAATCACGGTCTTACACATCGCCCTCTGTCCTCCCCCGTCCCTCAGAGAACGCGCGCAATATCGAGCAGCTAAGCAAGCAAAAGCCTCCGCCGCTTCCTTTTGAGGACGAGGCGTCAAAAAAAGTATCGTGGAGCGTGGGTAGGGGGGGGGGAGAAAAATAATCATCCGAGCCCCAGCAGTCGGTGCCGGAAGTGCGGTGGGGATCGAGTCGCGGGGCAAGGGAGGAAAAGAGCTCGGCAAGATGAAAGTGAGGGCGGAATGAGGCAGAGGAAGCGGCGCGAGTGGGGTTGCAATGGAGAGGGGGGAGAGCGTCGAAGACGTATAGTCGCGCGGGGGGAGGGGGCAAAAAAAATACACCGGGGCGGCGAGGAGGAGAGAGGAGAAAGGGGTCCGTTCGACCTGTGTACGTATATATATATATATATATATATATATATATATATATATATATATTCGTCTATATAATGTATCTTGACGGGCGAATACAACAGGTCCTCGTCTCTCGTGTCTTGTAATATCGTCGACTCGGCAGAGGAGCGGGTGGGGGTGGCGGGGGCGAGTGTATGTCAGACTACGTTTGCATAGTAACGCGAAGCCAGAACGGTCGGAATATCTCTCTCTCGTCAAGGTTAGACGTAGTTTGGCTTAGGAGGCCGGTGTTATCGATATCGTCGCTTGTTAATATTGCGGTGAATGTATGTTATGAAGTATATGTATTCCTTATATATATATATAAAGAGATGAAGCAAGAAAGTCGTGACGAGGGCCAATTTCGGAAAGAAGTATTAAGAGACGATTTTGTAGAGACTGCTGAGACGGTTGGATATGATTGTTCTCGTGCTAAGCGGCGATATACCTTTCTTGTTGGCTTTATTTCTTTGACAAAATCGGTTAAAATTTATAGACTTGATTCTACTGGCCAGAAAGTTACTGTTTATTTGGGTCATTTGGGTAATAAGAAAATTTAGCATAAGCAAAATTAAAAATGTTCTTTTCCTGCGGAATAAATAAGGAATTATAGACAGGATTGGAATGCGTTGCATATACGTATGTAATATTTTAATATATTATACTATATACTAATGTATACATTAATAATTTATTATAAATTCACAGCATTTTTGTTCGTTGGAAGAATGTACGTATTTCATATTACTTTTATGAGCAATATGTACCCTTTACATTATGGCGTGAACAAATTATTTATATAGGTGTAAACACCTTTCTTTTGTTTTTAATTATTACTCCCTTGTAAATAATTTTTTTTTTGAAGACGTTTAAAGTACGAGTGAAACCGAAGAATATTTTAAATCTATTAAAAGTTTTCTTACAAAGATACGGCGTCAGTTATAAGAGACAGATTTATAATAAATATACTTTGCTTATATTAAATTGAATATAACGTTTAGTGAGAGGATTCTTTTAATGAGACAACCTTCTTTTGGCATCTGAGTCGATTCTATCAAAGAATAAAAGTTGAAAGTAAACTGCGGATGCACTTGTCGAGCCCTAAGTGTTAAACTTCATCCAACTCGGCTTTTGATTGAAAACGATTCCTACTCCAATTTAGCGAAACAAAAAATATTCTAATCGTTACATTATTTGCTATTGTATTTTGTTTTATTTTATTATAAATAAAAATTACAGTGTACTATATATTTATAGAAAATAAATTCCAATAATTCTACACATGTGTACAGGCTGGCCGTCCAAATCCTTTCCATAAACTATGCCAACATTACATCCGCTTCCTCTCCCTCAAACCCAACACACCGGTACATCATAATCTCTCCCCAACTATGATACCACCCCCCCCCCATCGCGCCGCTCAAAATTCACTCGCAATAACTGGCTCTCTTATACCTGTTGCAGAACGAGAGCGGAGCGTGGGCGCAGCAGTTCCGTCGTCGTCGGCATCATCGGGCACCAGCGGCGACTCGTCCACCCCGTCGGCGAAGGGCTCCGGCAGCGGGCTCGCCACCGACCCGGCGACCTCGCCCATCCTCGCATCCTCGGCCCCGACGACGCCGCCCGGAGCCGCCTCGCCGATCGACAGGCAACTGCTTCAGGTGAGCCGTTTCCTCGTTCGAGCGACGATCGGGCTTTAATGCTTTAGAGCCTTGAATAAAGAGACTGCGGAAATTAACGCGATAATGCGGGAATTGGTTTTGACCAGAATGATAATAGCAATCGTTTCGATAATATGACAATTGACTTCTAAGCTCGCCGCCTTTGCTAATTGTTCGTATGCTTAACGTCGCCTATCGTTTACTGACATAATAACGGTTTTGTATATTATTAATAGCGAAACAACGTGGTGAGTTCTTCCAACGAATTTTCCAAATTTGGGTTTAGTCGTGTAATAAGCGAGTTATTTGAATTTACATGGGAAATAGTCAAATATCAGCGTTTTATCAAGAATAAATTGATATTACGCGGAGCTTATTACCAGGAGTCATGGCAGAATGAATCACCTAGATTTGATAGTCAAAGTCAAAGAATGAAATTTATATTATTCGGCAAATGAAATTTTTAAAGAACATTCTTGATGCTATCGTAGTGATCAACACGAGTTCAATCCAAATCCAAGTCATTTTGAGGCCATTTTTAATTTCCAATCGTATTATTAATACTTGAGAAGTATTAAAATGGTAAAATAGAAATATTAAGATAATTCCTAAATTTATAACGAACATTAATAATCGCCGAATAGCAGTCGTAATTTGCAAATTCTCGAATTGCCTGTTCATTAATTTCTCGTATTAGTGGAGAACTTGCATTGCTGAAAAGATCGTTGCTCGTTATTCCCCTCGAATGATTCGTTTCCCTCTAAATTAGCGATCGGTATTCGTGTTCATTGAGAAATAAACTGTGAAATACATTAAACTTACTTACTTATGATAGTGAATTTGAAATTGAAAGCAAATAGTCACTCCGAGCGCCTACCAGTTAGAACTATAATACAGGTTAACAGAAGTTAAAGAATTTTTAATAAAATAAATTAGGATTATAATTTTTATGAATGATTTTTATTTTCGAATTCCAAGTCTGGCCTAAATGTTTTAGATATTCATTATGGGAATAATGCATGGTTGGTGGACACAGGGTTTTGTTGGACTTACAGTTAGTAAACTTAAAGTAATTTGTGTTAAGCGATACAAGGATATTCTTTTTTGTAATTTGAGATAATACTCTAAAGGAGATATCTACAGTTCAATTTTAACAGCAAAAGTAGTTTTGAGATTTTTATATAAATTCAACTGAATTTTAAGAAGGACGATGTATAATTTTAAACTTTTGCACACTAGTATTGTAAAAAAAATTATAATAAAATTTTAGATAAACTAAAAACTGTTGAAAAACGATTTTTTCATACCTTTGGATTAAAATATCCCGAAACTGTAAAATTAACGAGTAGCTCGGAGATCATAAGACTTTAAATCGAGCTTCCAATATCCCATTTGGTAGGTAAAAATTCATAGTAACGGTATACGAAGCCCCAATTTTTCTCAGTCAGCTCCGTTGTACAGGAAAGGTCGCTAATTACCGAGGGGCTCAACCCCCCCGCCCCTTTTTTCCACCGTGATTTATCGAGGCGCGCTTAACAAATGCGTCCTCGGCGACTCGGAAAAGACCATCGCGTGGGCTAACTAAACCACACTACCTCCTCCCTCCCCGCCTAACTCGATCGAATTCACCCGCCCAATTAGGGCCTCGGATTTCGGAATTGTAATCGTAAAAATACTTTACAGATACGTGACTGGCTCACGCTGAAAGAAGACATGATACGCCAGCAGGGCGTCGTCGTCGGCGATGTCGACCACATTCTTCAGCACATCGATAAACAAAAGGTGAGTTTTTTATACGTTTCTCTGATCGATTGAGATATTTCTATTGAATGGCTTTCTTTTTTTTTTCGTTTTGTTTTTTGTTTTTGTTTTTTTTTTTTTTTTTTTGATTGGCGTAATAATAAGAGAATTGGTCGAGTGTGATGAAAAAACCAAATCAATACGAGGTAAATAGATTCGGGAATAATTGTATTATAGAAGCATATTAGTATAGTTATAGTTTGAAAAAAAACGTCTCTCTGGGTGCAGTGTGAGGTTATAACTACTTGTAATCGAATATATTTAGACTATTACTTTTATTGAAATGGTAGATTTAATGATGAGAGGCACACATACACGTATATGGGAGACTGATTTGAGAAAGTAAACAATTTTGGATATAAGTACATTTGAACGTCTGTGTTTGAAAAATCATCCTTTTTCGATTGCCATTCCGAAAGTACAGCTTTTCATTATAGAAATTCATCTGATACCTCAATACATATACGTTACATCTCAGAGCTTTACTCCAGATTGACTTAAGCAAAATTTAGAGCGCTTACGTTAAAGCTTCATCTCGCTCAATCTGTATGAGATAAATATCTCTTTGTGATTTGCACTACTAAGCAAGGTTATATTGCTATCGCATTTAATTTGAAATGATCTTAATATATAGCCAAGGTCAAATATAAAGCAACGATGGATAAACAATCGTATGGATGGATGGACACTTTTTTAATAGAATTCAGTTTGACTTATTATTTCTATGTATAGAGTATTTTGCACATGGATTTAATTGTATATTATGTTGATAATGTCTGAAGAGCAAAGCCGACACTCTCTTATTAGAAATTCTCGTCTTTTCTATACTCTTGAATAAAAAAAAAATTTTGATCGAATACACTGTATGTGAAATAAAAAAAGTTAGAAATGCATATTATGAAATAATTGTACTTGACGCATATAAACTAATATTTACTTCAAAAATTGATTTCTTTACTTCACACACACACCAGTGATCAAAAAAATTTTCTTATCTTACTTTAAACTCAAAATTACGATGTCAGTATCATGTGAAAACTCTTATGATGTAAAATATAGTTGGAAACTGACGTAAAGCTTGATAGATAGTTTCCAAAATCTAATAAAATGGATTGTCACTCGCGTATTGTGATGTACTATTCTCCACTTCAGTTGTAATAGTGAACGTAATAATTATCTTTTTTAAATTATCTTAGTTATTCAAGTCGAGATTTTCAGTTGTATCGAGTTTGTGATTTCTCACAAATTGAGAAATTGTAAATCGAAATATGTATAATAAATTATTTTTACAATTTCCTCATTTTTAAGGACTTTGAGTTTTCAAAGAATTTGAGTACTGAGACTTTAAAAAATTTGAGTTTTCAAAAATTTATATACTTTATGTACCTATATATACCTTATGTACCTATGTATACCTACATTATATATATATAATATGGACAATTTTCACACGGCAGTCGATAAGTTATTTTCGATAAGTTACCCGCAGTCGCTAAATTGACCCGCGTTTCTAGCTGCATACAGCGAAATCGATTTTTCGCTGCTCAGACACCCTCGTCTGGTAAACGCCTTGCCAGTTCTCAGGGTAAAAGACCGGCTGGAACGTGTCGCTTAAACAGAGTCCGACACTTATTGTCTCATCGAAGATCTTGCTGGAGCTGCTGCTTAACCACAGATCACACTCTTGAAAGTTTCGAATTAGTTTTTTTACAAAAAAAAGAAGCGATAAAAAACAAAAGGACTCCTTTGCAATTCTATGCAAAAACCTCCATAACTTTGCCCAGAAACTTTCGTATTATTAGATCGCGTGTGTATCTTCGTTGAATTTCAATTTCAAAAAAAGTGGGATGGGGAGGCGACGGCATTGGAAATTCAAATTCTCTCCCTCCACTTCCCGCCACGATTTTCGTAAAGTAGCAGGGTCACCGAGTGCGATTCAAACGAGCCGGGAAAAAACTCGAGGTGAGCTCGCTCGAGAATGGAGCGACTGGCTGCTACGCGGCCTCGCAAAGGAAATTGATAACGGCGAGCGGAATGGCAATACAAAGGCTCGTGCGGGAGATGAGGAGACGGGCGAGAAAAGTGGGACAGGAGCAATGGAGGAGTCGAATTGTCATGCAAATAGGTATGCACCAGGCGCGTATGGGCAATTTTTGTTTTCTTCGCGTTCTTTTTGTCTTTTTTTTCATTTAGGCTACCGCGAGAGGCGAGCGCGAATTAAATGCCGGGCGAGAGCGCGAAAGCGAACAAAAATTTAACAGGAGGGGAAAAAGAACAGTGTTGGCGAAATGGGAGAGGATCCGATGACGATCGGATTAATTGAACCGAGGTGCCATCGCGTACGGCTTTAATATTAATGGCGTGAATTTTTAACCGGGTTATTGACTTTTCCGGCTGCGTACCGGCCGCCGCGCGGTGTTTTGACACGGATATCACCCGGGCAGGTAATTCTGTCGTTAAAAATACTCGGCAGCGCCGGAATTATTCCATTTTCTTTTGTGGCGAATCCTAATTAAGTTACGCGCGATATTTTTGCCCGAATGATAAAAATCTGCCTTTTTTGATACGCGAGTTTGGTATTGACGGAGTGTCCAATTTTTGCGTAAATTCGCGAGGTGTCAGAACAAAATTGAAACAAAACAGAGAAATATTTCAGGTAATCAATTAGCCGATTCGAATCATTGGAACCCAATTTTGTATCCAAGGCTTCTGTATGGGCCCGCGAGCTTACGTTTGTGTTTTAAAAACAATCCCCAATGTGCTTCATGAAAGATTTTATTCCTACTGTTATTTTATTCTTATTATTTTATTCCTTCTATTTGAGAAATAGATCTTGCCCGCACGGGGCTTTACTAAGACCCTGGGTTCATCGATTATTTGACTAGCATTTTTGATTTTTTGCAAGACGTTGAAGTCAATTCAATATGTAAGCTGGAGCGTTTGCCTCGTAGAAAAGTTTGATTGGATGTAAAAATGGATTTTATTCATTCCTATTTAAAGTAATTTATATTTTTTTTTACAAAGAGCCTTTTACATTTTTTACAATCGTAAATAAATCTTACTGCTTTATTCCTCATTGGAACAAAGAGTCAATCCTTTCAATTAAAGGACGGATTCGACTCAGTTATGAACATTTTTGGTATTATCGCTGTCGAGTCGCACATCGGGTGATCATGGATTAAATTGATTGCAATTGAATGAAAATATCCCATACTGAATTATCGTGTACGTATCTATTTTCGCGAATTTAACATTACATAAATCCGCGCAATTACTAAATCAAAGAACTCAATGTATTATCGATTTCAGATGATCGGACTAACCGAATATGATTTTAGTTAAATGTGATCGTTACACAATCCTAACGGGGGCTTTAGAGATGGCTTAATTTTTATCATGTATTGCTCATATTGATCGCTGCACCGTTTTCACAAGTTGATCGGAAAGAAAGAAGAAGAGATATTTTATTTCAGACAAAAAATGAAAAAATTGTAATGGATTTTATTTTCTCGTATCAATTCTTTGTTTTCCTTTGCATTTATAACGATTAATTAACTTTATATACACTTAAATACTACGAAATTTTTCCATACAATAAGTTTTCATTATTTCTGCTTTTCTAAATGTAAATCAGCCATCTGAATTTCCGAATAAAGCTATCGTAAATATTCAAACAGAATGAACGAAAACTATTATTAGTGTAGCTCGTTCGAGCTTTTCATTATTTCAAATTTTAATTACTAACCTACAGTACGCGGCGTCTCTATTTAATTCTCTCGATTAAAAATCCTCATTTTTCCATTTCGACGGACCCATTCTCAAATTATCCGAGCCTTTTTTTTCCTGAATACGCCGCATAAAATTTACTCTTCGAAGCTTCGGCGTACTGTATAAAAGCGAACGTATGGCAAAAATTTTTTTGCGATAGCCCTACGCACGCGTCGCGCTAGCCGAAAGTTTTTTTAGAGTTCCTCCCGTCCATCCTCCCTCGTTTTTGCACAAAGTACCCCAGACATGTAGCAGCGCATTCACGTGTATACTATAGGGCGAGGATTAATGAGATTTGCGAATAACTTTTTAATTGACTTTGATGTAGTTTTGAAATATTTCGTTTTTTTTTTTTGATTCTACAAAGGGTGTAAAGTCATAATCGACCCAGTCGCGATTTTTTCAGAAAAATAAATTAGTGCAATTAAAGGAGATAGACTGAAAATTTTCATGTCTTTTTATTTCATACGTAATAATTTATTATATTAATAATAAAATTTTAATTTTATTCGTTTTACTAGAATCTGAATTTATCTTGTAATACTATTTTAAAAATGAATTCCTTTCAATTCGTAAGTTTTATACTATTAACGTGGTCATGGCATACGTATAATTTTTAAATTTAAAATTTTCTTTAAAATTGGATTAAATGAAATTGCAACCGTAAGTCACTTGTATATGAATTTAACTGACTCAATGGCAACTCTTATAAATCTTTTATTTAATGCTTTGAAATTTAGTATAGCAAGTTCAATGGGTAATACTGAAGAATATCTTTAGAATTTAAATTCAAAATTTTACTTCAGATTTTCTATTGCTTAACTTCGGACATGAAAATTGCATTAATTTTTAAAAAAATTGGAAAATGTGAGATATTACTTTTCTGATGTATTCAAAGTACTTCCTTTACTTTACCGTTATAAGTAACATAAATGGATCATTCTCATTTTCCGTGTTCAGATATGTAAAGCAATTATTATAGATAACAAAATCAAGTTACAGAATGAGTACATTGACAAAAAAATCATTATATTCAAATAAACAGATATATGTTGATTTCATATAGCGATAAATCAAATATTTAATCAAGCAAAGAATACATGCTATAAATCGGGTAAACAATGCATTTGTTATTATATTAAAATAAGCGTTTATTCGACTTGCAATTTTTATCGATTTCAATATTTCGATATTAAAGAAAAAATTGCCTCGGACAATTATACACACGCCCTTGCGCCATAAATTCTACTCTCAAAGGTCAGGTTAATATCCGATTAAATGAAAACAAAAAACAGATACACGAACAAAAATAATAGAGACAGAAGTATCGCTATCCCACCGAACACGCACACTGTGCACGCCACACAATTATCGTCTTCCGATTAATCGCGCGCTCTCTCGACCCCCCTCCGCCCTAAAAAAACAACTTCCCGCCCTCCAACCATTTCGCCGAAAATTCAGAATTAAATCCCCGATAGAAAGGGAAAGGACTGCTGGAGGCGGGGCGATGGCTGAGGTGGAAAAGACAGCAGACGAAGAGGTAGAGAAGACGCGCGTTTAAAGCGGGCGCCGGTAGTGCATACGTATAATGAGAGAGCGGGACAGAGACGGAGAGAAACAGAGAGGGAAGGGCGGAAGGGATAGAAGTGGGAGGGGGAAGCGTTGTATAGGACGGAATACGGGCGCGCGTCGCCGTTCGAAACGAGCACGGGGCACGCGAACGGGGCATCGCTACGCCCCTGCCTGACATTAATTACTCCCAATTTTTATCGAGGAGCGGATACCTCGACTCCCCCCTCCCTCCGCCTATTCATCATCGAAGTAGAAAGCGCGAAATGGCGTTTCTGCCGTGCGCTATTCTCTCTTTCTTTCTTTCGTCTATACGTACGCAATGTGCCCCCCCCCTACCTGCCACCCCGCAACGATTAGGGTTTCCTCTGGGGTTCGCTGGTTTTTTTCCTGTCTCTTCTACCCTCTCCCTCTTTAGTCACAACTGGACTTCGGGTGTTGCGGCATGATTCTAAAGTACCGTTTGTTCTTCGAATTAGCATTAACGTTGCTTATCTTTGGGCGAGAAATTGGTACAGCAATAATGCGCCTAGAGGTCGAAACGAAGTGTAACTTTTAAGAGGTGTTCGCTTACTTTTATTAAAGGCGCATACAACTTTTCGAGTATTCCTATCGCTCGACTTTAGATGCCTACTTAGCGATAAGTGAATTATTAATATCTGAATTTGAGTCACCTAAACACAACAGATGGCTCCTTAAGATTCGCGTTACTATGCATGATTTTAAAATCATTCTTTTTTAACATTTTAAATGAGAAATTATACTGTACGTTGGATTAAGCGTGAATTTTTGGAGCTTTGTTAATAGTCGCGCAAATAGTTTTATTTTAGAAGAGTTTTATTTAAACGCTTTTAGTTAAAGATAACTTAAATGCCTTATCTTTATTTTTCACGAAAATTCAATTTTGGTAGATATATGAATGGTTATGAAGTCCACAGTGTGTAGGTTTCTCCCTTCCATCTGCTCTTCCTCACAGAGCGATGTCGCGAAACGTTTTAACGCCTCACAAAAAAAGAAATCCAAATCATCGGTGTGCCCGCGGTGCTTGTAAAAAAATCAGTTCCCTCTCCTCTCCGGCCATTTATCCAACGAATGAAACAGACCGTCGGAGAGGGGGCTGCGGTAATGGCACTAACGGTGTCGCCCCTCCCTCTCTGCGCCTGTTCACCCCATCGCTATATCAACCATCCCCTCCCCCCGTGCATTCTCTGCGCATTGCTTCCTTCGAAGAGGAGCGAGGGAGCGAGAAAGAGAAGAGGCGCTTGCAGGGAGCTCGCATTGACATTTCTCTGTATATAATAATACACAAATACAGGCAGCCCTATCTATATATTTACTCGAAATCGAGCTCCTCTACCGGTATTAGAGTCGAACTACTGCACGATATTAGCGCTTTTCCTTTGATGTTGTGGCGGAGGTGGGGGGGGGGGCAAAGTCCGCGCGGAGTCGAATTTCTATATACCGGTGAGCTCCCAAAGACATTTGCTAGGGGAAACGAAGATACTTATATATATATATATATATATATATATATATATATATATATATATATATATATATAATCAATGAATAATTAGCGCGATGCTGTCGGGAATGTTTGGAGGGAGCGCTTATGCCAGGACTGGAGGGTATAGGGGAACTTGTACTTAGACAAGGAGAAAGGGAGAGAGAGAGAGAGAGAGAGAGCGAGAGAGGGAGAGAGAGATACAGAAAGTTTTGAGACACTTTTGTAGACGGTAGGGTAAATAACGAGCTGGGCGGTCAGGGTGCGCTGGGATGAATGCACGGGGCTATGTGGGCTATGAACTTACGAACGAATGGTTGAGCGGAAGTTAGAACTGATTGTCGCCCCGAACGTCTCGTATTATAGTTCGTATTTTTAGTTTTGGGCAGGTCGACGATATTGTCGGTTTGGATAATGCATTCGCATATTAAGTGTCCATTGTAAAGAGAGGCAACAGCGAACTGTATTAAAATGTAATCGTTAATATAAAAAATATTTCAATAAAAAAAAGAACGGAATTGCATGAAAAATGTGTTATTATAATTGCAATAACCACGTTATTACGATGAAATCGTATACCTTTTGTAGAAAAAATTTTTTTCTTATGCCATAATTATTCTGTGATGTACGAAATATGAGCTCACTTGGCACTATTTTAGTTTCGACTGTATGTACTATTTTTTTATATTTATAATCAAACAAAGTTACTAAGAAAATGAATTATATATCACTAGATTTTATAGGTCCATAGATAGGTCGTTCGATTAAATAATTGTATAAATAAGTTGATAACATTTATTAGATTAAAGATGTCGAAAAATAAGTTCGATTTCTGATTTTAATCTAGAAATATTGTTCTAAATTTTAGCATTAACAAATTTTACGTTATTTGAAGCAATAAGTAATATTGCCAACATACAATGGTAAAAATTATAATTAATTTAATGTATAATTATTTGATTAAAAATATTGTTCTTGTGTAAGTTAATACAGAAACATATTTCATACGAATTAGTTCATTGATTTATTCGTTAAAAAAGAGCTAAGTCTCCAGGCTCATTTAGGATCACAATTCAGTATTTCTTAAGTAATTCTAGATCTTCGTAGTTCGTAAGTTTCTACTTTCAGCTGCCAGGGGTTCATTACATCCACTATTTTGGCCTACCTCCAAAAATTCTTACTACATACGCCGAGTTTCAATGCGAAGCGTAACGGCAAAGTTCGAAGAACACACGTTGAACGCGAGTTTATTTTGGCAGGATTATTCGGGATAATTCACTTTGCACCACCCCTCAATTTCGCCCATTCTAATTTTTTCTCATTATTTATTGACTAACTAAAAAAATGCATAGAAAATAAATAAATACACACTCGAGCAAATTGGTTAAAAGTTTTAGAAATTTGGTTTTTTTAAAATTTAACACCCAAGTACGCGAATCAAAAGCCAAGTGTATGCGACATTAATTAAAGTTTGAATTTGGTATTTCAAGCAAAGTTAACGCGATTTCATACCGTACGTAACAATAATAATGCTGCTTGTGAAAGTCGATGAGAACGAAGATCCTATTTTTTTTTTTTTTTAAATGTACGATTCGTGGTGAAAATAGTTCTTAGAATTGAATATTTTTTACGGGCAAGCTGTCGCTTGAAAAGTTTTTATTTCCAGCAATCCGTTCCCTGATAAAGTGGAGAAAAGTTCGAGGTGGTCAAGTAATATCAATTAATAGTCCAATTGGTTTAATCAGTGCAAAATATTACGAATGGCAATGCCAGATTTACAGACACTCCAATTCTAATAATAGAAAAATAACACGAGGAGCTCGTACTTTTGTTCTCGGGATTAACTTATACATTCCGTGTAACTTAGCGTCTATTTTCGTCGCACGTAGATATTTAAATGTGGATTTATGTTTTATTCATATGGCGAAGGGACGACCGTTGTAACAGCGGGTATAGTGTAAAGTAATGTTTATAAGTTTCTTTAACAGCTTTTTATTGCACAGAACTTTTGCCGCTTCCGCAAACTTTGAAGGGGTTCCCTTCAATTTTATATAACTTTCTTTGATAATTTTTCACTTCGACAAATAAAAGCTTTCTCGATTATTTCTCCTTTTCATATTCCATATTAGTGAAGCTTAGAAAAAACAAAATATATCTTGTACTAAAAGTATTCGTATACGTCACTGAAAACAGCTCAGCAAGAGTAAGCCGAAAAAGCATCCGATAAAAGAGTTGAAATTTAATACAAATGAGAGAGATATGAAAAGAAAAGCTGCTTTCATAGAATTATGCATGCGGTTGAAATGATATCTTTAGAAGAATAAAATGAAACATACACAGTCTCTATTCATAATAAAGGTATTAAAATTTTTTCCATACTCAAAGTAAAATACACATTAAATGAGTATATAATGTGCTTATGAATAGGATTAAACTGAAACATTTATATTTAAATTGAAATCAGCATCAAGTACGTGAATAAGTGAAGAAATATAGTGAAAGGAGTTACTGAACTTTTCAGGAGTTACATGTGATAATGTGGATGACATTCTAATATTCAGATCGCAAAATTCATCTCGATTCAGAAATGTGACTTTTTGAACTCTACGATAACTATTATCGTCTTTCTGACGTTTTCCCAGTCTAAAAATATAAGGATATCTAGCCAGACCGAACGCCAGAAACTTCTTTTACATAAAAAAATTTAATAAATATTTTTAGAAAATACTCAAACATTGATATTGCAAAATTCCTAAGCAAACATTCTTTTATTTCATAATTTTTTTATGTTAATTATAGTAACAAATAAAGTATGAAAAGTTAAAATCTTTTATAAGTTTTGTTAATATTAAAATATAGTTTGTAGTCAAAAGAATCCATTATTTATAAAATATATAGGCATTTTATTAAAAAAGTTTGGCAATATGTTCCAAACTTACTTGAGGGAACTAAGTATAAAATAGATAATGGTAATATTTTATACTTCATGCGATAATGCCCGTTATAAAATATGTATACTTCCTTGTCATTTTCATTGTCTTTTTCCCCTTGTCTCCCCTTTTTTATAGTTTTATAGTATTTATTGCATTCATCTATTTGTTTCTTGTGTATTTTCTTCTCTACCTCTAATAAAATTGAAACACAAGCAGCGCTATCAGAGAGAAGCGAAATGGATAGCTGTTATAATAATGATGTGTATAGAATCTGTAATTTGTGCAGTGATAGTTATATTTATAATTAATAGGCTATATTATGATTAATATATTATAATTTTGTAGGTTACGTAATTCACCATTGATCAGATTGATAAATATTAGAAGTTTTAAGTACACACTGTACTAAATCAAATAAACATTCTTTCGAACATTTTAATTCAGAAAAACGTTCTAGACGAATTGTAATGCACTTTTCTACTTTTTTCAAATATTTTAATTTTGAGTTTACAATCTTTTTAAAATTATAACTAGTTCAACTCTGACATTTCTAAGCTACAAAAGCTAAATGTTAAAGCTAACTATCACAGGTCAACTTTAAATATAAGTAAAATCCTTTAAAAGGCTCAATTAAAAGTGTATACTGCAAAAAAGAGTATTTTATCAAATCGCGCTCCACTTTTCTCGTACATATAAAACAAAGAACGATGAAACGTCAAAAATAAAAAGCGGCCTCCACGATGGCCCGGTGGCAAAAGACCTTTGGAACAATAGTCATATACTCACGGGTGTTCGCATTTGAAAATTCGCCTTTCTTCTGGGGGTAATTGAGCTAGCCTCCCTCTCCCCTTCGCCCTGCCCCATGCATTGCAAGCCGACAATGCGCGTTCTTATCCAGAATAGGTTGAAATGAAAAAGCCGAATTTAATTTTATTCCTATATGAACTTGATTTTCAAAAATTATATCAACTGCGTCGAAAAAAGGTGCAAGTCTCTTTCAGAATAATGCGATTGGTAAAGACATTTTATTTCCTGGAATTCAAATAAACATTGAATTTTTGAACATAGTTTGCTGAAAAGCAGAGAGCATTTAAGATATTGCCCACAGATTTTAAATTGAAATTAATTTACGATTATTGTTTTTACCTAAGTAGATGATTCTTAGAGTAACTTGAATCCATACTCGTGTGCATAGTGCACATGTATTCAAAATTACTAATTCATTTTTAAAAATTTTCGAACGGTTCTTGATTTCGATATTCTAGCAGTAAACAAATCGATAATTAACAAGAAGATGAATTTCATAACGAAAAGTAATATAATTCAATGTCCGTGACTAACAGTAGTACGTTTATTCAACTTCAATGACTGGAAGTAAAAAATTTCTGTTTACCTTTCGCATTCTGTGCGGAAGATTAACATATTTTTAATCAGTCTGAACGAAATTTATTTGAATCCTATCGATGAATATTTAACTTTTTAAAGTAAAATTTGTAGTTTTTCTATTTATAATTTACTTCTTCATCAAAATCTGAAGCTAACTTTAGGCTCAATGTTTCTGAAGTAAAGTTATTTACATGGCAATTTTTAGCTTTAGATTTCGCTACACTAGGAATCATTTAACAGTTGAAAAATATTTTTTTGGTAAAAATCGCTTTTATCAATCAGCATGGATATCTTTGATGGATATATAATTATGTCAGTTATATAATTTTTAGCAACCATTTTTCTGGTAAAATATCTCTTTAGTTTCAAAATAGGATTCGAAGATTATTTCTTCATCAGTGCTGAATTTCTTTGTACCGAGTATTTCGTTGAGGTCTGAAAGCAAGAAAAAGTCACAAGCGAATTAGATATGGTGAATGCGGTCGATGGAAAAGCAATTCGTAGCGTCATTTCTGATTTCAAACTATTCTATAATTTTTATTGATTTTTGATACGGTGGATTGTTTTTATGAAACAGTATTTTTCCTTAAATCGTGTCGGTTCTTTTTTGTCTTTTCATCATTTGAATGCTTCAACAATGCAGTGTACTAACCGCCATTGATGATTTGGTCTTTTTCGAGGAAATTAACGAACAGAATTATAATAGCACCTCAAAATACCGATATTCTATGAGCTTGCCGACTGACTGTTACATCTTTCCACTTTTGGATCAGATGGACTGCCCATTAGACTTTGGATGGTAATGATAGATATCATATATTATAATATATTTAAATATTACATATCGATAAAATATCGATAAATATTATTCCAAAACATGAATAGATTGATGAGTTTAATCCATTTTGATTAGTTGCGGCACCCTTGAGTATAGCTTTCTTATGACTAAATATTCCTATCAGTCAATTCATTCCTAGCAGCTTACTTTTATATCTGTAGACTTCTAGCTATCTCGATTCGTTTAAAATTATTTTCTGGACTTTTTTATGTTTTTCACGCATTTCATAACAACGCTATTCATCTTGTGAAGACTGTTGACTCTGATACTGGTGGTGAAATCAAAAAGCCTCCTACCCACATCAATTTATATTAACTATGTTTCTCTGATAAAAAGAATTGAAAAAGATGATAGATTGTTAACAAAAATTAAGGAAATTTTATGCTTTGCAGTGTAAAACGGAATTATATTCACCTAAGTATCGGCTACGAAATGATAGGGAACTTAAAGTGATTTATGAAATACAAGTTAGATCATGTCTATGATAATGGTTTTGTCGCGTCTTCTCTAGAACATTAGTATTATCACGAACATATCCTAATTTGCGCTATCTGCAGCTCATAATCTACTTATTCTCTAGTATTTTTCTCTTTTCAGAGCTGGTGTAATAGTGATTATACATCATCTTTTAAACTGCGACTCACTGAGCATACCTTTCCTGGTTTAGTAATAGTTTTATTGTATGTATTACCATTTTTCTTAATCAAGTAAGACAATCAATTTAAATTTATCAAGCTTGTCGATTAAGCCATCTAGATCGTAGCTGGATGTTTTAAAAAGACGAATTTCTAACGAATAATAACAAAATATCATATGGCTTTAATTATAGTAATGTCATCTGTGTTTTATCCTGTCAAGTTTTTACCCTAAATTGAGATGCCGTTCTTGGAAGTATTCTTTAATTTCCAGGTAATACTTCACCTTAATTTTATCCAGTTGATATGAGCTCGAAAGAAATCATTATACCTACTAGTTTATTGTATACTTTCTGTTCATTCAAAACTTTATATATATATATATATATATATATATATATATATATATATATATATATATAAACGACTACTGCTTTTGTCGCACGACACGCTTATACATATATACATACGTAATGCGTGAAAAGAACATCGGCGAGTGACTGCCAACTTCAAAGCCAAAGGTACCGCACGGTACTTTCTTGCACACCGCAAAATTTCTCTCTCACACACACACACTCTCTCTCTCTCTCTCTCCCTCTCCCTATCTCTCTCTCTTTCCTGACTGCACACCTTCGCCTCAAAACTCCCACCGACCGGCTCCCCTTTTCGATTGCGCCCGCGACCTTTACCGGCCGAGAGCGCGAGTCAAAGACCCGGAGAGCAATAATTCGTTGCTCGCTGGAATGCCGGAATCGATATTTCCTCTCTCCCTCTCGCTTTCTCTTCATCTGCTTGCTCAGATGCGCAGGAGAACAGAGAGAGAGAGAGAGAGAGAGAGAGAGAGAGAGAGAGAGAGAGAAGGAAAGAGAGAGATAGGCGAGGGGGGTAATAGAGAAAGAGAGAGTACACATATACACATACACGAGTGCAGACAACGGCCGAATCTTAAAGGCTTTAAGCGGCGAGCGCAGCGCGCCATCCGCGCGTCTGGAGAAGGACAGACGGAGAGTGCCCGGGTGCAAGAGTAAGCAAGAGAGAGAGAGAGAGAGAGAGAGAGAGAGAGAGAGAGAGAGAGAGAGAGAGAGAGAGAGAGAGAGAGAGAGAGAGAGAGAGACAGCCCCAGGCTCTGGCGGGGCTATCGATTGCTCGGTCCGCGCTGCCGCTACCTCCGCCTCCATGCCGCCGCTGCCGCCGCCGCCGCCGCGTGCGCCTCTAACTTGCCGGATAGGCGCCGGGGAAAATGTCTACCTGAAACTGGCGATCGACCCGCGCGGCACTTCCACCCCTCCCCCCTCCTCGCCGCTGTATGCACGGCCACGCGATGCCGCACGGAAATCGCCGTTCCTCGGTTGCTCCCGCCGAGCGTACCAAACCGCCAACGCCACCACCGCCCCCTCTTTCTCGTCCCGGCGGACGAGCGCGCGAATACGTGCGTGCGCCGCGCCCGTGGGCGAAGGACAGGGGGAGGAAGAGTTCGAATTCGCACGGCGTCGGGCGACTATGTTTGCGATTTATTTGCAGCTGCATATATATACATATACACACACATATCTATACATACATACATACATATATATATATATATATATATATATATATATATATATATATATATAGCGTAGCTTCGCGAGAGTGCGCAGGCACGGGAAAAGGTGCGCGGTTTTTGATTTAGAGAAACATACAGAGAGAGCGAGACAGGACGGGAATGAAAGTTAGGTGCAGTGCCGCGGGCACGTGCGAAATGGGAAAGGAAGTGATGTAATGCGAGGAATGGGGATGAAGGAGGAAAAAAGGATTTGCTTTGGGACGTGGTTTTTGGGGATTCCCAGGAGTTACGCGAGGGAGTTGGGATAGAATGGGTTCCTCTCTAGCGGATTGGAGACTCCGAGTTCTTGCGATTCCATTATAGGTTATAGAATAGCCAGTATCTTCTTTTGATTATGTTTCATTTTGATTGAATAAATTTTTTAGTTTTTTTACCAATACTTAGAATAGTTTTTTTTCCAATACTTAGACGTTCGGTGGATATAAGATTTAACTGTTTTTTACTATGGATTCATCAGTTATTGGAATATTTTCTTAAGCCTGTTGCGAACGATTGTCAATAAAGTCAGACTCCAAGACAAATTTTGTATTCGAAATAATTTATTTTTTCCGGAGATGTTAATTATTCAATCTTGGTTCTACAATTGAACAGTTTACAGTGCTCTTCACTCTCTCTCTCTCTCTCTCTCTCTCTCTCTCTCTCTCTCTCTCTCTCTCTCTCGATCAAGCTATGGGAACTGCTGCCCAAGCGAAGTCGACTGTATGTGCCCGTTCCTCCCTTGAGTTTTGAACCAAATTTTAAGAATCGTTACTTCGCATTGAAAGTAACGAATAACGAAGAACAAAGCAATATATCTTTCAACAAAGTTTTTCGGCATGAACAATTTCACTTTTCGGTGTAATAGAATCTTTATATTAAAATAGAATTAAAGAATGAAATTTTTAGAGTGTCAAATATCTTTAAAAGCATGCTCGCGCATATTACATTAAACAGAAGACTTATGAGTTTTTGTAGATTTATATGGAATATAATTGAAGTAAAACAAGTTTTTTTAACATTAAGAAAAAAATTAAGGTTTATCTTAAATCCATTTGACTAACATTTAATATTTATTGGTTTTAAATAATTATATGAATAAATTACACAGTAATGCATTATATAATAAGTTATTTGCTGGTCAATATATAAGATATCGTAGTATGATCAACATGTTTTAGTTATATTTAGTAAGGAAGACTTCATTTCAAAATAGGCAATATCGGGAACAAATACTTTTAGACTATAAAGTTAAATGGTTATTGTAAACGGATGGAGACTAATTATTGTAAAGCTGATTTTATTATAATATCTTGGCTGTGATTAAGTAGGCGTTTCATTTTTGCACAAATATGATTATTTCATTGTAGCTTTGTTAAGTTTAATTGCACGTAATTAAAAAATATAAAAGTGGTATATTGCAATGATAAACATTATTTTGTTAATTGTTCTATATCTTTATATTAAACTCTCTCAAATTATATTTAAAAATGTGTTTAACATGTTTGATCATCAATAATTATAAATAGTCGAACTTACATCAATACATTTTTACAAGATCTAATCTTGTAGTTATGTGCGATACATATTTAAAATTCCGTTTTTTCTTATTATAAAAGATTCGTATTCAATAAATTCATTATATTCATATTTCATAAAGATAAAAGAATTATGAAGTTTAACTGGGTGTATAAAGGTAATACGTGTGGTTGGTTTTAAATATCGAATCATTTAAAAGTGTCGGGTGATTTTGATCAACTTCAAAAAAAAAAAGAAATGTTTTTGTTTCAGTAGTATATGAAAAGTAGACTAAAGTAAGCAGGGGACACTTTGGCTTGAGTTTCCATTCGACTTATTCCTTTTTCATCGAATAAAACGCTATTTATAGATTATCGATAATAGATTCTTATCGAATGGAAAAAAATGATAAATGCACATTATAACACCGATTCTCTCTCTACTCGCCATTTCTCTCTTTTGTACTTTAAGACTATTCGTTGAACGATTTTTTTTTTTTTAATGCAATTTCAGACTGTCCTACGGGAATTGGAGCAGAAGAAGCCGCAGCTGGACGAACTCGTTCACACGGCGGAGAATCTGCGGGCGGACACCAACAGGCAACAACTCCACGGCAAGGGTGAGTAGTAGTAGCAGTAGTAGTAGTAGTAAAAATTTCTAAGTAGTACAGTTGCGCTTTGGTCGGACAGCTCGACAGTACGACCGAGTATTCTCGGCGCGCGGCTTCATCTCTTGAGATTCCGAGAAATTTTTTAATTTAACTATTTGAAACTTACCGAACTCCAGCAAGTTGGATATTTATTCGTCTCGAGGTCTCCATTGTTCTTTCCTAAGTGTTCACACAGAGTTTATCTTTGTTATGGGTAATTGGTAACGGAAAAGAGTCCAATTCCCAAATGAAAATTAATGCACGAATACATGCCTAGTGCTCAAATTCATGAGTTAAGATCAAAGAAAAAATCAGAAACTTTAAATACCTTCTAAATGATATTTAAAAATATTGTAGATGTTTTTATGAGCTTGAAATAGAAATTGGATATGAGATTAGGAATACATATTTTTATCCCTTACTTTCCTTCTGAGCAAATTTTATAATACTAATAATAATAATACCAGTGATTGAATGAATCAATATATCATTCAAAATACTTTTTATTTTTTATAATTTGTACAACGATTTTACAATTATACCATTATTCTCAGCATATATCCTATAGATTAGCATAGTAAAAATTGAATATTAAAAATATTATAGTGTGAAAAGAACAATTTGCATTTATCTCAAACTAATTCCTCAAGATATTTTAATAATATGTACGTTTGTTATTCATGATAGTTATAATGATAATATTCCAATTTTGATTTTATCAATATAAATATTAACAAGTAACAAAGTTTAATAGAATTGTTCAAATAACAGAACATTAATAAGAATTACCATAGAGTATAATAGAGAGATTAACTACCTAACGTGAACAATTCCATTGCAATAGAAACATGTATGAAAACAGATTTTTGGACGATTTAAATATTTCTATTTCCATAATTTTAGTAGAATTATTGTTTCTTTAGGTATCTCGGTATGATGAATAATGTTACCAATGGGTAAAAAGTAATCGTTATGATGTGATAAAAATTTATCAGCTAATTTATTCATCAGTATAATACATGCATAGATATAAAGAAATAAATTTATAATTCAATAGTCAACTTCAAAAATGAACAAAATTTCAATTGAAACAGAATTTCTTCAAGTCCAATTTGATGAAGTGATTTCCTCATATCTATTTTTTCCATCGAACTTTTCGTGCATTTTTCCAGTTCCCTCGTCTGCCGGGTCCCTCTGCTTTTTCGGCTCGAAGCTTCAGTTTCAATGCAGTCCCGTCCGGCCAAAGCATATAAAAACACGGGGCTTCGGTCCGGCCTCACATTTCGCGCAGAAAAAAAAAGTTTTGCCAGCGGCAGCACGCGAACTACCGCGACTTCGACGGTCGTTCGGCACGAATTCCGGTATTTTTATAACCCATCCCCCGCCATCCCCACTTGATATCCCGCACCCTTGCGAATATTATCCGTTACGATTTTGGAAAAGAGCGCGCTCGAGAGAGACTTTTCGAGCTGGAAAAATATAAATGTACCGTCGAGCGGCCGGAGTCGCCGGCGCGCCCGTAAATCCGTAATCGTCCGTTCGGTGGCTCGGTGGAAATCGTTCGCTGTATTGTCGCGACGAACGTCCGCAGCCTCGGCGCAAATCCAAATTCCCGGTTGGTGGTGATTGTGACGATGGACGGGAGGGCAGGAGGAGGTAATTTGGAATTTTTCGCGATCCGGAAGGGAGGAAATATTTCTGGCGATCGAATTTGAGCAGCAGGCAATGCGCCTGCATGTTAAGAGCGGCGGGGAAGTAGTGGTGGGACGATAGAGTTGCGAATGATTGGCAAAATTTGTTTCTCGCGAGCGCTCGTGCGTATAAATTATCGAGAGAAAGAGCAATTTCGCTATGCAAAAGCGATTGTATGAATACAACGTAATACTACTTAAGCTGTTGAAATTTTGATCGTTTTGAGATAGAAAATAAAATATGGAAAGTTTTTTTTAAACAATTTGGATGTTTTTGAAAATGCAGATATAATAATAGAATAATAATATATATTAATTTTTTTCTTCAAAGCATTAATTAATAAACTGTCTTTTTTATTAAAATCTTAAAAGCAAAATTGTTCTTAGAACAAACTATGTCCGAAAATATGTATAAAGTTTCAAATTAAATTGTTCAATTAAAGATATCCTTGGAATTCATAAATTGACAATCAGTGTAAAATTTACTTCATTTGAATATTTGTACGCTAATAAAAGAATCCATTATAAATGTATGAGATTAGGAATGGACGATCTTAATCGTTAATATAACATGCAAGGCAATTACCTTGAAATGATGGAAAGTGTATTGTATAAGAATTCCTGGACTATTGATCGTCAGATTTATTCAAATGGGTTAAAAATACAGATGAATCTATAATATAGATGTAATAATTTAAATTTATTATAAAATGTGTCGGCACAATGATAAGATTTTCTTGCATATTGTGATATTTTTATGTTAACTATTATGAAATCATATTCAGATTTTTTTTGTTGAATTTTTTTGTTAATTTTTTTTAACTTTATGCTTAGTGTTCAATGTATTTCGACAGGTAGTTTTTACGCGTAATTTAAAAATGTTATGGTTTTTTAATAAATTTTTTAAATTTTACGAAATCCCCAGAAAGTATAGAAATAAATTGTAAATAGTTATCTTTATTTATCTGTAATTTACGCGTTTAATCTCGATCGGTCATTGCGTAATTTTAGGCGTGCATCTAAAATGCTAAAATTTCGACATTTCGCCGACAATTGCGATTTTACGCAAATGTTTCAAAAAATTATTCAATCATGCAAATAGAAGTTGGGATTTCAATTGTCAAATCATGATTAACAAAATCAATCGATCGAATGAAATTTCAAAGCAGATTTTTTAAACAATCAAAAAAAAATCGAAGCGTAAGCTCTCTATTCCCGTCATTCGTCGCGAAACTGTTCAATAACGTGTTAGTAAAGCCGTGCGAGCGATAAAATACAGGCTCTCCGTCCCCCTTGCCCTCGTTATCATATGAATACAAATAAATCTACACCTATCTGTTTCTCTCGCTCTCCGATACCTGGAGGATTCCGTCCAAAATATAGTGTGCTTGAACATTTCAAAAGTATGCGAGAATTAACTTTAATATTAATTTCAATTACACATGGTTATGTATTGTCGTGTATAATATTTATGATTTTTTGTCTAATTGTATATTTATATATTTTCATAGTGATATTTTAATACACGTAATGACCGATGTCGTGCTTTTATTGAAATTTTTCAATATAGATTTACTAAGAGTGATAGATACATACTTAGATTTTGTTCCGCACAATCGTCTTTTAATTGACCGTTTATCTGAGATATCGTCGAGTAAACTGTACACGTGTTTAGTTATTTAAACGTAAGCATCGATAAAATTACGAGAAATACGCAGATTCGACTATTTGTACGAACAGTATTAGAATATAACTCATATTCATAGATTTTTGTTCAAAGAAGAAAATCGTTCATATATCCCTCACTCTCTCTCTCTCTCTCTCTCTCTCTCTCTCTCTCTCACCGAACAGATTCGTAGTCAGCGCAAAAATCGAAACCGTCGCTCTTTCCCCCCCTCGAATCCTCTCTCGAGCTGCGCATCATTGGATTCTCCAGCTGTCGCCCCTCTCCCTTTCTCTCCTTCTCTCTACCCCCTCCCCCCCAATCCCCGTTGATTCGGTTTGCGGAGACCATTTCCCGGTGTGTTCGGCCGCCGCTCGCTCGGCCATTAGTTAACGCCCGCGCATGTAGCGTCCCCGCGCGAGCCGCCCGATCGTTCGACCGCGGCGGCGCGCGTCACCCGAGCGCCGCCCGAGCGCTTTTCCGCTCGGACGGCTCTTTGCGGATGGGTTTCGGTTGATTTTTTTTTGTGTTTTTGTTTTCGTCTTTCATTTTTTGCTTCCGTTATACTACCGAGACTTTTCGATGATGACGCCTCTCCTCTTCCGTTTCTCGCTCCCCCGCTCTCTTTCTGCGAGTTCAGCTAATTTATTCGTTACTAGAGGGATCTCTGAATTACCGCGCACGGGCGGAGAGTAATTTCGGATTTTCGCGCGGCGCTTTTACACCAATTTCCGGCGTGTGTATGAAAAATTGCTCTTAATGAAGCGATACGAATGCGGGATGAGAAGGTCCGAGGACGAATTTATTTCGTCATTGTAAATATTGTTTTTTTTTTTTTTTAATATTTTTACAGAAATTAATGATAATAAAAGATAAAAGTAATTTATTTCACGAATTTTATTACTTTTTCTAATTACTTGCATTTATTTATTTTCTTTATTTTGCATTATTTTTCTTATTCGTTAGAAATCATCGAGGTCAATAATACTTAATAAATCGAGGTCAATAATATTTAAATAAATAACCGTAATCAAACTGTACTCATTTATTGAAAATTTTTTACGACTTTGTTTTTTAACAACAATAGATTTTGCAAAATTTGTTGATGCAATTTCGAATATTTGCTGCAGTAATTAAGTACTTTTGTCTTGGCTGTAAACAATACTAATGGAAAGCTAGATTTTTATAATTTAAAGAGGGAATAAAAGAAATCTTTTCAAATTAATAATCCATCTTTCTGGATATTTTAATTGATTGAATTCTTCCACTTTTTAAATGTAAATGTAAATTTAATAATTCAGTGATTATATATATTTATAAATTATTAACTCTTATCTAGTTTAATTTTATTTAAATTTTCAACCGTAACATTTACAGGTTATAGAGTTTATTGCTATTCTGAAGTGGGACATATTTTGCTTGGCAATGTCAAAATTTATTACACTAAAACTTCATAATGCAATATTCGCCACTATCAAGCAAACAGACTCAAAGCGTTTATTTCTAATAATATCAAATGCCATCGGCTTACATTCCTGTGTGATTTACTTACTTATATTGTTTTACGTTAAACGTAAAACGCAGACATATAGATAGATAGACAGATCCGTTTAAGGGGCGACTAAAAAGGATGCATTTTAACAAGGGATACGACTCCACGAATGGGAAGGCGCGCCTACGTACACGAGCGCGGCAGCCGTAAAACGGCAGAACGTTCGCCTCCGTATTTACGGACGTCGGACGTATAAGTGGAAACGGTCAAGTTCCGAAACGACCGTGGCGCGCGGACTGCGTCGTTGTCTCGCAAACTGCTGCGCAATAAACAATGTTTATCAGCGCGAAATTCAGCGCTATCTTATAAGCATTGCCGGCCGGCAGTGACGGAAAATAAAAATCGCGCGCGCGAGGTTGAAATTTCGTAATTTAAAACGTAACATTTTTTAATTTCGATCGAATGATCGGCCTGTCGCGCGTCGGAATGAACAATAAATATTAATGAAAAGGGCACAAAGGAGCAATCTCACGCACGCTATATAAACGTGGGGTAGATGGTCTGCTTCGCAAATATTTTCGATAAACACACAGAGATTGAGAGAGAGAAGGGGGGGGGGAGAGGGACTATTTTCCAAAGAGAATATGGATTTGAACTATTTTTCAGTTGTTTTTTTATTCTTTCCGTGCATAACTAGTTTCTTTGTTTTGTTATTTTTTTTAAAATCTACTCACGATATGTTTTTCGTTTAAAGTTGAAATTTCTATGAAATAACGTGCAATTATTCATTTAATACGAGATTTAAAAACACGTCTGGTCGCGGTCGTGCACGTAGCCGGCATTTATATCAACTGGAATCATTTTATTTTCGTTTAATAAATCATCCCCCGTCTTTCATTATTTACGCGCACCGATCGTTGAGGCTCGGCCATAAAATCTTTGACCTGACAAATAACCGAGCATTGCTCGTACTTTGAGTATTTTTTTAGAAGAAAAGAACCCGATCAGCCGTATTTCCTGTGGTTTATGCTCCCCTCTCTTTTTTCGTTAATTATGAGTTATACATTGATCAATTTCGAACGTTCGTCATTTTCACACTGATCGAATGAATAATTTCTATCCCGAGAACGAAATAATAAAGCTACGCCGGACATTTTTGCAGCGATTATTTGCGTTTTTTTGAAAACAAATTTTTTCTTTCCAAGTAGCTCTGTAATTATTCGATTATTAGTATTCGTTACAGTTGTATTTTCATGCCGCATGAATAATTCACGAAGCAATTTTTCAAAAGCTCGCGTCATTTTCTTTTTCGTTCAGAAAGATCCTCACGATTACAGGAGCGGCGGGCTCAAAACGTGACGTGTTTTTTTGATTGTCATCTCGAATTTAAATTTACAGCTGGTCGACGAAGTTTAGTAACTATCGATTTTTTTACGCTCGACTTTTTACGTTCGGCTAAAAGTGACTCTCTTTTGATTCAGTTCTTATTCGTTCATATTTTTATCATGTTTTTCCTTTCATCGATCGTAAATTCAAAGTTGGGGTGTGGGGCGTGAAAGAGAAAAAAAACAACGATTGCAACGGTTCTCCTTGAGCTCTTAAAGAAGAGACTTGACTTCTTGAAACAGTACTCTGTATGAAAAGATAACGTCCCTTAATGGTCTCCTCCCTTGATACCGCGATTCTTACTCGCGGCGCTTGGTTAGCTATATATATATATATATTTAGATTCACCGAGACTGCCTCGTTATTAATACTTAGAGCTTGGTCACGAAGGAGCCGGGGTTTGGAAAGGCAAAGAGGTCGAAACTCGTGCTGGCACGCTCGTCTAAGTGACTTCCCCCGTTAATTAGACATGCTAATTGCGCATAATTTCGCCCCGCCCCGCCCCTCTCGGCCTACCGAGTTCCCGGCTCGAGTCGTCGGGAGATACGGCGGAACTTATTGTTTCGCACGATTGCGGATGACGGGGGTTTGGGCGGCAAGCCGCGGCGAATCGAGAATTTTCCGAATCCGTGTTTGTTTTTAATTAGGGGGAGTGAGCGCGGGGTGTTGACGAGGGTGTCGTCGCTGATCTCGGCGAGGAGCACAAAGGCCGTCGAAAAAAGCACGGAGACCAGGGATGATAATGGAGGGGTCGAAGGCTTTCGGGGCTGGGGAAAGATTAAGAATTCACGAAACTTATTTCGAAGTAGCTTGAAGCGAAGTACCGACCGTGGGAGGGGGATACATTGTGTAACTGCAGCTCGAAGGTAATTTTCTACTTAGACATTACGACTGAAAATTAAAACTTCTATATATATAAACGTATGCGCGCGAGTAAAGCGAAAAATATAAATGCAACGGTAATGGAGAATGGTTGACCTATATTCTCGGTATATTATAGCCGGAAATTATGTTTAGTTATTAAACTGCTCGCTCGTATCCGTTACGTTACGAGCGCGCGTGTGCGTAAATAAAATTCAGAATTCGCGGGCAATGCTGTATTTTTTTACTTTATACTTTATCGTGATTTAATTAAAGATTATTTATATACGTTTCAGAGCATTAATGATTGTATTATAAATTTTTGTATCCAGATAATTGAGATCCATAATTCACGTGATTTAATTATTTTTACAGATATTGATACAGGGCAATAAACAAATTCTCGAATAATATTGGGAAATTGCTTTCTTTACCATTTGAAATTTATCGTTATTATTTATTCTCATCATTCAAAGTATTTATGTTGTTTTTATTTCACTCAGTTTTCTTTTGCGAAAACTTTAAAGATTCCCTGAACCGTCAGGGAAAAGGAAAAGCAATCAGTAAAACTGATTTCGGGCAATATTCTGTATAGATAATAACACTTTATGATAAGTTTCATAAATTGATTAGTCCATTATTATTTCCTATTATCACTCTATTTATACCGCCGATCTCGATTCCTTTATTATTCGATATTTCCCATTGCAATCACACTATCGCAAGTTATTCATACTTTATTCAATGCTCAAATAACAATAATTATGCATAGAATTGTCGAACGAAGGATTCGCTATAGATACGCGACTTTATCGACGTGTCCTTTGTGCTCAATGGCGCTTTATTAAGTATCGTTTCGAATGAGCAAGCTGCGATTGAATATGTGCGGCGGTAGGGCAAAAGCTATCGGGACGAACGATCATCGAATGTCAAAGTGATTCTACTCTCGACGGGAAAAAGCCGGGAATTTTATTTGACTTCGACGGTCCGTCATTTTTGTTCCTCCGAGGTGACAACCTAATCTGTAACACGTGGAACATTGTCGCCTTTCAAAGTGAACGAAAAAAAAAACATTGATGACAACGATGGCGAGGAAGAGAGAATGAGGGAGGGGGAGGGAGGCGCAAAGGGAGAAAAGCCGATCTTACGAGGGAAAGAGAAGGATATTACTTTTCCAAAGTTCGTATTAAAGTTTCTCGAGCATGCAGGCAATTTTTCATCCCGTCTATCGAAAACTTTGTCCCATACCGCCAGGGCCCATCCCCGTTCGCGCACCGTGCCGCAGACTGATTAAAAATTCCCAAAGCGCAATAAAGGTGCGCTTCGAGGTGATAGGCGAAAGTTCAAATTTCTCTTTTTTTCTTCTCTCTGTTTTTTTTTTTTTTTTTTTTTTTTTTTTTTGCATATCGACGGTGTCGAGTTTTTACGCGCGCTATTATGGCTTATAGGAATGAAAGTCAGAATGTCGAATTTTTTTTTTCTATTTTACAATTGAACGTTTTTGAAATGCAGAAGAATAGTAGTGACACAGATATTCAGTTTTAATATTTTTTTCTTTTTCCCGTTTTCATTACTTAATTTTTCTTCTTATCGACTAATCTTATTAATTGTGCATGCAAGTATGTCGCATATACTTGTAAATACGTGTAGCTATTTATTCTCTCATCTATCGCGATTTATTATGTTTTCGACATTGAATATGGCAGATGAGGTATGCATAAAAAGGCATATCCATGGTAAACCGATTAGTTTGATGTATTACAGTAAAATTTGAAAATTTTTATCTGGTATACATTGCCTTATATGAGTTTTTTGATTTTTTCAACTTTATCATAATAAATCAAAATTCTTGAAGTATTAGAAATAAGGATCAAATTTATAATAATTGATCTCTAACATATCTTATTCGTATATCGAATATGCAATTTTTTCAAATATCAATTTATAAAATGGGACACAAAATTTGTCATGAGCACGTAACATCCTAAATATCTTTGTTTAAGCAATTCTAAGTTACTTTGGTTTGATCCCCCAGAATAGATTTATCATCCTCTAAAGTCTAAGAAACATGCTTTAATTGACTGGATCAATAATGAATTATCAATCAATAGAATATAGAAATTCAATTAACACATCCGTATTTCTATGTTCGTATTTGTTATAATGGATAAAACGAACTGATTGTCAAAATTATTTTTTATTAATGTTGCGGAAAATTTTTCTAAATAACTTCACAATTCGAGCACGCGCATCCTTAAAAATATCCACGAAAAGCTCGAAAATCCAAGAGTACAACTTTTTCAGCGTGCCTGCCGCAACGATTTTTACCCTGCCCGAATCCGCGCAAACGACCCTTGGCTTCCGGTAAACACGATGAACGAGCCCAAGGAAGGATTATATGCCGACCGAAGCACCTTGGTGCGGTGGAAGGGGTGGAAGGTGGGGGTGGGGGTTGTACAAAAGTTTCATAACGATGTCTACACAGTTTCTTATTCGGACTCACGCAAATACCTAATTAGCATTCGCGACCTCGCCGCGCCTTTGACCCGTGCACACTTTTACGAAGGAGAAATGAAATGGAAATGAAAAATAAACCGTGCGCAGCGAATAGAGCAAAAGTAGAAAGAGAAGTAGGAGAAAAAGAAGAAGAAGAGAAGAAGAAGAAGAAGAAGAAGAAGAAGAAGAAGAAGAAGAAGATTGAGTAGAGGATCAAGAATAAGCAGGAAAAGAAGAACAAGAAGAAGAAGGTTAAAAGAAGACGAAGGACGAGGACAATGGCTCGAGTTCTTATCGGCACCCGTCGTTCGTCCACTCGCGCATTTATTCGGACGTGGCTTGACTATCGACACTCTCACTCCCCCTTTTCCCCACCTTCTTTTTCACGTCTTCCGACTTGATTCTCTCTCGGATGCTCGATCGCTGACTCTTTCATTCCCTTCCCCGCGCGTATATATATATATATATATATATATATATATATATATATATATATATATATGAATGATCTCGTGTCCGAACCACCGAGTGATCCTTCTTATTGTGCCGAGCGCGAACCTTGGGATGTTGGGATAGTAGAAGGATGAGGAGGAGGAGGAGGAGGAGGCGGTGACTCTCTGCTTCATCCCTCTCCTCATTGGCGCGCCCCGACCCGGGATGAAAGAGTCGCGGAATAGTCTCTTTGGATGCGCGTCGGCCGGCGGGAATCGGCATTTTGCTCCGCGCTGGTCCACAACGGCCCGTGATTTAAGACGAGGAATTACGATATCTCCCGCGTACGCTCGCCGGTTCGCAGAGAAACTGCCCTCGTCCCTCCCTCCCTGACCGTCTGTATCCCGACTTTTGCTCGAAGCTTCAGCTCCAAGTGCATTGTATGGGGACTTAGCTGTGTGCATCGATGGCGAACTGATGATACGACGCGTGGACATTTGAGTTACGATAGTGCATAGCAGGATCCAGTGAACTTGGAATATTCACACTCAGAAATATGCTGGGAAATTTTGAGACTTTTTCTCCACTGTGAATAATCTGTTAATAAAACTCATTTAATAAACTTTTAGTTTGTATTATTAGTAACATATTCATATAAAATTGTTCAAAATCTATCGATTAGTTGTTGCGCAAAGTAAATCGAGTAGTGAAAACAGAGTAAGTAGGCTTTTTAGCAAGCAGGATCCTTTTTATTGAATGATCTTACCAGCTCAAAGTTTACGAGGAACAACTGCAGTGTAATAGCCGAAAATTTTCAACGAAGTAAAGAGAAACTGTTTCTAAATTAATGGATGTCATAAGGTATCCTAATCCATCCACGCGCGAGAGAGCGTTGAATCCTGAATGCTCGGTCGTGTCGTCAACTTTTGTGATTTAAATAGATGCGCCGTTCAGCCGGTCATTTCATTCGTAATTCCCACTCGAATCTTCGAATAATGTGCCAGCTTGTATATCTATACGCCGCGCTATGTAAGGGTAATGCGGCGGGCCTTCAACTGGAAATACAGCAGTGCCCGTAGCAGTTTTACGCAGCTGTCGTAAAAATTCATTGATCACGACCGAGCGTCACGTACTCTTAACTTGATGCGATTCGACGACGGGAGCTCTCGTCGCGCGAAGGGCGACACCGCCAAGCTTTGTGAATTGTGACGTTTGAATTATTATCGCTATGAAAGATAATTAAGGAGATATGTTTTACTTCGAAGGCTTTGGATTTTTAGCGATTTTCTTTCTATAATAAGGTTTAAGCAATAACAACGACAATAATTTTCTGTTATATTTATCGCGTTATTAAAGATGTATGAAAATTTTTTACCAGGTCTCGTAAGAAAATCGATGGCATATTAATTGACGAATATGCGGTTACGATATTAATTAAGTTCTGAAAGAAAAGATCAAAATTAAAAGATCAATCAATGATTAGTGAGTATCTTGAAAACAATTTCTTTATTTATTTATTTATTACATATCATACGAACTCATTGGTCCTTTTACAAAGACACTTACTTTATGGAGTTTCCTTTCCGACTTAGGAGAAATTGGTATACAGTGTTTTGTAAAGTGACTCCGAAAAAATTAGGATAACGGTAATCGAGCAGCATTGACTCGCCAAGTTCAGTTTGGCGTTTAACAACAATAATAGCATATTAAAAAATAATGATAGTAATTCACAATACCGTTGAAAATGCTTAAATAAATTAAACGAATATAATTTTAGACAATTTTACTCAGAGTTATACGTTTTTGAATCATTGAGTAGATATTCATCTTACTGTTCAAAATCACGAGGTGAAGTGAAAAATTATCGTTTTTTTTTTAATTCGTGTTTTTTCCAGATTGATTTATAGACTACTTTTCGGAAATAGCGTATACGTATAAACGAAAAGCATACGATGCATTCCAAAGATAAATACAATTTTTTCTAATTTAATAATAATTTTTCCCTACGAATTTTAACCGATTTTACAAGTTTTAACCGATCTTTATCTATTTTGATAAAATCATGTTAACAGATCAAGGAAATCCATCTTTTTTGCAGATCAATCAATCCACGTTATTTTATGTTGACAAATGACCAATGTTATCAATTCCGATATATTGTAAAAATACGTATTGTCGATTCACCAAAAAAAAAAATATATATATAATAACGGTGAAAGCTTTTTTCAAAACTAGTAAACTTGATTAATGCACCGTATCTCGCTATCTCGATGGCCTTGTCTATTGACCGAAGTTTCGACGTTTCCCGTTGCAGTTTCAAACTAAAGTCCATAGCTCAACAAATATCCAACATTTATCGTTAACATAGCATGTCAAGAAGTATTTTCCACAGTTTTACTTTTTAAACCAAAGCATTGATTTTATCTTCCAGGAGCTCAGTATTTTTTTTTTAAAGCTTTTGTAGACATAGTTGATTTTCCGTTCCCTTTTTTTTTCGTAATATGAATCTTTTTCGAGCCCGAAACGAAAACGATAAATTTGGTTGGTGTATGCGAGTCTTTTTTTTTCGTTTTGAGAAACTAACCCGGAGCGTTGACACAACTACAGAAAAAAGTGTAATAAAATACCTGGCTGTAGCAGTTCTTGAAAAAACAAGTTGACATCACCGTTTCAAAGTACAGCAAAAAGTTCTATAAAATACACCGAATGGTTTTCAGAGCGAATGGCAGTCTTAAAATAGCTAAGAACGCTGCAGGCCTTCTGATCCCCGACGAATAATAAATGCACGTCCAGAAAATCTACAGTAACAGTGGCCATCTATTTTTCCCGGATCTACTTGCACGTTGCCTTTCTTTGACGATATATATGCCGTAGACATGTATGTATGCCGTACATGCACTCACACACACACGCCCGCGCGCACACACACACGAACACACACACAAATTTACACCAGAGAGAGAGAGAGAGAGAGAGAGAGGCAGAGCCACCGAAACTCTACCGCCATCACTAATACGTATTTTGCCGGCTGTAGAAAGCGGAAGTCCGCGCTAGCAGAGGAAAAAGCGCACAGCCCGACGGCGCGGCAGGGCGAGGCCGGGTTAAAGAAAACTCGCAGAGAGCTTTTCTCTCATCTCCTTCCTCCTCTTCTACCCGGCCACTTCCTGAAATTTTTGTAGTAGCCCATACCGAACAATGGTGATGTTTCTGTTGTGACTATATATGTATATATATAATGAACTGCAGGCCAGAGATTTTATGTAGACTGCCGCTTGGGATTTATTATTCTTTTTTCGCTTAAACATTAGGACTGTAGATAAGAGCGAAGATGGATGCTGCCGATGCCTTTATTTCGCCCATTATATCCTACATAAAAAAATTCAAGAGAAAAAGACGAGAGAGAGAGAGAGAGAGAGAGAGAGAGAGAGAGAGCGAGAGCGAGAGGAGGAATGCAGATAAAGAGAGACTTTAAGGAAGATAGGCTTTTTTATTTTGTTGGGTGCTTTTGGATGGATGGCACGAATCCTTTACTTCGTTCTTTTCCTTTTCCTCTGAAAGAAACTAGACAAAGTTAACTTTTTACAGTTTGAGTAATTACGGAAGGAAGATGAAGTTATTGGGCACTGCGGGGCGCATACACTATATATATATATATATTGGTTGGGACTGCTCTCGAGCAGTATTTCTCACTCCGAGTTTCTGCGATAATATTGTTGATTGGAAAACCTCGTAAATGGGCAAATTCGATTTTTTCTCAATAATTCATCGCGAAATTTCGTTGAGGGGGGGGTGGTCGAGAGGAAGAGAGATAAAGCCAATATAAAGTTTCACAGTGTATCTATGAAGTAGTTAATTTTTATTTTTCGTTCTATACTCGCCCTCCAATCAAAGTTATTATCCGTGTTAAACATTTGCAGTGCGCTCGCGCGCGATAAAAAATGCAACGGACCAAAAAAAAAGAAAGAAGCTGAGGAAAAAATGGCTACCAAAAAATTTTGAATTATTCAGAGCGTCATCGGGGAAGAACGTCCTCTTTGCGGCGGGGAGAAGAATTATTTACGAGGCAGCGCTTGGACTTTATTTTCCTGGCGGAGCTTGGAGCTTTCGGTATTTTTTTCTTCTACTTCTTCTTCTTCTTCCTTTCATTCTGAAGCGCCTTGCATATTGGATCATTAAATGCGCCCCTGTCTCTCGTATAAACTCCCTCACCTCCCCGCCCGAGTGCCCGGAGATAACGCGTCGAGCCATAAACATTAAGTGAAATAAGCCAGCGGCCGCAGCGGGTACGTAAAGGAGGAGATCTCGGCTGGGTCGCGGTCGGAAAAATCTTTCCATTTTGCCCGATTTGCTTAAACAAGTTTTTCCTGGCTATGGCGCATAATCCGAGCTTTATATTTTTTACGCTTGTTTCACTGTCCTTTTGGGTTTATATATATATATATATATATATATATATATATATATATATATATAACATATAAGGGATGCTTGGATAATAAAGGATTGATGATATTTTTTCTTTTTAAACTTGATTTGTTTTGAGCACAGTTCTCAAAAATAATGAAAAAGATCCGGTCGACTTTCCATTAGAAAAGAGTTTCTGAAGGTCTCATAGTTTCACAATGGAAAGAAAGACATATATGTCTTTTAAAATGATTTTTATAGATTTTTATTCTGCTTCAAGCTGTTCTTTTAAGATATTGCTGATAACTAACCATTTCTCATTAAAATAAATTTTTCATCTTTAGTTATAAATTTATTAAATATTGATGGACAATGTTAAGAATATATTGCAGCTATTTTTTGTGTTATTGAAAAAAAAACTATATGCGTGGAATTGAGAACCACCTACTTTTTCATCGTTTGTAAGAGATCGAGAATGTTCTTAATTTTTACACGAAAAATCGAAAGAAATTTCATTTTAACGGAGAAATAGTATTTTGATAAAAATTTCTATGAAAAAGTTCACACTTTATGAATATAATCCTTTTTAAAGATTTCTCATAGTGTTTGTGTTTTTGAAATAATCATGGCTAAGTTATCTAGTGCTAATAACGATGTATTTGTTAGCGCATTGTATAAAATTTTTAGTTATATAAATTATTATAGTTTTGTTTATATTTATCTAATAAAATTAACATTTTCAAGTTCTAATCGGCCAAAAACATGAACAACCGAAAAATATATTTATATCGTAGCCGTATACTATAGAATAATGTTGGAATGCAGAACGAATTAAATAATTTATGAAAACTTTCTCGGACTTTGTCCATGCGGAGCCAAATTCTCGAAATTTTGGAAAATTAGAGGGTTCCGTGGCTGTGCGGTTCGAGTAAAATCATAAAATAAATCTGTGGATTGCGTTAAATACTTACTTGGTGTATTAGCGTCCTAGGACGACTAGCATGCCCACGTGAGGTGCCTTACTTAAGATTAAAAAAAAGAATGTACTTTTTATGGTAATTCCTTGCGCAGTTCTATTTTTAACTAATAGTAATCAAATTACCTATAATTATCAACATAAAGATTGTCAATCTGTTCGGTTTGGAAAAAAACCTTCTCTATTTAGGCTCCAAGTTCACACATCCTTCAAGAATATATACCCGAGTCCCCGGGCATTGCGCTTGGCTTCATGCAGTCGGATCAATTTTGGCGAATTAGACGAAGCTTCTCCTTTTCCGCCATGCCGCGCACCTTTTTCGATCGCCCTCCATCTCACTTCCATTTTCTATCATCTATCGTGATTCGCGTGCCCATATAAAAGACAGTGCCTCGCTCTCTCGCTCGCTTTTCTCTCTCTCCCTTCTTATTCTCTTATTCGACATTTAACGATGAAAAATAGTTTAAATTACTGCTCTCAATGGAATTCGATTTTTTCATTATTTTTATGGTGCTGGCTTCTTTGTTATTGTACATAGAATTGCTTTGCGTTTGTTCGAAGTATTTGTTTATCTTTTTAATATTTTTGATTATCTATTAATTTGTTTGTTTAGTTTTTTGTTTATTTTGACTTCTGTATATTTATAGTGCCAGGAAAGAATAAGATAATATACGTTCCAAAATTAATATTGATTTTTAAATATTTATTTACAAAAACACTGTCATCTTTAGATTGATAAAAAAATTTACGCTACATTTAGAAACTACTATGCTATGCGAGACTATGAAAATGCATGAATGTATGCAAAAATAACATCATCGTTGAAGGTTTGTAAATACTAAATACCTTAACAAAGTATAATAAATATAAAAAAAAAATAAATCTTTTCTGTATCTGTTTACTATTGCAAACATAATGATAATACGAGCTTTAATTACTTGGCATTATGCCCTATTTTCTTCTACATTAAACTATGGTGTAATAATATGGGTCCTCTTTATGAAAATCATAAAGTTTCATTACAACGGCATATGCCAAAATTAGTAGTTAAAAATAATTCTACCACAGACAATTAACCTCCAGATATTATTTAAATTTCTTTTCCTATTGTAATATAAAAAACCGTCATCAATATGAGTAATTTTAATGTAGTCGACAAGATTCGCACGAATTATCAAAAAAAAACTTAAAAATGTTAAGTCAGCTAAAGTTTGATGAAAAGAGAATAAATTAAAGCAGTGGATTAGAATAAATGTAGAATAACATAAATTTCAGGAGACTCGATCAAATCTGTCTGGATTATGCTGATACCCGGCTGCATTTCTGCATTATCGCAAAAATATTAAATCTTAAAAATATCAGCATAAAACATCGAAAATTGATTTACATGTAGCCAGGTATAAAACTGCAGAAAAATTTTGAAATTCCTAATGCATTGCAACTGATAACAATGTGAAGCCGTTAATATTAAGCCTTACATTGCTATTTTTTTGAGTACTAAAATGATGCTTTACTCGTGTTCGACGCTGATGAACGTAAAATTAGAAACACGAAAAAGACACTTCTTCATACGTTTCATTTTTATTCCTCAATGTGTTTCCGAAAATCAGAATCTGAATACTTGATATCTATTATGATTTTTTTTTATTTCGTAGTAAAAATTATGGATAACACGATTAGGTCACCTGAATTAATGGGTTTTCAATTGTTTCTGATACGATATTATCACAATGATATTATTACAATCGATCTAATTTACCTATATTTAAATGCTTTTTGTCTTAGCTTGTAACATTTTCATTTTAAGTAAAATTATATTAAAACTAATCTCTGCGCACAGGCATGTATCCAGTTATAGAATACTGTAAACAAATAAGTACATATATAAATAAAAAAAGTAGATTTAAATAGATACAAAAAAAGACACATTAAGTCTTTATTGTATGGTTTTTAATTTTATACTATTGAACAAGTAGCCTTAGCACGCTCTAAGAATTTCGAAAATTCTCTTTGTTGTCGTTCACGTTGATCAAACGCAACGTTTCATTATCGTTTGACAATTTGCCACTTTGCATTATAGACGCACATCTATACGATCGATTGTCAATTGTAAACCCGCGCGTCCGTCACGCGCGATATTCCAAGCTGACTTTCGATTAAGTAAACGTAGCCAGTCCGACCAGTATCTTCCAGTGATACGTTAATTAGAATTCGGCAATTACAACGAGAGCGCGAGTAAGGCTCAGACAGCTCGAAACGTAACTGCATTCGCGACATTCTCTCCCTTTCCATCTCTATCTCTCGGCACCGGATCGATTCCACTCTCGCATTAGTAAATTAAATGAAATAACAGTCGAGCGTATACGTGCATTTATCGATCTTAATCCAAAGTATGTATTACACGGGTGGGGAAAAAAAGACGCTCGATATCTATTAGACACATCCCACGGGGGCCGTGGGGAGGGAGTTGGGCGTCCGCGCGGATTCGACTATCTCGCGCCCTCGCGCTCGAGTCCCGTGTCGTCCTTTTTGCGTCTCTCTCTCTCTCTCTCTCTCTCTCTCTCTCTCTCTCTCGCTCTCTCGCTCTCTCGCCCTCCCTCTCTCATTTTTCTTGCGAGCCGCGCGCGCAATAACGAGTTCTGCTTTGCAATGGAAATGCGGCGCCGCTCTCGGGGGTCGTATGTAGCAGCGGGGCAATGAGGGGAGAAAAAAGAGTCGCGGATCGCGCTCTCCCGCTCATCTCCGTCCGTGGTTGATTTTTTCGTCATCCCGAACGCCGACTGGCTCCGTCCCTGTACGAAAACAGGGCGCTACTCGATAAGGACACATATATGGTACTCGGACCACGGGCACGAGGTGTATCATCGGCTCGTACAATCTTGAACTGTTCAATTTCGATGCTCGAGCGAAAAATTGACGGGGGAACGTTCGACGGGCTGACGTATGGATTTTTTCCCCTTCAATTAGTAAAGTATGACGGGCGAACTTTGATAATGAGGAAAATATTTTCACGGCGTCCAGAGTTACAGAGATTTGAATTTTAAGCGGAAGATAAAAGAAAAACAACGAAACGGTTCAATACGTAGTATATTAATAAGTATTTGTCTTAATTAGAGATTTTTGAGATTTTACTGCTAATCGTAATATGTTGCGGAATTAAGACTTAGGAAATTCTTAAAATTACTATGCCTAGCAATTACTATACTATCATTTTGTAATAATCTTTCGGCATTACTATGAGGAACAGAAGTTCATGAAATAAGTTCTTTGTAAATTAATTATCTAAAATTACTATTAAATTAATTTAATCATTTATATGATTTATAACTATTTCATATTTTTATATTACTATAATTATCGATTTTCTTCTTTATCGTCAGGCTCGGTTTAAGAAACAGTACTTTGACTTTTATCATTTTTAAACCTCACTGTATGCAACAGTTAACTGCAGTAACTCGCCGACCGTAATTAAAGGTGGCAGTGGCTTCCGCTTTGGAGCAGCATTTTAAACGACCTTACAATCATTCCAGTGAACCAAAATAATGTCGCGGGGAGACACGGAAGCCAGAGGTTGAGAGGTAGGAGGGGTTAGAAGCGGGGGATGGAATGAAGAGAGAAGTTAGTCAAAGCAAAGCGTGAGAGGGGCACGCGAAATTAGAGGCATTCCTGACTCTGAGCACAAATTTAGTAGAATTAACAATCAGTCTTTTCTTTCACAAACTACAGGATATTTTTTATTTTAATTATAATCCTCGTATTATATTTATCAAGGGAATGATTACAAAATAATTATATCGCTTTTTCTCTCTTAATCCTTCTTAGTTTTTAGCATTTATCATACTATTTATGCTGTTAATCATTGTATTATCTCACCTTATTTTCGCTAGATAAATTAAAAACAATAATGTAGAAACTATAGATAACCTATTACTTCTTTAGTATATTATTTTGATATTGTTCGACCATAAATTCTTATAAAATAATTCATATAAATAGACAAGTGGAAGTAAAAGATTTGCAAATTCTGAAAATGAAAATTTAGGTCATAGTGATATTAAAAAACAGAAAGAAAAAGAATAAAAAAAGAAAAAATTATGAAAGAATAAATGTGAAACTTTGCGAAATCTCATTGAAATCCTATATACAAGCGCAGATTCGAAAACGTGAGACTGCAGCACTGCGTGCCCACTTTAATGGTAGTCACTGCTATCGAACTGACTTCCATATCGAATCATGACTGGCATAGAAAAACCACATACACTCACGCACGCATGCACGCGCGCGCTTACTCGCTCCCGCGTACACGCACACTTGCACACTGCAATAAATTCAAAAAAATCTCTTTACACACTCGTGTCAATCTCGATTTTCATTTTTTCCATTCGTCCTCGGCGCGAGCACGCACGTACGCGCAGCCCGATAAATATCTGTACATAGTTGCGCGTTAATCCATGAACGATTTATCATTGTCGTGCGCCATTGCCCTCATCCCCCGCCCCGAGATGTCCATCCGCGTACAGCGGTTGGGGCGGGGGGGGGGTGGTACACGGAACTAGGCATAAATTATTTATTTATGACCCTAGGCTCATAGCGCCCCGAGTGTCGACGCGAGTCGACCCCTCTCGTTTTCTCGTGCGTCTCACCTTTAAACTCCCCCCCCCCCAATTCTTCTGCTTCTTATAGTATAACTCGGCGTAACATCGATGACGGCGGTTGAACGAGCGTTGGCTTTTCGAAAGTCACGAATCGAAATTGGTATATTTAAATAAATATTCGGTTACTGAGTGTCAATGAAACGAGTTATTGGAATAAACAAAAAATATTTTGATGAAGATATTGTTTTTCAACTGACAAATTTTTGTTGAATTATAACGAAGCATAATAAAATAATTTTATTAACTATAATCAATTTGTTTCCAAACAGTTCGTAGACCTCCGTTGCTGATTAGCACCAATATTTGGAAGTATAAATAGAGCGACGTTAAATAACATAAAAAAAAACTATAATCAATATTGTATTTATTGTGTTTAAAAAAATCTTAATCTGTAGGCTACGAATGTCGGTTTTATGGATTTTGTTTTAGCCAAAACTCATCTGTTTATCGAAAAACCACCAAGAAACATTTTCTGCTTGAGTCTAAGATTGACTTACACTACGATTAAATTTCGTGAAGTAATAACGAAAGACCGATATATACGAATAAGGAAACGACAAACTCTAAAATTAAGAATGGTTTTAGGAAACTGTAGAATAACATTGATACTGCCGCTACGATTTCAGCTTTCTTGAAAGTTTCTCCATTTATAGAATAAAACAGCACATCGACCGAGTATGTCGACTGGAGCTTTCAAGTTTTTCTACCAACTGCACGGATATATATATATATATATATATATATATATATATATATATATATATATATATAATTCGCAGAGAATTAGGAAGCGCGCGCACGTTTTCCCGTTTCGGCCGTTTGTCACGCCCGTATTTATGGCCTGGGCTTAAATGCATAGTTGGCGGCCGCGGGATTCGTGGTTTTCGGCGAATTTGTTCGAATGCCCTTAAACAAAGCCCGAATAAGTTTGGCGGGCGGATGGTTTTGGTTTGCTTTTATGGCAAGATCATCGCCGCACGTAGATTTCGTATTGTTTTATGCCTGTCCAATCCATGTGCTTGCGTATTTATCAATAAATATCGTAAGAATCAACTATAATGGATTTGTGAAAATAATTTTAGATTTTTTTAATAAAATAATTTCTCATAAAATCGTTGAGTTAGATTAGATTTATATTTTCCTAAAAAAATTGAATTAATGTAAAAAATTCGATGAATAAACGGTGATCGAGTGGAATTGAGACATTGGGAATTTTTATTGATCATTCGTAATCAGTGATTCAATGGACGATGTTTCAATCTCTGAATATTAATTCAAGTATGATTTGAATAACTGACACTTAGGGTATCTGACAATCCAGAAAAATTTGAAAAATTCAATGAATTTTTTATTCTTAAAAATAAGGAAATTTTTTTCAGGAGATTGGCATTTTCTTACTTTATTTTTTGTTCAGAAAAGAGCAAATTCAAAAAATCTATAAACTTGAAAGAAAAATATGGATTTTAAATATTTACAACAGTTACAAAAATTAAAAATTACAATATCGAATTTACAACAGTAAAGACAAAAGAATTATCGGAAATTTGCAAAAAAGTAATGTCTATAAAAACAGAAATTCTAAAAAATCCTAGAAAAATGTATTTAATGATAATAAATCTGATTATTTAATATTATTTAAAGGAAAATATTCTAAATTTGTAATAGAAAAGTTTATGCAAATAAAATTTTCTTATTTGGAGACTCCTAAAATTTTTAGAAAAACCTTTCCGCAATATCAATAAACATCAAGCAATTTGTCTGAAGATTTGGACACTTTGGCGAATTTGGCGAAATAAATGAAGATCATTGTTTTAAGGCAAAAAATATAAATCTAATCATTTGCACTATTTCTTGAGAAATAAAAAATTATACGAACTAATCATACAAGAAGAGACTTGAGTATATATCAAATTTTCCATTGCTATATCAATGAAAATTAATCGTTGTAAAATACGGAGGATGTATATGGAGATTTCGCGAGCAATTAAGTATTTTTTTGCCATTACTTTTGCATACTAGAATAGAGTAATTATTGAATTTGCAATCTGCTGTTGCAATATCTGGCGATCCACTCTAATCTAATAGATGATAATGGATTTGAGAGGGCATCGGGTCTACGAGGCGACCGATACGCTCGGATAACGAATGCATAGTTTCAATTATGCATTATATATTCGATATCCTTCCGTTCGATATATTTCTATTTTTGTAACGTGAAGACTTCGATACAGCTTTCACAGAGAAAATAAATATTTTTTGATCCAGTTGTGATATATATATATATATATATATATATATATATATATATATATATATTGTATTAGAATTCCAAAGGATATACTTGAAAAATAATTTCCGTTATAAAAGCAAAACAGCACGATCCCAGTATACTCTGTAGTAACCAGCTTATTCCAAGAAGTCTCAATAGCAATAGAGTCGATAATCAATTTGGCATCCTTGATCCCAGCGCTCGGAACAATACATCGCATCGATACATTCATCCTGAGGTGTATTCGCTGTGCGTGTAAGAGAGTCGCGAGACCCTAAATCCACGAGGAGAGAAAAAGCAATTCGTCCCCCACACCCTCTCCCGCCCTCAACTCCCCGGTACGGATATAAAGGTTGCGCTCGCATAATTCCTCTTCGCGCGGTTCGAGGGCCGGGCGAGCGTCCCGCTGCCCCGCCGTCGTGACGTCGACGCTCCGCTGGACGCGAGGCGCCGGTAATCATCACGCGCGGCAGCGCGGCGATCGTCGATACCGGGGCCGTGGCTACGCGCACGCGGTAGTTCCCGCGCCCCAGGTAAGTTCGCGTACATCCACTCCAGGGTGCTCGGTACTGCGCGCGCACCAGCCTAGCTTACTTGCCGAACCGCATCCGTGCGGATGCCATTTGGGATGGCGGAGACCCCCCGGCAGTCGTCTCGGGGACGATTGCGGCCACGTTGGTCGATTGTGTGGAAAGGGCAAGGGGTATAACGACGGAGCGGGAGGAGGGGCGCGGTTGGGGATGCCCGGAGCTAAAACGATTCTGAATGAAACTGATGGATGTGCGGTACTTTAAGTTAGCTCGCGTCTTTTATATCGTTCTCTTATATCGCGAAAGGATCGCTGTAGGTGCGTGGGTGCATTCATGTCAGAGCAAATAATTGATGGATGGGAATAATGTTTGTGCATGTGGATTTTTGCCAGAGATAAATAGTTTTAAGAGAAAGTATTTTACGATAATGAATTGTGTATCACTTAATTTTGGATAAACCATCTTTGATTCAGTAAGACGTTCGATACTTTTTGAATATCAATTTTTTTTTTTTTTAATATAAATTTAATATAATACTTCAACTTACAATATGCTGATTCTTCAGAAATTATTCTCATGAATTTTGAGAATTAAGGTGGGGATGGCAATGAATGTGTACATGAGTAGAACAGTCCGCGTGTGGTCAGCCATACTAAAATGCTGTAGTAAATTATGATTCTTATGAATGCAAGGAAATTTGAAACTTTTATCTGAATTATAATAAGAAACTAATGCTCCCTATGAAATATTTAGCTACGACTATATGAAAGAAAATTTTGTTTGTCTAAAAAAAGGAAAACAAAAATTGTTCAACTGAGAAAAGATAACTTTTTTTACAGTTCATCGTATGTTTTGAAATTTTAACTAAAATTTACTACAAATGTATTGGCTAAGAAAGTTCTTTGAGGAAATCATTGATTTCAATAAATAACTCGTCTGTTTATTTATCAACAAAATAATAATTTACCTAAAAGAATCATTTAACTAAATCAATTTCAACCTAATTTCTTTTTCTTTTAAGTAAATTATTCAATCTGCCGTCATCTTACGTCTATTCAGGATGATTTTCAATATTATTTCATATTACGATGTCGTTTTCATATAAAACAACAAATTTAGTTTAAAAAATGTCGGCCATATACTGGAAAAGAATTTGAAAAAATTTAGAAAGCACTTTATATTCAGACTCGAAAGAAACTTTTTCGTTACCTTGACGTTTAAGATACATGCAAGCAAATAAACCAAGTACGCTTTTTGAACATAAAATAAAATATGAATAACTTTTACACTGGTGCAGCAAATATTATGTATCTTATCGAACAATCTGGGCATTTTTCAAGTAAAAAATGAGAAATTAAGTCCACGACTGTTTATTTTGTAAATAATGATATAAGTTGAAGTAGGTGTAAAATATAACTTACTGGACACGTAAAATTTATGAGAATGTTTAGGTGATTATAGCTATACTAAAAAGTATATCAAGATATTTTTCTTAAAAATTTTACATGATATGAATTGAATTTATTCTTGACAGATAACAATTTCTAGTATAAACGCAATTTGAATAACAGTAAAAATCACATGCTGAAAAAGAAATAGGTATAATCAGTTTATTCGCATCGAAGCAAATAAAAATTTGCTGAAGGTAGATGTATATTATTTGAATCAAACAATAATTTGGTTTTATTATTTCTAGTAATTTTTTTTGGTTTTTTAATTATTTGTTATCTATCTACTTGAAAATATCTTGGGAATATATTTCAAATAATTTCAGCACAAATGAGTACGGACAAAGTTTAATGAGAACAATTAATGTTTACTGATCGAGTACTCACCGTGAGTTGAATTAAGCGCAAGCGCGCGAATGTTCCCTTCCCCTCAGTAACTAAAGCACGTATAGAGTTTCGGAAAACTTCAATTAAACGTTGTAATTAAGTGAAACTTTTAGCAAACATTTTCTGAATCTCCTCCCCTCCCCCGCTCTTGTTGGCGACGAATACACCAAGTTTCATGCACGTTAATTAAAACAAAAGGTCGAGCTTCTTCTTCAATTTTCCACGAACTTGGAAAAAATGAAGGAAAAGACGGAAGAATAAAAGAAACATGAGAGAGAGAGAGAGAGAGCCACACATACAGAGATACACGGAGTGTAAGAAAGGGAGTGCGAGAAAGAGAGACATGCACGCGAAAAAGAGCATCGAGCCCAAAGGATTTCCAAGAGGTCGTAAAAAGACTCGCGTAGTAAAATGGAAAAAGCGCAGTTCTGTAGTAGAATGGGAAAAAATGCATGCCCTCTACGCACGCGCAAGGGGAACGCGACTCAGAGACAGGTGAAAAGGGGGGAGGGGGTTTACTGTGGGAAAAAAATTTCAGAGAAACACGCATAATAAAGCGTAAACGGAAATATACGGAAAGCAGATAGTGGCAAGGCATACCGGCGCGCGTCGGTGTCGGAGAGACGAATAGAGAGAGAGAGAGAGATACAGAGAGATAGAGAGAGAGAGAGAGAGAGAGAGAGAGAGAGAGAGTGAGACGGAGAGAGGGACAAAGAGGGTGTAAGAGAGTGCGCGCGCGCGTGGAGGCAAATGAAACAAGGAGAGTTAAGGGGTGGGAGGAAACAGCAGCGCCGCTGCCGGCGTCGGCGTCGCCGTACGCGCGCAGGCTACAGCCGCCAAACGAGAGGGATAGAGGGAGAGGCAGAGAGGCAGCGACGCCCGAAAGCTGTGGCATAGAGCGAGACGGCGAGAGGCGCGGGTGAAGCACAGCGAGGTGCTAGTAGCAGTAGTAGTAGAGAGAAAGAGAGATGGTCGCTACTCTCGTCTCTACCGCTGCATGGATCCGTGAGCCGGCATGGGGTCGTAGGTATCCAGTGTACGCGCGGCCGCTCCCTGTGTCGCCACGGCGCGTAGCCTTCCTCTGAGAAAACGTATACGAAAGGTGCCTCGTGGTTATTTTATCTCTGTCTCTCTCTCTCTCTCTCTCTCTCTCTCTCTCTCTCTCTCTCTCTCTCTCTCTCTCTCTCTCTCTCTCTACGCCTTTTCCCTCGGCTCTTCTCCGCCCGCAAATCCTGCGGAGCGGTCAACGATCTTTAGCGCTGACCGCCACGCACGAACTAAGGAAGAGAGTGAGTGAGTGAGTGTGAGATACAGAAAGAAAGAAAGAGAGAGAGAGAGAGAGAGAGCGTGGGTGAGGGAGAGGGAAGGGGGTAGGAATAGAGATCCGGTGGAAGAGATGGAAGGATTATTGTCGGGGCAGTTAAGTGGCGCTACTCGCGCTGCCGCCTAGACGGGCTTACGTTGGCTTATCGCCACTCGGCGGAGGCGCGCACTGCAGCGGCGGTGGTCGTATAGATGCGCGATTGTGATATTTGAGTCGCAGTGTTTATACGTGCTGTCCTCTTCCTAGATGGGAAAGTGCGCAAGTCAACGATTTCGTTCTTAATTTCAGGGGTGACAGTGTACTTCTTTTGATACTACAGGTTACACGGCGAAATATCCCGGACACAAATAGACAAAAAACAGGAGAGAGCGAGAGAACGAGTGAGAAACAGACAGAGAGAGAGAGAGAGAGAGAGAGAGAGAGAGAGAGAGAGAAGAGACTGGCTGATTTCACTTTACAGATTTGGCTATTGCCAGCGTGAAAAATTAGGCACAATTCTACACTTCGGTGATTGTTTCACAGAGTATCACAGAGACGTAGGCCGATTCCTTTGATACAACGACTATATGTACAAATTTTCAATGAACTCAGTCGGTGAGTTGAACAGTTGAAGAATAAGCCGCATTCGAATTGGTATGCCACTAGAGAGAATACATAATTCATCGTGTAATAATTCCATTGGCTTAAGCTTGGAGAAGCTGTAAGATGTAACTAACGAATGTGTGTTTCATTAAAATTAGTCTAAGTAACCGAATGAGTGTTTCAAGCGTGATTTGAGTATTAAAAAATAAACCCAATCAACGTCGCGTATTAAAGGGACATTGTGATCTTTTTTACATATCATGAGCTAACTCTGTAATTCAAGAAACGGAGAAAACATATCGTTCAGTCGAAATTTCCATGGATGCGAAGAGCTTTATGAAGATTCATTTGTGGGTAATAATAATAATAATAATACTAATAGAATGTAAATTTTCACGTGCGAACGAGAGAGTCGAGACGTATTCTATTACACCACTCAGACGGCTTGGTAATCGGATGAGTCTGAAGTATTTGTGTATTCGCGGAGCGGCGCGCAATTAACCGAGCAGGCATTCGTAAAATAGAAGAGCACAGAAGGCTCACCTCAAGATCGGTGAAAGTGTTGGAGTGCGTGTGCAATAAATGCGGCTCGCTGCATCGCCGTATTTACGAACGTAGGGAGAGGAAAGAGTCCCGGGAAATTAATTCTTCCACGTAGTGCGTTAAGGGCCGGGGCATAGCGGCGTGCAGACTCCACTGCCGGAGAAGCAAAAGAAGTCGGGAAAAGAAGCGAAAGCAGCGGGGAAGAAGGAGAGGCGGAAGATAGGCAATCTTCGCGATTTATACTGGCTCGCTATATATATATACACGCGAATGCGCTCACGCTATAATACACGCCAGTTATTGTCGTGTATGTACACGTGGCAACGGCGCGTAGCCGGCTGCGTCGCGAGCCCGATGAACTTGACGTGCGTTAGTGAAGAAGACAGAAGTAGCGAGAGTATCAGATAGACAAAGACCATCGGTCTTCATCTGTCCTGCATTTACACGCGAGTCGGATACCTGGTAGCTCATTAACGGTTTATCGGAAGCTCGATACCGCATCGACACCGCAGGCCAAAAAAGAAAATAGTAGGAAAATAAGCATCGGCCGTGAGTGATTTCGAGCCGCGCGAACCCCGGAATCTCGTTCTTTCTTTTTTGCTCCACGCGCAAAGGATCGACCCGGCGGATTCGCTCCTGATTTAATGGTCGTTTGGCTTTGCCGAGGAATCCATAAAGCCAGACTTTTAACCGATTGTCAGTTTGTCTGTCATTAATTCAACTTTCGTTCCAGAAATGAAGTGTATATATATATTTAACGTATAAAAAGCAAGAAATAAAGAAACGTTTCAGCTTGCCCAATTACTTAGATTGTTTACTTACGTACGATTGTATGAAGATACTTAAGATATAGGAAGAATTACAATCGTCTATTTATGACTGGCAAAATAATGAGGCAAGCTTGTGAACTTTGTCGAAGCGGCACAATTTTATGATAATGCTTAGCAAATAATTGGCACTTGAGTACTTGGAAATATAACTCGGTGAATACTTTTCTATTCAAGTTCACGTTTTACATATAAGCAACTTAGTAAGCTTTTGCGTATATATTACTTTAATGTACCAGCCAGAGCTAAGGAATAATTGTATATTCAATAAAAAGTGACTGCTGATATTGTGATAATCAGCTGTTGGTTCGTTTTCACGGGGATATTGGAAATATCTTTGTCAGATAATTAGATAGAACATCGTTTCTCATTTTAATGGTTTAAACGTTGTTAAAGTAAGTGCAAATTTGTTTGTCAGCTGATGAACTGACAGCTTGTTTGGAAATAATTTAAATTGGATATTAGGACATTTTTATCCTTTGTTATCGAAGTGTTAAAGTTTGGACGAATATCAGTGAAAAAAAACCCAACAATATTATTGAAATTTTTGGGAAGGAAAGAACCAAATCGAAGATTGGTTCTCAAAGGTGCTCTTTTATATACAAGTTGAACGAAACAATTGGGATTTCGTTGTTTTATACGATTTTATATGAATAAGTTGTTGACCAATAATAATTCCTACAATTCGTATTCTTAAAACTTGACAGTACCCAAGACGCACGAAGCGTAAACGCACTCAACGAGTCGAATGGCTCATTGTACGGAATAATACGCGACGTTCTTTAGAATTGTCGCGTCTTTCGCAGAAACGATAGCCAGGTAGACCCGGCATAATCGCGAAAGCTGCTTTGCAATCCTCTCTCCTTTACACTGAATATTATCGATCGCTAGAGGTTTTTCCGTCGTGCGTTTTTGTACGCGCGAGGCACTAAGGATACTAGCTTCAAAAGCGTTTCCTTGCAAGGCAGGGAGAGAAAAAAAAATTCAATCGAGCGAATTACATTGCGAGAAGCAGAAAGTATACTTTGCTATTGATCTATGCAATCCCTATTTTAAGTGCCTGCTTTTTAAAAGTTAGGCTTTTCGATCGACTGCGTATAAAAGACTGCTCTTTTAAATTATTAAAGAGAGAGAGAGAGAGAGAGAGAGAGAGAGAGAGAGAAAAGCGAGCTATCGCTTCAACTCGGACCAGTTACATATACATTCCTTCTAGTGGAACGTCCCTATTTGACGTTTGATGCCGACTTCTTACACTTTTTGATCTCGCATCCTCGGTAATTTATCCTCAAATAGCGGGGATTTGTATTCAAGCTTCGTTCTACAGTAGCTTCGGACATAGAACGTTCGAAATCATCCTTGTTACTATTATAACTCTAAGCTATTTTAAGACTACGAAATACATCATCGACGATATTTATGTATTAATTACTATTGTTATATATTATAATATATCAAATAAGACTAATCATTCGCTCATATCATAATCAGAGTTGTCAAGAGGAAATATATCGTATTTGCAATAACGTAAGCTTGACATCCACTCTAAGCTATCATCACGACCAAATTTTATTTTTTCTGAACTATATACAATCAAGTATAGAATGAAACAAGAATAACTCGATCTCATTAGTATTCGCGAAGAAGATTTGACTAGTTAGGGAAGAAGAGAAGAAAAAAAACAAACTCACTCCAAACCCAGCTGGGAATATAACAACAGCAGCAGCAGTAGTAGCGACGGAGGCTTCGAAAAAGACGAAAACTCTCTTCATCCTCTACAAAGTAACAAGTGTCTGTGTGCCGCGGGAAAGGAACAGGATCGATAATAACTCCCACCCCCTGTCAAATATCTCTCTCCTTCTCTGCCTCGTGCGCAAATCACCGAGGCGCCCAGCGAAATGTCTCGTCGTAACTCGCTTCAGCACCTGGACGGTGGCAGCCCGGCAGCCCTCGTTCGCGAGAACAACAACCATCATCATCCTCATCACCATCATCAGGAGCGCACCGCCTCCATAATGCGGCCCGACTGCCAGGTCCAGCAGCTGCAGCAGCAGCAGCAGCAGCAGCAGCAGCGCTCGGGTATCCCCCTGCCGGGGATGGTGCAGCAGCGCTCCTCCGTCCCGCATCACGGGAGTCCCCTGCACGCCAACAGTCCCATGCACGGTTTCGTGAACCCACTGGGCCCGGCCGCGGTGCTGGCTGCAGTCGGTCATCCCCCGGTCGGCGGCGTCATGGCCGGACTGCCGCTGCACGGACAGCACTCGCCCAGGCAAGGTAGGGACGCGCGGCGCGCACGCGGACTGCGCTGAGTGTTTTGATTTTTTTTTTTTTATTTTACATGTCTCTGCACTTTGTGGGAGATGTATATGGGGAGTCGGGTTTCGGGTAAGAGCGCGGGGCTAACAGTTGTACGATGCTAATGTTGTATTGTGGGTTTGGTGCGTCGAATGAATATATTAAAATCGTGCTGACTTCGGAACACGAATCATCCTCTATCAGCAGATTATGACAATTCACAATGACGGATTCTGAATTGTTGACGCGTATTCTTATTTTTGGAATACTTCGATTGTTTTTTACTGAAATCCACCAGAATATCATAATCAAATATTTTTTTGAGTTGCTTGTCATAAATTTGCCATCAGCACTTATAAGATTCCACCTCACGGATCCGAAATGGTTGCTATGTGTGTTAATTTTTACTGAATTTTATACATCTTCAATTTGAGGCAACCAACATTTTATTCTTAGGAAATTTGAACTCGATTATGATTTTGGTATTGATATTTAAAAATTTTAATTTTAAGTAAATCATTTTAAAATCCAAGAATACGTAGAAGCGATTTTACATATGACAATTGTAAAATTATATTTCTAAAACTAAATTTTTAGTGTACAACTTCACAAGCCTAAGCATATAAATTTCTCGTGGACTAAAATAAAAAGAAATAAAAATTAACAAATTAATAAAATACATGGTAACTATCTTGAAATCGACTTTTTTTTAAATTTTAGAATTATGACGACAAATTCTTTTTCGAAGATTCTAAAAACATAGATACACCTCGCATATTTCTATAAGTAGTGGAAAAATTGACGCAGGAATAGTTAATTATGAATTTCGATGTAATAATTTAATATTGAAATATAATTTCTTTTAATCGTATTATTAAGTAAAAAATATAATGAAATTGTTATACACTGTAATGCAAATAGATTTTTTTAAAGCATCTTCAAAATATTTATAAAATATTAAAACATGTTTAATTGAAATTATTAACTGTTATTATGAAAACGATAGTGCTCTTCTGAGGCAATCATCAACAAGTTCAATTTATCCATGAAATATAACAGTTGTAAAATATATATATATATATATATATATATATATATATATATATATATAATTTTTTAATGAAATTTATAACAAATGATAAATATTCATAATATATCAAAAATAAAAGTTGAAACTGCTCTCCCGAAACTTCTAAATTTTAAACTTTCTTCCAGCATCTTTACTATATGGTATTTATATTTATATGAAAAACTATCATACATAAAAAAAATTGGCAATAATCATATTTTTCAATATTATGAAGAAACATAAGATTTTCTTTTTAAATGCAAAAAGGAAATACAAAAGAACAATTTAAATTCTGTTAAATCTGACTATAAAATTCGTTATTTGATGATTTTCTCCTTCTCTTAATTATAAAAGTCAAATTTTTAGAACACGTTTGAAAATAAACTTTATAGCAGCTGTAATTTGACCCTCGCTCGCAAGAAACAAAGTCGAGTCAATCGGGATAAATTTCGAAGCGCTAAAAAATTAAATATCGAATTATTAAAATCACGTACGGAACCCATCGTTCCAGATTCCGTAAAATGCTCTAAAAAAATTTTTGTCACGTCCGGAACGCGCCCGATCTTAATTCGAACCGGGCAGGAAGTCACCGCCGACGTCCCAAGACGCTCTCCCACTCGAATTTCCTCCACATTCGCATTAGCCCCCACTTTTTCTCGTCCATTAATCCGCTCGAGGGGCTTCGCGCTAACGTGGCCGCGCGCCCCCCCCCCCCGTGAAGGAAATTCGGCGTCGCGCGTTTTGGCACGATCGGCCACCGGCCGAAAGTCAGCTGGCGCATTTAAGCGAGTTTCGGTCGTTTAAGTTCAAGGCCCGCAGTATCGAATGAGCGGGAACGGGACGGGGGACGTGGCGGGGGTCGGTGGCGGTCGGACTCGGCGCGCGAGCGCGCGCTATCCTGAACGATGCCGTACACGCGGCGCGGCCGAGGCGACGTTACGGTCGAATCGATATCGGTATAGGCCAGCCCTGGGCGACTGCTGGCGCGAGTCGATTCCGGAAGCTGATTAGGTTATAAAGGCGAGGGTAGAGAGGAGGCGGGGTGAGGGGGGAGGGGATTCTGTACCGCGCGGCGTTGTTAATGTCCATTAACAATTTAAGGCCGAATTTTCGACACCGCGCCATTATAGTCCGAGGCTGGATATCGATTATTCCTGGGGGCTTGGTGCACGCGCCCCACTGGACGGCGGGCTCTCGATGGGATTTTAGATGAATCTTGCAAATTATCATATCCCGGATGCTTAGTTGTCGCGCGAAAAGTATAAGCGCCGATACTTGCTCATATTTTCCATTTCTAATTATAATTCTAATCATAATCGGAGACTTCTAATTCTGCTTATTTGCGCAAGATTATTCATATGCGACGTTTAATCGTAAACATAGAATGACAAATTTTTGCTTCCTATGGTAATATAAAGCTGAATACAATATTTAATAAAGAATCAATATTAAATAGTTGATTTTACTCATCTAGCAAATGATCACAGCTTTTTTCGTGTAAAAATCTACACTAAGAATTTGTGTAATATTAAACAAAACGTAAACCGATATTTTTACATAGAGTATAAATGTGTTTATTGCTTACATTATTCATATCGGATTAATAGTAATTACTTTAATCAGTTTTTATAATTCTTTAATTTTCGCTTAATATCAAATAATTCTTTAATACAAATAATTATTTTTTAGAAAAATTCGTATTTTTTGATTTTTTAATTCGAAATGTCGGAATTTCGGAAGTCATAAAAAGTTAAATAAGTTAGATAAAGTGAAAGAAAAAAATTATTCATTGAATAATGCTTAACCAATTTAATAGAATAATTACGACATTATAAGTTAACTTTAAAAACAATTTTAAATATTATATTTTTTCAAATCACGTTTTCTTTTAATAATATACAGTTATTTACTTTATAGTCGTAAATGAAAGCGGTCATAATACTGATCATAAGAAAAACTTTAGTTTAAAATTAAGATGAGTAAAATTTTCTGTCCCTAGGATATATTTCAAGTAGTATAGAATTAGCCGTTAAGAAAACAAATAATTAGATAAAATCGCATCATTGTCTTAGACAGCAAACCTATCCCTATTCAACTATAGACTAGAACATTTCTTACCAAACCATTGGATTCTGAAAACCCATTTCAAAACCTGGATACTGCTTGGTTGAAATTTGAATCAATAAATCTCGTAATTCATTTAAATAAGAAGACGTGTATATTTGCGTTAAGAATGAAAGAGGCAATAAAGTCAGATTCGAAAAAAGTAAGATTGTACTGCAAATAAGTGATTTATTCCAGAGTTGTTGATCGTTCCAATTTCGCTGTGAAAGCCGCTTGAGCACCGTTGATCGCTCGACGGTTGCATTGGTCATTGCGCAGTATCGACGCTTCTCGCTCGGTCTCTCTTTCTCTCTCTCTCTCTCTCTCTCTCTCTAGCCGCTACCTCTGTAACGTACAAGGCTCGAAATCTGCTGTACATTGCTCCCCCGATGGCATCTCTCGCATATCTGATGGTACATCTGAAGCTTTCGCTCTCCGTGGTTCTATCTATAAATACGACTGAACCACCGGGTCGCTGTCCTCTGAAATTTTTCAAATTTTGAAAATCGTTCTTTCGCATTGAAATGCGCGAAGATTAGAAGAACAAAGTAGAATATCTTTGAAAAAACATTTTTCACGTTAATAATATCGCTGTCGAGTTGAACGTAATCCTTACATTAAAATGGCATTGCAGAATGGCATTCTATATAAGTTAATAATTTTTTTAAAATTATTATTAGTCATATTTTATTTCTGGAATTCAACATATCCATGAAATAAAATGAGAATTTCATAAAAAGCATATAATTTAAACGTGAAGAATACGAATAAGATTTCAATTTCAAATTATTGCTTTATAATGTACGCTTTTTAAAAGTTGTAAAGTTAAATTACTGTGAGACTAAATCGTAGAAGCGTGAGCTCGTTCTTGAGTATCAAAACATTCATTTGATGTTCAATTGTGTAAAAAATAAATGTTCAGTATATTTAAAAACGCATCGAAATTTAATAAAAATTATATCGATTTAGCTGAAGCACACGGTCCAATTCCATATGATTTTTTTTGATCAGATATTTTTCCTATTTTCACTTTCTTCGTTTCATTCCGGATCTTAAATATTATAACGTCTTTTCTTTTTAATATTATTTAACGCCGCTCTCTTTATGCTACCAAATATCAGTGCTAATCAGCGACGGATATGTTTGTAAACAAAGCACGTATAAATTTTTACACAGCGGTGCTTGTGCCAATAGGCCCAGACCGGGATTAGAACGCGAATTATCGTAGACTTCTTCTTGAAAACAAGTTGAGACACGATATAAATTAAATTTTTTTAAAAAACTGCCTTCTTATCACTTGGAAAATTCGTACAAGTTATATTGCATTATAAGACTGAATTTTTTCGGCTGTTTTGATATAAAATGGAATAAGATTTTCAATTCCACATATATTGCAAGATGCGCATGAGTAATAATTATTAATGTTGTAAGTTCCAATAGGTAAACTAATGTTTCGGGAATTTTTGGAAATTTATTGACGATCGCGAAACAAATTCGAAAAATGAAATAAACTTTGTAGTAATTTCATTGGTTCATTTTTCGTACGACAGGCAGTCATCATGAATTACTCCCACATACGATTTGGCATAAAAAAACAAAAATTCAGCTAAATTACATTGATCGTACAATTAAATTAAATGCAATGAGAGCTCATCGACCACGATACGATGAAATGAGATCCAAATGGAATTTCAACGGCTTAATCAAAAGTTGATTTGCAACGGGCTATAAATAAGCTCTGTTGGGATCACTTTGTAATCTAGATCCGTCAGATGGACTGAAAATAGATTTGAAAAGTTTAGCATTCTCGGTATACAATGGCATCGATCAATAATCTGTCACATTGGCATTATAGTTAATAAACGTTACGAAGAGTATTGGCACAGAGTGCATCTCCTCGAGAATACGAGATAAAACTGCATTTGTATGGAAGGTGTGGCTCAACTCTTAATTCAATTGCTGACCGTGTTATATTCGTACGCTAAGAATAAATCATGGAATACATTCATTTGAAAAAAATTTATTTTAATTAGAATCGATGATAAATCACAGAGATGACTGCTTTTGGAAAACCCGTGTACAGATGCATTAATCAATGTTTTGGCTCTGAGGTTGAAATTTCATTAGCCGTAAAAGCAAGAACTTAGTGACTATACATGGATTGAAGTCATATACTGTTCAAAAAAATAGGCTAGATAACTGACTCTCGTCAAAATTATTAGTAGCATCGTGTAATTCTTATATTAAAACATTAGCAAAATTAATGAGACGTTCCCCTTAACATAAATTCATACCATCGTCTTTACACATTATTCACGTTATGAGAATCAAATTGAAATATTAGTGCTATTGATACTGATATATAAAAAGAAATATTATTTGTTGTAAATTTCTAAGAAATGACTTTCTATATATATTTCTCTAGTAAATAATATTTGCGAATATTATTTCATGAAATTTTTTTTTATTATTTAATGTGTAGTTTCAATTTTTTTCGATTTTCATGAGTGACGGATGTTGTTATCAATGGCGAATAAACAAAATGGGTAGCAATATCACATCGCTTATAATTCAAGGAGAACCGCTGTGATTTTATATAGTCTAATGCGTAAATTACATGGTTCGAAATCATGATTATATAAAGCCTTTGTATGATACATTTGCTTCATTATTCTCCGCGCCTGATACCGCAGATAAAGAAATTCTCGAAAATCTTGGAAAACTGAAGGGGTAGCGGCGTGGTAGCTTCAACGAGTGTATAAATATAATCGCGGGGCCCGAGAAATTCTCATTTCCGCAACAATCTTCAGTGAATTAATGTCACGCTTATAAATCAATTATTTATCTGTGCATATTTCTTTGTCGAAGAGTTTTATTGCGATTCCATCCTCAATCTAATGAATAATTATTAAAGACTGAGATGAAATATATTTATAAAAGTTCAGCCATAGATTGTTTGTGCACTGCGCGTGTTACAAAAATAAAATCATGATATTTTATTATCTATTTATGTACGTCCAGAAATAATTACAGTCCTTCTTCACATTATCTTCAGTATCCATAATTTATGAGTAGTAATTTTATTATGACTGTTTCAGAAACATTTCACCTTAATTTTTTATTTTGACTAACTAATTTCATTAAATCTGGAAGATTCCGAATTAGGGCAGTAGATCTTCTTATTTAAAATGAGCGATCTTAAATCGGCGTTATAACAAAAGCGCTTCAAAAAGACGAAATTTGGCATTGATGAATTCTATTAATATTCAGTAAAAATCTTGGGAACATGTTTCAGTGTCATTATTATATAAGAAGTAATCCAAGTCGATATTATTAAGTATTCCATTGGTCTGAAAGTAATCGTAAGTTTTGAAATGGCGGTGAGAAATGACCGAATATTAACTGTTACCGTTTCTAACGACATGAAAATGAAACACAAAAATGAATGCGATGCATGTTCGAGAGAAATCTAATGCCTTTATGAATTTCGTGGACTAATAGATTGGCGGGGTAAAAAACAAGATCAAGCGTGAGTCTATAGATTCTAAACCCTAATATGGGGATAGATGGTTGCAGATTTAATAAGATTGGTGCAATCTTGTAGTATAACAATTATGATTAGACGATAAGTAATATTTCAATATTCGAATTAATTCGTTTAATGTTGGGGATGCTAAATTCAACCAATAGGGCTATGTTTGAGAATTCACCACTGTGACAGATGCTCTCAGTCTTCGAACAGAAGTTTGTTTGTTGTTTGTAAACAAAAAAGTTTGCTAAATTTTTAAGACACCTATTTTATACATATTATACAACACACCCCTCCCGTCAAATACAAGAGCCCTCCTCCATTATATCTAAACATGAAGTTTAACAAGGACATCAGTCTGTGCTTAATACACTTTTTCAGTTCCCCTAATCTCGCCCAACTCCCCTTTCGTCCGGACTTTCGTCAAGCTCATTACGATCGCCTATAGAGACGAGAAAGTGATAGATAGAGAGGGGAACAGCAAAGAGCTACGGAGGCCAGCGATAAGAGGAGGGTCGGTGGGAACGCCTGCGGAGACTCGACATCGAGATAACGTTCGAGAGAGTGGAGAGACCGAGGGCGAGAGAGGGTGGCAGAGAGAGAGAGAGAGAGAGAGAGAGAGAGAGAGAGAGAGAGAGAGAGAGAGAGAGATGTAAAAGAGCCCGACGCCCGATTATGAGGTAACGAGGTTATTCACTCGCCGCGCATCCTCCTCCGCCCCTCTCTTGCTGTTGTCGACTGCCGCGACATTCTCCCGCTCGTGCCGGGATTCGCGTTCTCATCTGGCGAAGAAACGAGTAGCGGCGGGCCTGGGGGGGGGGGAGGCGCAATCGCGAACCTCGCTGAAAGGAGTTAACGGTGCGAGCGGTCTTTTAATGCGATTATATTTTATTGTGTATACCGAAGAGTCGATGACCACCTCCCCGGGGGGGGGGGGTGCGAGCGTTGCATAGTTTCCAGCGCGGTAAATAGCGGACCGAGGATCAATTAGGCGAACGAGAACGCGCACGTCCGACAATCGCGCCGAGAGCGCGCCGGGCCGGAGTGGAGCCGGAGTGGAGCCGGTCGAAGATTAACTCGATTTAATATTAAGGAGGATTCTTGGATCTGACATCTCCCTCCCTTCCTCCACCCCCCCCACTCTGTCTATCTCTCTCGCTCGCTCTTCATTCGAGAGAATTGAATTCCGTGGGCGATTTAATTGCTTCGAGTGTCGCGGCGTTGTTAGAGGGGGGGGGGGCGGCGAGAACCCTTTCGGAAAATTATTCGGCGGAAGAGACCCGGGCTGCCGAGATCCGTATAAATTTTACATTAGTCTCGCGGTAAATTGGCAATGCCACTTATACAACGAGATTCGATTGCCACTCTAAGGAAATGCGGATTTGGTAGGTGGATTTTGTGTGTGTATGTATGTGTGTGTGTATAAGTTCACGCTTGAGCGCGTCGTGATCGTCCAACTTTCGCAATTGCGGAAAAATATAGTTTGCCGAACTTCGCTAAAGGAAAAATCGTTTCTTTTATCTGGCCCGTGGCTTTGTACGAAAAATTATGAACGCATATCCGGTAATCCTTGATATTGTACCAGTGCAAGTTTTAAGATTATTGCTTAACTTCGGTAAATATTTTGCTCTTGCATCGGTGACGAAGATTCGTACGGAATGGGCCGTAGAAAGCTAAAGCGTAATTCTATAACAACGAATGTCTCGAAAGTTTTGTATATTTTACGATAGATCTTCTTTCACGTATTGCGAGCTGTATCACTTAATTTGATTTCAATATTTTTTATATCTTTGATGTGCATTTATTTATTATGAAATAGATAAGGTAATCGACAAAAAAGCTTCTCGACAATAATTTGAAATGGAACAATTATTTAATTTGTTCGAAGCGGTAATAAAGCGAATTTTCACCTTAAATAATATAATTTTAAAATTACAATCAAAATCAATAAATATATGTTTTAGACGAGCTTCCTCCCGCGCAATGAATGGGCAACTGACACAAATCATTCCACTTTTATGTAGATTTTATAAAATTATTTTTTTTCTCTTGCGCAAGGATACGCGCAAATTCAACTTGAAATATATTCCAGACGCACATTTCGTAGATCTTCAATTTGCAGAATTAGTCAATCTAAATATATGTATGTTGAATAAGGTCACTAAAATGATCATTTTATATAAAAATAATTATATCCAAATAGTAACAATTATTGCCATTATTACAAATTTGAATCGGATTATTTGCGTTCTCGCGCTACACTAAGATCATAATACAGTTAATATTTATGGTACATGGGGATCACTCAAATGAGCGCAGTTATCGAAAGACCGGATAAAACCGCTACATAAGACTTGGTTCGTTTCGATCAAATCAATACCGTACATCGATTGTGTTTATTTAAAAGAAACCGCTAATCGGGCCAATTCGATGTGTACTTGCCGAAAAGTAAGAAACTACGTTTTTTCCTCTTACTGTACTTTTCATGTTTTTTTTCCTCAATGCGATCCTAGTCTAAGCTGCCGGCAGATGCACCCGGCGCGTGTGAATTATTATATCAGCTCTCTGTTAAATGTTTGCAGTCCCAGCGCATTACACTCGACATTTCGAGCTAATTTGATTTTCAGCTCAAAATCACGATAATTGCGAAAATCCCCATTATATCGGGATTAACGAGCGATGATCTTTATGTAAATGTTCGTATTATCTGAATTTACTATAATTAGTTAATTCCGTCGATAATGTATTGAGTGTATACTGCGCGCAGTAAAAAGAGTCGTTTGATATATTTATATAGCATTCGCTTTTGTGCTCGTCAATGCAACTGAGCTACCGTATCTAGCATTTTCATAATCTGTCATTGTAAACCCAATTACACACTTGTTCAACGTATTTGAAAATAACAATAATAACGATAACCAAAACAATAAACAAGCGCCATTTGTTGAGTCTGTATATCACAAATCTGTAAATAGTAGTTTCTATTATTAGCCAAGTTAATTTTTTAGTTAGTATCATGAAGCTGATCACAGTTGTTACTTCAAATCAATCTTTCGAAATGCTAATACTAATGACCATAATTGCTACGTATGTTAAACATAGTCTTTCTCTTGCATAAGAGGCAAAATACTTGTCATTTCTGTTAATATCTGTAATGTCAACTTTTCAGCAAAAATTTTCATATGTTTAGATTTGAAAAAGTAATCAAAACTTAAAATCTAAATACATTCGATATTTGAACCAACATTTAGCTATTTGGAAGCATTAGTCAATGCAACCAACTGACCGTCGAAATAAAGATTTCAAAAGTACAAGAGCAATGGTTAAATTCAATTCTAACTTTATGCTAGTATGTTTTATAATTAAAAACAACATAATATTACAAATTACATCATAATAGTTCTTTCACGATCGGCAATGGTCCAGCTGCGTTATGGGTATCGTCTCAGTTTACAACTACAGTTTCATTTACATTCATTTCGAATTCTCGTCGACGCGTTAAACGATTAACACTTTCACCATCGTGATAGGTATCGTAATTCGTTAAATTGTCGTGATTTATTGGTCCTTCGATTTTATCCAGCGCCTTATCAGGCAATTAGCGACGAGGGAAGTCCTTGTGCTTCGCGGCTAGCCACTTAACAAAATTTACCACAATTATGCAAGATTTAGGATATATAACGTTTTTTCGAAGTGAATATCAGTTATATGGGCTCGATCCGCTGCAGTACTTGCTGGTCATTACTAATTTATATATGGAGTTGTTAAATAATGTTAGAGTACTTGCATTCAATATTGATACATTGATGTTTTGACAATATTAGAATCGCTGTTAATTCCCACTAAGATATGAAGCGGTTTATATTATTTTAAACGATAGATTCGTCAAGAAGGCTATATAGAGATGAAGAAGTTAAATTTCTGCTTTGCTGCTTGAACATTGGTCAGTTGGAGAAGTACTTTTTTTGAACAAGCACACGTAGTACGTTAAGAAGAGCTATTGTTAATATAGCTTCGGGCATTTTTGTCATTCAGCCAGGAGCGAGAAAGAGAGAGAAACAGAGACACAGAGTGAGTCAGATGGATATTTGTGTTTAATTGCGATTTTCGATACAAAATTATATAATAAATTGCATTATTATTATACAAGGATTTGCTACATAACGCATTCAAAATTTTATGAAATACTAAAATAAAATAAATAACACTGTCAGTTTATCGATATGACAGATAGATTAATCGTAGTAGAATTGAATTGGTATCTAAATCAGAACAAGAGTATAAATATAATAAACATATAAATTTAATTGAGTAAATTTACACATCTATCGATCAATAAGATAAAAATAAATAAATAAATAAATAAACATATGTTTCCCTATAAGTACATCATGCTTGTATAAAACTTAAAATAGACGCATGAGGGACGATGAGAGAAAAGAGAGAGAGAGAGAGAGAGAGAGAGAGAGAGAGAGAGAGAGAGAGAGAGTGAATAAGCGAGTGAGTGAGTTTGCACGAGAGCACGCGAGCTGAGCGCTACCGTAATTTATCCGCGAAGCACATTCGCAATATTACCCGTCATTAACGTCTCAATCGCAACTAAAACGCCAATCGCCCTCTGACGCTAAACAAACCCGTGGCGAAAGGCAAAAACGCGACCTCGTCCCGATCTCCGAGTCGCTCGATTAACCTGCCAGCCGAATCTCGACCAGTGCGATCCGTCGTCGCTCGCGTTGCTCGCGACTACCGCGGCGGCGCCTCGAGTCGCAAGCCCCGTCGCAGCTAAGCGGGAGGCTCGAACTTCCGTTTCGCCCGACGGCCGTTACGGGCGCCGCTCGCGCAAAGCCCCATGAATATTTCATGCGCTCATTTTGCGCGGCGCGGCGCGACGCGCCCCGGCTGTTTTTCCCCGGCCGCGCGGGTACGCGGCGCGTCCCCCCGGGGGGGGGGGATAAGGACGGAGTGTCTCGCGCAAGCCTTCCCTCCCCCTCCCTCTTTTCGCGACGAGGTATTGTCTGCGAGGCTCTCTGCATCCCCCCTCCTCGGTCGTTCCCGCCACCTTCGTTCGATACGCCACGGGCTATAATGGGCGAAAAATAGTCTATTGTTTTAGCCGATGAAAATCTAACCTCGAGCGATAGAGGGTAGGGCAGGGATGCGTCCCTCTCTCTCTCTCTCTCTCTCTCTCTCTCTCTCTCTGTCTCTCTACCTCGCTCTCCTTCTCTCCCTCTGTTCCCCTCTTCTTCTTAGCAGGGGTCTATTGTTCTTCCATTACGCACTCGTCTTATAGCGTCCTTTCATTCTTTCCTCCCACTGCTCCTCTTCTCTCTCCTCTCTCCTCTTCTTATTTTTCTCTGCTTTTTTTAAGCTTAAATACAGAAGAGAGGTAGGCTCGATTGTCTTTGTTGATTAAGAGCACAATTAAAGAGGAACGATGGGAGAGCGAGAGAGAGGGAGATAGTGAAGGAGGGGGAGCGATATGTCTTTCCAGTTCAGATTAACTGTTTCACGCAGTCGACGCTTTCTACGCGGAACGAGGCTAATAATAATTGGATGGCGCCTACTTTGCTGCTCCTTTCCGCTTTTGCTCGTTTTATTGTTCTTGTTAGCGTTTGAATCGGACGCTGTTACACCGAGTAGTTGTCCCTATTAATGTCGAGATTCTAATAAAATAATGGAACATTGCAATTCAGCTTCAGAAATTACTTTATAATTGCCTTTTTCATTTTCTTTTTTTTTTTGAATTATATCCTTTAAATTTTATTATTGCTATAAAAAGTAAGTGAAGGTAGTCTCGCCATTGAATTGGCTATCAGAACAGGCTATCAGAATAAAACGACGTCTTGAAATTACAATTTTAGAAACGTTAAAATATATTTATTACGGTTATCCGGCTAATGAAACAGACACTAACTTTTTCTTTTTTAGATAAGAAAACATTCCTTGCACTGTAAAAATCTATTAGTTCCTTTAGAAAAATAAGGTGATAAAATTCAGAGTTTCAATATTCGAATAAAAGAGGGAATAGAGCAGTCACCATAATAATATCAGAGAAAATTGATTCTGTAAGTTTAAGGTGTTACGATAGATGACTCTATGTGAGAAACAGTAACTGATCTGAAATCTTCCAAGGACCAGTATTTTTAAGTATAAAAAAGAATAAAAATTGTAAAGTTAAAGACTTTCTTTTTTATTAAACCACACCTTTCTGATTCTATACGTTTCGATGTATTCATTCCAAATAAGTGATACATTAATGTTCGTCCTATAGAATTTCAGTTAAGCTACATAAAGAAACGTCAAATAAAGAAACGTTCATCAACACTATTTGACTATACGTTGACTTTTGGCATTTCTGTTACATGTATGAAGTTAAATAATTGAAGTTTTTGAGCTTCCATGCTCCCCTATGGCCCAGCAGTCGGAACGATTTTTTTTCTTCAAAAAGTTATTCTTTGTCAAGTATGACGTCAAGGAAATTCTCGTTTTAAAGGCCTTTTCAATTCACTATAAAACCACTTAGTTTATTCTTTTTATCATTTAGATCTTCATGATCCCGACCAAATTCATATGGCCTATTTAGTTTGCATACACCGCAACAGCAAAAAAAGTCACATTGTACTTACTTAGGCGACTGCTAGATATGAGCAACAGAGGCAGCTTATTTACATAGACGAATAGTTGTTAAGAGAAACTGCTCACGGGTTCTTAAAGGGCCTCTGGCTAGCTTAGCTGATATTACTAGGTACTCTCCGAGTTTACTCTATGTTCTTCGTATCTGTTACGTGCATATGTTATGTTATCTACAGTGCGTAATCGACCGTGCCTAATCAGAACGCTGCAACACCGATATTTACCCTAATTGCGAACGTTTGAGCGCTCAACCTCAGATTCGGATCGATCGCTCGGCAAAAGTCTAAATATGAACTTTAAAATTATAGAGGCAATTTCGAACAGTTTGTTTCAAACTTCAAAATAAATATAAATTTTTTTAGTTCCGGAATGTTCTCTTGATTAAATCGCCAATCGACGTTGAGCAAGCGCTGTTGTTCCTTCTATTACGGTGGAGAAAGAGATCGGGTTCAATTAAAGTATCATTAATTATAACTACAACACGAGCTTCAATATCGGGATTGTACTGTTACAGACTCATATATATATATATATATATTAAAATATACGGATACTGTCCGCGTATGTCGCGCGTCCACTCGCGATCTCTCGCTACGGAAGATTCGCTGATTCGTTAAGTGGCGCGATAGTGCGAGCTCCCGGTGAGTTTGCAAATTACAGGCCTCTATCCCCGCCCGCCCCGTCGTCGTCTAAACCACTTAAGTCGCGCGACTTAACAAAGAGTTATTGCACGAGCCGCGTATATCTGAGACACTGCGCATGGGGCGCCGGGACGGTGGTGAGGCGGCAGACGCGGAAAGTTCGCCGTAATTAAACGGCCACGGCGTCGGGGGTAATACATTTTGGGGATAATTATAGAGCGTGGCAAATTGTGATTTATTAAAGCGCGCTAGGCGCAATGGTTACGCGCTGTATTACGTGTATTACGGGGTGCTGTCGGGCACAATTCTGTTTTGTCGTCTTCCTTCCCATCGAATTTCGCATAGACTTCCTACAAAAAAGAAAAACAAAAAAATCTATAAACATTGTCAAGAAACGTATTTCTAGGTTATTTTTATTTAAATCAAAAAGAATGACAATAAAATTTTAAATATTAATTGTGTTTAAAGTATCTTTCTATTACTAGTACGTATTTAAAAGAAGAGAAAATAGCTGTGAAGCATCGGCATAATATCCTCAATTCTGTAAAATTCGATTCTCCAAAATCGATTTTCAACGCGACCTTTATCCTGGATCTCTCGCCACCCTCTCTCTCTCTCTCTTTCTTTCTCTTTAACTTGCAAACGACGCGCCAGCTACTATTTCCCGCCCATCTTTTTTCAAACTATTCCTTCTCGTCGCACTATATTCACGGGAACGAGCGTATCGAGAACCCGAAAAATGCAAGATAGGCCGTTTTCTCTCTCCCACGCTCGCTTTTTCTCTCATCTGCTCTATAACCATCTCACTGAGAGTCTCTCTCTCTCTCTCTCTCTCTCTCTCTCTCTTGCGCTCTTCTACTCGCACTCTCTGTCTCTACAGCTCGTAGGGAGCTGTCGATTCGCCGGCTCGATTTCCGGCTAGTGACACTGAAATCTCTCTCTCTCTCTCTCTCTCTCTCTCTCTCTCTCTCTCTGTCCCTTCCTCTCCCCCCTCTCTCTCTTGTCCCAGCACTTACGCATCTTTTTCCAATCGATCCATTTTGCCCTCCTGTGTATGTGTGTGCGTGTATGTATGCATGTACATATACGTGTCCGTCGCTAATGTCACACGAGTGCCGCGCCAACGTGATTAATGGCCCGATACATTAACGTTGCGCCGGAATTTCACGGCTGCCACACAGCCGCACGACGCGGCTTCTATATAAGCCAATAATATCGTGCCATTTTTTTTTCAATCTCCCTATTTTTTTCCTCCGCGAAATCAGTTTCCTTTTTTTTTCTCTCCTCGCATAGCAGTATATTGGTTAACGTCATAGACGCGCGTAGCTTCGCTGCATATATATATATATATATATATATATATATATATATATATATATATATCCATGAATGATCGAAGCTTTGCGTTTAAGGATGTTATACATTAAACGCTTGCTGATATGATGGCTCCAAACGATGGAAATATACCTCACGTTTTCGCTGCTTGGTTGCGAAACGTTTTTTATTAATTTATTACTGTGAATGATGTACGTGAGATTATCTTTAGAGTACCAAACTATTACAAATGTTCGATAAATGTTGAAATATTAGAAAATAAATTTTGAAATATTAGACATACGTGAGCATTTATATTTTGTTTGTACTAAATAAGATTAGAGAAATCTGCGTTTTGTATTCCATTATAATAAAGAAATAACTATATTTTTAAGTCCAACTTTTCTTTTTTGCTTTAAATTAATATTGAACTATTTGAAAAAATTAATATTTTTGTCATTTCGATTGTGAGAAATCATCAGATGAGTGCCAACTAGTGATTATAGCAAAAGATGGAAAATAAAATTATACGAAGTAATATTTTATAAATCATTTGAATGCATATTAAATCTAAAAGCATTTTGAAACGTATTTTTCTAGAGAGTTTAAATTGAATTACTTGGCATATTTAAGATTGTTGACTGTAATTAAAATTTTTTAAACATAGAAAAATTCCTAAAATTTTCTTTAAAATTGGAAAAATATTGCTTAAAAATCCAAAATATTAGCTATAGTAGCGTGTCAACAATACTATGATATTTAATAAAAAAAGAAAAAAATATACATAAAAGCAAAGATGACGTAAAGTAAATTTGAAAAATGTTTTAAAATAAAAATGTCTGTATTTATGAATTACCGTTTTCCACTATTACTAAAATTATATGCAATGAAATAATGAATAGTTACATGTTGCATTAAATAGATTATTTTAAAGTCTATGGTTATTCCAAAAATTTCTATACTATTATTTATAACGAATATCGGATTGAAAGTTAATGAAATTCTGCCATTGAAAGTAATTCGATTCATTGGCTTGAAATTTCAGTAAATTTATGAAGCAAATTTATCGTTCGACCTCTGAGAAATCTACATCTATTTAATCTAAGTATACATAATTACGTATTGCATATATATATATATATATATATATATATATATATATATATATATATATATAAATCCGTAATTCATTGTTCTAAATGACGACTCTGGGAATTACCGCGAAAATTTGAGAAGGGTCGAATCACCCCCTCCGCCCCACTTAAGTAAATCCTTATCAACTCGACGTCCCGAGCTGTGCACGATCTCGATTCAATCCTCCCTCTCTCACCCTCTCTCTTTATCTTCGCGTGTTTCAGTGACGAAGCTGCGGGAGCATTGGGACGAGACAAACTCGAAGATGCTGCAGCGCAAGAGCCAGCTGGACGCGATGCTGGGCGACAGCCAGCGCTTCGAGGCGAAGCGGGCCGAGGTCGAGGTCTGGATATCGAGGATGGAGACCAGGCTGGAGAGAATGCGGGCCGTCGGCCATACGGCGGACGTGCTCGAGGCCCAGCTGAGGGAGCAGAAGGTGAGTCTTGATACATATATATATATATATATATATATATATATATATATATATATATATATATATATATATATATGTATATAGATGGGGCGTGCAGAGCTTAAGAATTTCGGAGATTATAGTCAGGGAGAAAAATTGCGACGACAACGTATACGTTTTTTTTTTTTTTTGAGTCATCACGGTGAAATTGGCGTTTTTAGGTGGCTCGTACATAGGGAGGAATATTCCAATTCCTAAACCTTTGAAATTGCTTTTAACCAGTAGGCGACCGGAATATGCTGCCTGCTTTCGGCATCGTGTATTTCAGACGTGTTTTAAACTTCGTGAATCGTACGGTATGAAAATATAATTTTACCGAGCGTTAAATTGGACAATTTCTAACTCGCGAAAAAATCATACGTCTATTCATTAGGGGTGAAACAATCCTGTTGGTTGGCTTCATTAATTTTATAAATATTTTGTTATACGTTAAATTTATCATTAACGAAGCACGAACCAAGCCCACGAATTGTGCATACTATATAGCGCAATTCGCTCAAGTAAGTTTAGCACAATGCTAGTACGGTGCCAAGGTATCATACTGCAGCGAGGGCGAGAAAAAAAATTCAAACTTTTTCAACTGTTTCGAGATAATGTTTTCTTAGTCTCGCAGGGAGCGCGTCCTAAATCTAACTGACGATTTGTAATAAGAGAATTTTTATCTTCATCGTTATTGCACGAATGGATGATATGCGCAGTAGCTATTCCTATATCCCCGAAATTTTCTGAGATGTATTAAAATGCTATTTAGGTCAACAGCATATTAGTTTTATGCTCGTGTATCTGCAACAATCCGTGTTCTAATATCGTTATATGATTTACTTTCGCATTCACACCGATGCAGATGCACCCGAGCAACGCAGTAATCTAATCTATAAATAAGTATAATATTACGATATAAAATATAAGTCGAAAATGTAAATCAAGGGAAAATTGGTAAATTAACCGTAACTCGAGCCTAGTCTTAACTAAAGCAATTGTAAAAACATTTAATCAAATTAAATGGATTAAGCTATAAGTTTTACAGAAATAATACTATTCATAATCTCGCCTATTATTTGCTACAAAATAATTCAATACACAAAGTATTACATTCTTTATCATAAAAATGAATGCATTTGATGTGATAAAATTATTGTCACTAGCTTAATTATAGATTTATTTTTTCTTTTTTCTTACTGTCCCAGCATTTTCTTACTCAGCTTTTCTTGTCTAAACAATTATCGAAATCAAAGGAAAAAAAACTAAGGAAGGATTAGCTACTTTTACATTAAGTATAGATACAATAAGCTTGAAGGTGAACTTTTCAGATTAGAGTTCGTGATCCACAGTAGGGACAAATACTCTGTTACACAAAGAAAACGTTATCTTATATTTGTTGAAAAAGTAGTGTAAATATTTTGTTGCTCTCAGTGTTTTGAGTCTATTGCAACATCGATTTTAATTTGTTTAAAAAAGATAAAAAATGTATTTTTACATTCTGTCTCTTAATAATTAGCATCGTATCAATATGGATATCAAAAGAAGGGGTGGCCATCCGAATACTGTTAATCACATGGGTAAAAATCAATTTTTTCAAAACTATTATTTTATTCTATTATTGATCAGGGTATTATATTATAATTTAAAGCTATAACGTTTAAACTTGGGAACCAACAATGCTATTTAATGATGTTATTTATGTATAAGGAATGATTTTTCGCTGCCTTCTTTTTTGTTCATTGTCACAATCAATGTAATTTAATAATATCGTTTCAGGTGTATAAGAAGTTCGTTATGCGATTGATTTTGCTTATGACGTATGATTATATCGTTAAGATTATATCTATTCTTGATTGATTCATTAATCGCGCATTTACTCTCGTTCTTTTTTCTTAGTTTGTATCATTAATTCTTTTTATACGTTTCCTTGACTTCCCGCGAATTCCGTCTGTCCGTATATAAAACACCGGATTTGCCAAATGGAACCGCGACACCTCATTGCTTCGCTCCCTCTTGAAGAAGAATCGATCACAAACTCGTGCAACCCTCCCCCGACCCCTCCGCGCACAGCTCGCAGACTCTCCCATTGGTCTCCGTAATGTGCATCCCCGTCTCGCTCGCTCTCTCACCGACGCCCTAACCGCCACCGTATCCCCCCGCAGACTCGCACTGTGCTCTCTACGCACGTAAACTGACGCGCATACACGCGCGAGCGCTGGTAGCATCGACAGTAGCGTCGCGTCGTCGTCGAGGCCAGAAGAGCGATCATCCACCCCCCCCCCCGCCCCCATTGTCTGGAGATGAATGGGGATACGCGGTCGATGCGCTCAAAGCCGGAGTCGGGGGAGGGGGAGGTGGGTGGCGAATGGGTAATTGCGGGTCGGACACAGGACGGGAATCGAAGCTCGAGGATTCGATATTTCGCGCGGCCAACGTCGTGGCTCGTCGGGCTGTAATGATACCCCTCGTTCTACTCCCCTCCTCCCTCCCCCCACCCACGATCCAGTATCATCGTCGCCATCTCCCTCCGTTTAACGGGCGGGGGAGCGAGACGAGAGACGAGGAGCCCTCGATATCGGGTCGCAACGGGATTCCAGGATGGAGATGCGTCGATCGTTGTATTATTATGTAATTACCATGGTCGGTGTTGAATGGAAGAATTTATATACGAGTGCTTTCAATGAATAGGAAGGTGGGGGGAGAGAGATTTTCTTCGATTTTACGTAAGCGCTCGGAAAATATACAATCGTTGATGTTTGCAAATTATCTCGGCAATACGTATACTTTCGTTCCATTCAAAATGGAGTTATTAGAAAGTCGCTGAAACATTTCTTTCACATTATATAAAATTCGTTTATTTAGCCATGAGATGTAACTTCCTTTACTTATTAAACGTGTTTTTTCAAACAGAAGTTTGAATATATTATATGTTTCACGTACTTCCTGCCAATATTGTAGTCCATATTTGTATTGTGGATATTTTCGAATTCTAAAAGTAACACATTAGTTTATTTTGTTAAATTCACCGATTGATCCTAAGTACACTTGGACTTATTTGAAATGGCTTTGATAATAAAATAATACCATAAATATATATTATCCTGTCATTTCACCATATTCAAATATGAAATCCATTCAATACAAAAGCGCTACAAATATTGGCTCTCAGCGATGATTTTATTCCAAGCGATAATACGTCATTGATGTCTTTACGGCCTGTGCCAGACGCACTACATTTCATATTGAATTAGTAAATGTACGAATATTCATATACGATACTTCGAATTCGACAAGCGACTGCTTATCTTTTTGAAACATTGATAATTTTCGACGAGCAATTTTACCCGAAGAATTTTGAAATTACGAAATAATTCGCCAGTAAAATTCAATGCATATTCGAAATCCGAGATGGCGAAATGGAAATGGTCTATCGAATTTTCTTTTAAAAATCATATTTTTTCTGAATTGTGACCACCATTATGAATTGGGAAAAATTCGATTACAAGATTTAAAAATCCAAGACCATATTATACCATTAGAAATCAGAAAAATCCCATTGCCATATATCGAATCCTAGAAATTTCATTAGATTTTTTTACTGTTTATTTAGTTATATATATATATATATATATATATATATATATATATATATTAAAAAGTTGTAAAAAATGCCCATGTATATTCCAAAAATTTAAAGCACACATACGTAGTTAATAGATTAGCTGCTATGCCGCTTTAGTTCTAGTTGCATATCAAACTCTTTACCTTTCAAATTAGTTTAATGGAGCCAAAGAATAATTAAATTTTTGTCCACTTTATTTTTTTTGTTCACATTCGGCACGATTAAATTATATAGGTTTCTATTTGTCAAAAGCTCCTTACTCACAATATTCCAAATAAAAAATAAAAAAAATAAAAAACAGAAAAAAATCTATAACATACTAGTACCGTGCGACCGACCGCAAAAATCGATACGTTTCTTTGAAAATATAAACCGCGGAATGAAATCTCGCGTGCTTTCTTTCTTTCGCTTCTCCTCGTCGACTCGCTGTCCCTCCGTCCACTCCCACATCCCCTCCACACACACGCACATACGCACACACACACACACACACACACACACACACACACACACACACACACACACACACACACACACACATATATATATATATATATTTGTATATATGTATGTATGTATATATGTATAGACACACCCATGAAAACACTTATACACGTACGCGCTTTTCTATCTGGCTGTCGCATATACTCCACTCGGGATAAAAATCCCAGGCAGACTCTACGTCTCTTCGAGTGCTGCTATATACATATATATGTGTGTATATATATATATATATATATATATATATATATATATATATATATATATACGCAGTGCGACGTCGCCGGCGTCCCGTGCACTTCGGAAAAAGTTTCCTCGCTCGTATTCGGGACCTTTCTACCCTATTACCCCATTAGATTACGTTGCAGTCCCCCCGTGAAAGGCTGGCCCTCGACTACGTCCACCGTGACTCTTCTTTAAACCTTCACTTGCCCCCCCCCAACCCTCTCCCTCACCTCACCGAATTTCGCCATCTATCTCGGACGGCCGTACTTACGCGAACCGGTGCACTTTCGTCGGGAGTATAATACGGATGGCGGGTCGGGTACGAAAAATTGAATTCGTACGCCGAATGGGTCGGTTTAATTGTGACTCTTAAAGTCGGTCGCTACGATGTTGCCGATATTCTTTTTATCCGATTTTAGTCTATATTGTGAAAAATTTTTTTTGTCAATATCATTACGTTAGTTTGATTAAAAAAACTTAAACTGGTCATTCAATATGCATTATTCGAATGTTTCTTCGTGACTGTATTGATCGAAAATCGATACAAAAATTCTAAAACACAGTTGGCAATAGAATATCGCAAAACATTATTAAGTAATGAGATTGGAAATGCTATTTACAATGTTCGGTTGAAAAGTGCTTATTCTAATCAAGGATCACATCTCGTTAAAATGCCGACAGAGTAGTTTCTATCGCGTGTGCTATAACTAAATTTTGCATCTATTGAACAAATTTGGAATATTGTGAAAACAGGTCTGATTATAACTGATCGAGGACAGTTATTTTAACGAGAAAGATTATTTAGTCATTACTTGAAGAGATTCTTGATTCAGGTAGATGTTAGTTGAAGATCAAGAAATGAAATGAAATAAGAAAAAACGAAGTGTAATTAAAAATATTCGAACAATTGTAGTGATAAAAATAATAATACTAGAGAATGTCAATGATAATGAGGATTATATGAGTAATTATGGGGCAAATAATAGAGCGAAGAATTTATCTTCGGTCTTTCATTCACGCTTATAATTGACTTTATAGCAGAAACTTACAAAAATTCTAGATATAAAAGTGCTCGAGCAAAAGATTTACTGATTCAGCTTATTTGAGGAAAATACAGCTTGTGAAGAAAATATATATATTTATCTATTCATAAATATTTAATAAAATTTATTCCTAAAGTATACTTACATTATTTTCCGAAAAATTTTATCTTCCTTGAAGATCATAAAATTTGTCTGTCTACAGAACTGTAAAATGAAGACATTTTAAATTTAGCGCGTATCATAAAAGCGAAAAGTGTAGGTTTTCCACCGCTATGTAATAAAATGTATGTATATATTACATGTAGATAAATGAATGGCGCAAAATATCTTTAAATATGTATTTCATGAAACATTCGGCAGAGACGAATGAAAAGTTATACTTATATAAACTAGATAATAAATTTTTCTTTTATTTTATGCCACCGGGTATTTATGGAAATTCGTATACATGGATTTGTCCAAGTTTCAAATAAATATGGTGACATGATCGGGAAATGAGAATATTTCCAAAATAATTTCATCTGTGGATTCAAACAAAATTTTCAAAAGTTTTTTCATTTTCGCAATGTACATTGATATTTGTCTCAAGGTAAAATACGCATAACTCAAAAACATACTTAATTAAAATTTATATCAGATTAATAAAAAACCTTGACTTCGGCAGAGCGCCTGAATTCCTTGCCATAATTAAAATAATCAAACAAAGGTATTGTCAACGTCTAATCTGCGTACAATTTCAAAAGAGTCATAAATACCAAACTTCTCCTCTTCATTCCCTCGTTATCATCGGAAAAATCTCGTTCAAAATACACCGAGTAACCGAGCGAGCGCTCGTGCGTTAATCGTCGAAATATACGGGTTATTTCCCCACAGCGATCAAGATATATATATATATATATATATATATATATACACCTGTCGCTTAATCGATTTGCGAGCGTAAGCGTCCGCGCTTCGAAACTATAAACCATTTCCGTGTTGCTTCCGAAAGTACCGGCGTACTATCGAACGAGCCACCCGCGCAGTGTCGTACACTAAAAGCACAGCACTCGCCTATCTATATATGTATGTGTATATATATATATATATGTATGTATGTATATATGTATGTATTTATATTGTTCTGTTCGCAGTCCTTCCACGCGGAGCTCCATCAATACAAACACCAGATCGAGCTGTTCAACTCCCTCACCCAGAAGCTGATCGCGGTCTATCAGCAGGACGACACGAGCCGCGTAAAGAAGCTTACAGAGACCATCAATCAGCGGTACAACAATCTTAACACGAGGTAAGTCAGATGGGGGGGGGCGAAGGATCCACGAAGTGGGAGGGAGAGGGTAGATGTTTTCATTATGTTTGGCCAACATATTCGTTAACTGTACGATAAACGTTTGCTCGTAAGCATCAAAAGCATATATAAGAAAAGTTTGTTTTTGTCAGGATTTTTTTCTCCTCATTTACGGTATGCCCGGCATATTAATTATTATCCTTTAAGTGCTCATAATGTAAAAAGTTGCGGGGCTTCTTTTACGTGTGCAAAAGTTACGTTTATATCACAACTTTATTACGTGCAAAGTTCTGATCAGGCACCAGAGTTCCTGCAGGGGAGAACCAACTTTTGAATTTACTTTTTAATTCTTAAGTTTATGAATATTGCTCCCGAAAAGATATTGAGTTCGTTAAACCTTTCATATAGTTGCGAGGAACTAAAAAAATATATAGTTTTCATGATATTTGGGAATTTTAATTTCACGTTAGATATGAAAATTCAATATGATTGACCTCCCAAATTATACTCTTTCACAGATTAAAAAAACTCGCTTTGATTAAAGCAAATATTTTTCTGTATGCTATGCAAAGTTTTGAATAAATAAAAAAAATTAACCCGTCAAGGTTGTTGAACAATGTGATTCATAAAAGAATGAATAAAAGTATACAAAAAAGGACCCTGAAAGATACAATCAAATTACACTGATTCAAAATGAATCAGGATGATCTTGCAATATTAATTTTTCATTAAAAAAAAATTATAAGAATTACGAAGTTGATGCTCTGTTAGGTTTGCTTGTTGTCTCTTGTTTGCGCTAACGCAAGCCCGTGCTGTCTCTGTACCCACAGAGTCAAATTCTCGTGGTCGTCCATCAAATTTCTGGTGGCACGAAGGCATTCCAAGTTTATGCGAAATTATTTTGAAGCTAAAAAATTATATCAGGAACCTGTTAGAAGTGGAATTTTAGGCGACAAACTAAGAAATTAAAAGTGGCTTATGATAAATCATTCAGTACTCGTTAACAGAATGCCATTATAACCTGTCAGCATTGGTCTAGGCCTAAACACACTTACTGATATAGAAGCACAGATAGACGTAACAGTGGGTGAGCTTACTGTAGTTCCTATGAAGATTACATTTCTCAAATATTGAGGACTGCCTGAAAAGTTAGCAATGAACACAAGGTTCACCAAATTTTCCTAGATGACTTAACAGAACGCTTATTATATGCTCTGGACAAGGAAACTGCTCGGTGAAGTGCATATACAGATGCTGGTTCTTTTTTCTCGGGAGTATGAGCCTATTCAGAAATTATATAATCTCTATGCATGCTTAAAATCGATGGCATGGAATTTGAGTCTATTTTATGTGTCCTATTTGAGGCTCAAATAGATAAGGCTCGAATTGTAATTGAGAATTCTTCAGATTAATTTTTTTTATCTGCAAAAAGTCATACACAACAACAAAATCTTTTTGCACCTTCAAAACATTTGTCATCAGGGGTTTTTATGCCGCTAGGCTTTTCCCTTTTCATACGAGCCAATAAAACATCTTTATATTTGTTTTATTTTTAAACCTAAATTACATCTACCTTCCTATCCTTTTAAATTTTTTATTATTTCCTTTAATCATATATCCTAATTCTTCTAAAAACCAAACGGGATTTAGTCGTGTTAACTAGATCTTGACGCAACACCAGCATTGTATTGAATATGCGAAATGCTTTAAACTGGTTAAGATCGACTAACGTGAAGGTTTATCCTCGGCTACCTCTGGAAACGAATGCAATTGCGAGGAAACCAACATAGGTATCTACTCTGATAGTATTATTGGATATTTCAGTTTAAGACCTACTGAGTCAAGACGTAAACGTCCCTTATAATGGTCTGCTTAGCTGGTTGCTTTCAATTGTTGCAGCTACTTTTTTTTGCTGACGAATGTGGTGCTGATACTGGTAGCTAAGAACATCGATGAACAACATCTCTGAATTGATGCGACGAGATCCTGTATTGAAACTGCCGGCTAGAACAACAGACGAGACGTTCGACGATCGTCTCACGAGAAAAAAAAGAGAATGTACGCTACAATTGCGATGGATAGCGTTAAACATACGGAAGGGGATAGCGTCCAATATTTTCCTGTCACCCTAAATACGAAGAAATCAAGCCAAGACCATTTTTTGCACACAGGCGACCAAAATGACCGGAGAAAGACAGAATATAAATAACAAATATTTGGAGAAATCATGTAGTTAAATGCTAAGCAAAAAATAGGAACTGTGAAGTTATATCCCAAATGAATAGCCATGTAGCCATAAGTAATGGATGAAATATAGCGCCGCCTTTGCTCATTGGGATTTCGTTGATAGATCTACTAAACAAGGTGGCAGTTGTTTATAGTATATATCGAGTTGGTGAACACACAGACGATTCAATGAAGCAAGAGCATGGATATACAAAAGAGAATGAACTTTTAGCATTACCCAGGTACTTTTGGGACACGGCTGCTTTGGCAGTTACTTAAACCGAATCTATATCTACCAAAACCTGAAGTTCACGAATGAAGCTTACGAAAAACGTGGTACAATGGCTAAAGGAATGACTGCTGATCAAATAGAAAAATTGCTTTAAAAATGAAATCTTAAACTGCTGATGGATGAATATTTTCCAAAATGACATGAAACTATCGTGGGAGGAAGTACGTTAAATGAAAAAATAAACCTTTTATCATAATCGGACAAGTATTTCTGAAATGACTGTTGGAACAAAGATAAAAAATATACAGTACCTATTCTTCTTTATGTGTCGGTAAAAATAAGATTTATACGATACTTCTATTAAGTACACACTTTTACTAAAAGAATTTGATGAATGTTTAAAAAATGGTGTATGAAATAAATAACAAAATGAGAAAATTTAAAGTAGTAAAGCGCTGTAAAAATTTCGTGGGCTCGTTAAAATGCTATTGCTTGCGTCATATTTGCCTATTTTAGTGAATGACAATGCCTTTAAAAAGCCAAAAGATTTGAATATGCATATTTAAATACGCGTACTCCCAAAATCTAAGGGATATCTTATATTTAAAATCCTGCATAGCATACATCATCCTTAATAAATGAAATGTCATTTTGGGAAATCATACTGAATATTCAACTAAGTATATACTAAGAATATGTTATATTACATGAAAAATTACTACAACTGAAGAGCTATTTCAATCTATGCTATAATTGTTCTTTTCTTTGATCTTAAGGATTTAAAAAATTTGTCTTAAAATGGCGTTTTGTATAGCATAGGCACATCAACGTGATCAATAATTTTCAGTCCTTCTTTGGGTAGTCGTGGATTCTCCAATTTCTCCAAGAGCAGGAACATTGTAGAATGTAACGAAACCTTTAGAATATATCAGAAATAATATATATTTTTTATATTAATTTTTTCCATCCGTACATTTTATTCTTTAATACTTTTGTTATTTTTTGGAAGTAAAATTTTCTACACAGTGGATAATACACTCGTCTATCAGTAATCTATACCGTCGAAGCTGTATTATATTGAATTTCTATCGATTTCGAATCAGGCTTGACGACATTTGTATCATTAGCCCTCATGCAAATATAAAATTGTTTCTATCCACCACCGCGTGTTCTCGAGCTCAGTATCTCTTATTTTTCACACTCGTGTTTCAGCATCATTAATCGGGGCAAGCTGCTGCACTCGGCAATGAACTCGCTCCAGAACTTCGACCGGTCGCTGGACAAGTTCCTCGCCTGGCTGAGCGAGGCCGAGTCCTCGACGGAGACGCTGGAGACGGAGGCCGACCGACTTTGCGGGAGGAGGGCGGATCAGTCGGCGCTGGCTCGCTCGCAGATTCAGCTAAAGGTAGGCAACCGTTTCGTGTGTGTGTGTATATATATATATATATATATATATATATATATATATATATATATATATAATGATCCCGTTCACCGACTTTATCGTTATTGTCGGCAATTCCTTTCTTATTTCGTCATTCTTTCGTTCGGTTTTGCAGGGTTGATTAAATTGAGCGAGAAATAGGTAAATGTTTATATGAAGTTTTAAACGAGATTGCTTCTTTTTTTTAAATATAAGTTCAACAATTGTGGTATGCACATATGGAGAATTTTCTGTTAAATATGTCAATAATTCACTTTTGTATTTCAATATAAATAGTTGTTCGAGGGTCTAAAATTTCACGCTTAAATGTCAAACGGAGTTTTCAATTCGAAATTTTAGACATAAATTATCGTTATTTACATAAATTTTTGAGTTGTTGGTCTTTTCAGCATTTTTTGACTTGATGTTTTTAAGAATTAAATACTAACAATATCTTCGACTATAATTTTATGTTTGATGACAAAAATTTTTCTTTTTTAAAACTTGAAATTTTGATAGATTTTGTCAGTAATTTTAAATTAATGATAAACACCAGTTAGGAATTAAAAGTTAATAGAATGATAAAAATTTTAAGCATTCGTATGCGACTACTTATCCTAAAAATCGAGAGAGCAGAAGGACGATTTGAGAGAGAACCTTCCATATGCATGTCTTAATGATTGAATACTAATATATATATATATATATATATATATATATATATATATATATATATATATATAATTGAATATGATTAAATATAATTTGACAATAAACACTACTTCATTGCTTGATAATAAATTATACGTGCGGAAATCTAATTAATTTAGATATTATCCTCTCAAAGAGAAAGTACTTTAATAAATTTAATTAGCGAGGAAAGCGTTGTTGAACATTTGGATTTTAATTGTGAATTCAGCAAATACAACCTGTATATTTCTAGCGAATTAAATAATTTGAGAACATTCGTTCATCTATAAAATTTATACACTATTGCGTTAAACTAGTATCACTTAGCACATTTATATTGACTTATATTGTTTTTCATAGTACTATTCAACATGTTCTGGCATTTTTTTTAGAAAAAAGTATTTTGAAAATAGCGATTTTACGTACATAATAATTAACAAACTTTTTGCACACTCAGGATAAACCGTTTTAATGCATATTTTATCAAAACAGCTTATGGATGTAAATCTATGAATCTCTAGCTAAAACGACAAGTTGTTATAAATATATTATCAAGGATAATTTGAATTACAGATTGCAGTACTTTCATGTTTTCAGCGCAAATCTGATACTTATCAGAAAGATTCAAATTTATCGTAATGATTTGCAATGTAATACTAATGAAGATTATTAAAAAGATTATTAAAAGAATTTCCATACTTTTTTTTTCAAACGGAACGCTAGATTTATTTTAATTATTATTTTAGCGTATCGCATTGATTTCGCAGTCGGCATCTCGTGACGCAAACTCCTTAATTAATATACCATTGACGGATGCGCAACATTTGAATATTAGTTACTGCGTGCATTTTGAGCGGAGCTTGCGCTTAAATTATGAATTCAATTAATTTTCAGGGCTTCTTAGAAATTCAAATAATACATTCTTGCAACATTTATAACCGGAATATACTCGTGAATGCTTAACGGTGGACGTAAAAATTTCTTGCGCGTGTTCGGGAATATTAGGATTTTTTTTTTTTTTTTTTTGTTGAAAATTTTCCCATTCATAGCTTCTTCATAATGAAATATTTTAGTCGGAGCGCTGCTGGCGTACGTTCAATTTTCAAAGTGAAAAATTGTCAAAGAATTTCTATTAACATATTTTAATGGATTTTTTTATTATCTAGTTACGAAATAAATTGCAGGTTAACTGAATAATTCTTACACGATATGAGAGCTTTATTTATTTATTGCGTAAAACGACGTAAAATACGACCAAGATAAACATTTTTGTAACTGTAAAGATTAAAATTTAAATCTTTAATTAAGTCGAAAAAATGGAAAAGTATAGTTGCAGAGAAACAGCATCTAATTGGTAATTAATAATAATAATAATAACAAGAATAACAATAAAAATAACAAGAGAATACCATCGGCAATACAACTGGACGCAAAAAATTTCGATTTGAAAGTACCGCAAAAGATTCTTCTCTCCATAAATTATCCGGTTCCTTTATTACAGGAAAAAAATTTTTATAGATTAATCGTTTCCGGGTGGTGAGGGCAGGATTCGACTCCCCAATCTCCTGCTCTTTCGCCTCCTCCTTCTCCACTTTCACCTCTCTTTCCTTTGTGGTCAGCTAAAAAGAGCCTCCCGCCCGGCTCACCTCCACCCCCATGTCGATCGATATAAATATTACAGAAATGGCCCAGATAGCGGAGTCGTCTGCTCTCGCTTATATATAAAAGGCCAGAAAAAGAAGGCATCGGCGACGCGGTAGAGGGCGAGGGGCGGAATGGAGGATGCAATATAACGACAATTCCCGAGGCTTTCTCGGCGCGTATATAAAAGAGCCCAAGGGGAGGGGGAAGAGCCTTCGGTTTCGAATATATATCTACATATATATAGATAAATCGCCCGCGCGCGCGTCCCTCGGCGCGAAATTCGTTGGAGCGTCCGAAAGGATTGGTGGGAGAGGTGGGGGGATGAAAATGCACATCCGCATTGTCGCAAGCGCGTCCGAGCACTCAACCTATATGTCATTTAGCCTCTCTACCTCTGTTTCTCGACCTCGCGATTCAACGCCCCCCTTTGTCTGTCTCTCTCTTGCTTTGTCTCTCTCTCTCTCTCTCTCTCTCCGTCTCTCTCTCTCTCTTTCTCTCTCTCATTCTCCTTCCTGCCATGCCCCTCGATTGGATATCGATTTTGTGAGGAATATGTGTTTTTTATAAAGACCTTAGCTCGCTCGAGTGACGTTTCCCCTCGTAACTATATTAAGAGGTTACATGGGTGATTTTTTTTCTCTCCTCTGGTTGATTAGCTTCTGGAAAGTGAAGTGTTATATATATATGTATATATATATATATATATATATATATATATATATATATATATAAAGGTGGCAATATTTACGCGTACTTTTTGAATAGGTGAGAGAATTTACGTTGGAGTAACTATTTTTAGAATTTAATGGGTGAAGTGGTAAATTTCGTTTACTTTAAAAATTACGAAGAACCAGAATTTAAAACATCAATTTATAAAATTATCAAGCTTGACAATCGTAATGCCATCACATACAGCTGCACAAATCAAGAACGAACAAACCTCAATTTTCCACAAGGAAAGATGGATTTTTCTTGAAGTTTCCCAAAATTACAGAAAATTTCTGACACGCTGGGGAAACATCTATCAACGAATTTTCATTTGGTGTTCGAAAAAAGATAGAATGCATGCAGTTACCTTTGTACCTTTTTTATTTGTTATTATGATTTGTCATGTGTATATTAATAAGAAAATTTATGTACACAATACAACCACATAAATGATTAGTATGGATAACATAACTTCACTTAAATTAAATATTAAAAAGTTTATTTCCAATGAACAGACACATCTGCTTTATTTTATGACGGAAATTTTGGTAAATGTATTCTAGCTGTGGGGGAGGGGGTGGGAGGCGGTCAAGCCGTAGATTACTGCCCTTGTTTCTTGTTTAGGTTACTTTACATGCATAAATGGTAATGGCCTCGCAACGAAAAGGGTGTTGCGAAAATTAAACTGCATGGTTGAAGGAGGGGGAGGAGTGCCACCTTCGCTTAACAATCTACGACTGAAGTTAACTCTATATTGCGATCTCTCCTTTCGCAAACTCGGCTATTTTAGTACACGTCTAAATCAGATCTTTTTCCCCATAAAAAGCCTATGCATTCGGAATGCGAAGTGCGCCGAATGCGGTTTCTTTTAATAGATACAATAATTACAGTCGATTTTTCGATTTCACAAGTACTTTTGCCCGGTTAAATACTTAAAATGTCCGGTGACGAATCGTGGCGCGGAAAAATCAATATTGAGATAACGAGGACAGTGATTTATATAAAAGTAAATAGAAAAAAATGATGGTGTCATAAAAGCTGACGCGTATTTAATACTCTGATTATTGGTTCGATATAAAAAGTTTTTTAAAAGGATTAATATTACGACGAGAAAGATATTTTGCAGTATTTTATGCGTCTTCTTATATTTTTCTGTTCGTTAAAAAAATTATATTATAATTGAGTTAAACATTAACTAATTTAAATATTGTATTATCTTACTTAAATATTGAAAACATTAGAAAATGGTTATTCATGTTTAGAAGCTCATTTTATGATTTTTAAGAAGATGTAGATTATTGTTATTACATATAATTAGAAACTTTAGAAAAGTTTAGAAAAGCAAATACTAAAGATTGTAAAAAAAGTAGAAAAAATTTTTCATTACTTTCTAAATTTATATTATTGTATAAATATATTTTTATATAGAAGTATTAATAAAGGGTGAATTGTAACATTTACTATTTCTCTTACTAATTGGCAATTCGTTTCAAGACTCAGTCACTCAGTTGAGGGACTAAACTCACAATGTGTATTAATTTTCGTAAAATAAATGTAGTACAATTGGCTTGAGCGTTTCAGCTGTTTTCTTAGCTCTTCAGATTTGATTTAAGTTTAATTTCATATGAAGCAAGATTAGAGCTTTCTCTCTCTCTCAAACGATCAAAAAATCAGCTTCAACATTATTGTCGAATTTCACTTTAAAACTCGCGAGAGCGAAGAAAAATCACGTTGAAGCCGTTGTTTTGAGACTAGAGTGGTGTAAAAGTTTTTTCGTAGGAGGAAGTTGGAGTGGAGGGTATAAACCACTCTAAAAGTTTCATATTTATTTTGAAACACCCAGTAAGCGACTGCACAACGACTGCTCGCCAAGTAGGATAAAACGCACCGTACAAAATTTAACGTCCACGAATATTGGGCACGCGTTTGTTTTTTTGTTCGTGCACAAAGGTTTTAATGCTTCGCCATCCGTCCCCTTAAATATCCTTATTTTATCTGGAGACATTATTTCGGATAGATTTTCGCATCGCCCCTTTCTCCTTACAAAATTATTGCCTCCAGCTTTCAATGCTGATCAGGACATTCGTCCATTGCTTTTCGATGTCTAATACGTTCGTATTGTATAAGTTCATTCAATCTGGCGACACCGATTTCGTTAACGTTACTTACACACTATATCGAATTCTTTAATTTTACCAAATGAAAATTCGAGCATTTCCTTTCGTTTCCCCGTAATACCGTATTATTCACAAATCATTCGTTCGCCAAACAATACTCGAAATCGGGGCTCGACTCCAATTCGATTTTTTCTCCTTTCGTTTTTTTGTTTTTTTTTTCTCCCTCCTGCGAATTCGCCCGCACCGTAATTACCGTACCCTGTACTCTGTGTGTTTCGCCACTGACGCGTCGCGTGAGCGCGCGCAATAATACTCGGGGACGCCTCGTTCTCTCGCACCTCCCCCCCCCCCCACGGCACCCTCACCCACCCACCAGCGGTTAAGCGAGAGAAACGAAGCCGGGCGACGCCGGAGCCTCTTTGCCCCGACGACGGGGGCAAAGAAATTTTCTCCACCTCCCCACACAGCTAGGTCCGGCTTTCCAGCTATGTCCGCTCGGAGGAGAGTACGAGGGCGAAATTTTCATTGTGCGGGATAATTCGCGTTTCGGACCGGCGCGGGAGGGGACGAGGACGAGGGGCATGAAAGTCTGATTAGTCCGTAGCGCGCCGATAAGAACGCCGCGCAGCGATCCCTTTTGTGCCCCTTCGCGAAGGCATTAGTAGAAGGGGGGACTGGTTGATTGTTACACGTAGAAAGTTTGCTTCTGCGGCCGTTAGAGCGAGATCGAGGAACACGAGCGTCGATGATTGTTTTTGCTCGAACGCTCGTTAAAAGGCAGATATTCTTTGGAAAGGACCGATTGTTATTTGGATTGGGCTGATTGTAGAGAAGTCTCGTTGTCGAATGGGTCAATCAAGGGTGGATGTCCGCGTTTTGGGGAAATGGAACGATAATTTGTGGACGATCTTGATTTTTTTTACGGTAATTCCCATTTCGGAATTTAAAGCATATTTCGTGCACAAAGATAGGTGGACTTTGTAAAAGACTTAATTATGCGCAATTTGTTGGTAAAGCAGGGTATTTATTACGAAACTATCCAAATGTTTTATTTGACGTCATTTTAATATATTGAACATTTATTATATTTCACCACGTGTTCAGAAAGCTCTCAGTTAATTATATGAGTACAGTATGGCATAGAAATAATTATAATTCAAGTAGTTTTAATTTAATAGAATGAATGTCTTGTATCATAAACTATATCCATTTACAAAATTAAATTACTTATTACTTATATTGAAGTATTGAAAACAGTCGAACGTAACAAGATAAATCTATTATAACGCGTATATATTTAAAATCGGCTCCTCTTGCATATTATAGTTTGACAAAAAGAGCATGCAAACTTTTGATCGAAGTCGCAGATTTTCTAGGAATAGATTTTCTTTCGTAATGACTAAAATCCAAATGAGTTCTAGAGTAATTAATTCGAAAGCTCGAAATTTACTCCGCGATGTTTTTACTGCGAAATTGCTTACGTATGTTCTCAATGTAGCATAACTGGATTAATTTATTACGTATACCTGAATGATTTGCTCTCTCATCGCGTCAATGTAAAAAAAACACTTCATAACTGAAACCGTCAATGAATGTGAAAACTATTAAACAAAAAAGTAACGCTGTCATCATAATTAGTATTAGTCTATATGAAATCACTGAATATATGAAAGTAGTATTATTGTTACTATTTTTCTAGTTAAATACAGACGAAAGTCCGCTAACGAATTCGGAGATTATTTTTGATCTAATATCATTTTCATACACATTCGTCTAGTGCAGAAGGAAGTTATTCAAAAAATTATCATAATGAATTAATGGAAATACTTTCCAACCTTTGCATAACTATGCAATTTCATAGTAATGGCGTATCCGCATAATGAAGGAAATTTTGAGCGTTAGGACCAGTTATTCTATAAATCATCTTTTCAGACGACGAGAATAAAGTTCGATTTATTTCAAGAAAATTTGTGATCTAAATTTAGGACACTCTCTTTCTGAATTATCTTTAATATTATAAGTGTAAGCTCAAATTAAAAATTCTAAGTATTTCAAAGAAATTTTTACTTTTATGATTTTGATACGCGATATTTTGCTTATTTATGTAACATAATTAATCTAAGTAACTAAATAGTAAGTAAATTATCTAATTAGTTTATCAATCTGTAGTCCATTTATTCAATCCTTGAATAAGAAAAAAACTCCGAAATTTTATTCTATAGCACTTAAAAACTGTCACACATCTTCGAACGAATTTTTCTTTCAGTTTACAATGGCTCTCCGACGTGATTCTGACATCCAACCCTAATCCCTTTGAAGCCATTTTTTTGCAATTTCGAAAGATTTTTCGGAAATCCTCGCATCCGATCTGTACGCGAGGATCAAACTTTGAACGCTCCGCGACCAAAGAGCCCGGCATGCGACGCCGAGTAATTTTCCCCCGCTCGGCAAAACGGAAAAAGGAACTCATGGGACTGTCGGGCGTCGTCCCGTCACTCCAAGTTTCGTAAAAAAACGGCAAGAGGTATCATCCTTCGGCGGGAAAAATCTGGTTAGCTCTCGCGGGTTCGATAATCCAACCCCCTCTCCCCCAGGGCTTGACGGGGGCGTTGATCCTAGAGAACGCGAGAGAGAGAGAGAGAGAGAGAGAGAGAGAGAGAGAGAGAGATCCGGATGTATATAGGGGGCTGATCAGCTATTCCACACCCGACGTCTCGCTCGCGGTCCGGGTCCTGTCGCGATCGAAGCGGTCCGCGCATGCGCTCTGATGCTCTTCAGAGGGCGCCACTTGTCGGGGATGAACGTAGAGGGGTGGCGCCGCCTCGGAATTACCGACCACGCGAGGACGTCGTAGTGCCGTGGATAAGGGAGAGATTTTGCCGAACTAGCCGGTAGGGTAGAGAATACGGGGTAGTTCCTTTCGGGTGGTAGTTCAGGTGAATAAATTGCTGGTCAGCGGTATTGTAGCTTCCAGTTTTCGACGAGCTCCTGAGCTCGGTAGAGACATGTACCATTGTCCGACAAAAGTGTAAAGAAGCATCAATGTACTTCACGTAAACACGAGATTTCCTCGGTTTACTCGACGCCGACAAGGAAGTGCCGGTGGTTGTCCTTGGTATGGAGACAAAAACAGACCGATGCTTCGTGTCGAAACATATTGATAATTTTACAACAGCGTCTTTTGATTATTCATTTATTGATATATATTTAAATGATAAGATTATTGAAAATTCTTGACATCTCTTGAACTGATCCCAAAAATGAATTTTGTATATTTTTGAACAATTTATGTAGGATAGCCGTAATTTTTCACTTTATTAAATGTATTGACCTGATTGAATAATTCCTGTAGTTGATGCGACTGGTATTCAATACATTTTTACTAGCCCAAAAATTTGTCGCTGAATTAAATTTTCAGATTTTTTTAAACGCCTTTATGGTTTTATCTATGGTTATATGTATAATATTATTTTATGGTTGCTGTCAAGAATTCAGAATTTGACGAAATTTGGAACACCGTCTATGCATAAAGTATAAAAATCATTCAGTTTTCAATTTCAAGTTTCAAGACATTTAATGGGTTTATATACAATTGTTTTGCCTACAGCAAAAATACATTTTTTTAACGAATTGGGTCTTCGAATGTATGTTTTAATACGAAGACGAGTTTGTAATTCTTGGAAATAGTATCGAAGTAATTTAATGTATACGACTTTTAGAAGGTATTAGAATAATGTTAAATCATATATTAGTAGGATTCTTTATGTTTCAATGATATGCCGTCTTGGATTTTTTTTCTATAGAATTTGTAATACAGAAATAAAGAATAAGTGATAAGCATTTAAAAGAAATGATTGGAATCTACAGAATATCCTTAATTAACACGACGATTGTATTAAATCCGTCACCGAAAGTATCGATGTCGAAAACTATTATTAAAAGATATTTAACTTTACTCTTCGTTCTCGGAGCCTTTCGAGGGACCGATAGCACTTGTTCGTTATACAATCAATGGCGAGAAATGATAATCATACAAACGGACTTATACGACGAACTTCCAACGATCAACAATACCGAAATAAATACATTATTTATAATATAACGTTTTTCTGATTTTATTGTCATTTCTGTTCTCAACAGTGACGAAGGGAAAAAATCGCTCCGTCATAACGGCGTAGAATGTGACAGAAAATTTGACGGTGAATGATTTTCACAATACAAAAATATGTCCACTTACATGGTAAAGTACGATTGGTTTACGAGCGGTGTGTTTCAATAAATATTTACAAGATACATGATAGTTATAGAAATAATGACAATTGTGGCTTGTTTGTACAATATTGGAATTGAGTCAATGAACATTGATTGAGGTGTACAGTAAAGGGGGAAATATATAATCAGATTATCTAGCGCTTGTCTACACGTATCTCTCAATGTCAACTGTCTTAAATTCACAATTGACAGTCACAACTTTTATTAGTTTTACAACTATCGTCATGAGATTTATTTAGATTGTGAAGATTAAGATTCATTTACGTCGATTTACAATAAGATAGTTTATCGTCATCAAATTCATTGAGGATTGTTCAAATTTCATTAGAGAGCCGGTTTTCATCATTCAAGTGTACAAATTCTTACATTATGAAAAAAATGTCATCAAATCCTCTGCCAAGTTACGTAGCATTACGACGGTTATAGTTCACACCAGCATCTAAAGACTCCATCTCTTTAAACGGGCTCTCGTAAAAAATGGCAGTTTCATCAACTATCTTTACATAATCTAAATTTTCGAAAATTAACATTTTGACAAATTTTTTTTTTTTGTGAAAAATTGAGCGTTTTAAATTTTCTGGAACGTGATTATTTCATATTGATTGGATATTAGTGGACGATAAATATTCTGATGTGAGACAAAAAAATTCCAGTGTTAATAACGCTCGAAAAAATTGCTTATAAGAAACTGCGGTGCGTTATAAAATAGAAACAGGTGTTATATTATCTTTTATTATAGACTAAGTCGTTCGCCACTGTTGTCACATAAGCCGATACAAAAACCAGATAGAAATTTATGGGTGTGTGTCAATTTACTCCGCACCAATATAAAAAATACTCCTTAAGTTTAAGATACATTATCACGCATACGAAGTTATGGCCTGTTTGATAAACAGTAAAACTTAACTTTTCCCTGGATGTTCCTATAAAAATATTCAGCATATGATAACTGCCAGTCCATAAAGCTTTTCACGACCGCGCCCAGCCAACCGTACCGCCCTCTCCCATTTATAAACAGAGAGCCATAAATTCTTCATCCCTCCCTCGCATTCGTCCACGTTCAAAATCGAGTGACGATTTCAATCTTGGCCCCGAGGAATTTGAATATATATATATTTCCATTCACGTCTGTATAAACTCGGCTGCCCCCTCCCCCACGAACTGGGAGAGTTGTTAACTCGCCGCCTTGGCCTCGTAAAATAAATAAGACAGCCATGCGAGAAAAGTTACAGTCACCGACGAAACTGAAAGGTGGAAAGGGGGGAGGATGGGTTAAGGGATAGTTAAGGGAAGTGCCACCCCAGTGGAAACATAACGTTGCCTCTGTGCTTCGTATAAATATTTATGACGTAGGGCTTCTCGCGGAAGGCAACGTGTATATACATATATATATATATATGTGTGTGTGTGTGTGTGTGTGTGGTGTGTGTGTGTGTGTGTGTGTGTAGTATTTACGTCTGCATATATGTACACACGTACGTATACGCAACCTTGCCGCAGTCTCCGCGTCCCGGGATCGGATCGCGTCGGAAATGCGACGGTAGCGAGCGAGCGCGTATCCAATAGGATCCCGCGCGAGGGGCTTGCCTCGCTCGCGCGCGCATCGAGGATGGATCGACGCTGGGGGGGGGGGGGGTCGGGCGAGGACGCGCGTTGAAATTGCGCGCTGACTGAGGCGATGTGCAACGTAGGAGTTTTTGCGGTGGGCTGAAGGGGGATTGTCGCTGTTGCATCGCCATTTTACATTTGAAAAGGGATAAATTTCATTCAATTAAAGAAGTCCGACGGAAGGGAGAGTTTCGTTCGGAGAGGAATAGGAACAGTGCGTGCTATGTTGTATACTAATTACATTTCGCGCGAATTGCTTTTTGTTCCTGGAGAGATGTGCCGGATTATGCGCAAATATTTTTAAATTACAATCATTGAGAAATATAAAATGTATACAAAATTGAAATTCCTGTTACATAAATTAACAAAAGTTTGGTACTTTAAAAGGAATCAAAAAAATTATATAGTTTTCATTGTTTGTTTAAGTTTTTCCATCTTTTTGTTTTGGACAAAATGACAATAAACTCGTAACACAAGGAAAAATGTTATATTGCTAATAATTTATTCATGGCTGTGTTTAAAATTTATTATTAATTTTTTTATTGCCGTGATTATAATTCATTTATAATTTATATTTTATCTTTGGAATCGTAAATCTTTCTCGCTCTCAGATGCTCGATTTATAAACTCGTTGGAGTTTACTTGCTCGCGTGTTATACTTATTTAGTTACTGCCGTTTCGCAATATTATTTTTAAAACGAAAGCCAATTTTAACGAAATATATGTTCGATAGTCTCGAAGTTAATTTATCTTAATATGATATATCTCTAGGTTGATACTTAAAGTCATGATCAAGTATAACGTATTAACTTATTTATCGAGTATATATACAATACGGTACTTTATACATTTCCCTTTCTTTAAAATAAATTCTATAAACCTATTTCATAATAACAGGAAGCTTTGGACGAGTCATATATTTCAACATTAACGTTAATACAATGAATTTTTTTAAAAAAGAAAAAATTTAAAGTGATAACTCAATAACAAAGGGGTAGATTCTACGCGTAGATGTATTGGTAGTGAAGGTATAAGAATTTGAGAACGTAGCTTATGTTATACAAGTTTTTCAATCAATGCTATCGAAAGGAGCTGATACTGCTCATATCAATCTCTTATTCTTCTACTATTTCGCATACTTTATACACTAACATTTCTTTTCTTCTAGTGTGCCTGACTTTACTCACCATTCCTTCCACATTCTTTCAAACAATAATGCTTTTTGAACATTTCACTTCCAGCTTTATTCCTCCCCCGCAACTATTCGTACGTACATAAAACTTTGCACTGCTGGCCTGCTAGTACCAACTCTCTTTCTGTCTCTTTCTTTTTTCTCCTTTTTCTCGACAAAGTGTTTAGTCCGTGTCCAACCGACGATCGAAGGAGGAAAAGAGATAACGAAAAAGAGAGAGAAAGAGAGAGAGAGAGAGAGAGAGAGAGAGAGAGAGAGAAGAGTGGAAGGGGGGCGAACAGCACGGACGAGCTAAACGCCGCGCTCTCGGATGAGGAATAAGTAAACGATAACGTTAAGAACATATGTCGCTATACTTTGGGCGGCGACCTTACAATATCCTCTTCCTGCCGACTCCGGCGAGGAAACGGCCGCGACGCGACGGCTGCAGTTTTGGCCCGTCTCCAGCCGGCGTGCGCATGCTACGCTTGCGTCGAACGAAAGTTCGGGGCAGTCCCCATCCCCCTACTTCACAGCGCGGAGATATTACGCTCGCGTGTTTACGCATAGAAGCGCTGGATTACAATGCGACTTATCGAGGATAAATTTCGGCACGGAGTCGTGGAGAAGAAGAAGATTTTCGTTGAAGGGGCCAGATTGGCTATTTAGTGTAGAATTATTGTGTCGTTATTTATTTTTTTTAGATTAGTCACATTCATTTGTTAGACAAAAAAAGTTAGCTAATGATTAGTGATGGGGAGAGCTTCTAATTAAAGAATGTCGTAATAGTAATATTTCGGACAGGCAACTAAGCTCCTCTATAGATGGTCGGTTGGCTGACTCAACGTACTGCATTACTACTTGGACTGAAACTTGAATGATAATTTATGTACGATTGAAGGTTGTTCAAGGAAAATTAATGCCAACTGAGAGTTGAAAATAAAATTCTTTTTAAATATTTATAAAAGAAAAGTGTTAATTTGAACCATAATATTTACTTATGTTTTTAAAACCTCACAGATATATGCACATTATAATGCATGGAAAAACATTAAATATTGTGTACAATAATAAAACCTTTTTCTGTACCTATTTCTGATTATACAATTTGCAACAGCACAATAAATGTAATTTCTGTACTTTTGTCGTTGTGTTTGTGCGTGCTTGTACGTGTTGTTATTTTTGGTTTTTCTTGAAAGTCTATTTTTCTTGTGTCCATTTCAAATAGATGAATTTGAATATTGTTCTAGTTTTTTTAGATCAGGGATCATATTTTTAGCATTTTCATTTTTATTCTATATTAATTATTATTAATTAGTATTAATTAATTATTATTAATTAGTATTAATTAATTAATATTATTATTAATTAATTCTTTATTAATTATTTTTATTCTTTACCTGGCATGTTGTAGGTTAAACAAAACTAATTTGTTTAGTAACACTTCAAAAACAACACTGGCGAATATTATTGCGATTCGTCACTTTTGCAATTTTTCAGGCATCTCGGGAATAATTGTAGCTTTTCTTTAGAAACCTGTAATAATTAGACTCGATCCTCAGTTTATCGATTATCAATTTAATAGTATTATATCAATAAATATTTTTATCGGTCTTACTAATATTTTTACAGGCTGACTGTCATTATTTTATCTAATATATGATATTATAAAAACCGTAAGACCGATAAAAATATTTTTAAATTTAATTGAGAACAGTCGACATAAGTACAATTTTGAATTTTAATTGATAGTATTATTCAAAAGAATAATAACATTCTTTAATACATTTTTCCTTAATGGATGTATTTTTCTGTTTTGCATGAGCGATTCAGAATATTTACACTGCTTCTACTTACCGCTATTAATCCTGAAAAATACAGATTCGAGGATATTAACATAAATCACAGAACAGAATCTTCACTCAATAATAATTATCCACAATAAATCCGAATCCGTTCCCGGCGAAATCCCAGTAAAGTCTGTTTATCGCGACCGCTCGATCTGGCTAAAAGTTTACCTTAACCATTTTATTGGCTCTCGATACCATAAAAAGAAAAGGACAAAGAATGGACTCTTTTTATACCGATCGAATTAACGAGCCGAAGTCAGGCAATAAAAGAGACGCATGGGCGCAGGCTCTCGGGCCTCTATGCCTGCGCTCGCGACAAACTTATCCATTCCCTTTCGAAGCGCGGAGCCGCGCTGGGACGGGCGCGAGTCGTCCCCGCGTACACGCGCGCCCGACGAGGTTTAACGCGACCCCCGTGGGGCAGGGGCGTGGGAGGGAGGGGGGCCGGTATTTTTTCCACCGCTACGTACGGCGGCCAGCGAAACTATCGGTTTTACGCGCGTTCGCGGCGGAAGGTGCACGGGGCTTACGAGGGGAGTCCGCGAGGCCGTGACAGTGGTGGACGGGAGGGGCTGCGGGGGAGGGGGGTCGAATCAACCAACCCGCAGAGAAGAGCGCCGGGCTAATCGATCGCGCCTATGCTCGTATATCTGATGGTAGACGGAAGATATACTTTCCTCTCTCTTTCACTCTCTCTCTCTCTCTCTCTCTCTCTCTCGCTTTTATTTTATTTCTTTTTTTTTAACCAAGAGTCGCACATATTGGGAGCCCGTGGAATTTATGGTCTGTCGTAAATCAGGCCTCGATGAAAGTATCTCCTCGACTGGGGGAATCGAAAATTTCGAGCTGTACGCGAGATGAACGAGGAGGTAAAGATAGAGTTCCCCGGCCATACATGTATGTACATACGCACATATATATATATATATATATATATATATATATATATATATATATATATATATAGATTTCACGTCGTAATGAGAATGTCGCAATATTGGATCGAGGGCTCAGGGAGGAAGGGGACATATATTTTTCTACGGCAAGTTACAAAAATATCAATTTAATTTTTAGTATATTTAATAAATCAAAAATAAAATAAAAATAAAATTATGTGTATTTTCCAACATCCTCCCAATTTTCCATTTACTTACAATTATATACTAAAACAGAGTACTGTAGATAATAGAATTACGCATGTCAAAACTTACGTCATCATAGTCTGCATACGTTATGCTAGCAATTTGGATATTATATGGTTATATACGTACACTCGAAATATCTTGTGGGAGTTACGTAGAATATGTAACTTCATGTAAATTAAGTGACATTAAGAATTGACGAAATATTTTAATGAAATAGTATTCAAAATACAGTGCAAAGACTGTTATTACAATACAAAGTTATTACCAATACACAGTTATTACCAATTTTTATAGTAGTATATATAAATTTTACTCAAACTTTACTTTTTATTCAAAAATGAAAATACTTATATAAACAGTTATTTCATAGTAACTAAAATTGTAATATTAAATTTGTAACCATCGTTTTGAACTTCAAATCATTCATTAATCATGAGATTCTCTGAATCGCTATTTTCTAATTTACAAAATAACTGCAATTGTCGCATCAAAACAATTACATGGGCGAAATGAAATTACGCAATTGAGGGCGTCTCTCTCTCTCTCTCTCTCTCTCTCTCTCTCTTTCATTCTCACTCTCGCTGTTGAAGTAGGAAACAGCGTGACCATATTCACCAAGTTAATATAACCGGACTGCGGAGTGTGTTTACATCCTCCAGCCCTCACCCCATGTCAAATAGGGAACTTTTGTTCCACAAACGACTCCCCCCCTCCCGCGGACTTCTCGTCAGCACATTCGCAAATATCGCCGGAAGACCGTATCGGAGGAGCTGCATAACTGAACTCTCTTCCTTCCTCTCTCTCTCTCTCTCTCTCTCTCTCTCTCTCTCTTCCTCTCTCGCTTTCCATCAGGCGCTGCTTATTTTCCATTTCCAGCCGTCCCGAGTCCCGACATATAATCCGGCGCAAATTCGAATACGCTCTCTCGAAAGCTTGCACTCCCGCCCCCCCTGCCTCTCAGCCTCGCGCTCGCCAAAGCCCCGAGTCAGCATCTGTGGAGGATGAACGGCGCGCTGCCCCGATCTTGTAGGCGTCGGCGGAACGACCTTTGCGCGCGCGCGCCATCGGGCCGCTGGCTCGGCATGTCCCGAGAATTAATATGCAAATGACCGTCGGTCAGCGGCGGTGGCAAATGGCTACGGTCCTCGCCTCCCTCTCTCCCTCGTTATCCGTTTCACTCGTTCGTTTCGGCGGACGGGCCAACTGCGTTCGAGGCTTCCGCAGTCGCCACCTCTCCCCCCCCCCCGTGCCCAGCACTGTTGGTATTCCAGCTTTTGGGACTCGGTGAAAATGCATATCATACTGCCGGGTTTATCGGTGGTTTATATTATTTTACGGGAAGGAGGGGGTGGATGGTTGATGGACTATTTGTTTCAGGATTTTGGGTCGTCGTTCACGGATAAGTGAATTCGGGCAATTAAAGTCGAAATGTTCCAAACTACGCCCCCCCTTTAGCCTCTTATAACTAGAAATAAACATGTTGAGAAGGAGGCTTACCTGCCAATGATATTTTTAATATTGAATTAAATGGTGATCCTGACCCAGTTATTGATTATCATTTTTAGGGTCAATCGAACGTTATTTCTGTTTATCAAGTAAGGAGATTTTCTATCTCGTCAATATTTGCATCAAGTTTATTCTTTACTAAGAATTACTTTACTAGTTTTTTCATTACGAATCAGAATTTCAGCTACTAAATAGTTCTTTAATCCCTAAATTACTTTTATACAATCTTTTGAGACATAAACTAGATGTATATTCAGATATTTTGTGCTTTTTCAAAATTTGAAATCAAAAATCGGAGTCATTATTTTAATAACTGAAAATTTCCTTCAAATAATCTTGATTGTAAAAATTAATGACATGTCCAAGGTTGTCATTTAAGTTCAACCTTAAAAATAAAAAAAAATTATCACTTTTAACTTTTTTAACAATAGATTTTCTTTTCTAACAATAGAGAAGTAAAGTGCTTACTTAATTATTATAAGAAAGGGTAGGGGGGCTCTCAAAAATTTCGGATATTTTGTACATATATGGAGTGTATTTTGTGTATCCAAAACTCTGCATATATTATCAAAGTACGAAATCGGATCGTTGGATTTTTGCATTTATTTTCCGTTCGCCTACATTGCACAACTGTTTTTCTTGACAGTCTGTGACTTTGACTTTCAATTTCCGATTTTTGAATCTAGCAAATCAGTTTAAATATCAAAAGCATTAAACTGGATTTCGAAAAAATTAATTACGCAGTTTAAGTTACACTCGTGAAATTAAATTTTACTGTAAATTTGCATTTTAATACTTTCTTCGTAAAAATTTATATACTTCAAAAAAAAAAAAGAAAGAAAAAAATATTCTCCGCTGGCTGCCTCATACATATTCATCGACTTAATTCTCTTCCCCGAAATTTCCACAATTAGCCCGAATTCATGTTTTAACAATAACCAAAGAACTCGTATAAATATTACGCTTTAAGTTTTATCACGGTCGAGAAAAGTTTTACAAAAGCTCAAATATTAAAGTGATAAAATTAAGGAATTCACTTTTTTTTTTTACTACTCGACGAATTTCAAGTAAAGATTCATATTATTCGTAATAAAAGACTGAGAAACTCAGGCTTATCTTGCGAATTAACCATTTTTCTTGGTGGATCCGTTAATAAATCATCTTTTACGAAATACGAGAATTTGTTATTTTATTAATGCCCTAGAGACCGCAGAAGCATGCAAGTTTTCATTCTGAATAGTCGATTCGTATTTCTTATTTAGAAAGGTAGACTGTCTTGGAGTTGAATTAATGTATATTAGATACTCTCTATTTATTAATTAATAATACAATTGCATTATCTAATATTATGTAAGTCACTTCCATATTAATTTATTTATGATCAAAGTATTAATAAGATAAAAAATTTCATTGAAGTATAAAATTAGCGTGTATTACTTCAGCTTTTAATTAGAGCCTTTGAAAAATGAATGGTGTATATGAGTAATATAAATCGAATTTCTTTTATAAAATTTTGGCAACTCTTTATGTCTTTACGTATTTGAGATATTATATACGATCCAAAACGACACCTAGAGATTATCGCTTCAACAGAAACAGTGAAAACTTTGATAAGTTTCAAAATTATACAGCAGTCTATCTAGTAACATCAAGAAAACAAAAAGAGAAAAGAATAAATCTCCAGGATCGTGCAACTTTTAGCCCCCCCCCCCCATTTCACCTAGATCAAGACAGCAGGTTATTGTTGTCTCATATTTCCTTTCTCGCTCTCGGCATAATCCATTGACTTGGCGACGAAGTATATATTTTCCGAGTTCGTACATATATATATATATATATATATATATATATATATATATATAGAGAGAGAGAGAGAGAGAGAGAGAGAGAATTCGTCGAGAGCTCATACGGTGTCAACTACAGATTTCGCGGTATATATGGAGGGAAGGAGAACGACTTTATGAACAGTAGGACGGAGATGTAGCTACTACTGGTACTGATTCACAACTGTGATAGGCAATTTTCAGGATAGCGTCGGGGCGGCGGCGGGGGGAGGATGCTTTTGAGTTCAAGGGGTTGAAGTAACGTTGACGAATTACTGTTTAGCTTCAACGTGAAAATAAACAGCGCTTCGTAATACTGATATAATCAGAGCTTTAATGAAAATATTGAATTGATTATTGAATTGTATCGTTGATTAAAGAATTGGTCCTGGTATGGAGCCCCGGTATGATATTGTCGTGGACTTGAAAATTCGGACGATAATATTGGTTTTAGTATTGAAAATTAAAGCAACTTTTTCTGTTTAAAATAGAGCATACAGATAGCTGGAAATTGCATGCAAGAAAATATTTTTACGGAAACTTAAATTTTTGAAACAACATCAGAGTAATCAAAATATTAGCAAATAGTAACTGCAGAATGTCATATTAAAATAATATTATTATATTAAATGGATCGTTACCTATGACGTATTATATAGATCAGATACGGTAAATATTCTAAAGATTCTACACTTTTAATATTTTTCTGATACATAGTTACTGTTCTAATCCTCTCTCCGATTACATAAGTACAATTAGCTTTACTTGCGCAGAAATTTAAAGAAATGATTACAAAAGTATAAAAAATCATATTTTATATGTGGAGTTTTCAACGCGTAATATAGATTTCAGTTTTTATACGACCTTGCCCTGGTTTTGTTCTTGATTTCCAATATAAGATCGGCCAATTTTCAGATTTATCTTGGCCATTGTTGATGCCCTAGAAAAGAGAGATGAATGTAATGACGATAGCTCGAATATCTTGTATTAATAACACTGTTGTTAAGAATTTAAAAAATAGGAGAGGACAATTTTTCAATTTCAAATATTATTTCTTTGTCAACGTTTCGGCCATTTTCCGGAAACCCTTATTGTGCTTGAAGAAACAAAATTAACAAATTTAAAAAAATAAACAAAATTAAGTAATAATAGGTTCAATAATTTCTTACCATGTTTAATAACAATAATTATCATTTAATTGTGTTATTACAATAATCAACATCCAATACTCAAATTACATCTCTTCACCATGAATTTCCTTTCGACTTTGACTATCGATGAAACCACCCTATTATCCGTATTCTTCGTCGTCTCTACCACCTTATCCTAATATTCAGAAAGAGAGAGAGAGAGAGAGAGAGAGAGAGAGAGAGAGAGAGAGAGAGAGAGGAAGCAATGGGCTGCTCGCAACAATCTCGAGCCCATTACTGATCTTTCGACGCGGCTGCCGAGGCAAATTAGTCGCGCTTGTGCGCGGTGCACCGAGGAATTCCCCCTCCCACCGCCCTTGCTCGTTCCGTGTAGAAGTGCCAAAATTAGCCACTTCGTTTCACGCAACTCACGGAATCTCTTATCCATTATACTTTTGCGAGGCGCGCTGCTCGACATGTTAACGATTGAATTTCTTCGGCTAAGCGTGGATTCGGTGTTGGATTCAATGCTTTTGGCGAGGCACTGATTTTTAGAAATGTAAAGGCACCACACTGCGGGACGAATAAGTACTCTTGCTGCATGACGCAAAAATTCTCGTTGATTTTCAAGGATGCGAATGTCCTAAGAATGAGAGGAATTTTTTGCTGCAATGTTTATTAAAGATCGGTCTATTTTTATCCTATTATTTGCCCCCCCCCTCGTACTTTTGATTAATTACCTATATTGGATAATCGAGACCTCGTGCTAAATCGCACAGCGAGGCGACTAAGTACTATGGAGTGTTATAATTAAAAAGATATTCGTGTAGCGACTGAAAAGTTCTCCGTAAAACGTACAGAGTGGATGGAACTGATTAGATGGAGGTAACTAATTCTGTTTTCTATCGCGTATACTTCGTAAACTACGCATCTGGTTGGAATTCCTTTAGAAATACACTTGTGACTTGAGACGGAACTGGTAATAAAAGTAAATTAAAGCGCACAAACTACGTATTTCCGTGCATTATCATTAAAGAACCGAGTGAAGTATTGTATATTTAATATAAAAACGCATACAGTACGATCGACCGGAATCCGAGATCAAATATCACTTATCCCCATTTACAATTAAAGCTGCGCATAGATATTGGCTTTTTCTGAAATGAAATAGGGTTCGATATAGGGAGCGGGGTGGGGGAGGATGGGCTCGTATAACAGCAATGGCTATACTCAACGCTGAAAAAGACGTGAACTACACTCACCGGTCTAGCGCGCAACCCGGCGCTGGGGTGGCCGGGGGTTGCCGGAGACGACGAGATGGGAAGAGGGACTGAGAGAGAGAGAGAGAGAGAGAGAGAGCTCTCGGGATAATCGAATGAGCCGTCGATCGGGGCTAGCGCGCGACGACAGTGACGCATCGTTTTCTCAGGAAATCGAGCCCGTGCGCCCCGCTGCCTGCTCCTCGTCCTCCAACCCCCTCCCCCACACCCGCTGTTTTCTCTTACGCCGCCCGACGGCGTAGGAGAGATCAATCCTTTCCCGAGTACGCGTGGGCCCGCGAGAATCCGCGGACGGTCTCGTATAACCGTTTTCTTATACTTCTACGCTCGTCGAGTCACACACGGCCAATATGGATGTCCGTGCGGGTATCTCTATGTGTGCGCGTGCGCTCCCTCGCACATGGCTCCAATCTTGTCCGATGCGCTTCTCGCAAAGAGGAGGAGGATGCGGATAGGAGGACGAGGCGGGCTCGAGTATGGGATCGTTTTTCGTGATTGCCAATGCCGATATTGAATAGAGAACGTTCGGCACGAAGAGCGTGGCTGTGATCGATATTTTTACTTATTGAGGCGGGACTGGTATTTTTCATGAAATTTTGTTGCGATGATAAAATTAAATTGGCTTTTTCTTTTGGGCTTGGATTTACATCGATCTAAGACGGACGGATACATGTTGACTTGAATATCGGCGATGTAAGTGCGTCAAATCAAAAGTAATGATAATATTATATCTTTTTCGTAGTGACTTGGAGAGAAAGTTAAAAAAATTCTTCCAGTTTCACTCCGTATGGCCGAAAATACCTGAAATTGGTCGGTACATATTTCCCATTACATTTCGGTATAAATTTTATCAAATTTGTTAAACATTATTTGCTATGTTGAATAAACACTTCATGATTTTTCCCCTTTTCCTTCTAATTGATGATATAGATTCGAATTTAAAATTAAAATTGTACACGTAAACCAAATATATATATATATATATATATATATATATATATATATATATTATGAATCACCGGGAATTTTGAACCAGCGTCGAATTATTAACTTCCAAGACTCGACGAA